>CM043722.1:37602068-38319568 GCA_023969325.1 Oryzias curvinotus
AGAGCATCTTTTACCAACTTTGTGTTGTAAAGATGCTCTGAATGTCATAATGCCCCCTCCCCTTTCTGCAGTATTTACCTAAAGCAGACAGGTGGGTCTTTAGAGTAGTATTTATGAAGTCATTCACACAAACACACATTTATTATGCTCACAGTATTTTATCCTGTGTGGGTTTTTATCAGGATTTCATGCATTCAGACGTTCTTGCTGTGTTTCATTCTGTAACAATTCACCAGGATAACTAGTCCTGTTACTGAAGAATACAGACACGAAAAGGGATTAAACACAACAACAGAAATGTTCAGATACAACTCGTCCATCATTCCATACCTTTAATTAAATGAGAGAGTTCAAACGTGTTAGATGAGGCGTGTCCAGTCTTCGTTCAGTCCAAGAGAGTTCAATTCCACTCCGGAAACATTCCAGAAAAGCGAGGAGAGTCAAAAAAACTGAACATCCCTAAAGCGACCGCTGTGCTGTGGTGTTCCAGTAACATAACAGATACCAGTAATGTAGGTTTCGATCTCACCCTGGCGTGGGATCCCTGGCGTGGGATCCCTGGCGTGGGATCCCTGGCGTGGGATCTCGCAGCAAACCCTCCTGCTCCTGATCACAAAGCACGTCTTTGGCTGTGGGAATCTCGCCTCCCGGTAATGCTTCTCTATGGATCCTTCAACGACCCGGCCCTGGGGGGGTTTCTTGCTTTTCCCGTCAAAGCGCTCGGCGTCTGAAAAAGTCTGGGAGCTCACTCCAAACAGATCCACCTCACCGGCGTTTCCGGCGTATTCTTTTTCCCTCAAAGAGTCATTTACATGTTTAAATAACAGGCAACCACCTTATTCCACGGCAGGAAAGCATACATACATTTGTTCTACAAAACATCACTTCATGACGGTACCTTGTCTGAAGAACTTTACTCCAACTCTGTTTGGTAAAACATCCGTGTAATGTGACAAGCCGTCTCTGCTTCAGCCAAGAAGCCTCTGGTTTCCATGGAGACGACTGAAATGCAACCACAGAGTAGCCAGTCACAGTTTTGGGGGGGGGGTTGTTTATTTTTTTGCTGATGATACAGTGAGTATTTTAAGTTTCAAGTCACTTTGTTTTTGTTTGTTTTTCACAGTTCTTATGTGTGAAAATGGAATCTGAACCGCTGGAAATGCCCAATGTTGGTGTCAGAAAATGTTCTTCTAGTTTAGACCTAAATATGTGTTTAACGTGTTTTTCAGGTCAGACTGCACTTATTCAACCAGTTAACAGTCTTGGTGTCTTATCTTCTTCATGTGCTGATGGCCGTGAGCCGAGCTGGTTTGCTCCTTAGACTCTGGAATTACATAACGGTTTGACCCAACAAACGTCCCGTTTACGGACTGTACCACAGTCTGGAACGGACCACGGTTGAAGCTTCCTGCACCAGACTTTCCTCGTCTGCTGCAGGAAGTGGGACGTGACGCTAACCCGCTTCTCCAAACCGAACCACATTCTGGTTAGTGTTCCTCAGCGGCGGGTCAGAACCACAGAGTCGGCGCTTTCCTGTGGTTGAAGCCCGCTGGCAGCAGAGCGAGCGACGGGACAAACGTCTGGCTGGGATGGACTTTTGACTGTTTGAAGTGGGCATCAGTCCACCCATCAAACGGATTTACATGAGTCATCAAACGACGCCTCATCGCTGGGATTTTTGTTAGTGTTGAAAGCAAATCTTTTCAGAGAAAAGCTGCGTTACGTTTGGATATTTCTACAGAATCAGTTTGCTGCCTCTCCGGGAGATTAGCTGGAGTGGTTTCAGTTGACGACGTTTGAGAAATTTGTGCTCAGAGAGTCAAACTGGGTTTAAAAATGAAGTTATTTATAAAGTAATCTCTTCTTTCTTCCAGTTTTTGTGTTATATTTGTAAAATTCCTAATGTTATTACTAAAAGTTTCTCCTTTTCTTCCTTCAAATCGTCTTTAAAGGCAGAAAACTTTTTAATCAAACCTAGTTAGTTTATGATGGAAATGTGATAAATAAAGCAACCACACGGGGGCGCCATCCCCGCATTCATTTGCTGGTGCAACATAGGGATGTCAGGAAGGACATCTGGTGTCCAAGCCAATCCAATCCCCAGTCTGGGATTTGGGAGGCGGGGCTTCACTGTGGCGACCCCCTGATGGGAGGGGCAAAGGGGTGAAGGTGGGGTTTAACCAAACGCTGTAGAACCAGAAGCCCACCGGCGTGAAGTGATCCTACCATGACGGAGATGCTCACTGCGGTTGTGATGGGGAACAGAAGTTCTGTTCACCTTTTCTCCTCACAGTTTGGTTCTCCTGCTCCAAGCTTTCCTTTTGTCTGCAGGAGGTCAGCGAGCCCACCAAGGAGGAAAAGGCGGTGGCCAAGTACCTTCGCTTCAACTGTCCCACCAAGTCCACCAACATGATGGGCCACAGAGTCGACTACTTCATAGGTGAGTCTGCTGTGGCCCCTCCCATGTCACAGCTGCTCCTTTGGTTAGTTTGGGCGCCGTTTGGTCGGCAGGTCGTAACTGTTGAGGAGCTGCTGCTCCTCCTGGAGACACAGAACTTTAGCCTCCCGGTTCAGCTCCTCTGGTCATCCTGCTGACCACACGTTTCACCAAAGCTCAACCATCACATCACGAATCAGCAGCCCCTGTGGTCTGACCTGTAGAACAGCTGGGATTAGCGCTTCGCTTTAGTTCAGATGCAAACGGCTGCCTGACAGATTGTTGGGCGTCTGAATCTGTGAGCCGGGGGTTTGGATCCGAGGCCACAGACGTTCTGCTGAGGAGCCGTCTCCTCCACAGGACGGTGACGGAAGCATAAACGGATCTCCTGCGGTCGTCTGTTTCAGCCTCCAAAGCGGTAGACTGTCTGCTGGACTCCAAGTGGGCCAAAGCCAAGAAGGGGGAGGAGGCGCTGTTCACCACCAGGGAGTCGGTGGTGAATTACTGCAACAGGTCAGACGCACGCACACACACGCACACACACACACACACAGAGGTCAAATATGCTGGGTTTCAAGTTTAGATCCATTCTTCTGTAGACTTTTATTCTGAAACACCCCTGAACTGTTTCCTCTGTGTCAGAAATAACTTTATAAATCCAAAGTCCCCCTTTTGCCCTAATATTTACCAGAAATGGGTGAAGGTGGACTGACACTGAATCAAGATGGGGATCTTTTGGTTCAGGCCTGACATTCCAGACAAACTCCTCTTAAACCTTCTGTCAGACGATCATCACTCTGCCTTGCAGCTCCTCCGTCCTCCTGCAGGAGCCTTTCCTCTGCAGAACCTCGTTTGAAAACTCTGACCTGAACAGACTCGCTGTCCGGCTTCTGACCAGCAGGTCGTTTGGTCTTCTCTGCAGACTTTTGAAGATGCAGTTCTTCCACCGAGCTCTGAAAGTCATGAAGAAAAAGACGGAGAAGGACGTCAAGAAGGAGAAGGAGAAGACCAAGAGCGACAGCGGCAAGGAGGAGGAGAAGAAGGGGAAGAAGGAGAAAGAGAAGAAGAAGGAGACCAAAGCTGCTGAAACCAAGAAGGAGAAAAGTGTACGTGACACCAAAGCTGCTGAACACAACACGCCTTTCAGACACTTTTGTTTGGAGATTCTTTCAAAATAAAAGCTGAATTTGTCTCCTCAGTTTGGACCCTTTGATGTGAAGGCAGGAAGTGATCCAACTCCTGCTTCCTCTGTGTTTAGAGACAGATCTTTGAGGCACCCATCAGTTTTTGTGCTGGTTATTGATTGATCAAACGATCAATCGGTCAGTTTCTCACCAGCACTGAGTCTGATCCTGCCGTGAAGATGATTCAGGATGTTTGTTTCCCCAGGATGACAGTCCAGGAACGCCCAAGAAGAAGAAGGAGGTGAAGAAGAAGTTTAAACTGGAGCTGCACGAAGATCAGCTGTTTCTGGACGGAAATGAGGTCAGGAGGCTCTAACCTTTGACCTCTGACACATGCTCCTGTACAGACATGTTTGTCTTGTGCCGTCCTTCTACCGTCTGACTGGTGTTACCTGGAGGCCGTTCTCAGCTGCAGCGTGTGGTCCAGGAGGAGGGCCGGTCTGTGGCCTTCTTAGCTACGTTCACATCGAGGCCCCATTCTCGAATGCGCATTTAGCCCCTGGTGTTGCAGCTGCACCGTCGCTACCGGATAGCGCCGCACGTCCGCCTCCTGCAGCTGGAAGAGGCGTGGTGGGAGTCTTTCTCCTTACAGATCTGTTCCGGGTCACGAAAGCCTCCGTGTCGGACGCAAATCCCAGTCATTGAATTCTCCTTCGTGATCAAGTTCCAATGATGGCTACTTCCAGGACGTACAAAGGAGGCCTTCCAAATCCCTGATGGGTCAAAGTTTGACCTGGTTTAACTTTAACTTGCGGTTCGTACACAAAGCCTCAAGACGGTCTTAAAATCTCCATAGCAACGCGTGAACGGTGTTGAACGCAGACGCTCAAACACGTTTGCAGCGTTTCTGAGAGCGGCGTGAGCGGAGCCTCCGAGGTGAAAGAAAGCAGAAAATGTCAGAGATGACGGGAACAGAACCAGACCAGTTCTGGTGGGTTCTGCTCGCCCCGTCTGGATCACAGACCTCCTCTCTCCCCTGCAGGTGTACGTGTGGATCTACGACCCGGTTCACTTCAAGACCTTCGCCATGGGCCTGATCCTGGGTAATTCTGGATGAAGAGCGGCGTGTGTGCCGGGCGTGCGGCGTGTGATGTCACAGTGGCTCTTTCTCTCTGTGTGTCTCAGTGATCGCGGTGATCGCCGCCACGCTCTTCCCGCTGTGGCCGGCAGAGATGCGGGTGGGGGTGTACTACCTGAGCGTCGCCGCCGGCTGCTTCGTGGCGAGCATCCTGCTGCTGGCTGTCGGTCAGTGCTCAAACCTTTGGCGCGTCTGCGGTGGCGGGATCCTCCGTGACTCACTTTTGCTTCCTCCCTGCTCAGCCCGCTGCATCCTCTTCCTCATCATCTGGCTGGTGACCGGCGGGCGCCACCACTTCTGGTTCCTGCCCAACCTGACGGCGGACGTGGGTTTCATCGACTCGTTCCGGCCGCTCTACACCCACGAGTACAAAGGGCCGCGGCCCAAAGACAAGAAGGGCTCGGACAAAACGGACGAAAAGAGCGGCGCCGCCTCCACCAAAGCTCAGAGGTCAGACAGCGAGGAGAAGTCAGACAGCGAGAAGAAGGATGCCGACGATGAAGACGAGGAAGACGAAGAGGAGGAGAGTAAAGACACGGATCAAAAGGAGAGCAAAGAGGCCGAGGGGGGCGAGGAGGAGGCGGAGCGTCAGTCCGACACAGACAGCGACCGGCGGGAGGACGAAGGTTCCCAACACAGCAACGGAAACGACTTTGAGATGATCACCAGGGAGGAGCTGGAGCAGCACACGGAGGAGGAGGAGGAAGAGGAGGAGGAGGAGGAGGAGGAAGAGGAGGAGGCTCCTGTCAGGAAAGAAGAGACTAAACCCCAGACTGCAGAAACATAAACTTGTTCAGATTCCATCACTCTCTTCTGTCCTTCCTCCTGCTGTGACTCCAGGACGTGTTAGTGTGGCTCTGAGTCTGCAGAGGCTCCGCCCCCTTTTCAAGATCTTCCACTAAACTATTCTGGGATGGAAAACGCTGAAAGACTTACGGCAATAAAAGTGTCTCCGAAAGAAGGATCGGCCAAATATAATTTATATTAAATGAACCAGCCGCCCGAGGAAGCCATCAGACCTCCTCACCTCCTCCTTCCTCCTCCTCACCTCCTCCTTCCTCCTCCTCACCTCCTCCTTCCTGCTCCTCACCTCCTCCTTCCTCCTCCTCACTTGCTCCTCACCTCCTCCTTCCCGCTCCTTCCTCCTCCTTCCTGCTCCTTTCTCCTTCCTGCTCCTTCCTGCTCCTCACTTCCTCCTTCCTTCTTCCTGCTCCTCACCTCCTCCTCACCTTCTCCTCACCTCCTCCTCACCTTCTCCTTCCTGCTCCTCACCTGCTCCTTCCTCCTCCTCACTTGCTCCTCACCTCCTCCTTCCTCCTTCCTGCTCCTCACCTTCTCCTTCCTGCTCCTCACCTCCTCCTTCCTGCTCCTTCCTCCTTCCTGCTCCTCACTTCCTTCTTCCTGCTCCTCACCTTCTCCTTCCTCCTCCTCACCTTCTCCTTCCTGCTCCTCACCTCCTCCTTCCTCCTCCTTCCTGCTCCTCACCTCCTCCTTCCTGCTCCTCACCTCCTCCTTCCTGTCACCCAGGCTCATTCTTCTCCTGGGAGTTTGTGCTGAAGGTCAAACCCAAACGACCTTCTGGTCGTAAACATTTCGCCGTGATTGCCCCCCCCCCCTCCCCCCCCCTTGTCTGATTGTTTTCTCCGGCAGCAGAACCTCCTGAAGTGGACCAAACCCAAAGAGAGGAGGCCCCGTGGGCTGATGGGAGCGTTCGGTCCTCACCCTTCACTTCCTCTGAACTAGAAGCCTCTGCAGGAAGTCCACAGGAAGCAGAGGTGGGACGGCCGTGCCAAAACGCAGCAGAACCCCTCATCCCGGAGGGGGGGCCGTCTTCTGATCGCATCTTTTACAAACCAACAGGAAGAAAAGCACAGAAAAGGTGCAGCTAAGTACATTTTGGTCTCAATGAAACCGTTGCGATGCTTCGCGCCTCCAGACGAGGCCTGTTCAGCCCGGCACAATGCATTATGGGAAAGCAGTCAGAGTACTTCTGAATCCAGCTCCGTGGGACCGCTTGGAGCTGGGGGGTCCAACCTTCTTAGAAATGACTTAGAGGCTTTTAGTGGCAGCAAAAGATATTTAAGTATAAATGTATCCTTTATGTATAAGTTCTATAGATGTATCAGATTCATAAAAACGCTTTTTTTTTTTTAACAAAGGTTTGTTTTCATGTAAACTGCCTGACATCAGCGGTTTGCAGGTAGATCAGGTGAGCTCTGCCGGCTTTTGTCTGCATTTCTGTCGGAAACCTCGCCGCCGTGAATTCTGTCCACGTAACCCTTTTTTTTTTCCATTCGTGCTTTTGTTGATGTCGCCGCCATATTTCTGTTGTTTCCTCTCGGATGGGCAAAGTGCATCTCTGTCAGCCGCCAGCGCCGGCCGGCGGTGCCTCTACGCGTTTGGACCTTTTCCACAGACGGTCGATTGTTCCGGATGTCCCTGAACGCAGCACAGCGCGTTGTGGTGTGTTCACTCTGCGGGGAGGAAGCGTCTCCTCCTCGTCTCTCTATCATTCTCTATATTGTCTCCTGCGGTATCGGAGTGTAACTATGACGTCTGGATTATCTGTATGTTATCATTGCAATAAAAGCTCTAGAAAGCGGCGTCCACCATCTTTTTGTCCGGCATGAAACCAGAGGACGCTGAGACAAAGACGGACTTTTATTTCTGCTTCTTCCATCGTCTGTGACGGGGCCATCATGGTCCGATGAGACCGGCCCGGTTCTTCTAACACCCAGATTTATGGAAACATCATTCTGAACTAACGTCTGCAAACGTATAAATATCACCTCATTATATTCTACATCTCTGGCTCCTGTATGTACACATTTACAGTTTGGAGGCGGAGCTTCTCCTGACGGTTCAAAGCCGTTTCCAGAACATTCACGTGTAGTTTGGATCTAGATGTACATTTAAAAAACTTTTTTTCCTTCTGGATCAGAACATTTCTCTCCTAACGCTAAAGAAGACGCTGCGGCGGAATGTGGCGATGGCGGGAAGTCCGTCCCGCTCCTGCAGGAGGACCTTCAGCTCTCCGTGTCTGAGGAGTCGGAGATGTCCGCCAGCCGGGCCTGCCGCTTCCGCACGTTCCAGTGCAGACACTGAGCCAGGCTCTCGAACCAGTCGTAGACCAGGTCGTGGCAGCAGATGGACGGGACGGGGTAACACGACGTGGTGATCTTGATGCTGAAAGGCGAATCAGAATTTTAGGCGGGAAAATCCCACAGATCAAAGCGGCTGCTTGAGCCTCCTCACCAGTCTCCGTGCCGGATCTCCTGCCGCCGCCTGCCGTCAAACGAAACCCAGGCGGCGTTTCGTGCGTCAGGAGACAGCGTGATCTGAAATCACCTCCAGAGATCAGAGATCTTTTCTTTCCTGATTGAAAATCATTTTACCGACGCCGTTCCAGACCGCCGTCCTACCATGAGCTCCACGCCGGCCGGCACCACGATGGGCCTGAACGAGAGCGAGTGGGGGCAGATGGGCGTGACCATGATGGCGGGGACGTTGGGGTGGATCATGGACGCTCCCGCCGCGGCTGCGTACGCCGTGCTCCCGGTGGGCGTGGACACGATCAGGCCTGCAGAGCAGAAGCGGAGGCGTAAACATTCTGGGTCTTTTCGCGCGTCGGCGGCGTTTCCCACTCACCGTCGCCCTGCACGGAGGTGATGAGGCGTCCGTCTAGGTACAGGTCCACGTTGGACAGGTAAGAGGAGGGACCTCGATCCACCACCACCTCGTTCAACACCTGAGCGCAGATCAGAGGAGCTTCAGACGCTCAGCCAAACCATTTCCTCCTTTTTAATTCATCATTACAGCCACAAACGGCGTCCTACGGCCCGTTTGACCCGCCCTGGCTAAGCGGCTGCCACGCCCCCAACAGACCAGCATGTGACAAATAATAATTATAATAATTTAGACTTTATTTATCCCACAATGGGGAAATTCTTCACCACATTTGACCCATCCCCTGGGGGGGCGGTGAGCTGCAAATGAGCCGCGCTCTGGAGACGGCAGCTGGCTGGGGAGAGCGGGGATCGAACCCCCGACCCTGCAGTTATTCGACGACCCGCTCTACCACCTGAGCCACTCCATGATCCAGAGCCTAAATTCAACCCTTGGTCAAAACGGGTTTTCTGTGGGTTTTATCTTCATAGCAACCCCTTCTGTTTAGGGTCGCCTGGGGGGGGCCAACAGATCCTGGACATTTTTAAAAGAACCAACGAAAGTAAACCTTTGGATTTCCATGGTAACAGAGGTTTTTTGTTAGCCACGCCCACATCCCCAATGTGTTCACTTCCTATGTTGTCTTTTCTTTCATCTAAAGCCAACGAGTCATAAATTGAATTTTCACAATATTCCACTAGAAAAATGTGCGAGCAACAGGGAAACGCCACATTCACAAGCTCGCCACGCCAACGCCGTTCAAAATCTACAAATGTGAAATCCAGTTTTTGGCCCCCGCAGTTAGGAGGTGATAGATTCAAACCTGTAGGAGCGAGACGCGTTTGTACCTTGATCTAAAAGGATTTTTTTGTAATTCAAGATGGCGGCCTCTTCCCGAGGTCAAAGGTCAATGTGTGGCGGTAGATTTTCACAGCAAGAAAGACGACAATGAAAAGAATCTGAATGAAGTAAAATAATCACAAGGTTGAGTTTGATCTTTACAGGCATTGTCATCATAAAATGGATCCTTTAAAAAGCTCCTCTTCATCTTCATCAGGACCGACTCCTCTGCTGCCCCCTGGGGGCCACATGACAGAAGGCTTCTTCGTGTCTGTGCGAATTCAAAAATAAAACCAGAACATCACACGATGGCGAACACACGCATGTCTGCCCCCTGGAGTCTGCACGCCGTCATCAAACGGCAGCGAGCCGTGACGCCCGTCTGAAGAAAGCATGATGAGACCCCCGCCTGCCCTAAAACGGTCTGTCTCTGGAGGAAACTGCAGATGTGGGGAAGCGGCGGCGTCCGTCAGACTCCGTCAGAGCCAGACGACCGGGAATCATCAAACACCCATTTGCTACTGATCACACCGCTTACGCCAGTGTCGCCATAGCAACTGTGTCAACAGAACTTCACAACATCCCACGTTCCCTGCTCTGTTTGCCAGGAGCTTTATTATGACTGTCTCCATGGAAACCGTGCTGATGCCCCCTCCTTGACCCGTGACCACATCTGGGATAAACAGGAAGCTACGCAGACGCAGTCACAGCTCCACACGTTCGTCTGCAGACCTGCGTCTGCAAGCCGCAGCGCTCGGAAATACCAAAGACGTTCGGAGGGGGCGGAGCATCAGTGTGCTGGTAAAACTTCACCTGCCAGTCTGCCTCATACCTTGCCACGCCCAAAGCTTACCTGCAGCTGCAGGGTGACCTTTCCAGCCTCGCTGTTGGTGTGTCCGTGAGGGAGGAGTCCGTTGTGCTCCTGCTGAGGCGGCGGCGGCGGCTCTGCGCTCTGCAGCATGTCCTTCACCACCTTCACCTTCAGGCGGCTGCGCAGGGTGATGGCGGCGTTACCTGAGGACCCACAATCACACCTTAACATGGAGTGACGGCGCCGGGAGCGCCGTTTCACTGCCAGCCTCACTCCACCTTCAAACACTTTGGCCACTTCGCTCTTGTAGGATTCAAACTTGAAGGGTGTCAGAAAACCCAGAGAGCCGAGGTGGAAGGCCATGACGGGCGGGACGCTGCCCTGCAGAGGAGAACGCACGAGTCAGTCAGGCTGACGGATCACTCACCCAGTTCTCTGATAGAGTCAAAGGATGCTGATGTTTAACATCAGCATTTTTTTCTTAACTCTGAAAGAGAAGCTGTGATTTTCTTTGATAGGTAATGTTTAGAAAGTGGCGTTTTTCCTGGAAACCTTTGAGAGTCCGTCACCTGAAACAGAGACGAGGCGTAGAGCAGAGTTCCATCGCCGCCCAGGCAGATGATGAGGTCGATGCAGTCGGAGATGTCGTCATATCCTGAAGTCACATGTGAGCGGCGTGACTCATCCCAACCACAACTCAAATCAGAACCATCTGTTGGTTCTCTAACTATTTTCATTGCCCTCGCTCCTCTGGTCATGTCCTGTCAGATCCTGAGACGTGTCTCCTGGAGGACGTGCGAGACGTGGACTCACCCTCTCTGAAGGTGCACAGCTGGTTCCGGATGGAGCCAAAAGCTTCGTCCTTGGACAGCGTGGCGTCGTCCGCCACCCTGCGCTCCACGTACACCATCATCTGCTTCTCCTGCCGCAGAAGAACATCGACATGCGTCACGCAGGCGGAGCCAAGGGACGGCGGCTCCGGAGCAGAAACCGGCAGCTGCCGTCCCACCCGGTGCTGTGCACCAGCGTCTGCTCCATCTGCCAGAGGAAGGACTCAAAAAGGAAACCTGACTTTGATGAGGTGAAGCTGAAACCTGCAGATTCTTTCTTGGCTTCAAACCCTTTGTTGGTAAAAATGTAAGAAAATACTAAACTATGTGGCATTCCTCTGTTAGCCGATGTATTTATTACATTTAAAACGTTTTTTGGTGACTGAAGCTGAGGCTTCGAAGCTCATTTTAAGCAGCACGTCTGCTGGAGGCGGTTCATGTTGTGGTGATAAAACCATGAAACATCGACTTCAGTTCCTCTGTACCTCTACCAGGAACCTGCAGAGCTGCTTGAAGGGCTCCACCAGGCTCTCGTCTCGGACCTTCCTGATGACCAGAACGTTGACGGGAGGCTTGTTCCAGGTGAGCCTCTGGCTCGCCGGGTCCTGGATGTGCCTGAAACACAAACGAGAAACGTCCAGGAGGATCCGGAGGGTCGATCTCCTCCAGCAGAGAAACCGATGCGATGTTGCTGCTGGAAGAAACTTTACTTTCTCCTCACTGCTGAGTCATTCATTAACTCCAGCAGAGCAGGTCAAACTCCAAAAACCAGAAGAAGAAGAGCGAAGAAAAGCTTTTCTTTACCTCTTCTTTTTGGGACAGATGATGGGCATTTTCTCATTCTACATGAGATCGCGTGACGGAGGCTCAGTGGTCTGCCCGACACGTGAGCCGTCCTGTTTTACCGAGGAGCCAATCAGACGATTCTGGGTTTATCTTATCTGCAGCTACACAGACTCCAGAGTCAACGTCCTGAACGCGCCGCCGGTCTGCGTAAAGTTCAGAGGAACTTACATCACAGAGGTCGGGTTGGGAAGAATGCAGGCTTTGGGTCCGAAGTGGGTGGCCGGGTACGGTCCATGCAGGAAGTGAGCCCGTCTGTCAGCAGGAGGAACAACAGAGGAGGTGAGAGCGTTTCATGGGAGGTCCGGAGCAGCTGGGAACCTGCTGTTCTGACCTCCTGGGAGAACTTTCCGCTGCGTCGCACGCTGAACCAGAAGCTTCGGCGTGCTCCTGTTGGCCTGGCAACCTCCGCCGCTCCATCTCCCACAGCAGCTGTTCGTGACCAACCCCCCTCCGCTGTGACCTCTTCCCCTCCCGCCGTCTCCTTGGCGACTTAGACGGGCGCTCCTTGTGCTGGGGGGGTGAGTCTGAGTGCTGATCCGGAGAGGCAGCGGGTCTGACCGGCGCTGCCGGAGGCCTGGGTGACGGGCTGCCGGTCGCCTTCTCCATCCTGACAGGAAGCGGCGTAAATTCATGTTAAAGTAAAAGTTTGGGTCCGAATAAAGATTTTGAAGCAGCGAACCGCTTCACTGCTCCCGAAGCAGGTAGAGCTGTTCAGGTGACAGCCAACATCTGCAGAAGACTGAACCAACAACCATAAATGCCACTGAAATGGTAAAAACCTGCTAACTGTGTTTGAACAAAGCAAAGCTGAAACATTTACTTTTCTATTGATTCATCCTCTACATGACTGATTCCCAACCAGGCATGTTCAGGATCATTGGGGGGGGGGGGACATGAGAACATTTGAACAGCACAATGTCTATTTATTACCTGGAAAAACCTGAAGTGTGTTTACCGAGCATTTCATGAACATCGACTAGAACAGGAAGTCCACTTCATGACGACCTGTTTAGGTAGGGGGTCGGACTAGAACAGGAAGTCCACTTCATGACGACCTGTTTAGGTAGGGGGTCGGACTAGAACAGGAAGTCCACTTCATGACGACCTGTTTAGGTAGGGGGTCGGACTAGAACAGGAAGTCCACTTCATGACCACCTGTTTAGGTAGGGGGTCAGACTAGAACAGGAAGTCCACTTCATGACCACCTGTTTAGGTGGGGGTCAGACTAGAACAGGAAGTCCACTTCATGACCACCTGTTTAGGTAGGGGGTCGGACTAGAACAGGAAGTCCACTTCATGACGACCTGTTTAGGTAGGGGGTCGGACTAGAACAGGAAGTCCACTTCATGACGACCTGTTTAGGTAGGGGTCAGACTAGAACAGGAAGTCCACTTCATGACGACCTGTTTAGGTAGGGGGTCGGACTAGAACAGGAAGTCCACTTCATGACCACCTGTTTAGGTAGGGGGTCAGACTAGAACAGGAAGTCCACTTCATGACCACCTGTTTAGGTGGGGGTCAGACTAGAACAGGAAGTCCACTTCATGACCACCTGTTTAGGTAGGGGGTCGGACTAGAACAGGAAGTCCACTTCATGACGACCTGTTTAGGTAGGGGGTCGGACTAGAACAGGAAGTCCACTTCATGACGACCTGTTTAGGTAGGGGGTCGGACTAGAACAGGAAGTCCACTTCATGACCACCTGTTTAGGTAGGGGTCGGACTAGAACAGGAAGTCCACTTCATGACGACCTGTTTAGGTAGAGGGTCGGACTAGAACAGGAAGTCCACTTCATGACGACCTGTTTAGGTAGGGGGTCGGACTAGAACAGGAAGTCCACTTCATGACGACCTGTTTAGGTAGGGGGTCGGACTAGAACAGGAAGTCCACTTCATGATGACCTGTTTAGGTAGGGGGTCGGACTAGAACAGGAAGTCCACTTCATGATGACCTGTTTAGGTAGGGGGTCGGACTAGAACAGGAAGTCCACTTCATGACGACCTGTTTAGGTAGGGGGTCGGACTAGAACAGGAAGTCCACTTCATAAAAACCTCAGACTTTCAGACATTACTTCAAGTCTTTGCATTTAAATGACACTGAATTATCAAAGACTGATGGAGAAAAATGCTTTAAACATGACATAAAGTAGACTCTAAAACAATAAATAAAAACGTTATTTTATAATCGCAGATTTAAAACGTATATTGTTTGTTTGTTTGGTTGTTTGTTTCTTGAGGGGGTAAAGTGTTTGTGATGTGCATTGTCCTCATGCACCGCTCCTCTTCAGGTCTGGTGCTGAATCTCTGGTTAAATTAGGTAATTCCTACAGATTACGATCATCTCTGATTCATAATAATCTGGGTTTGTGGAGCGCGCGGACATAAACTGCCACCGTCTGATTATAAACCAACGTCTCAAGCTAAATAAACAACATTGATCTCAGAGATGGTTATAGAAACACCGACACACCCGGTCCAGAAGGAACCGTTAGCTCCCGGTTCCCCCGCAGATAACGTTACCTCGCGATACTTCCGGGCCTCTCTAAACAAACACAGGAAACGTTTTGACTGTTTTAAAAGAGGCCGATGTCGACGGAAGGCGGCCCCGCTGCGGTCAAGACGCTCCCGGTCTTAAATCAGCGGCGACTAACCGTTAAAAAAAAGAGCCGTTAACGCGTTGTTACAAGACGCAGCATGACCGATGGGCACGTGACCTTTCACTCTGTGCGCATGACCGTTGCGGGTTTAGTGCACAGCGCCGCGTCTTGCCCTGCTGGACAGTTATGGAACTGCACCTGCAGAAGAGGAGGCTGGAACATCCTGTTCTCAGGAGTCTGAGGTTCTCAGGAGTCTGAGGTTCTCAGGAGTCTGAGGTTCTAAGGAGTCTGAGGTTCTAAGGATAAGAAGATGAAGGAAATTAAAAGTTTGCGTTTAAGATTCTAGAGCAAAAGGATCTCCAAAGCTCACATTGAAGTTTGGATTAAACAACTTCCTTTTTAGCAATGAGATCTGGAATTGAGTTGCTGCCAGGAAGTGTCTAAAAAGGGATTTTCAAAAGACGGATATTTTGGTTAAATAAAAACAACTCCATGGATGGAAACGTATGCTTACATTATGACCACCACTGATGAAAACGGGTGAAAAAACGTGATTGTGTAGGTGTAAAGCTCATCAGTGCTTTCATGTTAGTGAAAACTTTGTCACTTTGGATTCATGCGGGGTTTGTTTGTCACCAGTGACCTTCAGAGGTCATCATAAAGGCCTCCACTCCTCTCAGTTTGCTGGTGTTTCCTCACTACTGTCAGCAGCTCCACCGGGCCCTGCAGGGATCATGGACGGCTCCTCCGGGACATTTCTACGCTGTGAAGCAGTTCTCCATCGTCTCCTCTGCTGCCTCGCTGTTGATGACGTTTCTTCAAGAACGCCACCGCATGCGCAGGTGAGGCAGCCTCCTCTGTTCCCTGCATGGTCCCGCAGGCATGCAGCTGGGGACGCGCACCCTCACATCGTGCTGCTGGTTTCATCCACATCATCTCCCTGGGAGTTCTTGCGTCCCGCACGTCCTTCTCCGCCCCCCCGGACTGGTTTTCTGCCTGAGCTTCTGCTCCCTCCTGTGGATGTGGTCACACCTGGAGTGGACTTGGATGCAGCAGCGCTCCAGACCTTTGAGTGGAAATGTTCATTCAGCTCGCTGCAGATGTGATTAAACAACAACTGCTCACTAATGACACGTGTAAAGAAAACATGAACACCAGTGGGATGGAAAAGTCCCGTCTAACATCAAGAGAACTTCTTCTGGACGTTTTCCACGCTGAGCGTCAGCAGGGAAAAGTCACTCTATTATTTCATGCTCTAGCCGCTAAATGACACAATACAATATTCTTCAAACATTAAGTGAGAAATAAAAGTGTGATATTTCATGATTTTTGGTGGATGTTCCTCTTTCTGTGAAGTACGTTAGAGAGGATCAAAGCACAGGACACGAGCGGCCTTGACACTACAGAACTTTACTTGAATTGGATCCAAGTTCATCGTCTATACAGAGTTTATTTACAGCGTCTGAAACCAGGAGGAACAAATGAGCAAACACTGAATACAACTGAGGTATCGCCTAAAAGCTTTTACAGGGTCTGCTAGTCAGTATGGATGATGGACAGTTAGAGGTGCGGTGTCCTCGGTTTAAAAAACATCTTATTTCACAACATGAGGTAGGAGAACAGTGTCTCTATCCATGCAACAACCAAACTCTCATCACACTGGAGTTCTGGCGGTAGGGGGGGGGGGGTCCATCCATCTTTATCTGGATATGTTCAATGGAAATGCAGTAAACAGTGATACGTGTGATCCAACCCCCCCCCCCATCGTTGACCCCCCACACACACACACAAAAAGCCAGAATTGTGCAGCAAGTTTTTGTCTGGGAAAATGCTGTGGGACGGGTCTGCACTGACCCGTGTCCCGGGGAATATCTGCACTGCACACAGAGGAGATACAGCCCCCCCCCCCCCCCCCCCAAACAAATGCAAACCATTTTCAGCGTAAAACAACAAAAAAGACATGTGTTTGTCTAAACGTCTGCTCGTGTTTGGAGTGGAAGAAAATCTGAGTTTCTTTAGAGGGGAAGATGTGAACTTTCACTAATACTGATATAGATGCTCTGCTTCAGTCAGAGGTCAACGACCCCCCCCACACACAGGACATCCAATTAAAGGAGCCTAGACTCCCTCAGGCTGGATATCAGCCTTAGACCCGTTAAGGGTTAAAATGTACAGCTTTAGATTCATGCATGTGAGCCTTCCTGACAAAAAACCTTCGTTTTTAGCTAAAAACAGACGGAGAGTGGCTCTGTGGGACAAGATGAAGGGCAACAAAACATGCAAACAACGGGGCATTTGTCTTTCCTGAAATACAGTTTCTGCAACGCGATCAGGGGGGCGGGGCTTTTTAACAAAGAGCAAAAAGGCTTGCACTACACTTTAAAAAACTCTGCTAAGATACAAGTCCACCAAACAGTTGCATCAGTTCAGAAACACGGGAGGAGGGGGAGGAGGGTGGCAGAACCGGGTCTCATTTTCCTATTTGGCTGTTCTCTGAGGACCCCCCCCATCCCCATCCGCAGTGGGTTTGTGTAGAAAAGCATGAGGCCGTGGTTCTGGTCCAGATTCTGACCTCCTGAAAGGATTTCTAGAAGAACAGCTAATATATTAAGGACTATTGTATTTACAAAGACAGTATAAATCTTTCATTAATGTGTTAAATATCTTCTTTTATTATTAGAATAAAGGTTTCGAGTTTATGGGTTTGCTTCTCCGCCACCTGCCTCCATGACCTCCCTCCCCGCTCTCTAGGGTCTGTCACTGAGGGGGGGCCGGGAGGACCAGGATGGAGCACAGTGGGACGTCTGTCGGTCTGCATTATCAGCAGATGCATAAAGGCTGAGCGTCCCGTTACGCCGTTATTTACACACGGAGCTGCAGCCGGCGCCGTAAAAGTCCGCTCTTTTTCAGACCGGATGTCTTCCTGCTCTCCTGAGCGCCCCCCCCCCCAGCTGGGTGAATGACTGTGGGAGAGGAGGCAGAGGGCGGGGGGACCCAGAGCAATGCCACCCGAGGGTGAGCGGAGGGCCCCCACAACAGCAGCTGCCCTTATTCTGCAACAAAAAGGGCTTCCTCTGCAGCATCCAGGCCACCCAGCATGCACTGGGGGGCCCCCAGTGCCCCCCTTCCCTCTTCCCTGGCAGGGGATGTTTGTTCAGCCAGGCGGAAAGCTGGGGGGAGAACCCAAAAGGTTGGACTAACGGCTTCGGCCCCCGCTCTGAAGAGGCTGTGAAGTTTGGGGGGTGGGGGGCAGCGAAGGATCATGATATGGATAAACGTAGAAACAGCGGCGCGCAGCACCAGCTTTGGCACAATGTGGGCGTGGCTGCTGGTTCAGGCGGTGACGTAAGGGGAGGAGTCTGGCACTGCCCGGCTTAGGCGAGAATCCAGACCCTAATGTTTCAGGGGGAGGGGGCCACTAGAACAGTCACTTCAAGCATCACTGATGGCTCCTCCCACATGGGTGAGGGCGTGGCTCCTCGTGATGATTGACGGCATCTGTAGAAACGAGTCCATTCCGTCGCTGCTGGTTAAAGAAAAACAGACGTGACCCCTCCCTGCGTCTGCGTTCAGACAGGGAGGGGCTAGTGTCCAAAATCAAGTCTCACTCCAGAGAAACCAGAGTGGGGGGGCAGAGCGGGGTCAGTGATTGGTCTGTCACTTCCTGTCTGTCAAGCAGCGCTTTGTTCAGTAGAAACTATAAGTTAATTCAAACATACATGCCCACAAATCTTTAAATACCTTCAGAGAGAAGTAGAAAGAAAAACAACGGTAAGTCAAATTTCAAAATAAAAGTCATTGCTGAAATGGGGGGGGGGGGGGGGGTGAAGGCTCCCTTCTGCTTCAGGATCTGTTTGTCCGTTGAGTCGGCAGAACGGGAGGGGGAGGAGGAGGGGGAGCAGCTACTTTTGGCCAGACATGGGAGGCTCAGCCAAAGAGGAGGAGGAGGGAGGGGTGTGGGTGATTGGGGGTCCGGTGGAGGGGGTCAGAGGAGGAGAGGGGCTGCCTCCCATCAGGCCGTTCTGCGCCATCTGTTGCTTGAGCTGGGCGATGGTGCGCTCCAGCCGCTCCCGGGCCTCCCGCTCCCTGCGCAGCTCCTCCTGCAGCTCCTGCCTGTCGGCCTCGGCCCGCTCCAGCCTGTGACGCAGCTCCGACAGCTGGGGGGGGGGCACAGGAGAAGGGGTTCAGCAGGACGAAAACCAGAACGCATCAAAGGGCAGAGCCCAGCAGAATCCTGCAGAACCAAGATCATCTCTGAAGGAAGGAAAGACTGTATCTGAGAACTGGACTGTGTGGCCCCGCCCCTCTGGCGCTTCAACAGGAAGTGGCTCCAAAAAGCCAAAATCCCACAGACTTTCTATTGGTCAGAAGAACTGTTCTGTTCTTCTTGATAATTCTACATTTTTAATGATTTTTTTTCTGTAGTTCAGGTTATTCAGGTTTTAAACGGACCAATCAGATGCCTTAATAAAAGTAGGTGGAGCCTGTTGGCCCCCACGACCAGCATTCAAAACGTCTAACAGATTTCATGTGGCCTTTAACAAGCTCACTCCGGATTGGTGAGAGCGGTTGCCATGGAAATGATGACAGACCGACTCTCTGACGACGCCTGGCTCCAACATGGCGGCGTCCGTTTCCGGAACCGTCAGACTGGATTGAGTGGATTTGGTCGGAGCTGGAAGGAAACGGTTTCCTGACGTGGCGCTCACAGGGTTCTCAGACACAGCTGATGGTACGAGCGTGTGCAGTTTGGGCGCCGCCCCGTACCTGCGCGGCGTAGTGGGCCTCCTGCTGGCGCTGGGCCCCCGGCTCGCAGGCGCAGGCTTGCTGGCGGAGCTGCTCCAGACGCGTCTCCAGCTCCAGCTGCTCCTGGCGGGCCTGGCTGAGCTGCCGCGTCTGCTCGCTGTGGACCGCCTCCAGCTCGCTGCGCAGCTCCCGCTGCTCGGCGCTCAGCTCCCGCAGCCGCGCCGCCTCACCCCCCCGCAGCGCCTCCAGCTCCTGAAGACACAGGGACCGGTTCAGGACCCGACTCTGGTACCACCAAACATTCCTGGGGAGTCCTTCTGTGTTTGTTTATTCCCTGATGGTTGTTCTGGTAGCCTGTAATGAATATGTGACCCCCCCAGCATCTACATCCACCGTTATGGGGGGGTCCGGTGTGTGGGCCTGCTCTCACCATCTCCAGCTGCAGCTGCTTGTGCAGCGTGGAGTTGAGCTTCTCCTGCTGCCGGCTGTACATCTGGATGATCTCCACCACGATCCTGTCCTTGTCGTCCTCCGGACCCCCCCCGGCCGCCGCCGCACCGTCCGTGGAAGAACTCGTGTCCTTTGCTTCCGTTACCGAGGACAACAGCGGTACAGGAGGGGGAGGAAGGCTGTGGGGGGGGATGTGGGTGGCTTTCCTGCAGCCCGGGCTGCTGGTCTCCATGGAAACTGCCGGGGCTTGGCACTCGGTGGCACCGTGGGGTTTGGCCTCCTCTGTGAGGGGGGGTGACGCGTGAAGATCTGAGGACAGCCAGACGGAGGGGCAAAAAGCGGTTAAGAGACAGGAAGTGGGAGGCGTGCAGGTGAGCACCCCCCCGCCTACACCCGACCTCGGAGCTCACACTTTCCCTGACAAACGCACACGAGCGCAACCGAACCGCCCACCAACTCCCCCCGCGTCGGAGTAGGAGCGCTGCACGCCGCCACGCGCTGTCCCACGGCTGAGGCTGGCCTCAGAGGTGCATCATGGGAAATAATAGGACGGAGGCATTGATTACATTACATCAATAAGATCTGGGGGGGCAGAAGGGTGATAGAGAGGCTGAGATGAAGGAGGGCGGGGCTTAAAGAGTCAAAGACGGGGGGCTAACAGCTGTAGACGTGACTCATCACTAGAGGGGGGGGTCACAAACCGCCCGTCTGTCACCATCAAATGTGTGTGTGTCATTTTTGTACAGGTGTGTGTTTCATACAAATGAAATGTCGTCATGTTGTCTTTGGTTCTGTTACCATAAAGCTCATCTGGAATCTCAGAGTAAATGTTGGTTTCAGAATCAAACTTTTTTTTTTTAACTGTAATCAAATAAATGAAAAACAAACGTTGGTCTCAAACTGGGGATCCGGCGTTTGTCAAACAGACGCAGCATTTCATGGACGTGTTTGGTTCTGAACCGCCGTCTGCTCACTCACCCACTGGGGGCTCGTCCGGGGCTCTGTGGCCGTAGTGCTGTCTGAGCAGCGCCCCCAGCATGTCGGGGTTCACCTCCACCTCCCTCCGCAGGGACACGTTGGGCGCCACCATCTTATCGTAGGTGTACAGGTAGTAACTGCAGAGGAAAGGAGACGTTTCTTTGGTCACATGACAGCATGAAGATGAAGCAGCTGCTCTGTTTGCTTTGGTGGGGGTGGGGGTGGGGGGGTCCACCACTCAACCTGCAGGAGACCCCCCCCAGCCAGTATTTGAGCTCCTCACGTCCTGTTTGTTGGGGCTGCATGCCAAGAAGAGGGGCGCTGAGACACCCCCCCCCCCCCCAGGAGGCTGCAGCACTGAACCAGGTGAAGCCTGGCAGTTCAGTGGCTCTGCTGCCCCTCCCTGTGCCCCCACCCCAATAAAGAACAGTTCTCAGCTGTCAGCAGAGACCTGCCCCCCCTCTCTGTGCACAGAGGCTGGAAGGTGACCAGACCCCCCACACACACACACTCTGACGTCAGTCATCAACCACAGCAGCATAAACCTCAAATTCTTGGCTGTAATTCCAGTCAGAAACTTCACATAAACAGTTCCCTATGGAAGACTCCATTACCCAGAAGCCTCAGCAGCACAGGTCTGATCATGTCACCATGAAAAATGGAGTTTGATTCTGAACATCTGCAGCCAGAGGCATGATGGGAACCTGAGTGTTTCTGTGAGCGCGTCAGGTGCAGTACCTGGGATGGACCAGGGTGGGGGGTCCTGGCTCCTCCTTGATGTCTGGGAAAACATGGCTGTAGAGCAGAGCGGGGGGAGACGGTTTCCCCTGTGGAGCACAAATCATACAATCTGAGAATAGAACACAACAGCAACACAAAAGACGTTGTACACGCACACACACACAGACGGTGGGAGGTACACCTGTAGACATGTAGGGGGCGGGGCTTTGACTGACCTTTCTGGCAGGTTCAGCATCGTCCAACTTATTAACTGAGCAAAGATCTGCAGAGTTCTTCCTCACGCGGCCCTCCTCTTCCTCCCCCGTCTTCTGATGGAGAGAGAAACAGGACAGAGGTCAAAGGTCAGACAATTGCTGCAGAGACAGGAAGTGAAAAGATTCCTCATTTTCTACTGAAAAAAAAATTCCGGAAACTGTTCATAGAAACGATTTTCAAAACAGGTCAGAGGTCAGAGGTCAGACAAATGCCACAGAGACAGGAAGTGACCCTGGAAACATGGCTGAAGGGTTTGGACGGATCCAGATGTGATGATGGCTTGATGATCAGCGGTTTGGTGAAGGCTGCAGATGAAGCACCTCCGGGTTTTAGACTGGAGACAAAGGAGACGGACGTCATGTCCAACTGGGGCGTCTGACACAGAAAAGGCGGGAAAAGGGTGACCTCAGCGCAGAGGAGGCGGAGACCAGGAGAGCGACCAGCCTTTCAGAGCCTCCTAACGGACAGAGGAGGTCCATGACCGACATGAGGGTCTTCATCATCAGAAGGGAGGAGCCTGAAAACTACGCAGGAAAAGTGCTGTGACCTTCTGAGCCAGCCTGCCAGATCAGAATGAGGGATTTTCACAATAAAACCATCAGAATGAGGGGCTTTATTGTGAAAATCCCTCATTCTGATAAATCGGTAGTGAGAAAAAAAATCTATAGAGAGGACGCAAAGATTCAGATAATCTGCAGAGCCCCCCCTCCACAGACATGTCGAATGCGTCAGAGCATGCGAGGCCCCCCCCGGCTGCAGGAGGGCCGGAGCACAGGAGGGGGCTCGTCCGTCTGAAGATACGTCTGGTTGGAGGTTTTTCCTTTTTTCCATCCAGGAGGCAGCACTGCAGCGCCGCCAGGGAGGAGGGAGGGAGCAGAGCATGATGGGACAGGGAGGAGGAGGGGGAGGACAAAAGGAGCAAACAACACTGCAGTGGAAGTTCTATGGACCCCCCCCCCCCAACAGGGATTTTACACTTTGTGTGATTCCCGTTTGCGTGTGCACGTGCGTGTGCATGTGGCAGTAAACCAGGGCGGGGTGAAGAATGTCAGAACACTTCCACCCACACGTTTATAACAGAGCAAAGAGCGTGTTGATAATCAGCACGTGCACTGCTGTGGCGTGGGGGGGTCACTGTCAGGTGAGCAGGAAGGGCGGCGGGAAACAGGAAGTTCAGGTGTCACCACACGCACACGTCTCAGAGGTGGTTTCTGTCTGAACCCTAACGCAGGCTCTGATCCAGGACGGTCCACAAACCCCCCCCCCAAAGGATGAGCGCTTCTTTGCGCCCCCCCCATCCCACTCCGCGCTGAACTCTGCTGTTCTTAATCACCTGCAGTCTGTCGGCTTCACACGCATCACCGCTGAGCGCCGCAGACGCGCGCCGCCATGTGAACTTCAGTGACCCACTTCCACGGCGCACGTGACGTTTCTGCAGCAGAGGAAGGAGCTGCAGGAACATCCGTGACTCTGACATGTCAGAGAGGATGTTCTGTGTTTGTCTGCGGGGATTTCTTCAGTTTGGGACCAGAGGACTCGTCCTCCTCTCAGAAAGCAGGAGGAGGCTCCCTCCTGCTCCGGCTGGACGCTACACCCCTGAGGCAGAGGAAGCTTTGACACAAACCGACACAGACGGAGGTCCAGCTCCTCCGTGGTCACGTGGACTCCCCACACGCACAGATACTCCGTGCTATAAACATAGATGGTATCTCCGTACGCGCACGGTAACGGACAGACGTGCACGGTAACGGACAGACGTGCACGGTAACGGACAGACGTGCATGGTAACGGACAGACGTGCACGGTAACGGACAGACGTGCACGGTAACGGACAGACGTGCACGGTAACGGACAGACGTGCACGGTAACGGACAGACGTGCACGGTAACGGACAGACGTGCACGCACTTTCCTCACAGAAACCTGAGATCAAGCAGAGATCAGAGCAGATCCTTCATGAAGCTCAGGACTACAGAGACCAGGAACCACTTTAACATCACAGTTCTGAACGACGCATGGAGGTCTGTCGCCGCCGCGCCACAACCCGCAGATGAACACGCCCCCTGGAGGGGCAGCTTTGTTTCTGCTGGTTCTGGTTTCACTGGGTTCAGGCTTCTGGAGGTCCGGCTGGCCCTCCCCACACAGACTGATGTGAGAGAATGAATCCAGAAAGTCATTTATTGGAGGACGTGAGACGCCAAATCCATAAAAAGACGACAAATGTTTACAGCTTTGCTTTTGTCTGATAAGCAAACGGCGTCCAGAACCAGAACCACGCCGTTTTCCCGCTTGAGCCCCGTCCTGAAGGATAAGCAGCAATAAACCGCAGAGGAACCGGCCCTGACAGGTGGACGGCCAGACAAACAGGTGACGCGCGGAAACAGGAAGTACAGAAGTCGGCACAGCGCCAAAACAAACCAGGAGACGCCAGACGACTGTCTGCTGCCCCGCCCACAACCACGCCGACACATTTACCTCTGAGTGGCTGGAGAGACAACTAGCAGACACTGATAACCATCACACACACACACACACACACACACACACACACACGGAAGCCATGACTTATACACACACAAAGCTTTGACCCCCCCACAGCCTAAAAGCTCAACCCCCCCCACATCCAGCCATTTAACCCTCTACATCAAACAGGCCTGACAGCAGTTCTGAGGGGGCGGGGCTTGTTCAGGACTAAGAAGACAGCATGAGATCTTCTCAGACTTTCCTTCCTTCAGGTTTCCATGGTGACGCTCTCAGGCTTCAATCAGACCGCCGGCACAGGAGACGCCGTAGCTCCGGCGCACCCCGCCGCGGCGTGGGGGCTGTTTGTTGAAGCAACTGCCTCCTGTTCACCTTTGGGGCAAACGAAACCACTGAAGATCGTCAGTCACTGTAATGAAAGTGAAGGAATCCCTGTGCGCCTCCTACAGGACAAACGGATCAATAAGGTCAGATCTGGTGCTGCAATAACCAAGCATCAGTCAGATCTATTGGGTTCTGCTCAGAGGTTCTGAAGAACCCACTGGAGTCTTCAGAACCTCTGAGCAGAACCTTCCTGGACTCAGAGACGGCCGTTCTGTAAGCAGCAGCCTTACGAGGCTTTGAAGCCGTCGTATATGTGTCAGCGGCGGCCTCCAGCAGAGCGGCTCAGCGTGCGCGCTCCACTCCCCCCCCCCCCCCCCAGAACCAGAATAATTACTAAAGCTGTCGGGGCTCACCTATGTGAGAGAGAACACACACAAACACAGGAGAGAGCCTGCCGACGGCGCTTCGATGTGGGAGGATGACGCCAGCAAACGAATACAGACACGAGCGCAGGCCACGCCCCCCCAGGACGCATCCACTGAGAATGAGGCCAGTGGGCCCTTGTCCTGTCTGTGGATGACTGTACTCATCATCTGAGCTTCATCTGGGCCACAGTGTGTGTGTGTTGTGTGTGTGTTGTGTGTGTGTTGTGTGTGTGTTGTGTGTCCGTGTGACAGAGAGCTTCAGATGAAAGACCAGCTCCACTGTTTCCATGAAGACGTCCTGAAATCCTCGTTTCAGGGCAGAGAAACAGGAAGGACGCGGCGACGCAGGAAAAGACGACCTTCAGCGGGCTGGAACGCTCGGCGAGGACCTTCCTCAAACCCACACAGAGCAGGTGGCGGCTGAAGCGCCCCCCCCCCAACCGGTTCTCTGTTAGGAGGAACTCACAGCTGGGAAGATGAAACAAGCCAGAGAGCTGAGAGACAGGAGGGTGAGGGAGTGAGGGAGGCGGGGGAGGCGAGCGTTGCTAAGCAGAGTGAGAGCCGAGCGAGGCTGCCAGCACGCCAGCCACACAGAAATCACAAAATGGAGACAGGCCGACCTGCTCTCTGAGCAACACGTTCACAGCATCCACTGAGACGCCTCCCAGAGCAGGAGGAGGCTCCTCCCAGAGCAGGAGGACGCTCCTCCGCCGCTTCAGGAGTTTATGTCAGAACATCCCATAATGTCTCGTTGATGTTGAGCAGCCCTGTTTTCCTCTGCATCTGGTCGGAGGCACCTCTGGAGCGACCGCTCCTCCGTCTCCTGCTGCAGCGCCTCCTCCCGCGCGTTTGAAGCCTCTGCTGCTCCTCTCTGCAGGAGCAGAGAGTGTGACCCACTCTGCCACGCAAACACTGCAAATGTGAGCGTGACCCTCCCTCCACTTCTAAAGCAGGTTCCAAACTTCTGAAGTCAATTGAATCTCCAGACTCCCTC
The DNA here is from genome assembly GCA_023969325.1 of Oryzias curvinotus. NCBI lineage: Eukaryota > Metazoa > Chordata > Actinopteri > Beloniformes > Adrianichthyidae > Oryzias > Oryzias curvinotus. The sequence continues at coordinate 37,627,750 of CM043722.1, forward strand.
GTCTGGAGGAGCAGCCGGGGAGGCGCAGCTGGGGAGGCGCGGCAGGTTTGAAAATCTCATTACAGTTGAGTCCGAGCGCTCAGCCGCCACACCTGGTCGAAGATCAAACAGGTGATAAATCGCTGGCCCGGCTCCACGGGGAGCTGGGAGCAGCATGGATGTCCGTGACTCAGTCAGCAGGACGAAGATGGCGGGGGGGGGGGGCTCCTGTGCATCTGAGACCCCCCTGACTGATGGAGGAGCACAGACGCAGCTTCTGCAGCTTCCTGTGACTCATTCGTCTGATTCAGGACGCCGTCTGTGTCAAGTCTGTCTTCAGGTGTGGGCCGCTCCGCTTCACTGGGCTTTCTGCTGCGACCCCCCCTCTAAAGCTCAGCACCGCTTGAGCGGAGCGGTGAGTCACTGCGGCCGGCGCCGGCATCCGGATGCGTGTCAGACGGATGCCCTGTCACCGGCGTTGGTTGAGCGAGTGCAGAAGTAAAACGGCGAGCGCCGCTGCGGTCTCTGAAGGGTAAAGTCAAGGTTGATAAGCCTCCGGGGGGGGGCTAGCTCCCCAGCAGCAAAGCTGTTTGACTAAATGAGAGCAGCTCCAGTCAACATCCAGACACTCAATTTGCATAAAAATCCATAACTGTAAAGAAAACCACTCACACGGAGAGTTGGGAGGAAGCAAAGGATCCTGGGTAACCACAGGGAAACTTGGCTCCACCTGAGTGGAGCCGGACCCCCCAGTGATGTGAGGCAACACGGCGGCGTGTTTGCATGTGTGCGCCACGATTCCCGTGAGCGGCAGCGCTGCAGGTGGGAATAACGGCGTGAAAAACACATCAGTGGAGAAGCAGAGCGCCACCTTCAGCCGGCCCCGGGCAGCATGGAGGTCAGGGCTTCGGGGCCTTTGACCACCTGTTCCTATGTGGTGGTGGTGGTGGTGGGGGGGGGTCTGTAATGTAGCGTTAAGAGCAAGTATTTGGTGAAAAACAGTCACCGGGGGAGGGGACACATATCTGTTTGCAGGCGGCAGGACAGTCCGTCCTCATTCCTGCAGCTCGTCTTCATCTAAACGCCTGACTGCAGCGCAGACACACTTCTCCGCAGACACGCTCCACAGAAGTGTCTGCGCAGACTCCTTCCTCAGCTCGTGTGTTGAGTCGTGGGGGGGTTGCGGGACATGTGGCTGAGAGGGGCGGGGCTGACTTTTGGCAGAGGCTCCTCCCCTCTGCCTAGACAAATCCATTTTTGCGGCCTCACCACCACCGGCATGCAAACACGGAGGGGGGGTGCAAGATAACCAGACTCGGGAGGGAAACGCGTCTCGTTTTGTGGGACAGGACAGAAAACTGCCCCCCTCGCCCCTCAGTGAGCTCTGTAATACTGACCTGATGGTGACATACCAGAGGCCCCCTGGTTCAGCCCCTCCCACCTGAGGGGCCCATGTGAGCCCCTTCCATCAAAGCACTGGAACATGGACATGAACACTCTGCCCCCCCCCCCCCCCGATCGCATGTCATGTGGTGCTGGTTATTTGGGGGGGGGGAGGTTAAGGAGAAGTTTCTCCTCCACCTCTTAATCTTAGAAAACCCAGAAATTTGTGGTGGGGGGGTTGTTTTTCCATTCATCCTCATGCCTGATTCCACGTGATTGGGGGATGAGGTGAGGTGGGGGGGTACATGGACAACATTCCTCTTTGGGGGTAAAATCAAGGAGAATATTTGGACTGAGTTAAACACAAATGTCTGGACACAAACAGGGAAGAGTCCAGAACCAGCCCCCCCCCCCCCAAGATACAGTCAGTCAGTCTGCCTATCTGCGTGTCTACATGTCTCTCTGCATGTTTGTCTGCATGTCTGCATTTCTGTCTGTCTGCATGTTTGTCTGCGTGTTTGTCTGTGTGTCTATCTGCATGTCTGTCTGTCTGTCTACGTGTCTGCATGTTTTTCTAGGTGTCTGTCTGCATGTCTGTCTGCATGTTTGTCTGCATGTCTGTCTGCATGTTTGTCTACATGTTTGTCTGCATGTTTGTCTGCATGTCTGTCTGCATGTTTGTCTGCATGTTTGTCTGCATGTTTGTCTGTCTGCATGTCTGTCTGTCTGTCTGCGTGTCTGTCTGTCTGTGTGTCTGCATGTTTGTCTGCATGTCTGCGTGTCTGCATGTATCTCTGTCTGCATGTCTGTCTGTCTGCGTGTCTGCATGTATCTCTGTCTGCATGTTTGTCTGCATGTCTGCCTGTCTGCGTGTCTGCATGTATCTCTGTCTGCATGTCTGTCTGTCTGCGTGTCTGCATGTATCTCTGTCTGCATGTTTGTCTGCATGTCTGTCTGCATGTTTGTCTGCGTGTTTGTCTGCGTGTCTGCATTTCTGTCTGTATGTTTGTCTGCGTGTCTGCATGTTTGTCTGCATGTCTGCGTGTCTGCATGTTTGTCTGCGTGTCTGCATGTCTGTCTGCATGTTTGTCTGCGTGTCTGTCTCCGTGTCTGCATGTCTGTCTGCATGTTTGTCTGCATGTCTGTCTGCGTGTTTGTCTGCGTGTCTGTCTGCGTGTCTGCATGTGTGTCTGCATGTTTGTCTGCGTGTCTGTCCTAGTCTGCATGTCTGTCTGCATGTTTGTCTGCGTGTCTGGCACCAGTTTCTGCAGACATTCATCAAGGTCAGGGAGTATGATTGATTGTTGGTGACCTCTAGTGTTTTTGCAGATACAAGACCGCTTTCATTGCGTTATGGATATTAGGTAATTTGTCTGCTTCCTGTGTCGCTGTCTGCGTCTCAGGTGGAGAAAAGAACCAAAGAGCTGAACGTGTGAAGAACCAACAGAAAGAACACAACAACAGAGGGAGAGGAGAAACGGTAAAGACAGTGAGACAGGAAGACATTGAGACAGGCAGACAGGAAGACGGATAGTGCAGCTGGTCTGAGGTAATGAAGTCTCTGGTTTCCAGATAGGGTTGAGAGGAAGCCAAAGCGGTGCAGCTGTCTGCGGTCTGCGCAGACGGTGACAGACAGAGGGGGGCTGTTGTTGCTGCCTGACTGAGTCTCACAAACAACAAACACATTTTCCCTGTTTGGACCACGCTGCTGAATCCAGACGTGCCTGCAGCCTCCCTGCTGAACAGCTGAGGGTTCAAACCCCACTTCAGACCTCATGGCTGTAAAACGTCTCACCTCTGCAGGATGGGAGCCGAACGTGAGCCACGCTCGGGACTGTTTACATGTTCTGCAATCGCTGCAGAAACGTCTGGCATGCAGGGAAGTTTCATAAGTGGGTAAAGCCAAAGCCACATGTTCACAGCTTCCTGCCTTCTAAGAAAGCGGAAAATACCCGCCTGATGTGTCATCCTTAATTATAGGTGACCTTCACCGCCTCGCAGACCAGAGACGTCATGAGAAGAACGCCACCAGTCATAACGCCGTCTGTCAGCGGCGTCTGCCCCTGTTTACTCATATCGCACAACTTTTAGGCACAAAGTGAGGATTATGGCGTCCGGTGCTGCAGTCTGAAACAGCTCTGACAGGACGCGGCGCCATGGGAGGAGGGACGCCGCCAGTGAAAAACCCCAACGCAGTCAATGTGAGCATTGACGGGTGTGTGTATAAGGGCTTAGACCTATACTGTCTTTTTTTGGGGGCGGGGGGCTCCCAAAACATCTGCTAGAATGGGGAAAAGATGAGTCACGCCGCAGCAGCGAGGCGGCTGGACCCCCTGACGCCAGGGGATGTTCAGGGTGACAGACGAGTCCACCCGCCTCACTTCCTCTTCTGCACTTTCATTACGCAGAAACAGAGAGCACGCTGAGGGGGGGAGGGGGGGGGGGCTCATCATGCACGCTCATCCTTCTGCTTCAGAGAGGCTTTAAATGCCACAAATCACCTATTTCCTTAAGGGTTCCTTACCCATCATCTCCTGTGGCATTCTGGGTGATTGTCTGCTCAAACACACCAAAGCATGGGGGTGGGGGTGGGGTGGGGGTGGAGGCAGAGTGGCAGACAGTGCAGAGAGAAGATGACACCTCAGACTGTGGTGAGAGCCGGCCAAGTGTGAGACGGAAACCCAAGGATGTGTCATCCCCGCCTGCAATGCTCATCGCACGCGCAGCCGCCATGCCTCACGCACGCGCAGCCGCACGGTCGCACAGCCCATAATAAGCCTTTTTCTGTCACATCTATCTCCTTCGGTTTGGGGGGCTCCGCGGACCCCTTTGCTCCAGTTTTCTCTGCTGATAAAGAAGTGGCAACGGCAACGCACAGCAGGTCACTTCAGGAGGGGCGTAGCTGCACCAACCAGACACAAGCTCCGCCCACAACCAGGAGGATGAGGGTGGAGGTCAGAGGTTAAGGCTCTGACCTCCGACCGGCACATTTCCTCGTACCTTGTTTTTATTTCCACATGAAGACAAAACGATAGAATCCAGGCCGCGCTTTGCTAGCAGGTAGAAAGGTCCTTGGAAAATATGGATTTTACATTGAAGCAGATTTTACTTCTGGTTGCTAGGCAACTCTGGGCAAGGCTTAATAATTAATGACCAAAGTATCAGAAATATTGTTAGGATCATACCATTTTAGGCATGTTAAAGAATGTTCATTCTTTCCTAGACAGAGGAGCTGTAACCGTAACCCAACCCGGCGGGACTCTGTGCCACATTTCTGTCTTCATTTAGTATTTTTCCAAAAGGATCATGAAGCGGATGGACGGTAGTGGTTACACGTAAATCTGGTTAACGTGACCGGGGATTGAACCGGCAGCCTGGTTGATGGGGAGTGACCTTCAGCTGACCTGCAGGGACGCTGCAGACAGACGGTCTGACCTGGTCTGCTGGACGGACGCGTCCTCGGACCTGCAGGGCCGAACATTTCAACCCACCAAACCCAGGAACCCGTCCCCGGGACAACATCAAAAGAACCTGATCCGTCACAACATCCAACCCATCTCCACCTACAAGACCTTTGGGGAAGGGGTGTAACGACGAATCGATTGACCCAACCAGATCACATCTCATCGACTCGAAACGACCTAAACCGTTAATAAACAATCTCAAAATGAGACAAATAAATAATCGATCTTAGAAAATATCATCTGGATTGAGGTACGGTGGGTTAATCTACTATAGCATAGAAAGGACCAGTCACAGCATCACACATATATACATGTGCTAGAATGTTCCCTTTGATAGACTTCAGAAACTACCATGTGAATGGATCTGACATTCATTCTAGTTGACTTGTTTGTTTGGACACAGATTTCATTTAACTTGATGATCTGGAAGAAATCCAAGAATCTGGAAAACTTCACTGTTCAGTAGCAGGAATTTCTGTCTGAGTCTCACTGCTGGAAGTTTGGATCCAGAGGATCTGGATCCACTTTAGGACAGAGGATCTGGATCCACTTTAGATCAGAGGATCTGGATCCACTTTAGGACAGAGGATCTGGATCCACTTTAGGACAGAGGATCTGGATCCACTTTAGATCAGAGGATCTGGATCCACTTTAGATCAGAGGATCTGGATCCACTTTAGGACAGAGGATCTGGATCCACTTTAGGACAGAGGATCTGGATCCACTTTAGGACAGAGGATCTGGATCCACTTTAGGACAGAGGATCAGTTACACCCCCTGTTACACCCCCATCCTTTCATGGAGCTCTGACCATTGGGGGCAAATGGAAGCCAGTAATGGACCCGGTTCAGGGTTCTGGCGGTTCTGACCCGGTGGTGAACTTACTTTGTCTGCTGATCTCCGGAGCTGGTAGTTGAACTTCTCCTTGACCTCGTCCAGCAGCAGCTTGAGCTTGGGCTCCTCGGCGGTCCCCTGGTACTTCCTGGCCAGCTGCAGGTAGCAGGGCCACTTGGCCGAGTCGAAGCCCCAGTGGCAGGTCCTCTTGTCGGGCGACTTGTGCGAATGCATGACGAAGGTCTGGGGCGAGAACAGCAGCTGGCACTCCACGCACTGGATGCAGGGCGCCTCGGGCTGGCTGTAGAACTGCGGCGCGAACAGGCCCTGACACTTGCCCAGACACTGGTGCTCCACCTGGAAGCTGGACTCGCTCTCCTTCAGCACCGACAGCTTCCCGCTGGGGTCAGGGGGCAGGACGGCGCCGGGACGCAGCAGGGCGTTGCACAGCCGCTGGGCGTCCGTCAGCGTGATGAGGCCGCAGGACGGCGCGTTGAAGGGCAGGATGCCCAGCACCTTCAGGATGTGCAGCTGCTCGGCGTCGCAGCGGGAGCAGTACACGTACAGCTCGTCGCAGACGGTGTTGATCTGCTGCAGCGAGAAGTCCCGCAGCACCGAGTTCAGCACCTGCGGCAGGCACAGCCGCTTCTCCCCCCCCACCACGAAGCAGGAGATGGACTCTCCCTCCAGCAGAGAGTGGGTGAGTTCGGTGGAGCTGTCGCAGGGCACCAGCAGGGGCCCCCCTCCCAGCACGGGCGGGGAGGGCAAAGGGGGCAACCCGGCAGCGGAATGCTCGGGGCCGGTGCGGGCCGAGAAGGCGGCCGGGCCCCCGAGGGAGCTCTGGCTGCTGAGGGTGAACTGCGCCAGCGTGTGTTTGAGTCCCGGACTCAGGTCCAGGGCTTTGGCGGCGGCGGCGGCGGCCTGCAGCTCAGAGCGGCCCTCGGCGTCGTGGAGCGCCTCCTCCTGCTCCCTCTTGACTTTGGGAGCTTTGGGGAAGGAGTCCAGGCAGCGGCGCTTCATGTGGATCTCCGCCATCACCCTCTTCTTGATGGGGGCGTCCTCCATGCGCTCGCGGTACAGACGCTTCATGCCGCCCTTGAAGGAGGTCAGCTCCTTGAAGGGCGTCTTCACGCTGGCGCCGGCCATCCTGAGCGCTCGTGGTCAACGGCGGGGGTCCTAAACGAGGCGGAGCTTCTGGTAGGTCATGATGCTTTCAGTTCTTCTGAGGCCTGAAGGAAACGAGAAAGACGCATTTTAGAACGGGGGACTAAATGTTTGTTTTAGCATTTAAACCCCTCCCCCCCTTTGGTGAGACGTCCCCCACCCACCCTAAAGTCTGCAACAAGAGTAATATTCTCCTCCGTTAACACCCCCCCCCCCATTTGAAGCCCGTTTCCGATACTTAGATCACTCCAATAATCGGACTCATTTCCATGAAATCCGATTATTAAATAAACCGGTTTCTCTGTTTTCTGCCTTTAAGATGTAAACGTTAACCCCTTTACCCCCCGCCCCCCGGGGTCCACTTGCCCCCGCGCTGACCCCCAATCAGCGCCGTGAAAAGCCATTGATGAAAGCGTGGGAGGGGGGGGGGATCTGCCTTTAAGACTCTCAGGTTTCACTTAACCAGAGCAGGTAAACAGCAGGAGCCCCCTCACGCACACTGACGCGCGCACACGCTCCTGCTGCTGCAGTACGATGGCCGACACGCGTGATCCTGAACAGGAGCGGGCTCGTCCCGCATCAAAGGGGAGCACGCGACGCTTCTGCCGCAGCTGCGGGGTTTGCGGGTTTTTCCCCCGGAATGACGCTGTTTGTGGGGCCAAACCATCGGGGGGGGGGGGGGGGGGGATTACGGACCCCCAGTCTGCTCGGGACTTCCGCACATCATCTCTGAGCCCGCAGTGAGCCCCCCGTCCCGACGGTGCTCCCTCCGCTGCCGCAGGGACGGCACGTACGCGCCATACCCCCCACCCCCCCGTCCGGCACGCAGACAGTCCCGGTAATGACATTCACTGTCTGCACTACCGTCTGCGGGGGGAACCGCGCTCCGGTGAGCGGGAGGGTCGAGCCTGATCCTGTCAGGCAGAACTGAGGGCGAAAATAAAATGCCAGACTTTAGGAGGAAATCCGTTAAAACGGCGGTGTTGGTAGGGGGGGGGGTCTTCAGTAACCAGCGACCCCCCCCCCCCCCCCCCCACCGCGCAGAAACAAACGGCTTCAAAAAGGCAGCTAACTTAACCCGTAAAACGGCCTGACCCGGTTCGGACCCAACTCTCCGACGAACAGCGGAGCCTCGAGAGGGACGCTGCCCCCGCACGGAGGCCGATACGCCGGGTACCGCAGCGGACCGAGCGCGTTAGCCGCTGATGGAGAGCGATGCGGGCGGCTAAAGCAGGTTAGCTCCCCCCCACCCCGCCGGTGAACCGCTGCCGTTAGTCGGAACCGGAGATCCGTGGCGGACCGCGCGCTCTCCGCCGGACACTCGCCTGAGCCGTGACGGTCGTCCGCGCGCCTCCCGGGTCCTGAACGAGATGCGGCGAGACGCTCCGCGCAGCCCCGCACGTCACAGGCACGAGAGGCGGAGACGTCACCGGGCTGACGGAAACTATGCGGGGGTGTCTCGTCTGTCGATCCGTCTGTCTGTCTGCGCGTCTGTCTCGCAGTCTGGGAGCTGCCGAGGCTGCGCGCACACGAACGCACGCGCGTCGGGGGGGAGGGGGGCGTTGGAGGTCGCAGAAACGAGGAAGAACCTTCCTTTTCTGGATCACAGCCCCCCCCCACACACACACAATAGACACGTCACTGGCCTTTAAAAGTAAAAGTAGGATTGTAACGCGTTACTTTAGTTCATTTAATCCCCAAAACTAGAGAACGCGGAGGAACTGCGCGCCTTTAGGAGCAGAAGACGAGATAAAAAGAGATTTAGAAAAATAAAAACAAGTATTTCAGCGAAACACAGAAATATGTTCGATAAAAAAACAGATTTAAATCCTTCAGAACAAAACGAGAAAAAAAACAAAAATGTTTTTTTCTTTTTCACTTGTGATCCAACAGCTCTGAATAATCAGATGTAATAAAGCTTTACTGAGTATTAATAACCTTAATGACCTTCAGCTCAGCCACATGCTGAAAACATTTACTCTACACGGATTCTAACAAACGTCAGTTTTGGAGTAAAAATATTTAAAAGAAATAAATATTAATACAAGAATGAAACTTTTAACAGAGAAACATTAAAGATGTTCTTTTTAAATCTGCAAATGCTCTGTTGGAAAAAATAAAATACATAAAAATTTGTGAATATTGTTTGTCAGAAAGTCGTTTTCTCTTCATTTAGTTTAAGATCATAAGTTCAGAATCATTTTTATGTCTGAATCGTGCAGAAATGTTCTGTTTCTGGAACAAAACTATGTTTGGACAAAGATCTTCACGTTCAAATGACGCACGGATCACCAAAGAATTACATGTAGAAATAATCACGCGGTTCATGCTCTAGGTTGGGTCACGTGTTCGTGGCGTGGTTCATTGCTGACACATCTGTGAACATTCAACGTTAAAACATTTCTCACTTTTTCCACATGTGACCGATGTAGGTGGAGGCTGTGAGACGGCCTTCAATGTTGATTCAAAGTATGAAAATGTTGCATTTAGAGAACCACGTAAACTCCAAACTTCACCTGAAGCCTGGAAACGTCTAAAGGGAAGTTTCTCCCAACCTTTATTGAAATAACACGATGATGTTGTTTGCCTGAGGCGACTGCTGGTCATAAATGAGGCGCGGTGTTTACATTCTTGACTGGCTGAGCTGATAGCGGCTCTGCAGACGCTGCGTCTGTCTGTCTAAACATCATAAGTGTGTCAGACCTCATGTCTTCTTCAGTATCTGCGTCCTTGGAGGGGTTTTTTTTCCTATCAGTGCTGGCTGGCCGGAGGTTTTCTCCTCTGTAGGTTTGAAACCTTTGGGCTGAAACTTCACTTTAAACCACAAAATAAAAATAAAAATTAAAAATAAAATCCAACACCTGAAAAGCTCAAAGGTCTCGTCCAGAGCTTATGGCGTTTGGTTTGTCCCTCCTGGGCTGCTGTAGAAAGATGGCGCACAGTCAGGTCAACCCTGAGACGTTTTTTCGCATACTGGACATGGACTTTATGATGGACACTTTCAAACAACGACAGCCATAGAAGCTGGTTTCTCATCCCAGAATCTTTTTCTGAGCCGATTGGAGTTTCCTCTGGAAGCGGCGGCGGCGGCGGCGGCTTGACGTGACCTCGGCCCACGATTCCTGGAGGAATTGCTTGTAGATTTGTCTCATCTTTCTTATCAATACAATCATAAGAAAAAACAAATGACAGGACCCCCCCCCACACACACACACACACCCTATTGACCCGTTCTCCATAAAAGGTCAAAAGGTCATCCGGCAGGTCTGCTGTGCTTTCAGGAATGAAGGGATCCCTGGATCTCAGGAATTCTGGTAAAAAAAGCGAGTGGAGGATCTCCAAACTGGAACAATAAATCATTTATTTATTGTTGACCCCCCCCACCCCCCAGCCTGATGTCTGTGAGGGCGCAGAGGCTTGATAAAGCTCTGATAAACAACAGTCGGCCTCTCTGGCTCAGTCTTTGACAGCAAGGTCAGCAGTTGTATTATGAAAGCAGATGTGCGCCCCCCACCCCCACCCCCCCACCCAGAGAACAACAAGAGGGACATTGATTTTCCTGTAATAACATCACTCCAGGCTGCTGCGGGACTAAATGAATCTCATATGTTCAATAATGAGAGCTGCACTGATTGTTCATCAGGGCTTTGAAGCAAAAAGCTGAGGGACGGCGTGGACAGGGCTGGGGGGGGGGGGGTTTAGACAAAGCATGGCCGACTGGCGCTTTGATAAGAGTCTCCATTAGCCGGCGGGCTGTCGAACTGTTATTGGACTCGGTACTAAGTGGACCCTCGGGGGGGAAGCTCGCAGTTGTTTTAATACATCTGGTCTGGGATCAATGGGAGATATTGAAAGGTGTTCAGCAGATGTATGGGGGGGCGGGCGGGGGGGGCACAAAACATTGGTTTCAGGACGTCAGCTGTTCCTCTCACAGAATCCGTCTTATTTGCAGCTTTTTCCTCTCTGAACCCTCAGCGCTGCCTTACAGGCCCAGCAGCTTCCTGCCAGCACCTGACCTACATTCAGAGATTTCATCCAAAACGTGGAGCGCCGCTGCAGCGACTTCAAGTGATTCCCGTGACGATCCAATCAGAGTCTGTCCTTCTGGATTCCTGCTTGGAGCTTTTTCAATTCATAAATTGGACGTCTCTGACACTTTATTGGTTTGAAAGTGACTTGTTGGTTCTATAGCCCTCTGCTTCTTCATTCAGAATCCAGCACCTTCCAACTTCCTCCAGCAGCCTCCTCCATCTTCCTGCTCCCTCCAGGAGCCTCCTGGTCCTTCCAGGAGTCTCCTGCTCCCTCCGGAGCGCCGAGGTCTGCGCCTCCTGATGAAGATTTCATGTCCAGATCAGAGCTGCACGGCCTCCAGAGGAACGTCTGGTTCTGCTCGGTTCATACTTCCTGTGAGCTCATTCTGGAACCTTCAACATCTGCAGATGTTTGGGTCAGCCGAGCTTTTATTTACTTATCTAAACTCTTCTAGAAAGCGAACTGGAACTAATTGACTGACTGAAGCCGACACTGAGAGGCCCTGACGTCTCCAAACGTCACGTGACCATGACCCACATTCGTGTGACGGTGCAGCCACAGGAACCAGCTTGGATGTTGGAGCAGCAGAAAGACGGATCTCGGAGCTGCAGTGAAGGCAGCGTTGAGTGATTGCGTGGAAGGCAGGCGTTTGATGCAGTGAAGGCAGCGTGATGCAGTGAAGGCAGCGTGATGCAGTGAAAGCAGCGTGATGCAGATCCACCTGAAGCTGCCGTGTTTCACCAAACGTGCGTTTAGCAGAGAATGAGTCATCTGCTGCTCCGTGAATCCCTTCAGGGCCGACAGGACAGAGGATGTCTTCGTTCTTCCTCCATTTCACATCAATTAAACAAGGCTCGTCTTCCTCACGTGGTCTGCAGGACGCCGTGGCTCCGCCGCGCTTTGGCAGGTCCACCGGCACGCCATCAGGGGGAGGAGCACCCAGAACGCCACCGTCAGGAGCAGAGAGCGGGTCAGAAGTCAAGAGTCTTGTCCTCCACTGTGTGAGCTCCTTCTAGACCCCCCCACATGCCCCCTGGATGACGAGCCCCCCCCTTAAAACCAGACCAGGAGAGGGAACCGGTCTGAACACGCTGGAAGCAGCCCGGTGGAACCGGCTCTGATGTGGACTCAAGTTTGGTTCCCTTCACCCCCTCCTCCCCCAAACACGGCACTATGAGCATACAAGACCCAAAGGGGCTAAAGAGATGGATGGATGATGATGGATGATGGATGGATGGATGGATGATGGGTGGATGGATGATAGATGGATGGATGGATAGATGATGGATGGATGATGGATGGATGATGGATGGATGATGGGTGGATGATGGGTGGGTGGGTGGATGGATGATGGATGGATGGATGATGGGTGGGTGGGTGGATGATGGATGGATGATGGATGGATGGATGGATGGATGATGGATGGATGATGGATAGATGATGGATGGATGATGGATGGATGATGGATGGATGATGGATGGATGAATGATGGATGGATGGATAGATGATGGATAGATGATGGATGGATGGATGGATGATGGATAGATGATGGTCCACCGGCACGCCATCAGGGGGAGGAGCACCCAGAACGCCACCGTCAGGAGCAGAGAGCGGGTCAGAAGTCAAGAGTCTTGTCCTCCACTGTGTGAGCTCCTTCTAGACCCCCCCACATGCCCCCTGGATGACGAGCCCCCCCCTTAAAACCAGACCAGGAGAGGGAACCGGTCTGAACACGCTGGAAGCAGCCCGGTGGAACCGGCTCTGATGTGGACTCAAGTTTGGTTCCCTTCACCCCCTCCTCCCCCAAACACGGCACTATGAGCATACAAGACCCAAAGGGGCTAAAGAGATGGATGATGGATGGATGGATGGATGATGGATGGATGGATGATGGATGGATGATGGATGGATGAATGATGGATGGATGATGGATGGATGCATGGATGGATGGATGATGGATGGATGATGGATGGATGATGGATGGATGATGGATGGATGATGGATGGATGGATGATGGATGGATGAGATGGATGGATGATGGATGGATGATGGATGGATGATGGATGGATGGATGATGGATAGATGATGGATGGATGATGGATGGATGAATGATGGATGGATGAATGGATGATGGATGGATGGATGATGGATGGATGGATGAATGATGAATGGATGATGGATGGATGGATGATAGATGGATGGATGGATAGATGATGGATGGATGATGGATGGATGGATGATGGGTGGATGATGGGTGGGTGGGTGGATGGATGATGGATGGATGGATGATGGATGGATGATGGGTGGGTGGATGATGGATGGATGGATGGATGGATGATGGATGGATGATGGATGGATGATGGATGGATGGATGATGGATAGATGATGGATGGATGATGGATGGATGGATGAATGATGGATGGATGAATGGATGATGGATGGATGGATGATGGATGGATGGATGAATGATGGATGGATGGATGGATGATGGATGGATGGATGATGGATGATGGATAGATGATGGATGGATGGATGGATGATGGATAGATGATGGATGGATGGATGATGGATGGATGGATGGATGATGGATGGATGGATGATGGATGGATGGATGGATGATGGATGATGGATGGATGATGGATGATGGATAGATGATGGATGGATGATGGATGGATGGATGGATGAATTCCAGCAGCTCTGAAACATTTAGAAGAGCATTATTTCATGGAGACGCTTCAGGTTCTGATCAGAGTTGGACTTCTCTTCCGTCTCAGAACCGCAGAGGTCCGTCTAGAGCGGCTCTCCTGCAATGACCGAGCTTTCACCACAGCAGAGAAATAAAATGTTTATTCTGCCAACGGTACTTTCATTCAGCACTAATAATAATAACAGAAAGCCTTTGGGATGAGGAACATCCACAGAACCAAACAGAACCGTCCCCGTTGGGGATCGATCCAAATGTAACCATCGAGCAAACGGAGCTCCTCCTCCTCCGTCCGCCGCCGTCTGCACGCGCTCCGGAAGCTGACAGGAAGACTTGGGCGCCGTCACTGTGTCCACTGGTTCGGGGAGGGGGGGGGTTAGGGGAAAGGAATGCTTTGAAGGCGTGTTAGGAGGCGGGACGACGGTGGAGGAGTGGAGTGTCAGAGCAGCATCGGGGATCAGAACCGTTTGGACCTATCAGAACCCGCGTTTCAAAAGTCTCTCAGAACAAAAACACATGGAATGAAAATAGAAACGTTTCGGAAAGGCATCATAAAAAAAGAACAAGAAACAGAAATATAGATTCTAGGAGCGAGGATGGCGGCGCCCGCGGCGTCCTCGTGTCGTCCGCGGCGTCCGGCCCATCTGAGCGAGGAACTGCGTGGGGAGGCGTCTGGCCCGGCTCGGTGTGAGGTCCAGCTCTTCCGGTCCTCTCCTGCCGTCTTTCATTCACAGTTTGAGAGCTTTCAGCTGGGGTTCCTTCATCCTGGGGGAGGGACCAGAATCGCTCAGGGCGGGGCGGACTCCTCCCACGAAAACGTCCAGATTCTTTTATTTTGAAAGGTCGTGCTGGTGAAGACCTCGTTCAACGTTTGTCTTCAGTGAAGGAATTTATGTACAAATAAAATATGTGTTGAACCCCCCCCCCCCACAGGAGGGGGGGATGCTCAGCCTGTAACAGGAAGTGCTTGACCCCCCCCCCCTCCCGAAGCTAGGAAGAACATGTCAACAGATGAGGGGCACAGATTCGGAGGAGGCGGGGCTTAAGGGCACGCGGTGGAGATGGCAGAAACAGAAGCTCCTTTTGGCAAATGAGAGTTCAGGTGGGGGCGACCTGGTGTGGGGGCGCGTGTGCTGGGGGGGGGGGGGGGGTGTCACACACACTCCTCTGCAGACATCAGCAGAGGGTTGATGTACTCAAAGCCTTCAAACTCAGACTGATCGATCTTCTTCACCACATCCCTGAAAAAAAGAGGAGGGGGGGTCATAAAAATAAAGGTGAATCTGCAGAAACAACGAGGGGGGGGGGCACTTACTCGTCATCAGGCGTGAGCTGAATGGGCTCGTTGGTGAACTGAGCGTCAAAGTTGTCCAGTCCAAATTCTCCTGAGATGTTGGGCTTGAAAGGAGGAACCACCTGCTTCTGCTGCAACTGAGGAGACAAGGAGGCATCAGCAGGAGCAGGAGGAGGAGAAGGAGGAGCAGGAGCAGGAGCAGGAGCAGGAGGAGGAGGTGGAGGAGCTGGAGGAGGAGCAGGAGGTGGAGGAGCAGGAGGAGGAGGAGGAGGTGGAGGTGCAGGTGTAGGAGGAGGAGGAGGAGCAGGAGGAGGAGGTGGAGGAGGAGGAGGAGGTGCAGGCGGAGGAGCAGGAGGAGGTGGAGGAGGAGGTGGAGGTGCAGGCGTAGGAGGAGGAGCAGGAGGAGGAGGTGCAGGCGGAGGAGCAGGAGGAGGTGGAGGAGGAGGAGCAGGAGGAGCAGGAGGAGGAGAAGGAGGAGGAGGAGCAGGAGCAGGAGCAGGAGGAGGAGGTGGAGGAGCTGGAGGAGGAGGAGGAGGTGGAGGTGCAGGCGTAGGAGGAGGAGGAGGAGCAGGAGGAGGAGGTGGAGGAGGAGATGGAGGTGCAGGCGGAGGAGCAGGAGGAGGTGGAGGAGGAGGTGGAGGTGCAGGCGTAGGAGGAGGAGCAGGAGGAGGAGGTGCAGGCGGAGGAGCAGGAGGAGGTGGAGGAGGAGGAGCAGGAGGAGCAGCAGGAGGAGGAGGAGCAGGAGGAGGAGGAGCAGGCGTAGGAGGAGGAGCAGGAGGAGGGACCAGCTCAGGGGGGTATTCCAGAAAGCAGGTTATGCTAGCTCCCACGGTAAGTTTGAGGCTAAGGAAGTTCTGAACATAACCTGGTCTGGAGCAGGTTTAGTTGAAGGTTAGTTTGTTTTCAGAGAGGTGCAGCAGCATGGCGTGTCCATTTGAAGATGATGTAGTGGATGAAGAAGCTCAGATAATACTTTTTCCACCGTGAGAGGCTGATAAGACCATATATGGATGTTTAAAGAGAAACTTTTTACTTTGATCTAACTGTAACTTTGGTGCTGCTGTTAGATCGGCACCGCAAGGGATTGTGGGATACCATTCCCTTTGCCTGTCTGGACGGTTTTGGGTTAAAGTGTGGGTTTTTGACCAAATGAGTTTAGTTGTTTAGCTGTTTTACTGTGTTTTTCTGAGTTATTTTGTCTACTATGCTAAAGTCTGTGCACCATGAGTGAGAGTGAGGAAGAGGAGGATGAGTTTAAATAGCAACACTACTGTTAATTATTGTAGTGACACTGTGGGAAAATTGGTAAATGAAAGAATGCTAACTGTGCATATTATTTCGTTCTTTTTATTGTTATACAAATGAGAAATCTGCCGGCTGTGCACGTGCATTAACTCAGGGTTACCAAGTGTAATTACACCAACTCATATCCGGTCTTCTGGAACCGACATACCCAGAGTAAACAAGTTCAGGCGGATTTCAGCCAGAGTTCAGGCTTAAAGTCAGGGGAGTTTAAACATGCTTCCTGGAATACCCCCCAGGTAAGACTCACTGTTAAAGCTCGACCCCTGGGCCGACACAGAGGAAAAGAAACCTGAACTACATTTTTGTTTTTTTGGTTTTATTTCCAATCTGATTCTGGAGGACGTTTTATTTTATTTTATTGTGATTTTATTTTTACTATTTGACTATTTTTGCACTTTAATCTCGTTGTACAATGTTGCAATGACAATAAAGACTATCTATCTATCTATCTATCTATCTATTATTTTGGAAAGCTGCTGGATGCTCTCCTCATCGTTGACGCACGTCAAGTCACTCGCTCGAAAAGTCATCTGCTACTTTCTTCAACCGCTAAACTGAAACCTAAAAACTAGTTAAGGTAAGAAAAAAATAAATGTTTAATTTTGGTAGAAAAGAGGAAACAGACGAAGAGCCGTCCACTTCAAAATAAAAGCTGCATTTAACAGACAAAACCAGGAGTCTTCACTCCAGATATGGATCCGTAAGAGAGCTGCCTCAATCATCAAGGACCCCACCCACCCGCAACGTGGTCAGTCCCTCTCCTCCCCTCGGGACGGAGGTACAGGAGTGTGAAGTGCAGGACCCCCAGACTCCTTAACAGCTGACAGGAGTCTGGAACAACAAACTGCACCTTGCACATCCTCACTGTTCGCTACTGTTTATTCTCACTGTCTTTGCATTTGCACAGCATCTTGTGTTTTTGTGTGATTTTTCAGTTTCCTGTTGACTTTTTTTGGCATTCGGAGCAGACAGCAAAGTAAGAATTTCATTGAGCAGGGAAACCTGCGCATGTGACAATAAACCCTTTGAATCGGTTGTTCCCACATCCCATAATAACAATGCAGAATATTCAGCCATCGGCTGTTTAATGTGACGAGGATGCTGCTTATAAAGTTATTAGTGTTTATTATTGTATTTAAAAAAAAACTCAATTTTAGTCACTTTTTTTTTTATGATCAGTCCCACCTTCAGAGTGGGAGGAGGCTGAAGATGGCGTCTGATTTTTGAACTCCCACTTTGACAGCTAAAGATGGCGTCTGATATTTGTTCCTACATGGAATCAAAGTTTAAAGCAGCAGCAGCAGCAGCAGAAGTTTAACCTCCAACGTTGAGGGAAACTAAACAGGAAGAAACAGTCAGACGTCCACTTCAGAGAGCTGCTGCTGCCGCTCCACGATGTGGATCAGAGAGCTCCAGCAAAATCCATCAGGAGGCGGGAACAGCCTCTGTCACCATGGCCACCACTAAACCTCTGCCACCCACCTCCCCCCCAGGATCACGAGTCCAGCTGCTGCTCCCCCTGCAGGCCAGAGGCTGAAGTGCAGCCCAAACGGTGTGGTGGTGGGGTAAGCAGATCCGACCACACACCGTGACCAACCGCCGGGTCCCTCCCCCAGAGCATGCAGGGAAAAAGAGGTCCCGGCGATCCCTGCTGTCACACGCCACGGAAGTCGGCGTGTGACACAGTGACGCCTCCGTCCAGCTCCGGCGAGACTCCGGCTTCATTTACGGCGCAGGAAGTCGTAAACATTAATGACTCGCTGGAGAACAGGAAACGCCTCAAACACGGGGGGTGACCAGCTACTGAGCGGGGGGGGGCGGTCTACCTTCCAGAACGGCACCAACCAAAACACGCCAACAAAGACCAAACTAAGAAAAGTGGCTCACAAGATCCCAGTCCACGTTCCTGAAGAACGGATGACCCGTGATGTCAGCGAAGCCGGTCTGAGGATGGCAGCCCAGGCGCTCCTTGGGATCCTGGGGGGAGTTGAAAGGGGGTAAGGGTGAGGCGGAGAGGCAGCAGCACAAAAGCACAAAGGCGCCAAACAGCTCAAAGAGACGGAACCTGAATCTGGATTTGGATCAGTAGACGACTTTTTTCTTCTTTTTTTGGGAGACCATGTTTAATTTAAATGCAAGAATTTCTCATTAGTGTTTAGAATCAATGAAAGCTACAAGATTCTCCTAAACCTTTAAAATGAGGCTTTTCAGATGTGTTTCTCTGGTTTTCTGAGGAAACTATGGCCTTACGAGGCAGAACTGGCTTCAAGAGAAGAGCTGAAACGGTCTAAATCCTGGAAAACCAGGAAATTCTGACCAACGTTCTTTGTCCAAACTGGAAGATTTCTATCATTTTTCTGGGAGATATGTACTAAAATCAGCTGAAAGTTAGCATAAAACTCTTTGCTGGGGGGTGGGGACACCCCTGGGGGCATTTCACGTTTTTTATATCTTTGATAATGTTTTTACCAACAATACAATACAATTAGGAATAAGCTTGAAGCTGCTCCTGCGCTCAAACGTGCACGCCACTTTGTTTTTCGGTTTTGTTCGGAGCCGTGGCGCTGCCTGAACCTTCGGCTGGACGTAAATCCAGGAAGTTAAAACGTTCTGGCGTCATCGGCGACTGAAAGAGGAACGATCAACTCAGAAGACAGAGAGACGGACCGGCAGAGAAACAAAGATGGCGGCTAACTCCGGAGGGAGGCGTGGATGAAAGCAGCGGCGGCGGCGGCGGTTTCAGGCCCAAACCCTCCTTACCTTGTTGAGGAATCCCTTGAGGACGCTGGCGGCTTTGACGGACAGCGAGCGGGGAATTCTGATCTGTTTGTTCAATATCACTGCAGGGAGAGAGCAGAAGTTCAGACGTGACCCTTAAGCAGAGAGGAGGGCGGCGGCGAGGACTCCGCCGAGCCTCGCCGTTCCTGCAGAAACAAACACAGCTCACAGTTTGAGCGGGTTTAAAGGAAGAGGGGAGGACGCATTCACACATTTCCTGGAACAGATGGCGAGCGCCTGGCGCTGAGAGAAGCTGCCACAAAGGTGTCGATAAGAAGGTGTTTCACGTTTCCATGCTGCTCCCCCCACCCCCCCCAACCACCACGCCGTTTTACCCTGAAAGAGATAGTCTTCTGTGTTCTGGTCCGGGTTATCAGAGCTGCCGACGATGTCGAACGGCGAGCGGCCCGCCATCATCTCAAACATCAGCACGCCCAGCGCCCACCAGTCCACGCTGAACCCTGCAACACACGCCGTCAGAGACGATGAGCGACGGGCTCGGAGCGGACGCACACGTCGACACAAACTACTGCAGAAGCAGGTTTACAAACACACAAACATGGGTTAGAAACATGCAAAGCAATGACAAAACGTGTAAAAAAAAAAAAACTGACCAAATAACAAAAACAAGTTAAAAACCCAACAAGAAAGAAATAAAAAATACCTCAAATAATAAAAAAAAAAAATACAAAAATGGGTTAAAAAACCTGAAGACCAAAAAAAACCAACAACTATCTAAAAACACAAAAACTGGTTAAAACAGCAACAACAACACAAAAACGAGGTGAGCAGGTTTGAATGACATCTTCCTGTAAAACGCTTCCTATCAGAACCAGAAACTGGGAAAAGTTTGGAGGCAAAAACAACAAAAATGTTCTGGAAAAAAATCCCCCGCGGCTCAGAGGAACTGGAACAGCAGGAGGAACAACCGTCAGGATCCTCCTCCTCTGTTCAACGGCCTCTCAACCTTCACCATATTGACATTTTTGTCCAAAGAAACCGTTAGGCAATAAGGCGTGACGGGCCTTTGGCTCGGCTCTTCTGTCGTCTTTGGGATTTGAACCCTTCACATCTGGACGGGGCTCAGGAACATTTCTACAGGAAGCCTCGAGGCCCAGGTTGTGAGGGCCGTCGTCCGTCACGTCGGTCACGTTACAGAGCAGTTAGAGTCTGCGGGTAGAACATTTCTGACTGCTTGTATTTTTAGAGGAGCTGGTCGCCATGACACCGCCGTGGTTACCAGGGAGGCGTCTATTTTCACAGCGGCCGAAGCTCTTGTCCGGTTGCTGTGGCGGAGAGCCCGCCTGCACCCACCCCCCCGGAGACCCCCTCCCCCCGTTCTCCGCCTCTCTCACCGTAATCTTCGCCTCGCAGTATCTCAGGGGCGATGTAGTTGGGGGTGCCGCAGAACGTGCTGGTCGTATCGCCGGGCCTCAGGCCCTCCTGCAAAAGCACAAAAGCTTTGACTTCCTGTCAGACATTTGCACACTGCGAGGGCGGGGGGTCATCATTTACGGCTCACTGCCACCCCCACCTTGCACATGCCGTAGTCGGTGAGCTTGATGTGTCCCTCAGAGTCCAGCAGCACGTTGTCCAGCTTCAGGTCTCTGTAGATGATCCCTCGCTCGTGCAGGTAGTTCAGCGCCAGGCTGATCTCAGCCGAGTAGAACCTGACATGACCCGGCAACATCAGTGAGGAGCCCACCCCCCCTCCCCACCCCCCCGGGGAGACGGGCCTTACCGGGCGTGCTCCTCTGGAAGCTTCCTCTGCCGCTGCATGTGGAACATGAGATCTCCGCCGTTCACGTACTCGATGACGAAGAAGAGTCTGCGGACAAAGAGCAGGACGTCACCGACTGCAGGGACACGCCGGCAAATGCCAGGATGTTCCCGACAGGAGAGCTGTGGAAACACGGACACTCTGGGACGGATCCGTCAGACCTTCATGCTCTGTTCGTTTTCTCTAAGGCTCTGAACCACAAACAAGAACTTCTAGAACAGTGACTTTGAAGCAACACATTTGGAAAATAAGGTTGATATCTTCCTGACCACCACAGAGGAAGTGTTATGGTCAGACATGAGGTATAGATCTGATGGGATGGATGCACAAATCCTAAATCTCTCATCAAAACTGGGATGTTCCCAGAATGGGATTCATAATCACGGATGTGATTGAGACTTTAAACTGACGTATTCAAAAAAATGTATTAAAATGGTTTCATTTGGTAAAAGTCCATCAATCAAAGGGCTCAGAAGGTTTAGAGGCGTGTCCTTCGTCCTCACCTGCTCTCCGTCTGGAAACAGGAGTGGAGGCCGACCAGGAAGGGGTGGTTGGACGCCTGCTCAAAGACGTGCTTCTCTGTTTGGACCCAGTCGATGTCCTGGAGGATGAGCACACCCAGACGTCAGTCAAAGATCATTACAGCCGAAAAAGCTTCAGCCGCGTGAAAGACGGGCGGCTGTGGGAGAAGAGCGCCGACGCGGGAGAATCCAGACGGCCGATGTTTGAGATGAACGGGGATGCGGCTCCCGCTGACGCAGCAGGCCAGAGGAACACCTCCGCATCGATCCAAACCCGCCCATCGATTCCTCAATCGAGCTAAGTGCGTCTAATCGGGGCTAACCGCTGCTCACAAGTGTTCAGAGAGCGATTCTGCCCACGCCATGCTTCAGCCGCACCTTCACCACAGAACAAACGCTGTCAGGTTGGAAAAAATCATGGATGCGGCCCGCGCCGCAGAGGGACCCGGCCCGGCCCGTGCCGCAGAGGGACCCGGCCCGCCGCAGAGGGACCCGGCCCGCCGCAGAGGGACCCGGCCCGGCCCGCCGCAGAGGGACCCGGCCCGGCCCGCCGCAGAGGGACCCGGCCCGGCCCGTGCCGCAGAGGGACCTGGTGTCACTGTCAAAAGTGTCCCAGTTAAAATCCAGAACCAGAGTGATTCTGATTCACCAGTTTATTATTTTCAGGTTTTTGAATTTGTTTTAATTATAAACTGTAAAAAGATAAAATCTTAATCATTAATGTTCTTACATTAAAAACCAACAGAAAGTCATTTTTTCCTGATTAAAGTACCAGAACAATGAAGTGATTGGATGGATCAGATGAATCAATCATTGATCATCACTCCTGATTGACCACAAACATGTTTTGTTGCTTCTGAGGTTCTGGTTTTTCCCAAAAGGGACAAAGAATTTCCTTCTAAAGGTGTTTTTAAGGTCTGCAGAACAAAATAAAACATTTATAGAGATGATCTGTGCAAAGCAACAATAAAACCCAAGAATGAAATCACTTTTGATATGGTTTGATTCCGAGAAGTCCATTTGAATCTACATTAAATAAATAACACTTTATCCAGTTGTAGCAGGAACTTTGAACGTCTTCAGCTGAGAAAACGTTCAGGAAAAAGGAAAATAAAAAGTAATAATAATATGCATACTATGGACACAAAGCAACGGTTTCCACTAAAATAGGGCCAAATTACTACAAGTCAATTTTCTCTATAATCGATGAGTTTTTCAGAATAAAAGCTTTGGGTTTCCTGTCCGCTCATGTTCCAAAGAAACTCCGTTCTGACTGAAAAACCCCCGTGGAGAAACTCCTCAAGATGTTTTTGATCACTTGTGTTAAACTGAGCTCTCAGGTTTGTAAAGGCGAGATGACAGGCCGCCACTGCCGCCGCCGCCGCACCGTACCTCGTCGTCATTGACCAGCTCCTTCTTCACGACCTTCATGGCGTAGATGCGCTCCGTCTTCTTCAGCTGCACCAGCAGCACCTTGGCGTAGCTGCCTCTGCCGATGACCCGCAGGAGGTCAAAGTCTGCCAGGCCCAGGCTGGAGGGCGACTTCCCGGCGTCTCTGCTGCTGCGGGCCTGGGGGGGGGGGATGATCCACAAACACACCTAAAGTCATCTGTGGAGCGTGAATCATTCCTGCCCTTCAACCTCCATCATCTGTGGTTATTGATCTGATCTGAAGGTGATTTCCTTTGGGTCACTCCGTCAATGAGATGGACCCCCCCCCACACCCCCCAGCTCCACTTTCTCAGCATAAATCTCTGAAATGGCGTTCATGTCTTCTCAAAGCCGTCATCATCCTGCTCCATTAGGTCTTATATTACAGCCCTATATCTTTGTAAACACGAGCCCCCACCCATCATGACGACTTTCTAAATACTCGCTTATCTGTTCCAGAAACGGCGAGCACGAATATTTGTGACGCCCGAGATCAGAGATCGCTAATCTGCGATCAGTATAGTAAAAATAAATGCAATTCTGGCTCTAAAATAGCAGAATAACGTTAAAGTAGAAAATCCAGACAAACCAAATGTCACCACAGTCACCTAAAAGTAAACAAACCTTCAAAGTAAAGTTCTTTGACGGTTCGTATTTTCAAAGTAAAAGCCTGGAGTGTTTTGAGTAGATTTGAAAAAAAAATGAAGTTCAGTTTATGTGAAATGTGTTCTTTTTTTACATAGTTGACATTTTGAATAAAAGATTATAACAAATGAAAAAATGGGAATATTGCAAAAATGTAATCAAGCACGCTAGCGAGGCGAAGAAGTCGTTTCCTCGTCATCCATCTGCAGGAACTGGAGTCCACTAGACTGAGATAAAAACTGTGGAGAATATTTGCAGGAGTTTGTGTTTGATGATGTTTATGTTTGGTTTCCTGCTGAAGTTAACCAGGAAGTTGACAGAAAATCCTTTTTCTAGATCTTTGTGTTTTTGTTCTGGTTGGTTCTGATGATAACGGCCCCCCCCTCTCCATGTGGGGGAGGGGGGTCAGCCTCTCTATCACACCTGAACCACAGGTAAGCCCTCCTCACAAGACTCACCTCCTTCTCCTCCACATAGTCCTCCAAACTTTCTCGTGAATCTTTGTGGTGGGAGCCTGAAGGGGGCGTGGGGGGGTGACAGCCAGCAGGAGAACACGGGGTGGGGGGGTCACAGAGAGGGGAGAGAATGTGAGACAGTCATGATTTCGTCACAGCTCTGCTCAGCGTCACACATTTCTCTGCAGCTTCTCTCTAAAACAGATCCGCCGCTCCACGCCGTGAAACGCTTTCACGTTCGTGTCAAAGCCGCTGTCGCCAACGACGGCGCCCTCCGACCTTAAGCTCCATCAATTCTCGGCCACCTGACTTGACTTAAGCTTGGAGCTGAAGCCCCCCCCCTGATCAAAGTGGCACAGCCGATCTGAACTACGGGGGTCCTTTCAGAGGAATGTCTGGAAACCGTTACACTTCCTGGTTCAGGACTTAGGCGTCACGTGACCTTACTGAGGTTCTCAGAGCGTGGAACAGCGGAGATGTGTGTGTCGTTACCTTGCTGATCAGCCAGTTCTAAGGGACCTGATGGTGGGCCGGGCATTAACGGGTCCTAGAAAGAAAAGAAAAGAAAAGAAAATCCCTCCCAGGTTAGCGTGGGCGTACAGCATGACCCACAAAGATGCGCACAGATCTTCCTCACCTGCATCACCGGCCTGCCGCACTCCATCGTCACCAGTTTGTGGCACTTTTTGTGCACGAGCAGCTTGCAGTTGATGCATTTGTATCCTTGGCGTCCCAGACCCCAAATGCGGTCGGTGCAGATGGCACAGTGAGCTCGCTGCACGGGGACAGGGCTCTCATCAACAGACCTGACACAGGTAGCCGGTTTACTTCAGCGATTAAACTCTTACCCTGTTAAAACGCTTGGCCTGGAAAACGTGGCCGTTCGCGTAGTAAAGCTTCCTCCAGCGCCGGGCGCCACGGCGATATATCGACTCTGAGAGGACAGACGTCAGGAAACCCCTTCAAACCACTTTAGCAGAATGTGCAGCAGACGCTTCCAAACAAATCCTAAACCCTTTGGATGTGAGGAACCACAGCTGCTTTCACAGCCAACGGCATCGGAACGCAGCATTAGGCAAACGGAACCAGGAGGTTCTGGACGGTCTTTCCTGGTAAACCATCAGGGTTCACTGGTAGAACTTTGGCGTTCTTCAGTCTCCTGATGGTTCCTCTGGCCCTTCAAACAGCAGAACCCAAACAGAGTTCTGCTGTTTGGGGAAGCCGGTCCGATACACAAAAACATCCGGCTTGGTTGATTGTGCTCAATCTCATTGGGGGGGGGTTTAGGTGAAAGCAAAAGTAGAGCTGCGTTTATCTTAGTAAAGACCTTCAGCATCAGTCAACATGTTTGAAAAATGAAATGTAAAACTGGAGTGTGTGCGGGTCGAGTTGACCCATGCAGATCCAGATCCATTGTTGAGGTTCTGCCTGGGCGCAGGTTCTTGTACAGAAGGAAGAGGCAGAACTCACTGTCTTCTCCTGGACAAGGCATCCCCGGCTTCTCTGGGATACACGGGAACACTGGAAGGAAACAAACGGCGCTCAAATGAGGGAATTCTGGAATAAAATCACCAAAGAAATCAGCTGATCGGACGAGAATCGGATCTGAAAGGCGGGATTTCAGCAGAAGCTTCACGTCCCGGAGAGGAACGGACCGATGAGTCAGAGAACCCAACGACCTCTTTAAGGGGCAGACCTGGCAACCCGCACCCCCTCCAGCCCCAGCCTCCTCCCCTGTCAGAGTGACATCTATTGACCCGTCACCCTTGACCTGATTAGACGTTTAGTGAGCCCGCCCCCTCGGGGTCACATGTTTACACAAACACAGCCCCTCACATGGACATCTCCGACGTTCACTGAAGCTCTAGCCATATGTTCTGATGACCCCCCCCCCAGCTATGAAGGAGAGCCACAGAGGAACAGGGCCGGTCAGCCTCTGCTGCCGGTCTGGCTCTTTTCCGTTAAACTGATAACTGAGAGGATCACAGTGCCAGAAGCATAAATGTGTCAATAAAAGATGCTTTTGGGGATTTTGTTTGGACAATTTTTATACAAATTTGTTGCTGGTAAATAAAGCAGAAACATTTTAAATCAAATAAAAGTTTGATGACAGTTTGCTGTCACTCATGTTCATCCTCAGTGAAGAAAATGGAAAGTGTGGGTTTTATTTGAAGAGGAAAGAATACTTTAATGCAAATTAAACAAACAAATCAATATTCATGCAGCCTAAAGGGAACGCCGCCCGCTGTTGTACGAGCCTAACGGAGGGAAAACATGAGTGACAGCCAGAGCTGATGATGTGCTTTGACAAAGCTTGTCAAACATGATTCTTAGCCTGAGGTTTCAGGAGCTGCAGCTTAATGAGCAGAAATGGAGCATGCAAAGGAGCAGGCGGTGTGACGTGTGAAGCAGCAGGCAGCGGGACGCTGATCAGACCGACAGGCTCCTCTGACGCTGCACCATTTGGGAGTCAAATCCTGATCCAGAGGTGCAGCTCGGTTCCACTGAAACTAGAGGATATTCTGTCGCCGGTTCCCTCATTGATGGTGAAACCACTAAAGTGTGTGAAAACGGCTACCTTCTAGAAATACAAGGATCAAAACATGCAGGAATGACGCTTACAGTAAGACACAAACACCAGTAAAAACACGGCAGTGGAGGGATGATGATTTGGGCTCTGAGGGACCGCTGCTGTTCATAACCGTTTACTTCAGACAGACATGGCTCCAGGCTGCACAGCCCAAACAGCAGACCAACAGCAGGACAACCAAATGTTCCATCCATCCATCCATCCATCCATCCATCCATCCATCCATCTATCCAACCAAACATCCATCCATTCAACCATCCATCCATTCAACCATCCATCCATCCATCCATCCAACCATCCATTCAACCATCCAACCATCCAACCAACCATCCAACCATCCATCCATCCATCCATCCTCTTCCGCTTATCTGGGACCGGGTTGCGGGGGCAGCAGTCTAAGCAAAGTTGCCCAGACTTCCCTCTCCCCGGCCACTTCCTCCTGCTCCTCTTCCCCGGGGGCCTCCACCCAGTGGGACACGCCCGGAGCACCTCCCCAGGGAGGCGTCCAGGAGGCATCCGGACCAGATGCCCGAGCCACCTCAACTGGCTCCTCTGGATGTGGAGGAGAAGCGGTTCTACTCACAGCTCAAGACCATAGGTGAGCACTGGAACGAAGATCAACCGGTAAATTGAGAGCTTTGCTTTCTGGCTCAGCTTTACCACGACGGACCGGTACAGCCACCGCATAACCACGGATGCTGCCCCGATCCACCTGTCAATCTCACGCTCCGGTCTTCCCTCACTCGTGATCGAGACCCGAAGATATTTAAACTCCTCCATCTGGGGCAGGGACACTCCACCCACCCAGAGATGGCAGACTACCTTTCTCGGGTCAAGAACCGTGGCCTCAGATTCAGCTGTGCTGACCCTCATCCCAGACGCGTCACGCAACCAAATGTTGTGGTTTTTAAATCCAAAGATAAAAGAGCAGAAACTAAAGAACATCAAAGAAGTGATGCTAATTCTGAGGAGTAAAGGAGGGAGCTTCTGCAGAGGTTGGATGAAGGATGGTCTCAGGCGGATGTGTAGAAATCTGTTTGCTCACCGTGAATAATGAGCTCGGAGTCTTTGTTGAGCTCATAGAGACGGAGAGCTTCCTCCAGTTCCAGCTGAGAAGACACGGTGCAGGGGTCACCTGCAACGACAGAGACCGTCACAACCAGAACATGGAGGGTTTTAGGCCCCACCCTGATCACCCTTTGACCTGTTTTTAAAGCCTTCAGTGGTCTTTTAATGATGATGATGCCGCTTTGAGCCAAAATCCAAAATTCTGTTATTTTGTGAGAAAGTTACTGCAGAGCGGCAAGAGTTCATCAGAAATCTACCTCAGAGCGGAACTCTTGGCGTGGAAGAAAGCCTCTTTTAATATCCCATCATCCCTTTGTTTTCATGCCGTCCCACTAGCGTACAGCCCATCCACACCCCCAACTTAACATCAGTGGCGTAACAAATACAGCAGCAGCATCAGATCCATCCATCCGTCCAGTTCTGATCCAGATTCCAGCTCAGACCAGGAGAACAGAGACCTTCATGGATCTGTCCGTCTGCAGGGGGAGGATCTGAAAGGGGCGGAGCAGGGCGCATGTGGCCCCGCCCAGCGTATTTTCTATGTCACAAAAACGATCTTTTTAAACGGCATTTGTCCTCTTTTCCTTATTTGCAGAGATTTGAATAAAGAAATCCTCAGAAATGCAGTTCTGAGCTTCATTCCCTTTACAAATGTCCTCCACCAACAGAAAAACACCAAAACCACCATCTTCAACAGAGAGGGTCTCTATCAGAACCAGGAAGTGCAGCACTCCTGTCGCTGCTAAAACACCCCCCATTCTCTCTCTCTCTCTCTCTCTTTTTTCCTTTTACCCCCCCCCCAAACACACACACTTTTCCCCTCCTCTCTTCCCTCCATAAAAAAAGACCAGAAGACCATATATATATATATATATATATATATATATATATATATATATATATATATATATATATATATATATATATATATATATATATATATATATATATATATATATATATATATATATATATATATATGTAAAACATAAAATGTAATAAGTAAATGAAAATAAATAAAAAAACAAAAAGGGGTTTATACAAATATATACCCTGGCCACCGAAGACCCAAACCCCTGTAACAGTAAAGCCTGTCCAACACAAAAAGCCTTCAGCTCTCATCTGTTTGCTCAGTTGTTGGACAGAACAAGTTTTGAAAAGAAAAAAGAAAAAAAAAACATCCTATTTGTGGCGTCACAGATAATCCGGAGCGTAAACTTCTGACAAATGTGGTTCCTCCAAAAAGAAAATCTGTCTTTTATGGTGTCTGAGTTTGCAAATATTTAACCTGAGGCACTTCCAGGACTTATTCTTGTGATGGAACCATTTATGACATTAATGAGACTTTTTGAGTCAGTCAGTCCCCCTAAGCAGGTAGCTTATCTGCTGCACCGTCAGACAAGGAAGCAAACTGAAACGGACTTTAGGATCTGATCCAGGTGATCCATGATTCAGCTTCAACTCGTGCTGCACTTCAGAAAGGCTCCAGATCCGACTGGGGATGCTTCAGGTGACGGCCAACACCCGCCTGAGGAATCAGTGACAGGCTGGCGACAGAAACTGTGACTCACCCGGCCTTTCTAAAAAGAACTGCAGGTTAATGCTGAACTAGTGGGAGGGAGGGAGGGAGGGAGGGCCCGGACAGCCATCCAGCAGACGTTTGGCTCTCAGGAAGCGGCGTCACAGCAGCAGCAGGAAGAATGTAAACATGGCCATTCTCCTGCTGCTGAAGTTCAGCGTCTGCAGATCCGGATTCTCCAGTTTCCCAGCAGCTACAGCTTCTGGGATCAAACTGTTCCTTCAGGAGATTCCTGGCCCTGAAACCTTTG
Source organism: Oryzias curvinotus (assembly GCA_023969325.1). Classification (NCBI taxonomy): domain Eukaryota; kingdom Metazoa; phylum Chordata; class Actinopteri; order Beloniformes; family Adrianichthyidae; genus Oryzias; species Oryzias curvinotus. Next base: position 37,657,006 of record CM043722.1, read on the forward strand.
AAGATTCTGGAAAACGTCTTTCTTTCAAATGTTTCTGGTTTTATTAGGGCTCCTTTAGTCATGGAAAAGAATTCAACTTAAACTTACATTAATTTAAAGCTAAACTCCCTTTAGCTTCAGCTACCTTCACTTTAGGTGACTCACTTTGACTTTATGTGATACTTTTGCTGCTTCAACATCTTCAACCGTCAGAAGAAACCAGACTTTTTTCCCAAAGTAAACCGTTTTAAAGTTTAACACGGTTAGGACTGCATTTCCTGTACACACCAGCCTAAAGTATGCGGCGTGTTTAGAGGTTTGTCGCTGTGATTATCATCAGATTCTTCTGCAGTCAGAGTCCACATTTCAGGACATTTTGGTCTCACCTGGAGTACAGTCAAAAACCAGGACAGTAACGTCTACATGGATCAGGAAATCTCTATTCTTTAGGGACTGCTTTAGTTTTTCTTTGGTGTTTTGGTTTTAAGCTGAGATGAAAATGCTCAGATATCACCGTGAACGCCGGTGTGCGGCGAGGCCAGTGAGGCTGCACTTCATACCTTCCTCGTCGATCCACTTCATGGTAAAGAGCTGGTCGTTCTCCATGGAGCACATGTCCCTCACCTCCCCGGACAGGCCCTCGTACGAGATGGATGGTTCAAAATGTGTGATCATGATGTCCCTGAAAGAAGAAGAGCTTTACCAACCCAGCAGAGCTGCAGCTGAAAGGAGCGTCCTGCACTCACTAAGGGTTCAAACCATTGACTATATCAGAGAAATGGACTGAGTGACTGTGACGTCAACATGGTTTATTCCAGCTTCAGTCGCCGCTTTTTTAACCATACGGACGCCACCATGTTGGAGCCAGACGTCGTCAGAAAGCAAGGATTGGTCCGAGTTGGTCTGAGTCGACGTTTCTATGGCAACCACTCCCATCAATCAGAAGCGAGCTTGTTGGAAGGCCACGCCCCTACAACTTGAAAGCGGGCTACACAAAATCTGGCAATCATTTAAGATGTTGGACGTGGGGGCCAGCAGGCTCCACCTACTTTTGTTTAGGCTTCTGATTGGTCAGTTTAGAACTTGATTAACTGGAACTACAGAAAAAATATGGGGGGAAAAAAAAACGAGGATTATCAAGTAGATGTTAAAAAAGGCATCAGAGCAAGAATGGTTATGCTGACCAATTGGAAGCCGCTTCCTTTTGGAACGCCAAGGGGGAGGGGCCACTCAGTTCAGTCCTCACATAGAGCCAATGGTTAGACCGCCTCCCCTTATAAAGAGTCTATCAGAGTCACAGACAGACGGAAACATAACTTCAGGGAACCGGATTCTACAGGAAAACCCAGAATCTCTCAGGTTGACAAGGAAAACACCAACGTTATAACTGCTCCTATTGCAACGGTTCGTTGTTAAAATGCTAAAATGAAAGTGGAACAAAGTTTATATTTCATCTCCTGGAGCCGCAGAAGCAAAACCTATTAATTTAGCAGCTTCTGAAACAAAGGATGACATTTATAGAACGCACTTCTGCTTCACTTTTACCCACAGAGAGGTGAGAGCAGCTTTAATAAACCATGACACGTGTGATCGCAGTCTGTCACATTTGCTGTGCAGTCGTCTGTGCAGGAAGCATTCCTGCAACAGACAGACAGACAGACAGACAGACAGAGCTGCAGCAGAACCCTCAGGACATCGTCTGTCCACCAAAACCTCCAAGGGTTCACGCCAAACAGCCTCCAACCCTCCTGGACCGGAGAGGATTCAGGAGGAAAAGGATGGAGTTAGTCTGATGCCAGCTTCTCACTTCCTCCTTTTCTCACCCCCTCCACACATGCTGCTGGTGTTAATCATTGCAGGAGGGGCGAGGAACAGTCGGAAAACAACACATCGTCTGTGCGCCGCCTTGCCACAGGAGAACCAGAGCTTCCTGATGAAGCCGGGATCTGAACAAACGTCCTGAAGAAACATGACGGTAATGCTGGAGCGGAGATCAATAATGTAAATGTTGGAACTAGTTTGAAAAAGTCCGAGTGTGAAAAAACACATTCAGAATTCCCATTAAAGAATTAGAAATGAAGGAACATGGCGTTGATGGAAACAAAATTAAGTTTCATTCCTAAAGTGAGATAAAACTTTTTTGAAAAGTGTTTAACTTGGTTCAGAAAGGATTTATTTAAGGATGTATTAAAGGTCAAACCTCAGAGTAATGTCAGCTTGTCCTCAGAGGTGGATGGGATTAGCTTTAGCATCCCTCCAGGAAGCTTCAATTAAAAAATCGGAGCAGAAATAACATTCCTGTAGTCCTGGCGCTCCTCATCCTCAGCGTTCCAATGAAAACCTTCATTATAGGGGAGGATGAGGAGGAGGTGCTGATTCGTGCTCCTTCCCTTTGGTCAGCAGAACTCCCACCTGACCAGGACAAAGCTCTCTGAGTGGTGAGCGCTCAGGAGGAAGTCACAGCGCCCCCCCTTAACCGTCTGCAGACCCGGGTCCACAGACCTGAACACAGGTGTACCCCCACAGATCACACAACCAGAGCCTAAAGCCGGGTCATACGGGCCACGGGGATGGGATCTCCAGAACCCGAGTGTCATAAGGAATAACAGGAGGCCTGAAGATGCCCCCCAACGCAGACAAACGAACCCAGAAGCCCTACGTGTGATTCCTATAGATCCTTTCAGAAAGACGACCCACAGGCGGGAATTTATTAGAAAAATTCTGGACTGGTCTCTGCTGTCCCAGAATGCCGCTCTGCTCCCAAACTAAAGGGCGGAGTTGTCATTATTCCAGGAAATAGTCTGTTACTCGTTCAGGTCCTGAGACATTAAACTGCTTTTTATTTACAGTGAAACTTTCAGAGTGAATCAGCACCAAACAGCTGAACTTCAAGGCTCGAAGATTAAATTAATTCATGCCTGGCATGGAGGAAATTAGCTGTCAGAGAGGATGAGCCTAATGACAGGCTGATCCCCCCTTCCCGAGACGGATGGCGACATGACGTGATGGATCTGAGCCCGAAGGGCCTCCCGGACAGTAAACAGCGCGGCGGGAAACGCTCCCTGTGTGTCAACACGACCTCCAGGCCTCCATGCAGCTTCATCAGGAAGTTTTTTTCCACAAAGAGCTTCATGAAGCCCGCAGGCGTCCCAGAGGCTTCAAACATCTGCACATCCACAATCATCAGGTCTGAGTTAACCCGTGTTTACCTGAACTGAACATGGATGATGAGGATATACATAGAAAACGGCCTCATTAACACTAATAAAAGAGAGAAACGAAAGTCCCCTCTGGATTCATAAAGTGCTCCATCTAAAAACTCAAAATAATTCAGCTGCAAGAGAACAGAAGCAAACTTTTAGAAATGTGTGAATTTAAAGAGACGTCAGTCTCTGAGGAACAAATAGCTGCAGTTCACACAGATCATGAAGGTCATCAGATCCTCCTCTCCACGCCTTACATCCTACATTTGTTGTTTTGTCTCCTTTAGTTTCTTTTACTCGGAGCGTGCTTCGGTCATGAGTAGATCAGCGAAAGCACGCGGCCGTGACGCTACCTCTGAAGACCCTCAGTCTGAACGAGGGGAACGTGACGGACCACGGAGGCTGCAGACGGGAAGGAATTCATCGGATTAAAGGCGATAAATATTTTCCATAGCAAGAGTTCAAAGATGAATTGTTGTGTTTAGGACAAAACTAAACCCAGCCTTAGCAACTCTAGAAAGAAAAGAAGATAAACCAGATTTTATCAGGTTAATTACAAAAGCATAAAGTCTGCCAATTCTGTTTTTCATTGTTTTTTTTTCTTTAACAGACTCACAAACATTCATGCTAATTCAAGAGATGAGTGGTTCTAGATGAAACAGCATCAAGTAAAGGTTCTGGTCTTCATCCAAACATATGCAGAGAAATAACTTCTGTCTCCAGGAGTCAAAAACCATCAAAACCTTAAAACCCTTTCAGACCCGGGCTTCCTCTCCGTGAACATAGCTGGGATTCCTCAGCAGCAGCGTCATGCATAGTGCAGTCACTTTTGTTTTGGTGATGGAGGCATCAGGACCAGCATTCATTACCGTTCCTGAGGTGTGTCAGAGACTCAGCGAAGAATTTAACAGGTCTGGCTGACACGACTCGCATAACATGTTTGTCAGGCCTCCAATCACGGGCTCCATCCATCCATCAGAGATGCGGGTGGAGGCATCCCCACGCTTATCACGGACGGATCCGGGGACAGAGTCACCTGCGCCAAACGGACAGAATCATCTCGAAATCGCCGTTGATGTTTGCACCACACGGGACACCAATAGAAAATACTAAAATACTAAAGCGCTGAAGGCTCACGGGCCGTAAGCAGTATCCTGTTTACTGTATTTACCGACTGTGGTATCGTCCTGGAGGACATTCTTATCAGAAAAAGAAGCTCATGAATCTGACTTCCACTCCAGTGTGTAAATACTGCACCGAATATCTAAAGGTGCGAGTCAGCTTTATGATAATGTGACACATAATAGAGGAATGATGTAGCATGAAAAAAACACGCCTTATATACGCTTTCTTTATGGTTTGTTTGGGAGAAAGAGCTTTAAGGGCACGTAGACTGACAGGCGTGATACAAAAAACAAAACAAAAGTTCATTTCCTTCAGGGGTTATCTGGTCCACAAAAAAAAAGCTCCAGCGTGACGTCATTTCCGGCACAAATATGTAGTTTTAAGCTAAAGAGGGGGAAAAAACCCAGCAAAGAACAAGACTACACCATAGGGAAGAACTTCAACTTTTACTGTAAAATACTAGCACCAGAGCATCAACTATATATAAGTAGTACGCATGAGTACTTCTGTGAATGTAACAGAATCAATCACATATTCCTGAGGATCTGTTGCTGAAAAGTCTAACTTTCCGGTATTTTCTCGGTCAATTTATCAAATTCTGCCCATAATCTCTGTGACTGTTTTTGTGAGAAACTAACAACACAACCAAATGACAACACAAATCTTCCTTGGCGGAGTCAGTTAGGGGAGCCTCCGGGCAGCTGCTGGTTGCTATCCCTGATTGATTCCTGTCTCTTGTATCTGCAGACACATTTCTGAAATTCAAGAGGAACTAGCTACCGACGAGCTAACGAGGCGGCTGGTTAGTCTCACCTGGTTGACTGCTCAAGTTTACCGAAACCTGCTGCTAGCGGCTAGCAGCTAAGGCTAACAGTTAGCCTCAAACTGACTCGAGTTCCCGCCGTAAAGCTGGGGGTTCGGGGAGAGAACACAGCGCTTTCTTACCCCTTATAGTAAGCCTTGACCCGGACTTGGTGGGAATTTTCGCCGGGGTGGGACATGGTGCTGTCTCGCAACGTCGGCATCATAAGCTCCGCCGCGGACGCTCAGATTCACCGATGACTCTCTTCCCTCCTCAGTTTGGTCCGCTAAACTCCTGCTTTTTGTGGCCCGTCGACAGCCCAGAAACCCCCGGAGATAAAATATATTCAAGTTTGAGTGTTTCTTCAATCCTATTCCAGGATATAAAAGACCCAAAGTCAGAGACAAACTTGTTGGGTCCGCCAAACAACTCCCTACTGCAAAGGCCTAACTGAGGACGAGACCATTACCGGAATGCGCAAGGGAGGCGCATAACTTGGAAATGTTAGATAAAGTAACACGCAGGTAGAATGACAAAATATTATAAACTATTTATTTTAGGGAATTTAAATCATTATTTTAAAAATGCAATAGTTTTAGGTTATTATATTGTTGTATTGAGTTCTTTACAATAATTACATGTAAAAATTTGCTGCTCACTGACTCTACCTGCCCGTACTGAGTTGGTACAGTCAGTAAAGTGAATGCTGCATTCACGGTTTAAAATCTCTGCTCGGAAATTGACTGAAAGCTTCAAGAAAAATCGCTCTTTCTTGAGTTCTCGTCGGGAACTAATTGATAAATTGCAGTAAATTACGCTATTTTTTTCTTTTTTATACTAAATGTGCGCTTTAGCTTTTAATAATGATTATAAATATTTACTATCAAATGTCGCTTTCAACATTAAACGCAATCTGGTATTGATTCAAAATTAAATGAGTTCAATCTTTAAGACCAGTGAGTTAAGCTATGGCTTTGGATATCCAGTTTGATTTTTGCCACATATATCATCTGGGTCTGACCTGGAATATGTCCAGAGTTGATTTTTTGTTTGTGTTTAGTTTTTGTCTGATTGCTGAATCAGAGTATCCATTGAGGTTATCTATTAAAGTTGTTTTTAACGCATAATTAAACATGGCAAATGACCACTCACTGTGCAATTTGGGCTTGCAAGTTTGAAAATGCATTTTGCAGTTTAGAAGCCAATTGGAAAAAATGTAACTCATTATTTTATTCTTAATAGTAAAATTCTAATTAAAATCCAAATCAGTAGCTGTTTGCATTTTCATTTTCTTTTGTTCCATAAAAGAAATCAAATCCATCAAATAATAATGCAATGTACAATTTAAAAAATTACATTTCTACATATTGTTTGCTTTAAATACTGTGTGTGTGTGTGTGTGTGTGGGGGGGGGGGGGGTCTGCAAGTTCTTTTGCATGAAAACATGGCAAATTAAAATGCAAAATATTTTAAGTTACGGTACTTTAAAATGAATTTGAGGTTGAAATTTCATTTTTAGTGTTGCAATTAAAAAAATGCCATAAGCATGCAGCTCAGTGGCCTTGTAGTGGGGTGTCTGCCCTGAAACGGGAAAGTTGTGAGTTCAAATCCAAGGCTGAAGTGCAAATCATATTTACTAATAACTCTACGCAAAAACATTTTAATCATCACAGCGGAAAAAAAAGCGAAATAAATAAAAAAAAAAAACATTACATTTTAGAAATCAAAAATTAAAAAGTTTTGTTTGTTTTATTTTGTTTTGCAAATATTTTTGTTTATTTATTTTTTAGTTTTGGTATCTGAAATTTGGTTTTGATTTCTAAAATGTAATAATGTTTTTTTGCTATTTGTTTCACTTTTTTATTCCGTTGTGATTTTTAAGATGTTTTTGCGTAGAGTGATTTGTAAATGGGACTTCAGGGCCACTGTACAAAAAGGAGGGAATTTGGCTAGATAAAAGAAGGCAAGAACTATTATCATTCTTTGAATTTTTCAAAAACATAATGTAAAGGAATTTTATTTGGGGGTTTCTGATCTTGTAAACTTCAATAAGTTCACATAAATTTTCTGCTTTAAGAGCAAATGACTTATAATTTTTCTGGGAAAAACTCTTTAACTTCAAATTTTACCATCAAACTATCATCGCTTTCAATATTTTTGTAAATCAAGCTACTGGCTGTGCCACCATCAGGCCCCTCCCCTCACGCCACACGGTTATGAAAAAACCGTTGGTTCTTTTGGAGTTTGGGCCATAATTAACAAGACTGTGGGCTGATGAAGTGGCGGTTTCCATGGCAACACGGATCCTCCCTCAGTCGTAGGTGAGGGTCTGTCTGCAAATGTTCCGTTTTCTTTACCGTCCACTTCAGAGAACTTTGCTTGGTTGCCATGGTGACGGGTCAGAACCGTATGAGTCTGATTGTTTGATTAAGTCGGTTTCTCTGATCTCAAATTTTATGTTTGCAAAAGGAAGTCATTTTCCAAAATAAAGAGAAACATTAACATAAACATTATTTAACTCAAAGTTCTGGAAGCGAAATGAATGGATGTTTAAATAATCACCTAAACGAATATTTGAGTCAATAAAAACCTTTTATTTTGAAACTCTTTTTTGCTGCTTCTCTGACATGAAGGATTGAGTGACCGTCTCCCCTTCTTCACTTCCTTTCTGTTCTTCATCAAATGCTCCTCTTCCTCCACAGCAGTCAGATCCCTTCATGCGGAACAAAGAACAGTGGTTCTGATCCGTTTGATTTACCTTCATGAGAGGAAAGCTGAATGTTTGCAGTCACGTGACTGAAACAGGATCCCGTGATGTGGAGATGATGAAGACCATGATATGTGGGAGGAAGGAGAACATTAGATCCAACATTTGTCTTATTTGCGTGTTTGTGTGTGTGTGTTTGTGTGGCCCGCCAACACGTTTGTCATGATCGGGTTCTAAACGCTGCTGGTTCTACCGATAAATGAAGATGAGCGGTGCAGAGGAAGAGGATGGAGCAGGAGGTGAACACCACCCGTTTGCTCATAAACCAAAATCCAGACCTCCAAGTTCCCTGAAGATCCAGGATTCAGACAACGCCGGCCTCTGCTGGCCAACGATCCAAACATCACATGGACTTCTGCTCCTGGACTGAAGCCATCTTCATCTTCACACACTGAGATGAGCGCCGTCCGCCACAGAAAAAGGGTTTCAGAAGAAGAAGAATGGAGAGGTGACAAGCAGGTGACCCGTCATTCAGTTCAACTTCTATTCTATGGCACTTTCATGCTACAGAGCCTCTCAAAGTGCTTCCCACAATAAAATAGATGTTAGTAAGATGCAAAAAATAGTTAAAATAGTAAACATAGTAAAAATACTACTACTGATACTAATGCAAATAAATACATTAAAAACACATTTTTAAAAAAGCTACATACACATCCAACCAGTGCAATCAAAATAAATCAAATTAATTGTTACTAAGATTTATAAAATCAAATGAAAACGTGTGGACGAGTAAAAACGATGTAAAAGCTTTACCAAAGATGCACTTTAATTTTTTTCTTGAAAACCTCCAGTGGATGAAGCCCTCACGTCCTCAGGCTGATCCACAGGCGAGGAAAGAGGCCTCGCCATGGGTTTGACTTCTGACCTTTGGGCCCTCAGCAGACCTGAGGGCCCTGGGAGGGTCCTGGGGGCCCTGGGAGGGTCATGAGTTATAAGTGGATCTGATCAAAATGAAGGACCAATTCTGTGGCATCTTTGAATGATGAGACATTACAGTTTGGCTCTTTATTGATACAACTCAGCAGCAAGCATTTGAGGCTCGTGCATACAGTTTAGAACAGTGTAACATTCACGGCCTTACAATAAAATCAGACTTTAGAGATATGAACAATAACTAGTCAGTATGCCACATGTAAACTTATATCAACTGATGAGCTTAAATCGATCCTGGAATAACAAGCTTCTATGAAACATCTGGAGAGACAGTTTTGGTTTTAAACATCAGTTTGGTGCTGAGGTTCCCGCCTTCCGGTTAGCGGCCCTCTGGACATGAAAGCTCCTTTTCTGCTGTCCTTCATCACTGCTGCTCCCGCAAAGCTGGGAGGATCCGAGGATCAGCGTCTGCACAGGTCACCACGGTTCCGCCTCCAGCAGGTGTTTCCATTAAAACCTATGGGGGGGGGGGGGGGGCGCTCTAATTGCCGCTTAATGGCGTCACTTCAAAGAGATCCCGGAAACGCGGCTGGTCACGTGCTCGTTCACCTGCCGCATCAGAGAGCTCATTAAGGGGATTGGGTCCAGGTGCGTCAGTCAGAGTGGTTCGGTTCTACGGGATGCTGCTGTGTGGGGAGCTGCAGGTCAGTGGTTCTGCTGGGTCGTGTGAAGTTCTGCTGGGTCGTGTGAAGTTCTGCTGGGTCGTGTAAAGTTCTGCTGGGTCGTGTGAAGTTCTGCTGGGTCGTGTGAAGTTCTGCTGGGTCGTGTGAAGTTCTGCTGGGTCGTGTGAAGTTCTGCTGGGTCGTGTGAAGTTCTGCTGGGTCGTGTGAAGTTCTGCTGGGTCGTTTGTTCGGGAGCTGTTCTCCTGCTGGGAGAACTTAGAGGTTCCTTCATAGAGAACACGAGACAGACACGGCCGGAGGTTCGGTTCCGAAAGACCCGAAGCTTTGTCTGACTCGGAAAATATTTTTGTTCTTAAATATTTTAATCTTGACAAAAAAAACCACGTAAGCATAACTTCACACGCCGAGGAAGCGGGGGAAAGTAGAAATGGACCAAAAACTGGTGCCGCTTCGTTATTAATCTGTTGAAGAATCAACTATTGGTGCTCAAATGCAGCTCTAAACCAGAAAATGTATTTGAAACATAACTAACATTTTTTAAACTTCTTTTTTAAATTAATCATTATAGATTTACCAGAATCTATTTCTTGTTTTGTTGGATCACAGATTTACTGTGAAGATTTTAATTTTGTTAAACAGATTCCTGGTAGAAAAATGTATCCTAAATATCAGAATCCAAAAAACCGTTAAGCTAACAGTATAATTGGATATGAGAACAAGAATGAGAGTTTAAACACATGAAGGCTAAGAACAAAAATTAAAAATTGACTTTTGCAGTTATAAAACATTATTTTCATTTAAATGTTAATGTCTATTGGCCATGTTTGACCCCTCAAATTTGGCTACAAGTTTTACTTTTTTTTTTTTTTTTGTTTTGTTAAATTTTTACATTTATTATTATTGTGGCTGTAATAACTGCTGCAGCCCAAAATAAAATGAGAAAACTTGTCAAATTAACTTTAAAAGCCCAGAATAAAATTGTTCTGAGTTCTCCAGGGTTACAGAAAACCTACAGGAGTGAAGTGAAAATGAAGCTGAGTAACCACGGCTGTTCTCTGGTCTCTTTCCCAGAATTCCTTGCTGGAAGAACGTCGTCTGTTCAGGAAAATGAAGTGGACCTGAAGCACAAACTGACTTAAACAAAGAGGTAGATATTTAAAGTCTGCGTTTGTTCAGGCTTTGGATCATCAGACTCTAGAGAATCTCGCTTCTGTTTAATTCATTCCTAAAGAACTAACTTCTAATTTTTTTTTTTCTTTTTTTGCAGGAAGATCTTCAGCCGGTGAGTCATTGGTTTCCTTGTTTGGCCGCCGTGCCGCTCTTTTCCTCAGTCTCTAAGCTTGCATTGGAGGTGACTTCTTTCCATGTATCTGATTGGTCACAATGAGGATGGAACTTCTGCATTCAGGATCTTTTCAGCTGACGTGTTTGGGAGCTGCAGATCTTCCAGATCTGTAGCTGCAGCTGAAACTTTGTTCTTTCTGTCTGACCTCCTGCCATGGAGTTCCTGAACAAAAACCTGCGTTTTGCGGCCGTAAAATCAAATAGAATCAGTTCTAGACTGCATGTAGGTCTTAGATTTATACTTAAATGGTTCTAGAATTTTCTTCAGCGTGGACCAGACTCGTCAATTTGCGCGCTCGCTTCCGGCATTTTGAATTTTCCAGCATTTTGGAATTTTCGTCCCGATCTTCATGAAGGTACGTGAGACACTGGTTTTAACGCACACACCCACATCTCATCTCATGGAGTCCTCTGAAGGTATGTGCCATCAAACTCTCTCCTTTCTTTCCATTCAGGCCGCCGAGCCGCCCTCTTTTACCCCCTTCTGGCGCCGAGTCGCCCTCTTTTACCCCCTTCTGGCGCCGAGTCGCCCTCTTTTACCCCCTTCTGGCGCCGAGCCGCCCTCTTTTACCCCCTTCTGGCGCCGAGCCGCCCTCTTTTACCCCCTTCTGGCGCCGAGTCGCCCTCCTTGTTTCATGCTTTTGTTTGTATTTTGGGTCCATTTTTGCGACGTTTTTGCGCTCGTCGGCCCACAAAGATCCCTTGCGTGTTTTTAAACTGGTTTGGTTTGTTCTTTTGGATCCTGGTCCACTAAGTTCCTCCTCATCTGTGGTAAAGTCGCCTTCAACGCAGTTTCCTTTCTGTCTGCCAGGTTAAAGTCGAGGTTCAGCGTCAGGTTTGTAGCCTTTGCTCTGAGTTCTGGAGCTTTGAGTCCAGTCGGGTCGGGTTCAGGTCTTCAGGAATGTTCCTGAAGACCTGAACCCGACGGCTGTTCTCTGACCAGCAGAGGTTGTGGTTGTTGGGCTGGAGCTGAGTCTGGAGGTCCATCAGAGATTCTGTCCTTTCCTTTTTCTGTGGTTGGATCAGTTGAAGTGTTTGTTTTTCAGGTGGTGCTACGAAAGGTAAGACCCCTCTTTTATTTCTAATTGCGTCCGTGCGCTCGGCCTTCCCGCCGTGGATGTGCCTGTTCTGGTTTAGAACATCAACTGTCTGATGGTTCCGTCCGGTTTGGACTCTTTGAATGAGGTTTGATTGTGATCAGTGCTTCTGCTTTTCTTTGGTTTGCTAGTTTAACTTTGACGATGAATCATTGGACACTGGTTCTTGTGGTTCTGTTGGTGCGGCCGTGTCCATGATTGTGAAAGCCCAGCCCACAACCAGGGAGCCGTAGATCAGGGAGGACTGCATGCTCCACATCCACCGGCGTTGGTGCTGCACGGTTGCATGGCTGGGTGGTTCTTTCAAAGAACCATCTGAGGTTCTACTCTGGGCCGTCTTTCTGGGTCCACTACATTTGATCTCCACTTTTCCGTCTGTTCTTCCATCTCATCTTCAGATTCTTCTCTGGTCGTTCACGTTGGGTGTGTCTGGTGTCCCGGTTCCTCTTTAGTTTGCTTGGTTCTATATTCTTGGAGTTCTTGTCAGGCGGGTTCCTATAGACTCTTTTCTCTAAAGGACTCGTCTGTCTACATCTCTGCTTTCAGATCACTTTCTTGAAGCTGATCGCTTTTCCTCCACTTTCTTGTTCTTGGATCTGCAGAGATCTTTGCTTTTCGTATCTCCCTCTATCCTGTCTGTTCTTCCTTCTGGATCTTTTTCCTCAGACGTTCCTCTAAATCTCTTCTTCTGTCCTTTCTCCCATTCCTATTTTCATCTTTTTCAGAAAACTCTTCTCTTCAATTCTTCTCTTAGTCTCTTAAACTTAAAATCTAAATTATCTGTAGATAACTATAAAATTTGAAAATAAAATAAAAACTTCTAGTGTGAAAATATCAACAATCATAACTTGTAAAAGTAAAATACAAAATAAAGCAAAATAACAAAAGTGAAAACATTTAGTCTTGGTGATGCTGCAGAAGACTTTCATCCTAAATCCTGTATTTTGTTGCAGGTTTATGAACTTTAATGTCAGACTGTTGCAGTGTGAATGAAGGCTTCCTGCAGAGGATCTGGCTTTAGCTCTGAATTAACAGGTTTCCTTCCTGCAGCAGCTTGAAGACCACTTTGGAACTGGAACCAGGATGTTCAGCTTCTGCAGATTCAGTCATCTGGGACAGAGTTTTAGACGAAAAATGGAGTTGGCTTTAATGGATGCTGTGAAGATTTCTCCATCAGAGATGGAGCTTGGGCGTCGCTGCTCTGAGGCAGACAGACCCATGAATAACTGTGGAGACAAAAGCCAAGGTGACAGAATGATGAATGTAGTAGATGTGGAGCCGAACCTTCACGTGGACGGATGGTGGACTCATGGAAACCTCTGGAACAACTTGAAGCAAGAGTCTTACAAAGCAGGAAATGGGGGAAATGTCTTTGGGAACGGTGACTCACACAGGAAATTAGACTATGAGCAGGTCACAATGTGGAACCAGATCAATGGACCATCAAGACGATGGAGCAATTCCAACTAAAGCTTGAAACCTGACTGAAAGTTAACTCGTGGCTAAACTGGAGCACGACGGTTCAACCACACCTGCAGCAAATGACACTTCAAACTCCAATGGAAACCTGTTCATCAAGCAGAAGTTCAAAACTTTGTTTCTGATCCTGAGGGACATGATTCACTGAGATGTCTGTCAACATCTGTGCTGCATTTAAGGTGATGCAAGGCCTGTTTTCACCTGAAGGATTGACACCACCCTGAAGCAGAAACCGGACTATGGCTTAAAGTTCAATGGTGACTAGTGCTAAACCGGTACCAGACGTGCAAAAGATGCCATGTTGCCCAATAAGACAAGATTTTCCTGCAAATTTGGATGCATTGCAGGGACTTTTGGTGGGGGGGGTGGCTGCTTGAAAAAGTACTGAACTCTGACCAGTGTTTGGCAGATATTCCTCAGAGGATGAAGGGAATTGTTTTGTTCCAAACAACAATGGAGGTGTTGGGAATCCAGACGTACAAACGACTGAGGATGCGGCCGAGCGTTAAACATGGGGACCACATGAAGGCAAAGGAGCGGCAGAAATGCTTTCTTGGAAATGTTTTAATTGAACAGGTGTGGAGCTGGACGTGACGGCAGTTCATGACGTTCCTGCTCTAAAGACGGCGGCGTTCAGAGAGGATTGTGGGATTTCTGGGTAAGTTTATAACCATCCTGGACTCAGACGACACCAGAGACGATTGGACGAGTTCAGGTGACCTGTTGGGACAAAGGAACCCTTTTAATTTGAAAACCATCTTATGGGTTAGACCTACATGGGGTTGTAGGGACTCATTATGGGATGTCTGTCTAATGTTGTATGAAAGTCATTTAAACAATGTTTTTTTTCAGGTTGTGGTGATTTTCCGAACAAAATATCTGATTTTTGGAGAAAGGTCGCCTTATGATGCGTTTGTTTCTCTGTACTGGGTTTGGTTCTGACCCAGTTCAGGGTTGATTCTGAGGTTTTTTTTTTTTCTTAACTTGTCCTAACGAGTTAAAGGTGACTATTTCTATCCTGACTATGTGGTTTTTGGTCATTTTGAAAGTGGTTTATATTTTCCGTTGACCTCTATACATGTTTGAAATGATTCTTTGATACTGGTACACTAAGGAACATGATACAAAATATGACCTCATGTCCTTAAACCTAACCTGTGTTTTTGGTCTCCCTGTACATGAGTAACCTGGTCATCTCCATCTTTCCTCCTTAAATCCGTCGTGTTCTTTTAAGGGTAAATTGCCTCTGATTTTCACTGGGATTCCAACTCGCAGGTTTCTGCATTTCTTCATCACCTAAAGCAGCTCAGTGGTAAACACTGGTTGGTAAAGTCCACCGCATGAGGTACGACATGTGGTGACGAGTCATTTAACGAACTGTGACTCTGAGTTCATGTGGGTCAGGTCTGTTTACTGTGTCTTACTGGAAGAGAAACAATTCTTTTTTTTAATGGTGTAAAGTGTTTCCTTTTTTGCATCTAACCAATTTCACCAAATGCTCCACAATAATGTTGTCATGTTGGCACCTCAACATGTCTATGGTTTTATCCTCAGAGGTGCATCTCTTACCTGCTTGCAGGTGTTTTCAGGTGGGACTAACCTTAACTCTCTCTGGTTACTTGTATGATGACAAAAATGCTGCCACAAACTTGGGTTAAACTGAAACTAAACTCTTTTCTGCAGGTTCAAATATTTGAGTTTGTTGATCTGTGCGTCTGTCATGTTGACGGTTTATTGATGCTCTTCCTCCACCGATTTGTATCAGTTGGGTGGACGGTGAGTCGTGAGGGTCATGTGCCTGCTTGAACATGAAGGTTTTTAACAGTACTCCACCCTCTAAAGCCCCACAGGTGTCATTTTAATTACTTGGTATCCAGAGTAAGATCTTATGTGATGTGTCTCTAAATGCCTGTTGATCATATCTACTAAGTATTGGAATGTTCTGCTTCTCTTGGGGTTCTTTTGATGATCAGACATTTCTGGTCATGTTTACAGGAAAACCTCCACTTTTCTTTCTGGTAGCGGCATAAACTGCCTCTTTTTTTCAGGAATCCTCCTCCAGGTGTCTGCATTGCGTCATGGGCGAAAGAGACTTCCCCGTAACGCTGAAGTCGATCACGCTCAAACTTCGGTACAATAACAAACTTTGGGTTCGTTTGACTCGGCTAAATGACCGTCAAATATCAAACTGGGTCAGGTCTGAAAATGGAACGTTAACGTTTGTTGCTGACTGTTGGGTTTGACGTTTGTCAGAACCGTTTCAGAGGTTCCATCTGGACTTCAGAACATCGACGTCTCTTAATGTTGGATCGAACGGGAGGTTCTGCAACGGTGGGATGTCCCTTCACAAACTGTG
Organism: Oryzias curvinotus; assembly: GCA_023969325.1. NCBI lineage: Eukaryota > Metazoa > Chordata > Actinopteri > Beloniformes > Adrianichthyidae > Oryzias > Oryzias curvinotus. Next base: position 37,672,717 of record CM043722.1, read on the forward strand.
AGGATGCTGTTGATGAAAAACCAGAATCCTGATGTTCTGGTAAAAATGCAGCAATTTCCTCATTCTGTGTGTTCTTCCAAAGAACTGAGGTGGTTCTGGTGAGGGGAGAACTTTAGTCCGGAAGCGTTCCAGATGGTTTCTATGAAAAAAACGGATTTTCAGGACCTGACGTGTTCTTCTGCGAGTAGGACAAGCGCTCACGGATGGCAGAACATTAATGTCTTGGTATTTAAAGGGTTACATGATGCTAATCGTGTCACTCGGATCAAGATGGTTTCAGTTTTTTTTATTTCATGCTCTATTGGAACTTTTTGGACGGTTTCTTTCTGGAAGAATTATCAATCGTAAATGTTCAAATGTTGAACTTTCTCAGAGTTTTGGATTTCTTCAGCCTCTGGACATTTGAGCTGCTGGGAAAACTTGGGCATCAAAATTAAAGGATGAACGTCTCTTGAGGTCCAGACAGGACTGTAATTTTCTGTTGGTGGGAACATTTCCACAAACTGAAGGTCTTTCTGACGTGAATGGAGGAAATCCACCAGGAATCTGGAGATCCATGTTTGGAATGATTCTTCTAGTCTTGGATGGAAGCAAATGGATGCTCACAAAGAGTGACAGCCCCCCCCCCCCCCCATTTGGTTGTAGATTAAAGCTGGGAAAGTGGATTTAAATGACGTGATGGATGATGTGAGCTTGGTTCCTTCCACCTGCAGCGATGGATCCAACCTAAACTGGACCTGAAGGCTTCTTCTCTCTGGAGAAACGGAAGCTCATTGATTGTGAAATAACCGTCTGCTGTTCACCACCAAAGATGGATCCATGGCAGTGATGAGATCCAAACGCTGCTTTACAATGTGACGATCATTTTACTGATCTTTAAATACTTTTGTTTTGTTTTAATGTTTAAGGGAAGTCTTCTGAAGCATCATCAGAAAAACTTGTTCTACTAAAGATGTTCAGGGGGAAAAATGCAAAGATCAGGAACTCCAGACGTGTAGAAATGAAAATATCAAATTTCTGAGCAAAATAGAATTTATAAAATAAATGTATGAATTATTTAAAAAAATTCATTAAAAAAATTTTTAAATGAAAAGTCAACATCTGAATAAAAAGCATTAACTTGATTTAAAAAATGGATCAAATGGTTAAACGTTCTGGTAGAGCTAAGCAGCAGGTTTTTGTCATAAATCTAATATTTCATATAAAATCCTTCTAAACTCTTAGAATATAATTTCAGTAAATGACTATATTTGACTGGATGATGTAACAATTATCCAGAAAAGCCAGTTTACGCAAAATAGACTAAAATTAAAATTAGATTTGGTTAGGGTAATGCAACCACAAGGGGGCACCGTCCAGTGCTTTCATGTGCCGGTCCCAAGTCCGGGTAAATGCAGAGGGTTGTCGGTTGAGTATCCGACGTAAAACGTGACCAAATCTAAGGTTCCCATCAGAAATAGTGGCCGACTGTGGAGGTCCCTGAAGGCAGCACGTGAAGAGTCCATTTAAACGTCCGAAAACATGTTCAGATGTTTGCAGGACGTACAATTTTGTTGGTCAGATAATTTTAAAGCTTCAAGAACTCAAAAAGCTTTTTTTCCTCAGGATCACAGTCCAACATTGAAGGTTCCCACCTGAAGGTTGAACCGGTTTCCAGATGCAGTTTTGATTTGAACTTTTTCATAACATTTCCTGGTTCCATTGAATTACCGTGTCTAATAAAATGGCATCATGTTGGAGGTGCTGATGGGAGTTTTTCTCAAAAAAATAATCAAATCATTGAAAAATAAACTTTTATTGGGAGAAGAATTCCCAGACATCAGCTGGTAGAACTGCCTCCTGATGCTGAAGGACAGAACTGGTTAAAGACAGTTCTGTCTTTTCGGGTCAAACTTTGATGCTGTTGAGGGTCTGCTGCTTCCTTCCGGTCAGCCTCAACAGTCTGGACAGTCATTTATATTCCTGGTTTCTTGCTGTCTGTATCACTATGATTGGGGGGGAGACAATCAGGTTTGACAAGTGGTATTTGTGATGTGTTTTAACCTTTTGGATGGACAAACGATACCATTTATACACAGGAAAGAACTTTGGTCCTAGGACAGATCCTTGCAGTACTCCAATTTATACTGCAAGGATTTGAATTAGTGTTCATTGTATGTACCGTCTGTTTAGAGACCTTGTTAACCATGAAATGGTTTTCCATCTAATGCTGTATTTATTGAGTTTAAGTCGATATTGTGGTTTATTGTGAATTTTTTTTTTATGCTAATGTTTCTGTTCCTTCAGAGCCATTGCTGTAGAGATTTACTCCAAACAGTAATGGCGTGTACTCGTAGAGCGCCGTGTCTCTTCACATTGTTGGTCTGTGTCTGCAGCTTCTGCAGGCTGGAACTGAACATCAGCGTTTCATAGACGGCCACACAGTCGCAGCTTCAGAAATAACTTTATTTCAAACGGGTTCAGACGTTTCAACGGCGTCCTCCACAGTGCAAACGAAAAACGGAACAAACGGAAAAAGGCGGGAATGTGACGCTGGAAATGGAATGACTGAAGTTCTCAGGTCTAAGACTCGAAGCTGCACCGAGTCTTCGTGGTGAGCTTCCACGTGCGTGGTTCGGTTTCCAAGGCGACGGTGAGACTTTAATGTTGTCTTGAGGTTGAAAATGTTTCAGGCACAAAAATGTTCGCTTACATTCACGAATCTAGTAAAGCTTGTCTCATTTTAAATCATTTCCTGGTCCTTTATGTTAACGAGAAAATGATACATTTAGGAAAATCTTTCTAAAAAGTCATAAATGTAAAATGTTAAGAATTCACTGCAGTGAGTTTAGGATAAAATCTAGAATGAAATGTAAAGGAACATCCTCATAAGGTACAGCTTTAGGATAAAAATGCAGCTCGACGCATAAAAGCAGTAAAATTACAAGCAGTTCCTAAAACTGCAGATGGAGTCTTTGGACCAGAACCAGTCTAGGCCAAGCTGACGGAGCTCAGCGCGGCCTTCTCCTCAGACAAGGACTTCACCAGCTCCTCCACCCAGCGCACCTCCGAGGCCACCTGCTCCGCCAGCACCTCGTACCGGTTCTCCAGGCGGCCGAACTTGCGCTTCAGGATGCTGGCCGCCTGCGTGGTGAGCCGCGTTTCCTCCTGGCACTTCTTGCGCTGGGCCTGGGTGCGCTGCAGGTCTTGGCGGATGTGGCTCAGGTCGGAGGAGATGCTCTGGTTCTCCTCCTTGTACCAGCCCTCCTTCTCCTCGTAGATGGACAGCAGGGCCGCCACGTCCTCCTGGCAGGAGCGCTGGTTGTGCTCCAGCTCCTTCAGGCCCTCCTCTGCAGCCGCGATCTCCTCCAGCACCTGGGAGAAGCGCTCGAAGTTGACGTAGGTGTTGTTGGGGGGCATGCTGGAGTGGGACTTGATGGTGTACTCCTTCAGACGGGTGGTCTTCAGGCGCCGGCGCTTGGTCTTCTGGTCTCCCTCCTCTGGACGGACGTTTCGTCTCTTAATGACCTGAGAGGGAAAGGAGGTACGAAGCAAAGATCTGATGAGAGGGAAACTTCCTGCTTGTCAGACGTAGAGATGGAAAAGCGTTTTAGGGGGATTCAGCATGACGCTGATGTCTGAGGGAGACGTTCATCCACACACAAATGTTTCTACCCTGTAATGTATCAGAGGAGCTCGGACACTCACCTTAATCCAGGGATGCTCTAGGCTGTCGTCGATCGTCATCCTCTTCCTGCAGAGAGAAATGCACACATGATGCCACCTTTTTCTCTTTTAATAAAGGTTACCACAAAGAAGACTAGTGGAAATCTTTGAAGCTGCATTAGAAGCATGACCCGTGTCTGATAGAACCAGGTGAGTCACTAGACACCAGAATCGTGGTTACTTTGGATCCTTGACCAGCAGGCGGCGGATGAAGTCCTTGGCGAGCTCGCTGGTGTTGCTGAAATACTCCTCGTCAAAGTCGTAGTTGACAGCAGAGATGTTGGTCAAAGTCTCCTGCTTGGTCTCGCCCAGAAACGGAGACGCTCCGCTCAACCTAACGCACAAAACCACGTCAGACCCGAGCCAGACACACCCCCAACCCAACGCTGAGACGGGGCGGCCCACTCACAGGATGTAGGTGATCACGCCGATGCTCCTGCAAACACAACAGACATGAGTGTGAGCGGGACAGGTGTGCAGCTTCAGGTGAGATGCTGGGGGGCGGGGCCTCACCACATGTCCGCCTCCAGGCCGAGCGGCTCGTAGTTGACGATTTCAGGAGCTGCAGACCAGAGAGCCGTCATCAGCACCCGATCAGATCTGAGGAGCGACTCCAGCAGAACCGGAGAAACTCACCGACAAACTCTGGAGTCCCGAAGATGTTCTTGAACTCGTTTCCCGCTTTGATCTGGTGAGCGATCCCAAAGTCGATCAGCTTGATCCTGGGGTTGGGGACATTCTTGTCCAGCAGCATGATGTTCTCCGGCTGAAAGAGGAGACCGACATGATGCAGAACACTTCCGGAATGAAGCCTCACCCAACTGATTTTAGACATTTTCAACATTTAAGGACTACAAAAACTTCTGTGCTCCAACCAATGACAGATTTGTTTGTTCTTAAGGTGGAATGACACTCTGCCTCCTTAAGGGGGTCAGGTTGAGATTTTCTTTTTTTTCTTCTGCTTTTGCTTCTCTGATTCTACCGAGCCACACTTGTAAATCCCTCATAAGCAGCTAAAACGTCCTTTCCCGCCGTGCAGCTGACCTTGAGGTCGAAGTGAGCGATCCGTTTGGAGTGCAGGTACTGGACGCCGTCCAGGATCTGCTTCAGGAACTGCGTGGCCTCCTCCTCGGTCAAAGACTCCTTCTCTGCGAGGAAGTCGAAGAGCTCTCCTCCGGACACCAGCTCCAGGATCAGGATCACGTCGGTCTTGTTCTCGAAGATGTCGTGCAGGGTGATGATGTTGCTGTGCTGGATCTCCCGCAGGATGTTGACCTCGCGCTCGATCTCCTCGCGGCTCACCCCCCGCCGGCTGGAGGACAGACGCCGCTTCTTGATGAACTTGGCCGCGTACTCGATGCCTGTGCTCTTCTCCCTGCACTTGCGGACGATGGCGAACTGTCCGCTGTGGAGAAGCAGAGGCGTCAAACCACACGTTTGACAAACGCCAAACTTGAACAGAACATTTGACAGAAATCAGCCTCTTGGTAATAAGATGACAATTAAGTTTAAGGATTTAGGAGAATTTAGTAAAGGTAATGAACAAAAACTGACAATCTGAGAGGAAAATGAGACCAAAAGCAGCAGATGGATTGTGCTTCGGAGACTGCATTTCCCAGAAGGCATTGGCACAACAGGTGACCCGGCTGCGTTTCAGAGACAGCTTACCTGCCCAGCTCCTCTCCCATCTCATAGTGCAGCTCCACGTCCTCCTGCCTGAAGCCAGCCATGCTGCTGACTTCACCGATGATCGTTACTGCCACGGAAACGGGAGGAGTCATGTCAGACACACAGAAACCCAGTGTGTCCATCCGCGAAGGAATCCAACACCGTCAGCCGCCGGTCACCTCCGTTTGGGTCTGAACGCCATATTTGGGCATCGTGAGTTTCCAGACTTTGGGGCTGATGTCAGCCCTCCACATACCGGCCCTGCTTACGTCATCTCCTCCAGCTGCGAGAGGCTCCGTTAAAGGGACGTCCGCACACGACCGACGAGCGAGTTTCCGGTTAAAAAAAAACCCAGCGGCAACAAACACCGGGGATAACGTCAGTCCAAAAGGCTGAAGCGACACCTTCAGTGGGAGGACTTCCTCCCGGTGATCGGTAGAAACACAAAGCCCTGCCTCTGTTTATTAAACTTAAAGTAAATATAAACAATTTAAACTACTGAACTTTTTCACGAGTGATCCCAAACCGATGCTCGAACACTGCTAGCCTCCCAGAGCTAGCATAAAAACCCGGGTTAACGGTTTAAAAACTACTATTAAAACCAGCAGGAGCGCGGCATTCCCCGGCACCTGCTTCCGGTGAGGACGCGAGTATTCAAAAGTATTTCTACTGGAATATAATAACAGATACTCACGGGAATACTGCCGAGGAGCGCTGCTTTCATTAAACTGAATTTTCAGCTCGATGAACGAACGGAAAGATAACAGGAAGCTTCCGGTCTGCCACTTCAAAATAAAGGTCTGTCAAACGACTTAAAACATCAACGTTCATGTTTGCTTTTTTTTTTTTTTTTAATACATAGTTTTGTTTGAATTTGTTCTTTTTATTTCTGTAACAGCTTGAATAAAAGTCATTTGAAATAAAATAATGCCTGATGTGTTAACAATAAGCATTGCATTACAAATTGTATTTTGTTTTGCTGTAATGGCTCCCATTATTAATAGTTAAGTCATGTTTTGTCATGTGCTATTGTTCATTGAATCAATAAATAAAGAATAAAACAAAATTAAAAAAATTAATAAATAGAATTTAGAAAAAAAAAACGACATTCACTTTTTAGGTTTGTCTTTTTCCTTTTTTGCTTTTCCCCAGACCCAGTTCTGATGTTTCTGGTCCATTGTGACAGTGAGGGGAAAGACTCATTCATACTAAAGGGAAAAGCATTTTCACTAACATACATGGGGGGTAATCGGAGCCTCCAGTCAGCAGATACAACAGCACATATGAATAAAGACCTGTATAAATAAATCCATGTGTGAATGAATAAATGAATGAAAAATAAATGAATATGCAAACAAAGATTCAGTCAATGAAATGAACAAATAAACAAACCTAGATCTGTCATGTAAGCTTCATGGAGACGGGCCTCTCTGATTTGGACACTTTCCAACAACACTGTTGAAATATATATATATTTTTTGTGAAGAATTTCTTTTTTTCGATCCACTAAGTCAATACTTTTTATCTCTTTCTCCCTTTCCTGTATTTACTAGATGTATTAAATGACACAAAACAAACTACAGAAACATTCTCTCCTCATCACTGCTAGCTTCAGCAGAGCAGAGCTTTATTTTGAAGTCCCGCTGGTTTGCTTTCCGGTGCGGGTGATTATCTTAACACAGGCAAAAACCTGGCAGAAGGGAGAACATATGGAATGACGTCATCGAAGCTCTGCAGCACTACGTCAGTACACAAGACTGTACCTGCGGGGTCTGCGGTATGCGTCTAAACTTCAGGGAATCCACAAACTGAGACCAACGACAGCGCATCCCGTTAGCTAAACATTAAAAACGTAAACATTTGACCTCAAAAGCGGGATCGCTCTGATGAGACTGAAGAAGGCAACTCTCCACCAAACAAAACAATTGTCTCACACTGAGGAAGAGGCTCATGACTCACGTTACTGTCTGCTCTGCTGCAGAGCAGCGCTGGATCTGTGCTGATGACCTCACCTGAGCCTTGCTGCCGCGGGATATTTATTAACAGTAGGAGTAACTCGTCAAGTATCAGCTTATTGCGAAATTTAATCATTAACCATTTTAACACACTGGTCGATTGCTACACTGTGTGGAGAGATAAATACTACAGAGTATTAATTTGGATAAAGAAAAATGTGCAGCTATCATGTGAACATACAGAGTGAGGAAAGTTCCATTAGGGTCCTGAACATTTTCAAAACGCTAGTTCCCTGACCGGGAATCGAACCCGGGCCGCGGCGGTGAGAGCGCCGAATCCTAACCACTAGACCACCAGGGAGCTCTGCGCGGCACCAGTCGTATTGAGTATTTGTTCTATTGTCAACGGCGTAGGACTATCCTAAGACTATCCTAAGATCCTTTCTTTGATTGCAACTCATTTTATTTTTTAGTAATTAAAGAGTGACGTGTGCACTGATCTAATTTTTTACTTGTGTGTTTACAGGCAATGGTTTAGACCGACCTTTGTTATAACCAATCACAATCAGCGTTACTTGCCAAAAGCCATTAACAGCCAATGACAAGTCCTGACTTAATTTACGGGCGGGGTTTACGGTGAAGCCGGTAGGTTGGTTGATGGGGAAAACAACAAGCTAGACAACATGAGGCTCCCTGAAACACTGATTTGGGCCGCTTTCCTCATCCAAAAGGTGAGATCAATCACAATCATGTGACCAAAAGTTTTATTTATTTTGTCACCAAAAGCAAAAAGACAGGTCGGCTACAACGCAGGTCTCCTTTTTCTGTGGAGTGTTAGCATGGATGCTATGTGTCCGTTAGCTTGCGGAGATCCCCGTGGGCCCTGACAACCCACGCAAGGCACGCATCACCTTCCGTGACATTAATATTAACGGAGAACCGCGTCTTTAACGGGAAAAACGGGATCAATGGACGCGAGCTAAAGACTCCGACTCGGCTTTAGTCGCGAGGAGAACAAGCTTGGCGGCAGAAAACATCTCGACTTTAGCTCAGTCGGTGACTCAGCCATCAGGTATTTTTACTCCCAGGTCGTCGTCTCTTCCGCGTGACACCATCCCAACTTCCGGTTTGACGCTGAAGGAGAAAGCTGCTTCCTCATCCTCCTGAGACATTTCAACCACCAAGCAGCTAAACCACTTTATTATTGGTGTTCATATTTCTTTACTAGAGTAGGAACAAGACAGGTTAAATAAGTAAATCATCTAGGTCGCGCAGGGGGAAAAACTGACATTAACTGATGTTTAACTGAAATTACACAAAAACACAGAAATGTAAAGAAAAGCCAAACAGGAAATCCAAATGACTCACTAAAGATAAGGAAAACATTAAAATGGCGTTTAAGGAGTAAAAATTAAAATTTGTATAATTAGTAAGTATTGCTTGACGGCTCAACAAAAGCATCACTGGTTGTGGATCCTCTGGCTGTGACGTCTGTGGTTGATCCACACTTTATGCTGGATCTGCTGGTCCTGCATCTGTTCTACCCAAGACATGCATGGATGGAATTTTCTTTATTTTCAAATTCTACAAGAACAAGTTAAAAAGACCAAAAAAAAAACATCCTTTTCATGGGAGCGTGACTTTAACATCATTGTGCCTCATTGACTGATTAATACCTTATTGATTCTGAGGGAAAATGCACTCTATTACTCCATAAAACAAGGAATCACACAAAGCGGATAAACATATGAAGGAAAAAACATAAAGGAATAATTAATAAAACACTAAAAACCAGCAAGAATGCTGTAGAACGTATTTAGAAAGTGAAGGCGAGACCTCTGCTAAGCAGGATAAAGGGATTCTGCTGCTCTTTGACAGGCGATGGGGGAGTACGGCATGGCCCACTTCAGCGACACGGGCAAGAGCAAAGGGAAGGACTACTGCATATTCTTCAACTCGCAGTGGGCCCGTCTGCCCCAGGACCTCAGCAAAGCAGTAAGTCACGCGTGACCAACACAACACGGACGTTCATCATCGTTCTTCAATGAAGCTGCAGGATAGCAAACTGTGTTTTGATGATCACACGCCGAGTCATGTGACGTGAAAGTCACCTCAAAATGTCATCAGATATTTTGTCTTTGGGTCACATAAACATGTCTGTCTTTAGACGTTTATGTTGGTTTATTCCTAAACCTGAGGTTCTTTCTGAGGCTGTTTTGAGGAGTTTTTCTCTTTTTGGAGTCAGAACCTCCAGATCTTTAGTCCAGAAGATGAGAAAACGTGTTGGTGACGCTCGCTGTCTCAGTCCCGCCTCCAGATTTATGACCTGACCCCTTCCGTGCTGTGCTCCGCCTCCGACATCCCGGAGGGGGGCTTCCCTAATCGCATCCCCATGGTGATGAGGGGCAACTGCACCTTCTACGAGAAGGTCCGGCTGGCGCAGCTGAGCGGCGCCAAGGGCCTGCTCATCGTCAGCAAGGACCGACTGGTGAGGCGGCGCTTTCGGCCCCGGCGAAGCCCGGTGTTTCTGCAGCGTCTTCAGGCAGATGTTGGTCATTTCAGACTCCGCCAGCAGGAAACAAGACCCAGTATGAGGAGATCGACATCCCCGTGGCTCTGCTGAGCTACGCTGACATGCTGGACATAAGCAGGGTGAGGAACCAGCGTCTGACCGCCGGTTATGCCACACAGCTGGCTTTCTGATGACGCCTTCTACCTTTGGCAGACGTTCGGTAAAGGAAGGCTGGTGGCCATGTATGCTCCCAACGAGCCGGTGCTGGACTACAACATGGTCATCATCTTCCTGATGGCAGTCGGAACCGTGGCCGTTGGAGGCTACTGGGCCGGCAGCAGAGACAGCAAGAAGTAAGTGATCGACCACCGGAGGAACCGCGGTCGGATCCTCAAACATGGAGAACTCCAGATGACCTGAAGGTCACGTTATGATGACCTCCTAGTTCTCGTGTCAAACTCAGGTCCGGGGGTCAAATTTGGCCCGCAGTGTGATTATAATTGGCCTGTGAGATCATATCAAATGTGCATTAGAGCAGGCCCGCAGTATATACTGTTCCGCCAATACTACAAATCCCACAATGCTTTGCTAGTACATTGGTGCGCAGTCGAAACCAGCAGGCGTTTTTTTTTTTGACAGCCATGCTCCAGTCGCATCAGACAAACTAACTTCACGCTCCACAGAAATGACCAAAAGAAAGACGGACAACAGCAGCTTTGAGGACATTCCTGCTAACATACCAGGTTTTCCTCACAGTCTGACCACAGACGTCTAAGAAAAGACGCCAGGCATCCGCTTAGACCAAAGAGGAAATCAGAGAGCAGTAAAGGGAGCTTGAACATCTCTGCACTTTTTCTACTGCAAAGCCTGGTCTGTTAATGGTTGAAATGTTGGATTTTTATTGAACAACATTAATTTTGGTTCTTTTGTTGTTGGCTTTGACAGAGATGTATTATAAAAAGGAACTTAAATAAAGTACTCCTCTCCCTGTATCCCTTGATCTATTTAAATAAGAAAAGAACACCACTGATGTGTCTTTTATTTCTAATTTAATTTCTCATGTGTTTGGAACATCAAGCTAAAGTTTGTTTCCATGTGAAAAGGTCAAAGATGACACACCTGATGCAGTTATTTTTCAGTAAACATTGAGTTTGGGCCGTGTCCCCCCCCCGTCCTAGTGGACGTGGGACAGACTTGTGTTTTCGCGTTTTTCCTCCCTGCTGTGCTTCCCGACTCCGTTCTGTTTGTTTCCGGCGGAGTTCCTGATGCAGCCGGCGGCGCGGTCGGCTCATCTGGACGGTTCTGCGTCTGACGGCGTCTCTGCCGCTTCCTCCCCCCAGACGCTACATGAAGCACAAGCGCGACGACGGCGTGGAGAAGCAGGACGAGGAGACGGTGGACGTCACCCCCATCATGATCTGCGTGTTCGTGGTCATGTGCTGCAACATGCTGGTGCTGCTCTACTTCTTCTACGACTATCTGGGTAAAAGGCCGACACGCCGCAGCGATGCGGCTTTTGAAACCCCGGCCGCTCTTTTAGCGTTTCGGCAGATCCTCGCCGCCGCTCTGCTTTAACCTTCCAGCTGCTCCTCTGTCTGCAGCTATCTGGGTGATCGGGATCTTCTGCGTCGCCTCCTCGGTCGGCCTCCACAGCTGCCTGTGGCCCTTTGTGAGGAGACTCCCATTCTGCAAGTGCAGGTGAGACTCCGCCCCCTCCACCCGCCTCCATGGAAACTCTTTTAGCGAGATCCAACCAAAGTGATGACATGAACGTCTGCCTCCAAGGGTCCCGGAAAACAACCTGCCGTACTTCCACAAGAGGCCCCAGGTCCGCATGCTGCTGCTGTCGGCGTTCTGCGTCGCCGTCAGCGTCGTTTGGATGGTGTTTCGCAATGAAGACCAGTAAGTTTGGCGGGAAAACGCGGCGGTTGTTGCTCAGAGGCCCCTGCTGCTGCAGCTTTTCCAGACGGATGCTGCGATCATCCTCCAACGCCGGAGATGTGGCCGGCAGCACCGACATCACACGCCCGATTTCTGTCATTCCAGAAGGTTCTGCAGTGGAGGGAAAGCGGCTGTTCTCCGCTGCAGAACCTCTGGCTTCACGTTAAAACGGTTGAAGGGCTACGGGAGTCAAATGAAGGCAAACTGGCGCTCCAAGCTCCAGGTTTGAAAGGGTTCATCAGAAGGAGACTGTTCTGGTCAGAACGTTGATGAAGGAGCCGTGCGTCCGGGGGGGCGCCGCGGTCTGCAGGCCGTGCTGAAGGCGTGTCCTTCCTGCAGGTGGGCGTGGGTGCTGCAGGACGCCCTGGGCATCGCCTTCTGCCTCTACATGCTGAAAACGGTGCGACTGCCCACATTTAAGGTCAGCCCTCCGTCCTGCAGACTCGGACATCCCATAATGTTGTTTTGAAGGGACTCAGTCGTCTGTGTTCTGCAGGCCTGCACTCTGCTCCTGACGGTTCTGTTCGTCTACGACGTTTTCTTCGTCTTCATCACTCCCTTCTTCACCAAGGTCTGTGGAGTCTGGTTCTGGGAGGCGCTCAGACTCCTTCGCGCTCACGCTGGTTCTCCTCTGCTCCTCCTTTCAGAGCGGGGAGAGCATCATGGTGGAGGTGGCAGCTGGTCCCTCCGACTCCGCCACACATGAAAAGGTGAGTGCACGGCCCGGTCCTGCCGGTCGGAGCGTCCCCGGCTGAAGTCCATTCTGTTTCCTCCCAGCTTCCCATGGTGCTCAAGGTGCCGCGGTTAAACTCCTCCCCCCTGGCTCTTTGCGACCGCCCCTTCTCCCTCCTGGGCTTCGGCGATGTTCTCGTTCCAGGTGCGTCCATCAGCAGCGTGGCCGTTTGGCGGTTCTGGTTTGCTCTGACCGCGGCTCTGCTTCCCTCTCAGGCCTGCTGGTGGTTTACTGCCACAGATTCGACATCCTGACGCAGACCTCCAGGATCTACTTTGTGACCTGTACGGTCGGTACGTGGACCTTCCTCTCCCAGCGCTGCTGTGATGCACAGAATGAAGACGAGGGTTCGTTTGGAGGAGCGGCTGAAGGAAACTGCAGAGCGGGGTGGGGTGGGGGGGTCGCTTAAGATAAAAGAACTAAAACACCGGCAAATTATTTAGTCAGATAGAGTTCAAGAAGTGGAAAGTAAACAGCGGGAAAGAGTCACTTCCTGCTGTTCCTTTGTTTGGTGATGATTAATCTCTTAGGAAAAGGTTTCTGACAGAAGAAGTTGGGATCAGATCCCAACATCCATCAAACTCTCGCTTTAGCGACGGACTGCAGCCTTTGTTGCATCTGGGGGGCGTTTGGGTCCAATGATCTGGACCGTGGGGTGTGTGGGGGGTTGCACTGACTGAGTTCTGAGGTTCTGACCCGCTTCGTCTCTCTGCTTCCAGCCTACGGCATCGGCCTGCTCGTCACCTTCGTGGCTCTGGCGCTCATGCAGACGGGTCAGCCGGCTCTGCTCTACCTGGTGCCTTGCACTCTGCTCACCAGCCTCACGGTGGCGCTGTGGCGCAGAGAGTTGTCCCAGTTCTGGACTGGAAGTGGATTTGTGGTGAATAACAGTTTGATATGACTGCAGAAGAACAAATAAAAAAAACAACAAAAACCTAAAAAGTAAAGGCAGAAAAAAGTAGAATTTCCAGTTGAGTAAGTTCTTTCATATCCCTGCGTTTGTTCCTCTTCCTGCTTTACTGCCCCCCTCCCCATGTCACTGTGGTGCTGTGTTCTGCTGCGGGGGGTCAGCTGGGCCGGCGGCTGCAGGTTCTGACCCCCCTGCGGTGCCGTGTCCTGTCCTCTCTTCTCTCATGGATGTTGGGTTCTGTTTGGGTTCTGCATACAGGAACAGCTGGGTTCTGGAAGGTTCTGGTGTCTCTGGGTTCTGCTGTGTTGATCATTTCCCGCCTGAACGCCTCCCAGCCGTCTCACCTGCATTGTTCTCTGCTCCCCGCAGCCTCCCATAGCGCTCGCCCCCATCAACTGCACACAAACCGCAGAGCCGCTGACAGACGGGCCCCCGGCTAAGGCGGAGCCACAGAGCGCCGAGTCCTCCAATCAGAGCGGAGACGCGCCTGAGCGCCAGCCTCAGGAGACGTCGCTGCCGGAGCCCGCCGAAGACAAGGACAAGTAAAACGGAAGCCGCCTCCTCTGCCCGCCCCCCCGCTTCACCTTGACCTTTTCTGTGGGGGGAGGGGGGTAGTCAGTGGCGTCTGTCTGGATATTATTGGTGGTTCAAAGGGAAGGGTTTTTTATTGGGGGCGGGGCTTTGTCGGGAAACCTGCACAGGTCCACCCTGCTCAATCACTGGCCCCACCCACCACGGCGTTCTGCAGCAGAGGGGCGTGTCCTTGGGAGAAACGATGTACCTCATCTCTGCGTGGAGCCAACCGTTAATCTGGCGGAACCAGCTGACCCGGTTTGTTCCGATCCGGAGGTTTGAGTCAGTCAGACCTTCTCAACCCTGAGATGAGGTAGATTCTTAACTCTGTTACCATGGTAACCTGCTGATGATGCTGCCCCCCTCCCCCATCTTAGAGCAGAGGGAAGTCTCAGAACAGACCATCGGTGTCATGTTGAGATGCTTTTATTCTGAAGGGTTTCTGCCGTCTCTGTGATAAACTGGGAATTGAATCCGGTTTATTGAACCAGAACCAGAACAGATTCTGGATCTGAAAACGTGTTTCTTCTTCTTTGCATCACCGTGTTCCCTTCATGGATCCTGGTGATCAGAGTCCACAGATCGGCTCCGGGTCCTTCGGTGGAGGTGAGGATCCGACGCGGTTCTGGTCACACATCAGCGTTTTAGGACACGTGTCTGAATTCCATGCAGCTTCGTTTGATGTAAAGTCTCTTCTGATTGGCTCAAACCTGCAGCAGCAGCAGCTCTCATTGGATCCCTCATAGATCCAAGTGAGCTGTACCTGCTTCAGACCAGAACCCCCCCCCCTCCCCCCACTGGCAGCTAAACTGCGGTCATGGCGTCCGTGACCTCGTTGAAGTTACATTCAGCTGCTGTTGGCTCACAGACTTTTTGTTCTTTAATGAGTAAAACTCGATTGGTTCAGTCTGCGTGCTGCAGTTTGGAGGCGTGGCCTATGCGCCGCCTGACAGCAGAACACTACAGTTGGTCTCCAGGACGAGTTTTCTGGAGACGCCACCGTTGTCTGACGAGTTTGTGGGACGCGTTTGCACAGGATGTTTCAGTTCTTCTGCTTTTTATTTTGAAATCTGACCTTAAGGAACAATGATGAAGATGATGAAGAGTCCAGCTGTTACATCATGTCTGTCTGCCAGCAAACATGCACGTCTGAATCCAGACCAGGTCTAAGGAGAAGGTTTTTAATCCTGATAAATAAACATTTCTCTGAACGTGTGCCCCTCTGCAGTTCTTTAAAATGCTTTGCCGCCTGCAGCAGAGCGTCTGCGCAGACGGAAGCCTCCCTTCAAGTTTGATCACACATCTGACCTACTTCAACAAGTCAAATCTTTGTTTTTTACTGTTCAGCCGCCTAAACTTAGACATGGAGAACATCAGCGCTTATAGAACGCTTTTGTTTTGAAAGGGCTTCCTTTGATTTACTTCCTTTTGGTTCACAGTCAGACAATCGGTCAAATACATGAAAAAAACATTTTTCAAAATCCAAAACACGTGTGGAGGATATCCAAACCAAGATTCAAAATATTATGGGATGGCCACAGGACCTACAGCTTGGTGGCCATTTTGTGACAAAGTGTGAAATTTGTCTATTTTTGGGAAAAGAGAACTTTTGTCTGAGCCATTTCTTCAAAATTTCAAACATGCCACTAAAACCAGAAGTAAGGTTTTGTTGACCTTTGACCTCAGGAAGAGGCTGCCATCTCCCCAGGCTGGGATGTTCAGCCTATCTTGAATTTTCCAAAACATCGCTTCTACCCTCTAGAAACTGTAACTGACTCAGGATTTTGCTCCATCTGCCCCTCACTCATCAGGAAGCTGCTTGGGGGGAAAAATGTTGGAATTAAAGCTGTGGAATTTGAGCGCCGTCGCTGTGGCGAGCTCCCAAAGGCTCGTGAAAACAGTTCTTTGACTCAAGCTGAATGAAGCAACATGACCACATCAGGAATGTGGGCGTGGCTAACAAAAAACCTCTGTTGCTAAGGAAATCCACAAACTTTACTTTTTCTCATTCTTCTAAAAATGACAGATCTGTTCATCATCCCCAGGTGACCAAAAAATATAATGGTTGCTATGGAGATAAAAGCATCAGAAAAGCTGCCATTTTGGAAAAAAAAAAAAGTGTTTTGTTTTCCTGATTTTGTGCAGGTCTGACCAGGGTGGGAGGGGCAGAGGAGGAGGGGGGACTGGGTGGAGGTCAGTGGCGCCTGGGGGCCAAACGGCGCCTGCAGCTTTTGTTTTGATGTTTGTTTACGGACAGTTTTTCAGAGAATTCCTCCGTCAGTAACCATGGTTACGCAGCTGTCCTGATCAGCACAGAAACTACAATTCCCACATTTCCATTTACTGAATCAGTCCAAAGAAGGTTGGAGCATCTTTTAATGCTGTCGGGTCAATACTTTACATGAAATCCTTAGTTTTAAAAACGTTTCCCTTAAACTGAAACTTCTGCACAAATTTTCTGGTCTTTTCTACAAAAAAAGA
The DNA here is from genome assembly GCA_023969325.1 of Oryzias curvinotus. Taxonomy (NCBI): domain Eukaryota; kingdom Metazoa; phylum Chordata; class Actinopteri; order Beloniformes; family Adrianichthyidae; genus Oryzias; species Oryzias curvinotus. Next base: position 37,689,195 of record CM043722.1, read on the forward strand.
TTCTGATTCTGAAATAAACCTGAGCGTCGTTCCTCCTCATGACAATAAAACCGAGGTCCCAGCCATGAGCGCTTACAAAAACACACTTTCAAAATAAAATTATTTACAAAAAGTCTCTGGGATAAAAAAGCTCTGGTGTTAAATAGTCGTGTAAAGTACAAAAGCGTTGTGACGGAAACGGCCGTTTCCATGATGTCCTCCAACATTAATGTTCATCTCTCCGTCCAACCCGGGAGTCTCTGAGCTGATTTCAGCTCAAAGAGCTGTTTGCAGCTGAAAGAACAAGAGTCACACGGTCACTGCGCCCCGTCTGCCGCCGCCACGCTGGACCCCGCCTCCAGCCGGCGCCTCCACGCTAAAAGAAAATTACCTTCTCTGCTCCTTTGTCAAGGATCTCTGTGGGGAAAGGAGGGGGCCTGGGCGGAGGAATGTCCGGGCTGTTGCGCCTCCTGTTCTGAGGAGATCTGAAGGTATCTGAGGAGCAAACAGCATCACATCAGGAGGAGCTCCACCTCTAAACTGTGAGGACGTTTATTTCTGAGGACATCAGTGAAAATAAAACAGGTTTTGTCCTCAGTTGCACATTTGGGACACAAGGGGGCGCTGCTGCACATCTATCCTGAGCAGTGGCTGGCCGCTCTCCCCCTATGCCATCGTCCCCGTTGCTGACCTACGTACTGGATTCCTGTGTTTGCACACGCATCATCCCTCCAGCTCCTACCTGGGTGGAGGTTCCTCCTGGGACTGCTGCTCCTCGCAGCTCTCAGGCTGCCTCCCTCCTTCCCCGTCATTCGGATGGGCAGGACCTCGGTGACGTCGATGGAAGCTGGAAGCAGACGAAGCGTCAGGAGCAGAACCACCTGAGCGGGTTCTGCAGGAGTTCTGGACGGCCGCAGACCCAAACCTGCGCTCTGGGCTCTCTGGTGGGTTCTTTTCCCCTTGAAGCTCTTCTCCTTCCCTTTGGTGGCCAGCTTGGTGGGGATCTTCTGCTGGACCCCTGGGGGGTTCTGGACCTGGCCTGTGGTCTTGCTGGCATAGGGGGGGTTGTGCTGCTTGGAGTGACGGCTGCGCATGCTCTCGTTGCGTTGAGGAACCTTTGGGGGGGTGTCGTCAGGTTGAAGGGTCGCCTTGGGCCCGCCTCCGTTCATACCGGGGGGCTGCAAGGACAGAAGATCGGACGCTCCACCAGATTTCTCCATTCAGAAATTCTGTTTCCTCTGAACCCACCTGAGAGCCCAGAACCGGGTTCCTGGTCGGGGTCCAGTCCTCGTAGTTGTGCTGCCCCCTCAGCAGCTTCTGCCTCAGGTTGCTCACACGCTCCCTCTCATGCACCAGCCGCTGCTGCTCCTTCTCCACGGACCGCGTGCTCTCCCTCAGCCTCTCCAGGTCCTGCTGGTACGCCTCCTTCTGCCTCTCCAGCTCGCGCCTCTCCTCGCTCAGCGCCTCCTCCCGCCGTTGGCACTCCTCCTCTCTCTGCTGCAGCTGGGCCTCCAGGACCTCCACCCGCTTAGTCTGCCGCTCGCGCTCCTTCTCCCATCGCTGCTGCTCCTCTCGATGCTGAGCCTGCAGCTTGTGTAAGCTGGCCAGGTCCTCCTTCTGCTTCTCCAAGGTCCTCTGCCGCTCCTTCTCCAGGAGCGGGTTGCCATGGTGACGGGGCTGCTTGATCTTCAGCTGATAGGCCTGCTGCAGCTCGATCCTGCTGTCCTGCTTGGCGATGACCGCCTGCAGAACAAAAAGTTCACCCTGAGGACGCCGTGGGATCCTGCAGGCGCCAGGCTCACGAGCCGGTCTCACCTTCAGGCTGTAGAGCGTCTTCACCAGCTTCATCACGCCGTCACACATCTGCAGACACACACGGCTGTGAGCGCACACACAAACAGAAACGCACAAAAAGATGAACGGCAACCGTACGTCTGTCCTGGAGACGAAACCGGAGCTGGAGGCGCTCCTGTGCTTTGGGGGAGCGTCCACCTCTGCCTCAGCCTGGAATCGACACACAAACGATATCTGAGGGTTCCAGAGGTGACCCGCAGCTGCAGATGTCGGTTTCTCCTTACAGAGTCCTGCAGATCTGCAGACGTGTCTGCAGGAAGCGGCTGCTCTCCGTGGTCCAGGTGAAGATCCTCCGCCGTGTCGACGGCATCTCCACCTGAGGACAGACGCTCACCATCAGAGGAGGTCTCAGAGGAGCGGCTCGGCTCCTCTTCAGCCCTACCCATCAGCTCCTTGGACTGCTTGGAGCTCCGGGGCAGCCCCCCCCCTGCAGGGTCCATCAACTGCATGAAGAGCATGTTCTGCAGGTTCTCCACTGCAAACAGAAAGAGGAAACGTTCACCAAGGAGACCCTCAAAACGGAGCCGCCGCACGTTTCTGCTCACCTTCATCGATGGCTCCATTGAGGAGCCCCCCCCCCTGAAGGGCCTCATTTGTGTCGCCGCCCAGGAGCAGAGACGTGGGGGGGGGTTTCTGGGCCGCGAGGTTCTCGTAGAGCGCGGCAGAGTCCTTCAGCTTCCCGGTCAGACACTCCACGATCTGCTTGTCCCACTTCTGGAGTTGATCTTGGGGCAGCAGAGGGGGGAGCAGAGGGGGGAGCAGCGTCAGCGGCGTCCGTCACGCTCGCAGCTTCAGGCCGAAGCTCGCCACCGCCTTACCTTGGAATTGCTGCAGTCGTCCGATCTGCTCCTTGTACAGCTCCTCCTCCTGCTGACTGAACACCAGACGGTCAGACGCAGAACCCGCGCCGAAGGGGCGGGTCTCTGAAAGGCCGCGCTCACCTGTCCACGGCTCGTCTGATGAGCGCCATCCAGCGGAGACACTCGTCCTTGGAGCTGCTGTGGAGCTCGTACATCTCTGGCATGGCGGAGGTGCTGACGTAGATCAGGTACATGGCCTTCTCCTCCATGGCCACCTCCCTGACGATCAGCTTCTGCAGAGGAATCACCTGCACGCGGTTTTCCTGCAGGAGTCCCAGGGGAAACGGAATGAATGTGCCCATCTTCCTCATCATCATCATCATCGTCGTCAGAGCATCTTCTTTTGATTCTTTCCACCAGGACTCACCATGGAGGCAAACACCAGCTTCTGCTCCTTCTCCTGCAGGAGGAGCAGCATGTCCGACAGCAGCACAGCGAGGACTTCTGCAGGGCGACAGAGAAGCCCCGCCCACACTCAGTTTTGTCCCTGCACTCATTGGCTATGCCCAAATTCCCTCCATACTGCGGTTCAGACCATAGTCACCATGGCCACGTCGTGGATTTGCCGAAAAAACGAATAAACAGGAACATTTGACGAAGATCATTCATGAATCCACAGTGATCCGATGAGGAAGATGAGCTTTATGAAAACATTCATTCATCTTCTTCCGTTTATTCCCTTTCGGGGTCACGGAGCTGCTGGAGCCTATCCCAGCTTTATAAAATATAAATGTAAATCCATTTCTTCACAAAAACGCATCATGTTTATAGCCACCAATCAGGACATGAGTCCCCGCATGCAGAGACTTCTGGGAGATTTCTAGGGCTCTGGATTGTGGATTCAGATGGCGAATGCCCCAGATAGGGCGCCAGGGAATTTGGACACAACCAACTTTTTGTATTTACTGAAGATTTCCCATGATGCATTGCGCCTCTTTCACCGATCTATCTTTGGGGTTTTTGAGCGGCCGCGTTCGGCAGAAACTTCTCGGTGTCGTTTAGCGTTTCCATCAGACACGGAGCAGAAGACACCACCCCGCGGGACCCTCACCTTTCTGCTTCCCAGACCACTTCCAGGTGAGCGTCCCCTCGTGGAGCAGCGAGCAGCTGCCCTGGATCAGGTCCTCCCTGCGGAACGGGCAGGGCTCTTTGGGTCGGCTCTGCGGCCGGCCCTCCAGACGGTGGCCGATGTCCCTCAGACGGGCCGTCTTCTTGTACTCGCAGACGTTGGCGTCCACCTGGGAGATGGCGTCTTTGATCAGCCCCAGACCTTTCTCCAGGCTCCTGTGCTCCTCCGTGTCGGCTGTGGGGGTCAGTCGGTAACCGTCTGAGTGACGTCGGTTTGAATCCATCAGCAGATCAAAGCAAACGTCAAACAGAAGCTTCTCACCTTCGGTGTTGTGGAGGATCCGCTCCACCAGGACGGGATACTTGGTGATGCGCTGGGCCACCAGCAGAAAACACTCGGGGATTCCCAGGCGCCGCACCAGGGGCAGCTGGTCGATTCTCTGTGGGAGGGAGGGACGGAGCACGTTGGCGTCTTCACTGCTGTGGACGCCGCAGCAGAAACGTGTCGGCGCTCTTACTTTGACGAGGATGTGCAGCTTCCTGTTGACCTGCATCTGCTCTTTGAAGAAGCTGAGAGCTTCAGACTGATGGCTGCAGAAACGGCTGTAGCTCTGAATCACGTTTTCCCCCCCCAGACCTGAAAACTGACAGGAGAGCAGGAGGTTAACCGCCGAACCGGGTCCCCCGACCCTAACCGGGTCACCCACGCTCCCAAAGCCGTAGGAGACGCTTCACATCATCTTTGTCGAAAACGACCAACACGATGTTCAAAGGGAGGAGAGGAGGCCGCCATCTTTGCTCTCTACGACAGCCAATCAGAGCGAGCGGCGTTCAGGGGCCGGCCTCAGTTTTCCCAGCAGGCAGCGAGTAGCTCTGAAAGCGCTCAGAACCGCTGGTTAGCAGCTGAAAGCAGATTTCCCGCCGCTCAGGTCTGAAGAGAAATTGTAAAAAAAAAAAAAAAAAAACGGGCGGGTCATGTCCCGCACAGAACCAGAGGAGCGGTTCTGCTTCAGAACTCACTGAGAACACAAACGGAGCAGCAACCAAACGCTTCTTCAGCCTGAGCTGGACTCAGAGGAACCGCTCAGACCCAGAAAACCCAGGAGCCGGGAAGCAGCAACAGAACCAGAACTTTGGTCCAAATGCCAAAACAGGCGTTACCTGGGAGATGAGGATGCTGGCCAGCTGCGCCACGCTGACGACCGCCTGCCCCTCCTGCAGACTCCAGCTCTGGAGCTCCTTCAGGGACAGGAGGAAGAGCTGGTGGAGGCAGAGCAGAGACTCCACGGCGGGGAAGAGGCGCTCCAGGTGGAGGTCGTCCATCTGGAGCGCCTGCTTCAGCTCGTGCATGTAGACGTGGAAGATGATTTTCAACGTGCGGACCAGGTTCATCTCCGTCTGAATCAGCTCTACCCAGAAATCAAAAACGCAGAAAAGGTTTCAGCTGAAGACCAGACGACTTCTCTCTGCAGAGAAACGGGTCTGAACGCACCGTAGATGACCTCCTGTCTCTTCACGGCCTCTTTGCTCAGCCTCTCCAGGAAGTTCTGGTCCACGGTGAGGCTCCAGGACTCCGCCTCCAAGTTCTGGGCGTCAGCCTCCAGAGCTTTTTGCAGCGTCGCATAGTGATGCTCTGCAGGCCAGCAGACGCTTTCAGTTTTCTTACCAGTTTCACGCCTTCAATGACGATGGAAACAGCCGATGGTTTCATTACCCAGCATGCTCGTCGACAGACGAGCATGCTGGGTAATGAAACCATCGGCTGTTTCCATCAAAGCTCTGAAGGAAGGTCTCGATTGGAGCAGGAGCAGCCGCTCACCTTCAAAGTTGATGGACTCGGCGAAACCCAGAGACTGGGCGTCCTCTGGGGGGGGTCTGAAGCGGCTGTCGGGGTTATCCATGGGTTCCGATCCGTGCAGGACCAAGTCAGGATAACAAAATGTGGCCTGAAGGCAGAAGTTTCTGCTCCTCCAGAAGGAAAAACCCAGAGACCAGACCAGAGGAACATCAAACCGCACCTTCCTATCAAGGGAAGGTTAAGGGGGCGGAGCTCTGTGTGGGGGCGGCGCTCATGCCTGATGTACTGAAGCGGGCAGGAAGGCCATCGCGGGTCAGGAGACGCACACTCTGCACAGAGACCAACAAAGACAAAAACGTTTGCATAAATCCAAACGTCTGACTGCAGTGATGAAGCCTGGAGACCCCCCCCAGGAAGATTCCTTTATTTAAAGTATTTGTTATTCATTTATTTCATGTTTTCATTATTCTGTTGCCAAAATAAAACCAAACAAAGAAGGAGGCGACACGGTAACTGTAACCCTGAGGAACACCAGAGAAATATGTTCTTCTCTTCCGTTTAATTTGACAAAAATGTGTTTGATCATTTCGAGGAGCAGAAATGACCAGCATTAAATAATAATAATAATAATAACGAAGAATATTGACGAAAAAAATAAAGTTAAAATAACAAAAACTGGGTACGTTTGACCTTTGACCCCTGTGGGTCTCCAGGGTTAATTTACATTTAACTACATTTTGTTTGAAATAAGGAGATAGAAAACAAGAGAAATTCTTTTAAATGACAGAAAACATTTGCTGTGCGTGTGCTGTGCGTGTGTGTGTGCGTGTGCTGTGTGTGTGTGTGTGTGCGTGCGTCACGTTCCTAAAGTCAAAGTGGCTCCGACTGCTTCCTGTTAATCGTTCATCCCGTCAGCTTTCATGTTTGAACATGAAGGTCGTTGTTTGGACGGAACAGACGGTTCCTCTACCAGTAAAACCAGAACAGAGCAGAACCCGAGCGGCCCGACCCGCTTCTGCCAGGGAGTGTTTGCCTAACCTCGCTCACGGAGGACGCGGTTTCACTGCCATTCCTTTCAGGTGAGAACATCTGTTTCCCATGTGAGGCGTTTCCACATGATTCCGGCTCAAATAGTCCTCTCATCTTTAAAAACGACCTGCAGCCGCGGCGGCGTTTGATGTAAAACCAGTTTTTAAACGTCTGCTGTGTTTTTTTTGGACACAGATGTTTTGCAGATAAAAATCCGTTCAGCAGAGATGAACAGATTCATCTGGAAAACAGTTTTATCTACAAGACAAACTCTGCTGACTCATCGCTTTCAGAGCGAAGGTAACCTTGGAGACGGAGGAACGTCCGGCTGCGCAGCTGCAGGCGGGGAACTGGTTTGTGGGAGCGTCTCAGAGCTGGGGAGGAAAAACACGGGGGGCTGCTGTCAGGGGGAGGACCTCTGTCACCTGTGCAGGTAACTCGGAGGCATCAGGACCACGTGCAGCTTCTGCCTCTGTGGAGAAAGCAGAAAACTTTACTGAACCGAGTGGATGGAAACAGGAAGTGGGCGGCGGCTCCTCCAGGAGCAAAGAATCGACCGAAGGGAGCAGAGAAGCTGCTGATGTTCAATCCTCAGAGCTGAGGAGCATCAGTTCAGCAGCCGCAGACGGCAGACGCAGACGCAGCAGCAGCAGCAGAGCATTGACAGGTGATGAGTTCAGCTGATTGAGACCTCAGGGTCATGTATATTAAATCAGACCCCCCCCCCACACACACACACACGTATATTGGGGGGTGGGGGGTTCCTGATTCAATGTCCTGAAGTGTTTAGAATAAAAGTTCAACCACCTTCACTGAAACCTGAACGCCTCACATCAGTGGAAAAGTCGGGAATCCTCCCTGAACTTCTCTCTAAACGCCCCACGCGCGTGCGTGTGGTTTCCTGCAGCCGCACCTCAAACGCCTCACGCGCACGTGGGTGGAGGAGCCGCGAGACAAAAACAAGACCGGCAGGTCCGCCGACTTTTCCAGCGGATCCACAGGTGAAACAGCAGCTTCTAATGGGGGGGGGGGGGGGGGGGGGGGCAGTTTCTCCTGCTGGTCGTCATGGCAACGGCGGCTAACAGCTGACTGCCCCCCACCCTCCCAGGAAACAACAGGTAAGTCTTAAATTGCGGTTGTGTCGGAAACGCCCGCGCGCACCTTCATGAGTCTGCACGTGCGCTTATTTCTCTGAATCACCTGTCAGAGAACCAGGAAGATCCAAATCAAAGCAGCATAACGGACCAGAACCGCGGAGATCCGGTTTATGAAGATGATCAGACCCGGTTTGCTTCTCTTCACCTGCAGGGGCGCGTCACCCACCGGCCGGTCACGTGCCGCAGGTGACGGCGGATTCCACAGGTGTTTCACCTGAACCTGAGCATCGCTGCAATTATGCGGCCGTTTCGGTGGCGCGCGCGCGCTCCCCCGCGGGATCGAGCACCTGTCAGGTGTCTAATGACCCGAACGCAGAAACGCGGAGATTCCGGGACAGGGACCTTTCCGTTTCAGGTCAGCTGGTCCCGCTAACAGGCGCGCGCGAACACCGATTACCGGTAAAGACTTCACCTTCACGGACTGAAGAGGCTTCCCTTCCGGGCGGAGGAGAACCGACGGACGGAGGCAACAAGTGCGAGAAAAGAGGAGGAGAAAAGGAGGACAGGAAGAAAAACACGGAGGCGGCGTTTTAAGAGAAATCCGGTGACCCTCCTTCCCTCTAAGCATTCTGGGAAAAAAAACACTCCATCTGTTGGAAGCAAAAAAAATCTCACACTCCTCAAAAGTCACTTTTGTTTCTAAAGCAGAAGGAAAAAAAAGTTTTTGTTTTTTTAAAGAGATTTGAAAAGTAAACTTGGAAAACTGATTTAATTCACGAAACAGTAAAAAAAGACTCAGCTCACCTGTCCTGCTGCCGACAGGTGAGACGCCATCAATCACACCTGAAGACCCTCAAATAAAGGATCCAGTACCACAACTATAACCTGTACTAAAGTTAAACTTATTATGTACTATTTATATAAATGTTCCACTTTATTCTGACGTAGTATTCAAGTTACTTCCTACTCGCTCCAACTTACTATACTTATACTCAGCTTTACTTCAAGTGTAGTACTTTTGCTTTGACTTGTGGACTTTGAATGAACCAAAAGGTGAAATGAAAGTGAAACGTCCTGACAGAGCAGTTCACGAGACTCCGCCCACCACCAATCAGTGACCTTACCTGCTTCCAGCTGTTAATCAATACTAAATACTGGGGGGGGGGGATGTTCCACGGTGAAAGTGTTGACCGGTCACCATGGTAACCCTGGAGGTAAAAACCTCAAACCCTGCTGTGCTGCAGCAAACGAGCAGGACTCTGCTTCCTTCCTCTGTCCTGGTTCTGGTTCTGGTTCTGGTCCGGGTGAGCGGCGGCGTGCAGCAGGCTCCCGGTCCCGCCGCCCCCCGACCTTTCTGCAGTAACGCCTACGGCGGCGTGAAGGAGAATCCGCTCACAGACGCATCGTTTACAGCACAAGTTTAATTGATCTGATGGTGACGGCGCCACATACACCCTCCACGCCCACGTACAGGTGTGGGCGTGGCTAAAAGACCAAGTGCTGCCGGTTGATGACAGAGTCCCCAAAAAAAAAAAAATAGCTAATTAGTCCGATTTCTGCATTAGAAAAAACAAACATAAGAGAATAACATGTAAAAGCTTTTTCTAAGCAGGAAAACCTACAGAATGACGACAACTATGTACAAAAAACATCCAGCTCATATTTGTATCATATATATATATTTATCTTTTTAGATCCTCTAAAACCACTAAATTAGACCAACAGAGCAGCTATTGGTCAATCTGATGATGACAGCACTTCAAATATCCTTCAGCTGTAAATATGAAAACAGAGGAAAACCAGAATCTGTCAATAAATAAAAACAAGCCAACAACAGTCCGGGTTTGAATCCGCTGCAGCGGGGAGGTCAGCCGCTGCCCCACCGGATCAGCAGGACCCCGGACAGTCCAAACACAGACGGAGGCCACAGACAGAAGAGAAGGGCACTTTTTCTTTGTAGGACAGACGCTACTGCTGGGTAAACTCCTGGCGGCCTGGGCTGGAGGGAGGGGGCGGGGCTTAGCAGCTTTCTTGTTTGTCAAGAGTTTGTTTCACAGTTGATTTCAAAAATCCACTCAGACAAGCGGAAACTTGGCATTTTTCTGTACGGTTCCCGAGCTACGGTCCAGAAAACAGATTCGTCCGTGGAGACGGCGCCGCGGCCCTGGGGGGGGCGGGGCTCGCTGTAGTGCGTTTGTGGCATCTGGAGACAGAAAGAAGGTCCTGAGAAGTGCGAGGTGAGCGATGAAGAGCGGTCGGCGGCGTTAGGAGGGGCTGGAGCGGGGCAGGGCCAGTATGCGTCCGTTGTTCTTCACGCCGTTCATGTGTGTGAAGGGGATGTGGTGCTCCTCGTAACTGCCCCGCAGCCCCACGGGCGACGCCTCCTCCCGCTCCGAGCACTGCTCCCTCTGCGAGTAGGAGGAGGGGTCCAGCGGGATGCTCTCCATGTTCTCCATGTCCAGGTCGAAGTCCTCGCTCTCCGGCGGCTTGTTCTCCTTGCTGTGGAAGAAGGAGACCTCCTGGAAGGAGGGGTGCAGGTCTTCCCGCAGCATCTCGATGATCTCCTGGAAGGCAGGCCGCATTTTGGGGTTGTACTGCCAGCACATCTGCATCAAGTTATGCCTGTGGGGAGGAGGAGGAGGAGAGCAGACGCTCAGCGCCGTCTGGTATGGGAAAGGAGAAGAGGCCTGGAACGTTTGGGATCCCACAGAGCTGATGGGATCAGCCGGGAACCACCTCCAGCTGATCCCATCAGCTCTGTGGGATGCCGGCCGTCGGCGGAGCACCAGAGTGACCTTCAAAGCCCACAAACGCGGTTCTACCTGCGGGTTCTGCCCTTCCGTCATACTTACAGTCTGTCCGGACAGTTCTCGGGTCGGTCCAGGAACCCCCCCTCCATGACGAACTTCAGAACCTGCTCGTTGGACAGACCCTGGTACGGCTGCTCCGCCAGCGTGCTGATCTCCCACAACACCACCCCGAACGACCTGGGCGGCATTCCAGAACAGACGGAGGCCCGGTTAGGTCGGCAGAACTCCACCTGAGAGCGGGTAACCCGAGGCCGGACCGCGGCTCTCATCCCGCTCGGAAACGTCACAGACGTTAAACCTCATCGTGTGGGTCAAAGGTCACTGACCAGCAGTCTGAATGTGCTGTGAAGACGCCGTCCTTCAGCGACTCGGGCGCCATCCACCTGACGGGCAGCAGCCCCTTCCCACCCTTCCGGTAGTAGTCGGTCTCGTAGATGTCCCTGGTCATCCCGAAGTCTGGAAAACGGGATCAATGAATATCCGGGTATCGATCGCTGATCGACACCCGCCTCCAAAAACATCACCTTAACATGGGGGGCGGGGGGGGATTGATCCCAGGGGCAATGCTTTATGGGCTTTGTACCCCTGTAGGCACCTTGGGGCAACAGACAGAACCTTCCTGACAGAACAGGAAGGAGCTTCTGTATAAAAGGGGGTGTGGCTATCTTTGCCTACCTTAAGCCCCGCCTCTACATAAGCAGGAGAAAGTCAATGGATGAACTACACCAAAGTTATCTGCTGGGTTAAACCTTTCTGCATTAGAAAAACTCTTCTCTCCTTTTTTAGTGGCAGTTTGAACTGAATGCAGTCTGTCAAACTTCCACCAGAGGGCGACAGAGTCCAGAATTCAGGGGGAAAAGGTTTGGTCCCTGCCCCAAAAGTATTTCATCACCAATAAAATTAAAGACATTTCTTTCAAAATTCTTCATAGATTTTATCCAGTCAAACACTTCTTTACCAAATTCCTTCACTCAAGTATTTTGAAAAGATTTGATATATTTTATAAGACTTCATCTATGTAAAGATTATAGATTATTCTATGAGTATATTATTTTTGGATATTTTAATGCAGAGAAAATACATGCAGTTAATTTACTGATAATTATGGCTAAACACTTTATACTCAAGTGTAAATATGCTAATAAATAACAGTATTTTAGGTTTTCCAGACAGAAATGTTATTGTATGTAAACAATATAAAATCCTTCACTAACAAACAAGCTGTCAGAACAGTTGAAACATGGTCTCTTTTGAAACTTTAACAGATTTTGTCTTTATTATTATTTTTTTATGCTTAACCTGTTTTATATGTTTTTTTTTAATTTTGTTCATTTTCCTGGCGAACGTGAAATGTGTCTTTTGCACACAGTGTGGAGTTTTGTGTTTGGTATTTTGTATGTGCAATATTTGTTAATAAAGTTAAAAAAAAGAGGCTGGCCTCCAAAACCCTGGTACAGGAGGAAGGAGGTGTAGGACACCTGGATGATGGGTGGGTGGATGGATGGGTGGGTGGATGGGTGGGTGGGTGGGTGGGTGTGAAGAAGTCCTCACCTCCGATTTTGACGGTCAGGTCGTGCGCCACCATGCAGTTCCGGGCGGCCAGGTCCCGGTGAACAAACTTCTTGGCGTTGAGATAAGCCATTCCGTCTGCGATCTCAGCCGCCATCTGGATCATCTCCTTCAGGGTGGGGGGCGGACGGCCGGGGTTATTCTGAAGGACACGATGGACACCACCCCCATGACTACAAGGGTTTCCTCATTACCTCAAGCGGTGCATGAAGGTGAGGTGAAAACGATGTGGTTGGAGTAAATCAGCTGCTGTTCAGCAGCGTCTGGGAGGAACAGACATGCTGAACAGCAGCAGACGTTCCCGCTCTCTGCCTCCAATGAAACGATGTTTAGCAGAAGCCAAACGATGCAGGAACATCCGACCGTCGGATGCTTCAGGGCTGCTTAGCTCAGATTTGGACGGTGATGAATGTCAGCAGATGTGAAAACAGAATTATAACATCTACATCGTCAGACGAAGCTCCGCCCCATGAACCCAGGCGATCCAGACTGACCTCGGCATCTGGCCGCAGAGAGCGCAAGTAGCTCTTCAGATCCCCGTGGGTCATCAGCTCCATCACCACCAGGGTGGGCTGTCCCTTCGACACGACGCCCAGCAGGCGAACCTGACAGGTGACAGAGACAGGTGGGATCAGAGCCCGCCGGGCGTCTGGACCTCAGGTGGAGGGCGGAACGCGTCTGTACCACGTGGTGGCAGGTGAAGGCCTTCATGACCGACGCTTCGTTCAGGAACTCGATCCTCTCTCGCAGGCTGGCGGACTCGTTCACCGTCTTCACAGCGACGTGCGTCTCCGCCTCCCCCTTCACGATGTCTTTGGCGAGGCCTTCGTAGACCATCCCAAAGGAGCCCTGCCCCAGCTCCCTCAGGATGTGGATCTTGTCCCGGGGAACCTCCCACTCGTCCTCCTCGTACACTGCAGACACATTTCAGAGACTCTCAGAGAACTCCTGTAACACCGTTGATGACGGAAGCTGTGAAGGGACACACGAGGCGTTTGCTTCATGTGCTTCACATTTGACAAAGTGTCCCTAAACCCGAGTCCCTTGGTGACAGAAGCTGATGATGTTCTGCTCTTCGTCGCCTCCATCTGCTCCCGCTGATCTGAACTGGAGCTGAGCAGAAACGCTGGGAGCTTTAGAGAGTTCTGCTCACCGTCGTTGGCACTGAGATACTCGGGGTTGGAGGAGGCGTAGATGGGGCCGCTGGGGCCCTGGGTTTGGCTTCAGAGGGAGAGAAGACAAACCGATTAGCATCAAGTCAAGGCCGGATCCCGAAGACGGCGTGACGGCTGCGTACTTCTTCTTGAACACGACGAATCCCGCCACGGAAACGAGCAGCAGCAGCACAAAGCAGATGATCGGCCCGATGATGATCTTCACCACGTAGAGAGGATCACCTGTCCCAAACACCCCCCCCCCACAGAGCGTCACGTTTCAGGTGAAGAACAACAAACAGCCGTTTCTGAGGGAGGAAGACGAAGATGGCTGAGCTTCACTACGTTTGCGTGTTCTGCTCTGTGACAGGAAGCCATCTCTACAAACACACATGGATCTTCACGCTCTTAAAAGGACAACACCAGAATTAGGAAAACCTTTGACAAATAAATACCAGAAATACCATCAGACGTTGTTATAAAACGTCAAACATTACATTAAAAAAAGGTTCTTTTTGAAGTTTAGAGATGTCATGAGCCGTGACGGTCTGCCTTCATCCTCAGACTGTCGCAGCTCGAGCTCCTCAGAGCCAGACTCCCACTCACTGAGATCCTGGACGTAGAAGAAAGTAGGCTGAGTCCACGACCCGTTCCCAGCCAACGAGGTGGCTCTGATCTTCACAGAGTAATTCCCAGGATGCATCACTTTCAGCTTGCAGCCATGCATCTTCTTGTACATTTTCCTGGAGACGCAGTAGTGCAGGTCCTGCAGAAGCAAACAGCGAGCGTCAGGAGGAAACCTCTTCCGTTTGATCCCTCCATCATGCACAACAGCTCTCCATCCCTCACGTCAGGTATTCGGATGCTTCGTCTCCATGGCAACTAAAACAAGTGTGGTGTCTGGTATTCTCTGTCCTGCTTGGGACTGAAGGTATAAAGGAGTCACATCAGTGACGGATTCAAGGAAAAGGTAAACACGTCTGTCTGGGTTCAAATGACCTTTACTCTGCAAACCCACACGCCTCTGCATACAATACACAACCGGTGGTTCTATGCCACTGTGCACGTGCATGCACTCACCTCAGAGTCCACCAGTCTTTTGTAGATGACCTCATACAGGATGATGATGCCGTTGGGGGTCGCTGGTTCCTGCCACTGAATGTGAACTGTGTTTTCCGTGACCTCAAACCTGATGGGGCCCAGGATGTCATCGGCTTTTTCTGCAAAGAGGCCACAGACCTTCGTCACTGTGTGACTGTTGGCTCAGCTTAACTCTCTTCTCTCCAAACTCTGTCTAAATCCTAAACTTCAAAAGCTCTGAGGCTTTCGGCAGCCAGCGGCGTGATGGCCGTGTGTGCTGGCTGACCTTCTGGCATCGTGCGGGCGCTGACGAAGGCCGCCATGCTGCAGGTGGGAATGGCTTTGTTGCAGGCGTGGATCTCAATCTGGTAGCTGGTGAAGTGTCTCAGGTTGGAGATGACGGTGGACTCCTTGGCGTAGACAGTGACCACAGTCTTTGTGCTTTCGAAGGTTTTTTCGTCCTCGTCGGGGATGCCGGTGGGGCTGGGGGCAGTTGTGAGGAAGGGGAGCGTCTGATTGGCCACCCCCATGGCAGAGCGCCGCTGTCTGGGCCGCCTGGACGGAGCAGGGAAGAGTTAAAGACGTGGAAAAGCCTGAGCTGGACCACAGAAGGAGGCGCCAGTCTTACTTGATCTCAAACACTTCGTTGTGGAGGTAATTCTCGAAGGTCTTGCGGTACTCCGAGTCCTCCTTCTCCTTCTTCAGCTCCTTGTCCGTTTTGGGGCAGGTGCAGCACTGCTTGCCCTGGCCCTCCTCCTCCGTCTGGTTCCACTTCTTCTCTTCCCCGCTGTCCACCTGCGTGGGCACGCGTGACGGCAGCTTCATGCCTACGGACACGCCAGCAGAAGAGGTTAGGGGGAGGGCGGGATGGCGAGATGCAACAGACCTGATACGCGTGCACGTTCTCAGGTGTGCACGTTCTGCCATTGTCCTCTGCAGGTCAGTGAGTGAAGGAAAGTCCTACTCTGTGCTAACGCGGATGAGGTCTGACAGCAGGACGGAGAGCGACGCCCCCCGGAGGAAACGCACGCGCTCCGCACGACCTATAGATTTAACTTCAGCCGCTTCCATCTGAGCGCTGATCCCACTTTAGAAAGACCCGAGGACGTTCAGGGGGGGGTCAAACGCCTGCATGCGGTTCTTCACGGAGGCTCCTGCATGTGAACGGCTCAGGTTCCACATTCATTCAGCCGGAGGAGGTTTGCTTCTCTGATCACGATCCTCCAGCTTTAATGAAGTCTGGAGGCTGTCTGTGGTTTTAAGGAGGGACAGTAGAAGCCTCCAGAACCTCTGCTGCAGGAGCAGGTCCTATGAAACCCCGGCAGAGGGCAGAGGGGCTTCAGGAGAAACCCAGCAGCTGATGAATGTCTGTACAGACTCAAAACAAAACAACTCCTGAACTTGTTTTTTGGACTTCCTGCATGAAAAGATGCTTTTTGTTCAACACACATGATAAGGTTTGATAAATTCTGCTCTTCCTCGGCCCAAATGGGTGCATCTTCTCACCCTTCTGGCAGTAGTCAAACTTGTAGAGCTCGCTGGCTTCAGGCTGGCGCTGGTAGAAGACCAGGTAGTGCGTGATGTTCCCGTTGGGGTCGTTGGGAGGTTTCCACTTCAGGATGATCTGAGAGGAGGAGTTGGAGGAGGAGATGGGGTCCAGCGGCACCGAGGGTCCTGCAGAGAAACCACAGAATCAACGGCTCATCGCAGCTCCCAGAAGAACCTGAGCGTCCATCAAACTAAACGTCACACAAAAATGGCACCAGTGAACACAAAATGCAGCAGCAACAGCAGGAGGTTTGTCTGCAGAACCGCTGGGAAGGTTTTCAGCATGAAGGTCTCAGAACCTCTGTCTGACACGGGTCTGGGCTTCTGCAGAACCTTTTACTGCAAGAACTGGACTGACTCAGCTCCAATAAACACAAGTCAATTCAGACGCCGTTTTGGACGCCGCCATGATGGAACCAGACGTCGTCAGTGAGCAGTGATTGGTCCGACTCGGTCTCATCATTCCTGCCTGTTGGAAGGCCACGCCCCCGACCACTCGAAAGGGGCCTTCATTAAACGTTTTGCTGGTCGGACGTGGGGGCCCACAGGCTCCACCTACTTTTATTGAGTCATCTGATTGGTCTGTTTATAACTGGAATAACTTAAACTACAGAAAAAATTAGGATTGACAAGAAGATGTTAAACAAATCCGATCCAATTCTGACCAATAGCATGACAGATTAACTGCTGTTTGTTTCTCCATAGACGTCTTCGGGATTTTGGCTTCTTGGAGCCACTTCCTGTTTGGAACACCAGGGGGGAGGAGTCACTCAGTCCAGTTCTCTGATACAATCATTTAAAGCCACCCAACTGATCTCAAGGTCACCACATTCTCCAACAACAGATTCTGATTTTCTGGATATTTTATGGCTGAATAAAAATGTTCTTGTTGGTTTTTCTCTGTAAGAACTCCAGACACCTCTGAAGACAACAACCATCCTCCATCTCACTGCGACGCTCAGAGGAGGAGCTCTGGCAGGCCTCCACTTCCTCTCAGACGTCTCCAGAACTAAACTGGACCCGGAAACAGGTCCAGACCCGTGTGCTGTTCTGCTCCAGGAGTGAGCCGCATCGTGTTCCCATTCATCACCCGAACCAGCATACATGATGTTCAAAACTAGGAAAACAGAACCATGTTTTTGAACTCAAATGAACTCCAGAAACCGTGCAGCGGATTCCAGGTTAGAGCTTCACTCCTGACATGAATGTTTTCGCCTCTTCGTCTCTCACGGTGTCGTCGTGTCCACTCATCAAGAGGTTGTTTGCCGTGAACGCGGCGGCGTGTGCTGGTACAAATCCACAGATGAATCACAGCCGCAGTTCAAAGACTGAACCCGCTTTGCATTCTGTGAGGCACACAAACAGGCTTCCTGGCACAGCGGGCTGTGGTGCAGCGGCCCGTGAGGGTATTCCCCTGCAGCTTTCACGCCCTGCGATTTATGCAGATCAATGTCTGAACGCACCGAATCGGGTTTTTAGGGCCGACCCGCGTCCTGGATGTTTTCTTTATTATAAAGAAACTCCTGCTTGGTTTACGGCTGAAGGTCACGACCTTTGACCTCTCTGCAGCTGCTTTTCTGTTCAGCCTCCTGTCATGTCCGACGCCACGCCGCTGCTGTCCATGAGGGAACGTTCAGGAAGGAGAACGGGAATCAGCGGGGAGAAAAGTAACCAGTCAAACAGATCATCTTCCAGCCCGTCAGTGGCGTCCTCAGAGAACCGCTTCCTGTTAAAAACGCCGCCGTCCTTCCCGGAGGAACTCCAGCTTCACGCTGAGATCAAATCAGGCCTGGATGAAGGTCAGGTTTTCACCCGGCGATTCTTTTTTTGGCGCTCCTGCCCGGAGGTGCGGCAGCGTTTCCATGGAGACGGTGATTCACTGTCACAGCACCGTGACGTCCTCGCTGCCCCAACAGCGCACCGCGCTGACCCCCGATGCACGGCCAAAACGAAGCTCACGTCTCATCACGTCCATCAAAGGATGTGACGGCAGATCGCCCAACATCAAAGATAAAAATATGGTTTTTTAAAAATCTGTCGGCGAATCATCTTCTGCAGACGTCACCGGAACGGCCAATTGAACGTTCTCTACACTGCATGCACTTCCTGTTGTCTTTCTTTCTTCTCTAGGCGGGCAGCGGGTCTCCTCGAGGGCCGTGGTTAAGCCAGCAGCACTTTACATGAAACGATTTACACGATTATCACAGCTTCTGTCTTCAGAATAAAACGCCTCATTACCACAAGAATGATAGCGATTCACTCTTACTGTAGAGTTATTACTGTGGTACATCAACAAGTTGTTGTCTCCAAAGTAGCTCGCGTGCCAAAAAAAAGCGTGGGCACCCCAGTTGTAGATGATGCCATCAAAGGATCACACATCTAAACTTTTGTCTTTATTATTCATCCTGAAACCTCCTGTTTGTCACTTCCTGCTGGGTTCGTGGGCTTCAATCAGTCCATCTTCTGCAGACTTCACCTATAAATATATTGTGTTCATGTCCTTCCATAACATTTCTTTGAAGCTCCCCTGCAGCAAGTGGGCCCGATTCAGTTTCTGCAGAAGTTCTGCTGCAGCCCCATGAAGTCTATAAAACAGGTCTTTGCAAAAAAATAAAAAAACTACATAAAAAGTAAAGGTCACCTGGGTTCAGGAAGCACTTCTCTGTTCACCTGGACCTTCTAACAGACCAAGAAGGAGAAGACCAAGAAAGTCCAATGAAGTCTACCTTGACATGAGTGGGGGGCCTCAACAGCCTCCAGCTGAGTTTGACCCCACCCACCACTCAGATGACTGATAATCGGACAGATTCTTCCCGTGGATTTGCTGCTTTCAGTTCTGACAGAAGAACCAAACTCCATCAGGAGCTCTGGAGTCGTCCTGAAAGCCTCCCTACCGCGGTGTGAGATTCTAACATCTGCCTAACCTTGTTTTCTGCAGCAGAAGCTCTTGTGAAACAGCTGGAAACTCTCTTACTGGTGGCGTTGGTGCGCACGTAGATGATCTCGCTCTTCGCCCCGTTGACCTGGTGCTCGTCGGAGGCGGACAGCTGGGTTTTCACCATGATGGCGTACTGAGTCCACGGCTTCAGCGGCATGATGAGGTGACCGGGCTCCGTCTGGTCCTTCTCCCCCTCCGAGGCTCGCCGTGGGGGGTCCACGTCAGCGATCACCCAGCTGTTGGAGCCGCAGGCGTCCTGCCCATCAAACTCCGTCACGTTCTGGAAAGGTCTGACGCAGGAGACGAGCGGTTAGTCTGGCGCTCTCTGGACCTGCTCTGGAGCGGCAAGCCGGACTTACGCCTCTTTGTAGAGCACCATGAAGCCCAGCAGGTCCCTGAAGTCTGAGGGCCAGAAGGGTTTCCACTTGATCACGATCTTATCGCTCATGGTTCGAATCTGGGTGAAGGTCAAAACGTGGTTTTCACCTGACGGCCAAGCAGACCAAAAAGACAGGAGTTTAGTTCCAAAGGCAGCTTCCTTATTAATCAGAGGAGCCTTCATTTCTGAGAAGATGTTTTAATCTCAGCAGCCCCCCAGGACCTGCAGCTCACGTAGTAAAAGGTGTCACGGTCCAGACGTTAGCCTGATCCTTTAAACACGTTTCTAAAGGGAATCAGGTTCTTCCGTCAGTACCATCTGCTGGTGACACGTTAACCTTCCCCTGAGAGTTCAGATGAGCTGGTGGTTTTCGTTTGTACTCATTTGTACTGAAGTGAGCAGATCATGGATCCCCATCAAAGCTTCCTTCTCCAGGCTCCGCCCCCCTCTGACATCACTAACGCTGTGTCTAATAACCACTTTGACTGGAGTTTGTTCTTAGTCAGGACATTATGTGCAAACATACAACAGGAAATGACTGTGGCGGCAATAACCGACTCTGTTTGCATCTGTTGCAGCGCAGACATGCGGGTGTCTGTTGCCATAGTAACCCCTGAGACAGAGCCGGTTTCTTACATGAGGCCCGGTCTCCGTTGGTCTTTAAGGCGATCTCGTTCTTGACGCGTCTGTCCTTCAGCCCCGTCACCTCCTCCATCCTGCGGATCTCCGACATGCAGAGTTTGGAGTTGTAGTGGAAAAACATGCGACCCTGCAGGATGGTCAGCTTGTGTTTGGACCAGTCCCAGAGCTGCCGCAGGTTCTGGTTGTCCAGAGCGTAAAACGAGTAGTTCCTGTCAAGAAACGTGCGCGTTAACCATCAGAGTGAGACCTGGGAAGGAAGTTGGCGTGAGGGGAAGGGGAGAGCCTCACCCGACTTCCTGTTCTTCCCCACGAATGACCCGCAGTTTGCGAAAGAACGAGAGGGAGACGAGGGCGTAGGAACGCCGCACCGTCAGGTACCCGGTGATCTCCTCCAGCTGGCCCAGACTGGCCTCCAGCTCAGCTGCGATGTTGTCTGCAGAGAACATGAGGAACGTCTGCTTGCTGCCGAAAACATCCTCTGAGCATCGGAGCGTTTCATCTCCGGTCGACTGAGGCCAAACTCCTGCAAAACAGATACTCACTTCCTCCCCGCAGGTTTATGACCAGACTCCCGTTGAGGATGGTGCAGCCCCTCAACGCCTGGGCGGCCGTGACCGAGTCCACCGTCTTTAGGCCAATGCACACCTTAGGACACAGGCCTGCACAGGGGCTGCAGTTGAGCCTGCAGGGGGAGGAGAGGAGCGTCTTCACGGCTGCTTCTGGTTTGCAGTTTATTGACAGTTTATCACAGTTAAAGCTTTCAGAATCACCTCTGTGGACAAAATGTGCTTTTCCTTACACAAAAGTCTTTGGCTGAGCATTAAACAGACCCCCCCCCCCACCCCAAGCCAGAAAAGCCCTTTGAAAAATATGAAGGTCAGAATAAACCTAAGGCTTCACCTGAGAAAATAAAAGTGAACTTTCCTGACCTTTCCCCTCTTTGGTGTTCAGCCCCGACACTCATAACTGGGAGGAGCGCTCTGCTTATCCTGACGGCGCTTTCATTTCCAGAGCTTAGCTTAAAGCTGGGGGGTGGGGGGGCATGAGGAGGACCAGAGGGAGGATGAAGGTCCAGCAGATAGAAAGCGCTTTAGCGTAAGAATATGGACCCTTTTACTTCACAGCATTACCTTATGCATATACAATTGCTTCATCATTTATCGAAGACAGTTAAAGCGATTGATCTGTAATTATATCCAAAAACGGGATTAATCATTTTTTCTAATGGAAAAATATTTGCACACCTTTTTAACTTTTGCAAATGTTATGGTGTTTTCTGAAACAGTGATCTGTCTATTGTTTCTGATATAGATGCATCTTTGTGATTTTTCAAATAAAAATAATCTACTTATTTTAGATAACTGATCTGCATGTGCCATGTTGATTTAAAGATAGAGTTATGTCTA
Organism: Oryzias curvinotus; assembly: GCA_023969325.1. NCBI lineage: Eukaryota > Metazoa > Chordata > Actinopteri > Beloniformes > Adrianichthyidae > Oryzias > Oryzias curvinotus. The sequence goes on from CM043722.1 coordinate 37,710,406, forward strand.
TTTCTACATAATTATTAAGTAATTCATCTTTTTCATGAGATTTATTGATACTTAAAGATTCTGAATTCTGTCTGTTAGAAGTTATGAGTCGGATAATAAATTATGTAATAATTTATTATACATAATTTATTATAATAATAAACAGGGTGGGATTATATAAATTCACTCCCTTCCAAGCAATCTTTGATTTAATGTCTATTTATCCAAAGTTTGATACGTCTTTGAATGAATGTATAGCTGCTGATTGTATTGTTTTGTGCATTATTCTTACTTTGACTGCTTGAAATAAACCATTTAAAATCAGATCGAGCTACAGAAGCTCCTGTCTGTCTGTGGAGGAGCAGCACCAGGAGCCTCCTCCAGGAGCAGGAGGAGCTGTTGTTTTAGAGGAGGCTGCAGAGTTGACTGACCCACTGGTGTCACCGCCGCTCTGAAGGACGTGAGCGCAGCGCTGGGCCCTGAATGAGAGCCGCTCGTTCTCCTGCGGCAGATTAAGGGCCTGGAAAATCCCGTGTGGATTAGTAAAGGTTAGACCGGCGTAAACACTGCGGAAGGTCTGCACGCCGCCCGTCTGCACGCCGCCCGTCTGCACGCCGCCCGTCTGCACGCCGCCCGTCTGCACGCCGCCCGTCTGCACGCCGCTCGTCTGCACGCCGCTCATCTGCACGCCGCCTGTCTGCATTCCGCCTGTCTGCACGCCGCCCGTCTGCCTGGACCAATGTGTTGAACAGAAGCCCCGGTTGCGGTGTGACAGAGAGGAAGACCCAGCTGTCAACAAGGCCACAGCACACCGTGGGTGTGGAACACGGCGTTCTGACCTAGAACACGCAGCAGACCGTCGGCTCTGATGCTCCGTGTGACGGAGACCCAGAAAGATCTGAGGCTGTGATATAGAAGAAAACCGTGTTTCTGCTGTTCTCTAAAGTTCCTTTTATCTTTCACCCCCATCTGCTCTGACGTCCTGGTCGGAGGAGATGGACGCGTCCAGCGGGTTCGGGATGCACTGGAGCGTCCTCCCGTTTACGTAAGCCTCTGTGCTGCAGGCCGTGGAGGCCATCAGAGCGGCGGGAGAGCCCACTTACGCTGAGGAGTTGACGGTGGTGTAGCCGGAGGGACACTCGGGGATGCAGGCCCCGTTGTGGATGACGTACTCGTGACACTCGGCGCTCTTGGAGCGCTCCTTCTCCCGCCTGCAGCGGTGGTGCAGCTCCTGGCAGAAGTCAGAGGAGACGCAGCGCCAGCCCTTGTAGACCACGAACTTCTTGGGGCACTGCTCCACGCACCTCCCCTCGTGCTGGAGCCCCCGGCAGGCCACGCAGTCGCTGGTGGAGTTGGGCTTGAGGCAGCCCCCCAGGCACTGATCGTGGCAGCACTGACCGCCGTCGGTGCACGCCCGGTGTTTGCACTGAACCGGGCACACTGCAGGAGGAACAGGGAGGTGCCGTTAGGGAGGAGCAGAGGAAACAGCAGGAGGAGGAGGTCACTACGAAGCAAACTTCTATTAAAATAACCAATATTTACCACGACCAATTACCATAATGAACACTGACGGCTGGTCCAAAGCTGGAGCACAGACAGATGGATCTGTGAGACGGGAAAACCCACAACCGGGTTCAGGAGGGGACGCATTACCAAGAGGACATATTGGACCCGATTCTGGGTTTGAGGTTCAGAGGAACAGAACTGGATAAAACCAGTAACGCCGGGTCGTAAAGGTCCAGGAGGGACAGATGGGTTTCCTGGACTCACATCTCAAGAACATCTCAATCAATCATACACGTGAACCTTTGCTGAGAGTCAAAAATCAAGGGAATTCATTTTGTTGAAAGCAGAAGAAAATAACGTCACATGACGTGGAAAAGCCGGCTCCGGTCCGATCAGCTGCTGCCAAAGAGGTTCTGCCGTTTTCAGCCAAATGTAAGAACAGGAAGGTCTGTCGTCTTCTAGGACATCGTTTCTGCAGAGCAGCAGGAGGTCTTTAGAAATTCCCCTCTGAATTTAGGGCAGGACTGTTGGCGCAGAGCAACCCCGCCCCCCTTACCCTCCGTGCTGCTGAGAGCTCTCTCTTTGAGCGGAGCAGGGAGCTTGTGGCCCCACCCAGCGTATTTTGTGCCCCACAAATCATAAAGCAACAAGTTGCTGGAAGTTTATAGTCACTACTGTCTAAATCTAAAAGGGGCGGGGCCTGTCCACACTCAAATGTTACACACAAACCTCTTGGCTGTGCAAATGTAAGGAATTTATGCAATTTGAGTTTAATTTTCTTTCTGCATGTCCTCCATCATCCGAAAAAGGCCACAGGAAGATGTTAAAAACGCCGTTTATGCTTTGGGATCGCCTCGGTGGGGTCCGTTTAAACGAGTCCACGAGGGGACATGAAGGTTGGATGAATGGAGGAGTTCAGCGGCGTAAACACAGCAGACTCAGGAAGGATTATCCTCCATGACGGCTGGATTAAAGCCAGCACGGGGTTTAATGAGTGGTAATGGTTGTAAACAGGTTCAGGTGAAGATCTGCTGGCTTTCAGGAGATGAAAGCGTCAGAGTGGAGGAGCAGGAGGTGAAAGTGAGCTGCCCGTCATGTAGAATGCCACGGAGCTGCTGCTGTTTCTGAGGTGAGCATGAAGGGAAGGAGATCAGGGAGGGCAGAAGCAACGTGAGACTGCAGGGGGGCATTTCTGCCAAAACAGTGACATAACCACCGCTCCTGTACGTCTTTCTCCACCAGAAGACAAAATGTTCAAGTCCTGACAAACTCGAACCGCCTCTTTTGGCTCCTGTCAGTCAGCCGTTCTGCGCTGCTTACAAAGTTCTGCAGTGGAAAGAACAAAAAGCAGAAGCTTCCCCGGTGACTCCGGATCCGGATCCATGTCTCAGCACAGCTCCTGCAGCAGATCCTCCCTCAGCCTCAGCCAATGCCTTGGTCTGTTGTTGGAGCTAGCCGTTCAAAGCCGCCTCTCCCATTTCCAAGGAGGAGATTAACCCTTTGGCTCCCCCAGAACCAGCAGCTTCTCCTCCTCCACCTCCTTGCTCGTGCAAGTCAGCAGCTTTTCACAGGTTTGTGCAGAAACGTGTTGATCAGGAGGCCGTCCTCCAGAGAGGAAGAAGATTGATCCTGAGGGAACCCCAAAGACCACCACGGCCTCTACAAAACCCTTAAAGTCTGAGCATTTACAGGAAAGTAGTCCCAGTGTCGCCCACAAAGAAACGCCAGATTCAGTCGGATCATCATCAGAACTTCAGACACGAGCCAAAGGCTTTCATAAGAACAATTGTTTTGTAATGTAGTGAAGCAAAAAAAGAATCTTCATCTGTTTCCGTCTTCACTTCTTGAATCCGGTTCCTGTTACTAAAGCAGAGATCACTGCCGTCCGTCTGATCAAGCGTTTGGTTTTGGTTCACTGACGATGAAATGTGGCAGTCAGAGCTTCAAACATGAGGAAATGCAGGTTGAAGAACATTTTTGGAGCTGATGGTTGGAGTTGCTGCAGAAATCCAACAGTTTTTCACCTCTGAGGTTCTATTTTTAATGGACCCATAATCCAATAAAAAAAGTTGCTCCACTCCAAGTAAATCGGTGTTTTTGGCGTTTTCAACGTGTTCTTGTCGGTTTTTTCTGAAGAAAATGAAGATTAAATTGCCTTTCTGAGTATTTCTTTTTTCAAATCGTTGTGAAATAGATCTGAAAATGATCAGAGTGAGATTTTAAATGCAATAAAGCTTTATTTTGACCCCAAAATCATTACAGATGAACTGATTTAGTCATGTTTGCTGGTTTGGAAACATTATTGCCTCTGAACATAATCCTCTTCAAGAATCCCAAAGGACTTTTGCTCAACGATGAACGCCGTCTGAAACATCGTCAGCGCCGTCTGAAACTGGAGCCAACCAAACCGATTGGAGGAAACTCCTCCTTCTACATTGAAACATGTAAATGTACAGAAATGAAAAAAATGTCCCTAAAGAGAGAAGGATCAATGTTCTCTTACTAAACTCCACATTCACACAAGAAAAAAAAAGAAACTGATTGACTTTTCCAAACATAAAATAGATTTCGGTTCCATCTTGAAGCTAACATTGATCATTTTTGTCTTTCAGACTACCAGCAATGTAAATGTATAGAGGTCATTTCTAAACCTGACTATCTCCCAGCCCCTCCATCCTGCTGAATGAACTCTTTTTGGTTTCTACAGAGGACATTTGGGGCTTTTCAATCCCACCAAATGTCGGTCAAGGTTCTCATTCGTCCTGGTGACGTCTTCAAGTTGAGTCACGGCTTCTGGACTATAGATCTTTGAAACATTTCAATGAAGAAGAACTAAAGTCCAGTAGCCATGACTCCACTTCAAAACAGGGACACCACATGTGAAGGAGTTGTAGTGGACCATGTTTTTTTTACTGTGGCAGTCAGGAGGATATTAAAAAGTTCCTCCTTTGTTCCAGTTAACGTTTGTTCTTAAATCGAGCAAAACTGCTTTGAAACGCTGAAAACGATCCTTAGTTGAATCTTGGATGTACACTGATGGAGAGAAGGGGTGGTGGTGACTCTTTACCATCATCAGCTGCACAGCGGCGCTGATCCACTACGACACGATGCTGCTAAAGTCTCCTGACACTGTTCTCAAATTTAGTCATCAAATGTTTTAAAGGTGGAATCCACTTTCAGGAAAGTCATTTCAGAAACCCTTTGAAGGCGGCTGATCGAATTCTCCTTATAAAAGGTCTTAGTTCCACCTTTGGTGGTGGTAGCAGCTGCTGCCGCCGCTGCTGCCGCTGTGGGGAAATTCTGACCCAGTTCTAAACCGTGGGTTTAAAGTCACGGCACCATCATCTGATTCTGTCAAAACCTGGAGCAGACCGCCGCAAAACCTCTGTTTGGAACTTGAGTATCTGTTCCTGATCAATGTTCTGCCACAGAACCCAGGGGGGCCCAAACTGCAGAGCGGGGAACCCACATCTGTTAAGATGGAAGGGATGGAACCTGTGGACCGAGGATGGCCAAACTACAGCCCACATGCAGCCTGAAAAAGATGTGGCCCGCCAAACTGGAATGAATTACACGGAAACGTTTGATTTAATTCTGGTGTCTCCCCATAGATGGTGCAAATCCATTGACCTTTGTGTAGGAGCAGAGGGTCATTCTGCATTCAAATAGCGTCTGAAGATTTGCTGTTTTTTTCTGACGTTTTCTGAGTTGGACAGACCTGTTTCCCATCATTCCAGAACCTCCAACGCAGCATTTCTCTCATTTACGTTTTACCCTAAGGAACATTAATCCATTGGTGCAATTGGGGAACAAAAGCCCCTATTTAGAAAAAAAACTCCCAAATCTTCAGTTTATATCCCTTGTTCTATCCTAGGCACTCTAACGTTTGGAGTGGGGTCATCTAGACCCACTAGACAGTGGGGTCATCTAGACCCACTAGACAGAGCTCTGAACCTTTGTTCTTCAATGATTTGTGATCTTCACTGGTGTCCATGGATTACATGAAATCCTCTCCACCTTTATCCACCTTTGTCATGGTAGGAGAACACCTCAATGGAAGGGGGGGGGGGGGGGTGTCATAGGATAGCACAAGGGATAAATATACATATTATTGTCAATCCAACAGAAAGCAGGTTTTCATCCAGATGTTCTGTTTTTTTCTCTTTCTACTAAAACACTTCATGCGTCTGCTGCTGGTCTGGCCCTTCTGTCTTTAGAATTCGGTGCGGTCAAACAGTTTGCCCATCTCTGCTGTAGACCATCACACCACCACTTCCCTGCATGTGTGCAGGGTCAGATGGAGCTCTTTTAGTCTTTTATGAACTAAATCTTCTTATGAACTAAGCAGTTGTACTTGGGTTTTTTCTGAAGACCCTTGAAGCGTGAAGACAGGACGTCCAGTGGGTGTGAACTGAGCCGGTGAACCTCCACAGGCAGAAGACCCACCGGGCCTGGTCTCAGCGCTCAGGTTCGGACCGAGCCTGGCTCTTGATTTCATTGCTGAGGGGTTCACATGGACAAGGGGGCACGGCTGCACAATGACCCCTTCAGACTCTGAGGCCCCAAAGCGGACAGGAGCGGCCACATCCTGGCCCGCGGGTGACTGAGATGAATGCATGCCGTCCCAACAGCCCCGGCCCGTAAAGTAAGGAGCAAGACCTGCGCAGAGGGGTTCACATACTTTACGGACAGTCTCTTCTGCTGTTCGGCACATTTACTGCATGTGAAGCTGGGATTTGGTGGCATTTTTGTCGACGTTTGAGTCCGGTAAACATGGGGGACGGCATATTTCTGACTGGGAGGGGAAGGTTTTGCACGGTTCATTAACCACAGTCGTCCATAATCGGCGTTTAGTGGGTTTTCCCGCTCTGCTTTCCAGAAAACAACGGCAGATTCAGGACTTCTGCGTTCAGATCCCACTAGACGGCGAGCGATGCCAAAACGAGGACGTGCTGCGTGGTCATTAAAATTCCACCGCCATGACAAGGGGAGCGCTTCGGTTCTTATGAAGACGGCTTTCTGCTGAAGGTCCAGAAAAACCTCTACGCACAAGAAAAGGGTTTCTGACAATTTACAACTAATATTTGACTAGAAAAACAGCAATAAGTCTGAGGATCTGTGCCCCAAGAGGTCAACAGGCCGCTTGGGAGCAGAAGACCGGAACAAACAGACCGGAGCCCGCTTTGCATTTTGTCATGCATGTATGGACAACGTTTGTGAAGTGAAACCTGCATGAATCCACGTCACAGAAAGACGCCCAGCTGGCCACGTCATCCGTTTCCGTGAACTACACATGAACTTGTCCAAAAGCGATTAGCTGGTTAAACATTAAACTTTGAGCAGGGCTGCCGCTGCTGCTGCGTCCTGAAGCATCTTTTCAACAGGAAAATTATGTTTTTGTTCATTTCAGATGACTCTACAGCAGGAAAAATATACGTTTAAGTGGCGATGACAGGTGGGCGGGGCCTCAGTTGGTGGGATTTCACCTCCTCCTGTGTTCTAAAACTAAATGTGTGAGATAAAGTCTCTAGAAAGGTTCCCAGTGAACGGGAGCATCGTCAGCCGCAAATTGTGCGTTAAACACACGTGGAAAGCCAGTGCGTGTCGTGTGGACGTGCCGTCATTTACCTGCTTTTTTCTCGGTAACCGGCACAGCGGCAGGAGGCTTTGGCTAAAACGAGTAAAAACAGGAGGCGTAAACACTTTCATTAACCCGCTCCCGCCTCCGTTAATGGACAGAAAACACATCAACTACATGGAAAAACACTTTTTGTTTTTGCCGTCGTCACTACGAGGACGCATATCCAGCTTACCGTGACCGGAATAGAAATGATAAACGCGGGCTCTTGTTGAGGGGCAATTACAGCGCCTGGTTTGACAGGCAAATGACGCACGCCGCAGCCGTGAATCTTCATTTCCTCCCAAAGCGCCTACCCCGGTGGCCGACAATACAATATGGGGGTCATTAATGAAACCACAGAACTGTTTGTCCTGTTTCACGTTTAAGTGGGGCTTTTAATCTCCTTAGCAAAGAAACACACAAAGCTGAAAACACCACAGCCACAAGAAAACAATCCCAGAACCACTTCAGCGTGAGGAGAACCACCAGCCTTTCTGTACGTTTGGACCTGAATGAGGACATAAAGCAGCTTACACCACAACCACAATGCATCCAAACTGTAGTTTGGGGATCATTTCATTAGTCAGAGGGGAGCCGTCTCTGCTGCCATAAGCACGTCATTGATTTATGGAGAGCGCAGTTCATGACCATCTGCTCAGACAAAAACAAAGAAAACAAACAGCCTCGCCACAGATAAGAGCGTTCAATTATTTAGCAGTGGCGAACTTACAGCTGTTGTTCAAACACAGGAAAAGCTGGAGTTGAGCTGCGCGGCTTCAGCGCCTGGGTTTTCTGCAGCAAACACCCCTCTGCTGCAGAAACAAACCCTCATCTCTACTTCTCATTTATCGCAGCCTTCAGTCTGAAGTCAGCCCGTTTGCTGGGCTCTTATAAAAACAGCAGTTTCCTGTTTTTCAACACTTAAAAAAAAAACGTGTAAAAACGCAAACTTTTCACCAGAGAAACGGTTTCTGACAGAGAAAACATGTTAACCAACAGCAGGAAGTTGTGTTGGTTTGGTCAAAAGGAGGGAAAAGAGGAAGGCAGTTTGAAAGCGAGCGGCCACGACGGCTGCAGTGAGAGCTCTGGGGAAGAAACGCCATCGGCCCGGCTTCAGCGGATGCCAGAAATGTCTGGGATTCCATGGGAAAGGCTCCAGAGGCGGAGCGTGGCGGGTTTGCAGGGTGCAGCTCAGGAAAAAACCCTCGTCTGTGTGTGTGTGTGCGCCATGAACCCCGAGTCGGGTCAAAGCTGTGGAAAAGGAGGCATATTTCTACGACTTGTTCACGTTTGTCGGATCTTGTCTGGCCTCCTGTTTTCTGCCGTGAACGAAGCTTCTAAAAAGGTGGCGTGGTGAACGGTGACGGCGCTTTCTCCAGCTTCGACATGTCTCTAAACACGAGTAAAAAAAGTTAATGTTTTTCTTTCTGCTTAACCAGAAGTGTACATAGCAGGGCGAGAGCGCTTTACACTTCACTGGTGTGCGTTTAAAGCGTTGCCACGGGAACGACAAATAAACAGCGGCTACAGCTGAGCTGCTTTTTCAGGGAATCTGCCCAAAAACAGATCAGTGATCGTCCTGAAATGGACAAACTCCAGCTTCTGGCAAACGCAAAGAGAGCTTCATGGAAGAATGTAAACGTTGAGATGTGAAAAGACCCTAAATAATAAAAAATATTACAAAAGATAAACCAAATAAACAATCCAATCCTTAAAAACAGGTTAAAGCAAACAAATGAAATGCATGCACACAGTCTGAACTATAGGAGCTGAAACTGCTGCACTGAATGTTACATTGCTGAATGAAAATGAAACTTAAAGGGGGATAATTGGCATTAAAAAAAAAGAAAGAAAAACTGATCAAAGTTGAGCATGAAGAAAGTGAAAACAGCACAAAAATAAAAAAGAGATGTTTGGGAAAAATGCCAGAGCCGGGTATCGAACCAGCGAGCTTCTGCTCCAAGGATTCCCCATGGATTTCAATGGAGGCAGAATTCCTGGAAATTCTGGAATATCTGGAAAAGTTCAAGGATTTGAAGGACCAAAAGTCACAGCTGGAAAAAGGTGAATGAGCTGAACATTTGGATAGTTGAATGGTTGAAATAGATGAAACATTGTAGGAGGAGTTAAGCGGCAAAAATAGTGAAAGATACTGGAATAAAGAAAGAGAAACAGGAAGACAATGTATTGAAGGATTTATAGCATCAACCAACTAGGGATGGGTTTCAACCCAAACCATATGGACCAAATCATGGGGAAATGAACCCATGCATCCCTATGCATACCTATATGTTTACGTTCAAAGTGTCAAGGATTTGATATTTATCTTTATAACCTCACGCCAGGCTTAGTCTGAGCCACCTGAAAGGGTTTTCTGCATAGTTACTTGTTAATTAACCAATTTAAGAAATGTTGTTGTTTGGTAAAACGAAACAAAACATGGACCCAAAAATGGAGGTTTGAACAGAAACGTGGGGAAGAGGACCACTGCATCCCTAGTATGAAGGTGTGACCTCGCAGAACAGTGTTGTGACCCCGGTCTTCCAATCACCCAATGCTGTGAAGGCACCGCCCCCACCACCTGCCTGTTCCTGTGCACAGAGAAGCTCCTCCCTCTGACAGGTGAGCCAACCGCCTGACGGTCAGCACCACCTGACAGGTTTGGTTGTTATCACGTTTGCGGTCAGAAGAGACCCGGCAGGTCATCACAGCAAACCTCTACTGTTAGGAAAACCAGACGACCAACATTAGTGTAAATGTTTCACTTAGACTGTTCTAAAACAGACAGCACAGCCTCTTTTTAGTCTTTCCATCAATTGACAAATGCTGAAAGATTTTTTCAGATTGACCTCATTAGCTTCCATCCTTCCTCGATGACCCTCAGGTCGCCTGCGAGTATTTTGGTCTGCGCTGTGAAGGATTTGGTGTCCATTCATAAGTTCAGAGAGGAAGCAGACGACAAAGACGGGAAACAATCGGGAAGGACGTCCCATGAACTTTACTACTGCTTTTAGTGGGAGGATGACGGATGTTGGCACAGGCACCGACCCTGAGGATGCCACTGCAATGTCAGAGAAGTAGATCCGTTCAGGCGGGACCCTTCCTCCGACCCCAACACTTTGTTTTTCTTTCCGATATAGCCCAGATGAATGGCTGATGTGTTCACGTTCACGATTACAACACAATGTTACTCTGGTTTCCTAGCAGCAAGACTAAACAGCGAGTGTCCGCTGTCTGGACAGGCGCAGAGGTTATGTCCCCGTGTGATTTATTGTCCGCCTGCGTTTCAAAGCAACACGCTTGGCCTGACAAGTCCAACTTGACATTGGCGGGGGAACAAGTGGCGTGGGCCTGGGGGTAATTCTGGACTCTCCATATCTAGAGGAGGTCTGGCAGAGAGCCCTCGCACCATACGGCCCATCTATTGCAATGCTGCAGCTTTGAGAGCATGCATGAACTCATGAGGACTCCAGCCAGCACAACGGCTGGAAGTATCTATGGTAACAAAGGTCGAGGCTTCTGCTAAGAGACCTTATAGGACTGCGTCGAACTGCAGCCCCGTCCAAGGACATGTATGCGTCTCTACTTCAACAGAGAAAACATGATTAAGATTCCTTTGAATTAATCTGCAGGAAATACGACCCGACTATGACCGAGACCCTGGTTTGCTGTGGACTCCAGGAAACGTCTGCAGCAGGTAGGCTCCCAGGCTCCATCTGAACTGCCCTTACAGGCGGATACGGGAAAAATGGTCAAACCTGTACGGGACAAGCAGGTGACCCCCACAAGATCAGTACATCAGTGAACCCGTAGAGTGGAAATGTTCAAGCACATTTCGTCCACGGGCATTCTGCAAGAGACAGGTCGCGGTGAACACTGAATCTACGTCCATACCGCCCTCAGCAACACGTGTTCACGCGTAAAGTACAAATGTGCGTTTCAGCTACGCACATTTTTAACACCGTTTTCAGGCTCTAATACAAAACGCGCCTTGAAAGTTAAACCAGGTCAAACAAGGACTCAGGTGTGACGTATGGATGGCGTCCTTTTTAATTTACGGTAGTGCCAATCGTTGGAAAATTGATCATGTAGTGCCAATCGTTGGAAAATTGATCATGGGGGGGGGTTAATAATTCCGGTAGCTACCCAGCCAGAATTATATGCATCAAGTCATTTATGTATTGGAATAGAGCTGTGAGAGAAGACGCGTGGAGTGACATTTCACCAGATTTTCACCGCTTTGTCAATCAACACCAAGCCTCTTCCAACTGTAGGTGGCGTAAAAGAAAAGGCAAAAAGAAAAAGGAGAAGAAGAAGCCCCTCCCTGCTTGTCCAGGGAGGTGTCACATTCCTGTTGTGGTCGTAGTTTTATACAACATGTAAGGACAAGTACGGGTGAAGTACTGTAGGTCAAATTAGACAATTGGAGTGTCGTTGTGTGGACATCCTTTGGATGTGCTATGTGCTCTAACGGATGAAAACACATCACGTGCACACCCCAAGTCTGCAGCATTCACGCATGTTTGCTAAGGAGCCAGTACCCACACCTGAACGAATATGTGGTTTTACGAATACTGCATGAAACACCACACGCATGACAATGGAACGTTCCAGGCCTGCACAATAACTCGCGATATCAAACTGTGCAATATGCATATCGCAAAAGACGGCAAATTTTTCGATACATGGTAACCTTAAATGTGCTAAAACAATCTTACGGCAGCTGTAAGTATTTAACAAATCAGAGAAATCTATTAATGCATTTGACCAATCAGATGGACGCCATCACGTTTTTTACCAATGGGATGGAGCCCTTGTATCCCTTGTGCTACTTTATCGTTGGGAGTGGGGTCATCTAGACCCACTAGACAGAGCTCTGAACCTTTTTTCTTCAATGATTTGTGATCTTCACTGGTGTCCATGGATGACATGAAATCCTCTCCACCTTTATCCACCTTTGTCACTGGTAGGAGAACACCTCAATGGAAGGAGGGGGTCATTTTGACCCCACAAGATAGCACAAGGATTATATTAGATGTTGGCCTCCTATGTAGACGAAGCTTAACTCTTATTTAAATTAATCTGTTGCATTGAAATGGAAATTATGTTTTCGGTTGTTTTGCTATTTGTTCATGTATCGCAAGGCTGTTCTATGACCATCGTGACTTTGCATCTACTGTTCTGTGAACACACCAAATCTTAAGTCACAGTGCGCGTATGGTCCAGAAACCGGTTTGCCTTTATCGGAATCTAAAACTCAGATGAGCATGTTCAGCATGCGTTCCCACTCATGGAGCAAAAAGACGGAGCTGGGCCCAGAAACGCTTCCTCCTTTTAAAACCGGGTCAGAGCCGAGCTTTACCGCCCATGTACAAACATTGAAGGTTTGACCTTCACTGAACCCTCCACCACACGAAGAACCGAGCAGAACCTCAACTTTAAAAGAATGTTAAAAAGAAATCATTTTTATTTTTCAGCATGTGTGAAGCAAAACATGTTTAGGCTAAATAAATGCCAGCAATCCCAGTCTGAGGATTTGACTTTACCAAAAACCCTCCACTGACAAAAATCTGCTCCTGTAGCATTTGGGTGCACCGCCGCTGTACATCTGCTCCGCCTTTAGCATTTTCTCTAACCACAGAATGTCATTTTGTCACCACTGCTGCCACTTGGTGCTTTTTTTCAGCTGGGTCAAAATGGAGAAGTGTGCAGGAACGGCGCGATTTGTAGTGTACAAGTCCTCCTGCGCACCCTGACCAAGACCGGCGTGATCCAGGAGTTAGCACAGACGGCAACGTTCGAGTCCCGCTCATCAACAGGGTTTACATGCAGATGTAATTCCCTATGAAAGGAGAATACATATCTTTTATTTACAGGTTTTTAGAACGCTTTTTTTTGTTAGACTGAATGTAAAGTTCTTTGTTGTCATTTCAGTCAAGAAAATTCAAAAAAGGGTAAAAATACGTAACTGAAGATCACCTCAGAGCCTGCTGTTCTCCCTGGTTCCTCCATGTGAACCCTCATGACCTCATCCACACTCTTCTAAAAAAAAAGTTTGGAAAGAGCAGCTTACTGCCACACCTTCACACAGCAGACGAGGACCCAGAATGCTTTGCACCCTGTCCTGTGGGTAAAGCTGGTGCTTAACGGGTCCTTCATGCTCTGGAGAAAGGAGGCAAAAGCCACAGGCCCACATGCCGGAGCAGCATTCCTGCCCATGGTTGGAGCTCAGCCTCCCGGCCGTGATTCACCGTCACAAACCGATTCCCGCTCAGGCACCAAACGCAGAAAAGCTGCTGGGACTTCAGGAGCTTCTGCTACCGGACTCCAGAGATGGAGTTCAGAGAGACGGCACCGGGAAAGTGCAGACGTCACTGAATCAAACCCCACAGCAGGTCACGGAGGGTTCACAATAACCTGCAGAGTAAACACGGAACGTCTCGTCTGAGGCATTTGTCCTTGGCTCATCAGTGAGAACCTGAGCTGGTGATTCAGACGGAGAACAGACCAGAGTTTCTTCTCTCACATCACCTGGTTTCTCCGTTACAGTCAGTCACCAGAGCAAACAGGGACTCTTCCTTCACCAAACTGAGACGTGTTGCACCACATCTTTCTGAAGGAGCGACAGCACGTGACCTGGTTTTCACATTTCCCTCCCAGAAGGGACCGAACCAAACCCACAGTAGAGACTGAAGCTTCCAGAAGCAACAGCAGAAGCTGAACTGGGCTCGCACAACAAATGACACATTTATCACCCCCGCAGTGTCCGGCTGTGCGATACCACAAAAGATGGCACAGACTGGGATAAACGGTTACTTGAATGTTTACGCGCGTGGTAAACAATCTCATGGCTGCTTGATGTATTTAACGGATCAAATAGAGGCGTTTAGGCATTTGACCAATCAAATGGAGCCCTTTTCTGTTAGATGCCCGCCCCATGTAGTCGCTTGGAGCATAATTTAAGTTACATTTACTTTTGTCTAAATAAAACTGTTGCAATGTATTGATTGTTTTTTGTATCACAAGTCACTAATATTGCACATCGCGAGTCTTCCTCCTATTGTCCAGCCCGAGGCAAAGACGATCCGTGTTTAACATTTCCTCGCCCTTCCTGGACATTTTCCATGCCGGGAAAATTCCTGACTGTCCAGCTGAAGCTGTCAAAACAAATAAAGACCGGCAACACAAATCGGGTTAATTAGCCCCAAATATCTGGGGCTGCTGTGGGGGATTTTGGTTTACAGCCTGGCTGAGATTGTGTTTTGATCAAAGCTTCAACCTGAATTACTAATTGTTGAGAAATACATTGAAAAAAGGATCTTTTTCTGTTATTGGGCTGTGTTTTATAAAATGGATCAAAGCTCATGTTTACCCTTCTAAAAAAAATAACAGACAAAACCTAAAAATGAGTGACTTTTTCTGATGTTTGTTGTGTTCCTGGACGTTTCTGAGGTGATTTCCATATTCGTCGTCGACTCTAAAGCACACGTTTGCTGATGGGTCACTCATCCTCCTATACATCTGCGCTACGGTAAAGCCTGGACGGCTCTGTAGAGAGGAGACGTTCCTGACAGGAGCCCACTGCCTTCCTCAGCTCTCTCCATGTTCTCCCGGGAATCATTTTATCATGCCAGTGTTGTACCAACAACAGGAGTTTGTCTTCACTCCAGCTGCGTGACCAGAACCAAGACTTGGAGTTTCAGTGAACTGCAGAGCTCAGGCGAGAAAGTTCTGATCAATCATCTTCTGATCCGTTTCCAAAGAGATCCCAGTCATCTTCTCATTCAAGATTCAAGATTGTCTCATTATTTTGATGCCATTTTAAGCCAAAATACCAAAAACCTGTGACGTTTTCTAAGACCGTTTCTGCAGAGCGGCAGAAGTTCATTAGAAGTTTGCCTGAGTTGTGGGCCGGACCGTTGGTGAAAAGCAACCCCGCCCCCCCTTTCCTATCACTGTGATTGCTTTTAGTTCTCCATTCTCCCACTAGCTTACAGCCCCTCACACACCCAAACTAGCATTAGCAGTGTAAAAATATCAATATATCAATATCAGATCCATCCATCCATCCAGTTCTGGTCCAGATTCCAGCTCAGACCAGGAAAATAAAGACATGGAGGGATCCATTTGTCGGCAGGTGGAGGATCAGAAAGGGGCGGAGCAGGGAGACTGTGGCCCCGCCCAGCGTATTTTCTACGTCACAGATACTATCTTTTTCCAACTGCTCCGGAACCACAACGATTTGAATAACGAAATACTCAGAAATCAAGTTTTGAGCTTATTTTTCTTTATAAATGTCCTCCACATTCAGAAAAATGCCACAAGAAGACGTTAGAAACACCAA
Organism: Oryzias curvinotus; assembly: GCA_023969325.1. Taxonomy (NCBI): domain Eukaryota; kingdom Metazoa; phylum Chordata; class Actinopteri; order Beloniformes; family Adrianichthyidae; genus Oryzias; species Oryzias curvinotus. Next base: position 37,725,855 of record CM043722.1, read on the forward strand.
AACACTGTCATCTGTCATCTGATAAAAGCAACAGGTTACCTGAAGGAAGGAAGGAAGAATGTACCGTAGTACATTCTTCCTTCCTTCCTTCCTTTCCTTCAGGTGATGTTCAAATAAGGATATTTGTTAATTTAACCTCAAAAGGTGTTTTTATTTTCTGCATCACAGAGCAGAAGATAGAAAAGCTTCTCCATTAAACATTAGGGGTAACCAATAACTGACTTAAACAATCTACAACCACAATTGATGATAAGAATTGACTCGTTGTTAGAAGAATTTGCTACACCCCTAGTAAACATCTCCCAAACTTCCAGGTGAGTTACCTTTCATGTCTTCACACCTTTAAATGTTGGTCCTGGGGAAGTTCTGGTTCATGGACGGAAGGTCCAGTTCTCCCAAAGATCAGGCCAACTTCAGAACACGACTAAAGGAAAAAGGAACTTACTTTTCTGACAGAACTTCTGAGTCCAGCAGCGTTCACTGAAGTGTCCGTTGAGGGTGGTGGTCGGACACAGCGTCTCCCCCCTGGGCACCCCCGGACAGACGTCGCCGCACTCCCGGTCGTTCTTGTTGGCCACGATGTAGTTGTCCTCCACCGAGTCGAGGATCTTGGACCAGTCCAGAGTGGAGAGGTAGCAGAGATCTGGGTTCTTCTCGATTCTCACTGCTCCTCTGGTGATGTTCATCAGGCTGTGGAGACCCAACTCCCGCAGCTGCAGCATCTCAAAGACCACCAGGGCGTAGTTGAAGAACAGGTTGTTCCCTCTGATGACCGTGAGGTTGGGGAAGAGGTCGCTCAGGCTCTCCAGCCCGTAAACTCGAAAGAGCAGCAGATAGTCCGTGACCACTCTCAGCTTGGGGAAAGTGATGCCTCTGAAGTTCTCAGGCTTGGTCTTGAACATGAGCAGGATCTTCAGGTGACCTTCGATCACCGTGCAGTTCTCCAGCGTCTGCAAGTTGGTCACATTGTTACGGATGTCCTTGCTTGGACAAACTGGAAAAACACAAAGAAAAAAACAGGAGTTGATTGTTTTTGTTGATGGACTATTTTACACAAAACCCAAATGTCTTTTTGGGAATAAAACAGCGTTTGGTAAAGGGCAAAAACCCCTCAAACCAGTTTGCTCTTTTGCAGCTGGCAGAGGGCTATATCTGCTGAATGTGCGCATTACACAAGACATCTGCGCAGCTAAAGGTCAGAGAATCACACGAGGGCTCACATGAAAGAGGAGATCTTTCCATAATTAAAAGCTGTATTTCATTTAAAGACATGTTCCTGCGTTTGAGGTTGAACAGATCTTCCTTATTGACGTTTTGTTCAGCGGCGGCAGGTCTGTCGGCGAGCGGTCGTCTTCAGAGAGCGGATCTGGATTCTGACCACAGAGTCTTTTTAAAGATCCAGGCCACTTCCTGGTTTCTCTTGACATTTTTCTTATTTTATTCTTAGATGATTCCAGCTTTCTCAAAGAAGCCCGTTCGGTGCAGTCTGAGGGTTATTTTTCACCCAGCATCTTGTTTTTAACTTTTAATTCCGTTAAATTCATATTTTAAGATCTTAAAAGTTGGGGGGGAGGGTCTTCATAAAATGTTATCAGGTTCAAAGAGAGGCGGAGCCAATTAAGGTGAAGGTGCCACTTAAAAACACTCTTTGAAAAGATTAAAATAAATGTTTTGTGCTACTAAAATCCTATAAAAAGAATTTCACAGCTGAGAACATTGATGTACTTAGTAAGAAGTCAATCAGTTACCAAGTTTGTAGAGAGTTAAACGACATTAACATTCTTTGCAAAAAGCCCAACACAGATTTTGGGATCCTTTCTCTGAGCTGGGAATCAAACCACCTACTAACCTTTCACAGCTGCCCGACAAACATCGGTTTACAGTTTTATCGGTAAACTCGCCCGTAAAGGTTCTGATACCTTTCAAGACCATCCTGAAACCTTCTGCCGAACACAACCGGTTCACCTCCTTCCCTTCGGTTGGACTTCTCTGCATGTTTGACACAAAATCCGCGGACGCAGCTGGAGGACCAGAACAGAACCGCCAACAACCAGACCACAGTCTGCATCAGGGAACCGGACTGACTGAGTGTAAGGTCACCCATAGAAAACGGTTCCGGCTCCGACCAAATAAAGTCAATTCAGTCGCCATTTTTTCATGATGCGGGTGCCGATATGTTAGAGTTGGATGACGTACGTGAGCGGTGATTGGTCCGGCCCGGTCTGAGTCTACGTTTCTGTGGCCACCACTCTGGCCAATCAGGAGTGAGCTTGATGGAGGGCCAAACCCCTACCACTTGAAAGCAGGCAACACAAAATCTGTTGTGGGGGTGTGAACGTGGTGGCCAGTAGGCTCCACCTACTTTTATTGAGGCCTTTGATGCCAGTTTATAACAAGAAGCCTTTGTAACAAAAAAACAAGATGATGTCAAAAACAGATGTCAGATCCAGAACGGTTCTTCTGATCAACAGAATGACTAACGGCTGTTTATTTCTCTGTAGAAATCTATGGGATTTTGGCTTTTTGGAGCCACTTCCTGTTTGGAACCCAAAGGGGGAGGGGTCACTCAGTCCAGTTCTCATATACAGTCAATAAGCTTGACCCCAGAGTGGGACAGGCCCATCAGGCCAGAAAAGCCCCAACAGCGGGGCGTATGTCTCCTTTTACAACCCTTCACACACCCACACACTCATGCACACGTGCACGCACACACAGTCTGACCTACTGGTGCATCACGCAATAACCCCCACCAGAACGTTCAGGCCAGCGGTCCCCAACCTCTTCAACGCCACAGACCTGTATGACGTCATGTCTTTAAGACGTAGGCGGATGATTACTACAGCATCGCTACGGTGACGGCGGACCAAAACCCTGACAAGACGAATCCTGAGATTTTATTTAGACAGATGACAGTGTACATAGCACAGGCGTCATCATCCTCCCCCCTTCCCACACTCATGGTGCAAAAATGAAGTACTGTCTATTTAATGTAGCTTTCTTTTTTTGGGGGGTGGAAGGCTCCTCTTCTGTCTCCTGGCTGGACGTTTTCCCCTCGGCAAAGAGAAACTTTCCAAAGACGTTTGTTTTTATTTTATTTTGCTAGTTCCTGGGTTTCATTTTAGCGGTATCCTATCACGTGACCGAGAAGAGCACCTTGACCTGCATCAAGAGTGACATAGACGGATGGAACAGAGAATCGGGCTATTTTTCAAAATAAAACATCTTTCAGATTCCGAAAGAAATAAAACAGAAGTCATGCATGTTATTTTATTTTTTCTGTGCAGCCCGGTACCAAATGACCCACGGACTGGTACCGGTCCGCAGCCCGGGGGTTAGGGGTTGGGGACCGCTGGTTTAGGCTAACCTCTGAAATTGTTCTAACCAAATATTGCAGGTTTTCTTCTTTTGACAAACACTCGTCCTCCTGGCAGAACCTGCACGACGTCCAGCCTTTACATCCATCAGCATGTACGTCCACACACCCACTCACGCCACACACACAAACACAACCAATGGTGCGTTGTTAGAGTGACACAGAGCGGAAAGGCGGCTCGTCTCAGGACTCGCGCTCCTATCAGAACACGCATCAGTGGCTATTTTTAGCGGCACATCCCAAAGGAGAATCTAATACACTCCGGTCCAGGAGACGGCGGCGGGAACGCAGTAGTCCTGGTGTGGTACTCCATCCACGATCATGCGCACACGCATGAACACAGAGAAATATTTACACATCGACAGACTTTATGAGAGACAGAATAGAATTTCACTGATCGGCAATCTGAACAAATCCATTAGTGGAATTCTTCATCCCATCTTTCTTATAGTCTAAAGCTGCCATGGAAGTCAAAAGAACAGGATTTATCCAATTAAAATCCACTCTTAATAAAACAGAAGGCATCAGGCTTTTATTGTGAAAAGTAAATACAATAGAATGAGTCAAACAACAGAAAAATAAAAAGGATCTGTAGAAACTTTAAAGAAAGATTTTTCAATACAAAAGTTTAATCATTTATTTTAGCTTTTGGGAGCTGGAAAAAAAAATTTATATGGGGGGAGAAATGTATAAGTATATTAGCCTTAACCATGTGACGCAACTAACTTTGACTTAAATCCTTTTTAAGACTTAAAGCAGCAACTTTGACATTATGACTATTTATTTGAAATAAACTGAGATTAAAAAGTGTTTCATCATTTCTACAAAGTTTCAGTTTTAAAACGGACGATGAGAAGAAACAAAATGAAAGAAAAACATCTTCAATTTTAAAACCGGACTGATCTTTTTTTCCCCCAAGAACAGCTTAAACTTGGTGATGTGAAACAAACGCAGGTTTTATTCTGAAAAGGATTTTTTATGCATCAACCTTTGCTCAGCCGTTTGCTCTGACAGCTCCACGCCACGGCGCTGCTTTGGGCTACTTTAGGGATGAGTGCGGTCCGGCTCACATTCATCCAACAACAATCAGAAGCAGCGAGCTGGAAGGAAAAGCTCCACTTTGATCACATTAGAGAGGGAAAAAACCAGGAGGCGAGGCTGCTAATGCAACGCCGCATTCTGCACGGCGCCGAACCCGTGAGGGACGGCAAAGCCCGGCTGTCCTCGCCGGAACCGTCATCTGCTGCAGATTACAAACCATCAGAGACGGAGCAGACGCCACCTGTCCTGCACCGCCTCATGCATCAACAGGCCATGTCTGACCGGGGGGGGGGTTGCAGGCTGTTGTTGCCGAGTCTGTGGAGGGGAGGGGGGGCAAGTGAAGCTTCCATCTGCAGGCTGTGTGGTTGCAATATTTCCCTTTTTTAAGGTCGCATGTCCTTCCCCTCCACTAGAAAACCTGCAGCAGCGTCCGGCTCTAGAGGGGCCCCATGGAAAAGACAGACCGAGGGGCCCGACCGCTGCTCGGCCGCCGCATTAAACACGGATCCAAACGCTTCGTTCTCATTTAATGACCCCAGGAAGTAGGCCTGCACAATGAATCGCCAATTTATTGTTACCGCAATATCAAGCTGAGCAATACACGTATCACAAAAGATGGTGAAAACTGCAATAAATGGTTACCTTAAACGTGCTAAAAACAATCTAATGGCAGCTTAAAGCATTTAACGAATCAAGTAAATCCATTTTTGCATTTGATCAATCGGATGGACGCCGTCAAATTGTCGATCAGTCGGATGGAACCTTTTATGTTAGATGGTTGCCTCCCATGTGGACAAGGGTCAGTCGGAGCATAATTTAAGCTGTTGACTCTTATTTAAACTGTTGCAGCCAGATGGAACTGATGTTTTTGGTGGACTTGCTGCTTGTTCATGCATTACAACTTATATCCACATCGCAATATTGATCACTAATATTACAACAATCGCGTGCTTAAACTTTAATAATATCTGCAGGAACTTTAAAACGATTTTAAATGAGGTCGATTCTGAGATAAAAACACTTTTTGAAGAATCATCGTCTCCAAAGAAATAATTCAAGATCAAAACAGCAGGAGAGAAAAAAAAAAGACCTAAGGTTGATTTTGAAAAGCTGGAGCAGAAAATGGTTTGTGTGTCAGAAAACATGACGGCGGCGTCTTTCGATGACCTGGGAAGGCTGTGAGGACCGTCTGTGAGGGAAGAGCCGCGCTGAAACGTGTCCAGGTTATCATCCGCAGTCGTCAAAGAACTTTGATTTCATGTGGGTGGTAATGACAGGACTGTCAGCGAGCTAATTATTACCTCTGAGGTGCGAAGGGACAATAACAAGCAGATTTCCGTCCCGCGGAGGCAGCGGGTCAGGGGTTAAGACCTGACACGGCCAGGCTTAGGGTCACGTGTGCACCGCTGATCCACGGAGCCTGCCATCGGAACGGGACGCTCGCCGCGCTTTACAGCCGTTTGCACACATGTCCGATTCACTTCTGACAGCGAGACCACAATCTGAGTCGATTGGGGGTCCACAAAACCCCCGGCGTGCTTTCGTGGACAACAAAAACACAACACAACCAATAACTGAGATGGAAGCACGACAATGCTGAGAGTCACAAAGCAGAAGCAGGTAAACGTGGTGCTCGTTTTTTAAAACTAACCAGATCCAACAACAATGAGAACATCCAAACTGCACGAGGCTGAAAGGATAAAAACGCTGCACCAACACGAAAGCCCCCAAAGCCCACCAAATGAATTCTGTTCACACAGACGCTACATAAACGCTAAGCCGCCTTCATGAAGTGAAGGTTTCCGTGGATTCCTTCCTGAGATCCCTCCATCCGGCCCATGCAGCCAGCCCTGTGAGGTCCAGGTCTCTGTTCAGGTGTGAGGAGCAGCGCACGCCCTACACGACCCGCTTTCTGCCTCCGGACTCTGTGGAACGGGCCGGATGACACGGACAAGCTCCTCCAGAGATGTCAGAAACACCACGGCGTTTCCGCGTGCTGCACGGCGGTAGTGAAGCTCAGCAGCTTTAAGCTTTCAGGCCAAAAAACAAACAAACAACCACATTCTTCTATTTAAGTTGCTTAGTTTGCAGCAAAAATCAAGTCAACATAGACATTATCAAGCACAAATAAAAAGAAAAATTCCTTTCTTCTTTCATTCAAATAATTCACATTTCTATCCCTTTACACCAGAAACTATTTCAACACATCTTACATCAGACAAAGTCTGTGAGTAGTCTTTAAGTGACTGTGAGCAGAAATGCATTCATTCATGCTTATCACTGCGGTTGGTGAATAAAAGGGGACGTGTGTGGGGGGGGCAGCGCTGCAAAGCAGGCTTATTGTTCCACTTTTGCACCGACCGCAGCAACAAGCCAAAGCTTTCAATCAGAAACAACAAGCCACTAATTCCACTGAATTCTCAGACAACTTACTTAATTGGGACAAAAAGTGTTTACAGCGGCTGCAGGCTCCCACAGCTGATAAGGGCTAACCTTCGCTCCTCCAGAGCAGCCGCTGCTGCTACAGTCCTGCTGCTGCAGCATCCCCTTATCGCGCCTCCATCACTAACAAAACAAAAAATCTCTACATGCCAATACCGGCCTGACCAGAACCGAGTCACATAACCACGCCACAGAGGAGAGGGCCGTCTGGGATGCAGAGAACGCCACATCAAAACAAAACGCCTTCATTTTTGGCTTTTCTTTCAGTGATATGACCCACAAAAGCTCCCGTTAGCCCCGTTTTTACCAAAATAATTATGTTTGTGTCCATCCTGAAGCTGCTCTCCTGTCCTCTATGTAGCAGCTGTGATCAGAATCATTCAAAGGAGAATCACTTAGCAGTAAAATGTCCAAAAAAAAGTCTGTTTTAGCGATTAATTCTGCAGATTTTCTAAATAATATTAAAAAGAAGAAAGTTAGAGTTAAGAACAAAAACAGGCATGTTTGTCTTCTTAAAAAACAACTATGGAGACGAGCGTTTCTGATACATAAATAAAATGACAAATTCATGTCAGCTCAAATGTTTTTATCTAACAAAATAAATAATTTATTCAAATGTGAATGTTTGGAGGCACTTTGACTACAAAAATGCTGAAAGATTTTCTTCCAGAGTCCACGTCAGAATTAAACACAACAAAGAGGGATTATAATAATACTAGTTTAAATTCAGCCATAAGACTAACACATTGGTTTGTTATTCTTATTGAATAATAGTTTTTTTAATGTGGCAATAATAATTCAAGTTCTTGTACTTTTGATAAACAGGCTCCGTCTAAAACCTGCAGCTTTTATCAACTTCTTCTGCAGCTCGGAATCCCCGCAACAAACTCTTTTAGTGCGTTTTCCTGGCTGCGTGCGCGTGAACAACCATCCCCGCGCGTGTCTCTGTCGCTCGGGCGTGCAGGTGGAGCTGCCTCGCGCCCGTCTTCCCGCCGCGGAGACGGTAACCGTGATCTTGGTGAGGGAAGGCTGACTTACTGTCTGCGTGCGCCGGATGACAGCCCAGCAGCGCGGCGCAGAGCGCGGCCACGACCCAGCCTGACATCCGCGGCCACATCGCTCCTCCAGCCGGGGCGGGCGCAGCTCCGGAGCGGGGTCGGCTCGTTCGGACGACGGTCTGCGTTCAGGCGGCTGCCGCTGCTTTGCGGCATGGGCAAAGGCGTAAACAAAAGTAAACAAACATCCCGGGGAAATGGGCGGGGAACATGTCCAGCGTGTTCAGTCGAACCAGCTAACGTGGCGGCTCGGAGGCTCGTCACTGCGCGGGGTACCGGCGCCGGCACGAGCCCAGTTGACGGGCGTGCCCGCCGGTCTCTGACGTCCGCTTCTGCGGAGTTTATCAGAGTTCATTCGCGGATGCGGGCCTCCGGTGAGGGGGGAGGAAAGAAACTTGCGGAGCGGGAGCTAGCTGCTATGCTAGCTGTCTAAGCTAACCAGCGCTGAAGCTCGCGGGGCTTTGCGGCTCCTTTTCCAGGCCACAGGTGAGGTTTGCCGCCGCTCTGCCCCCCTCTCTTCCTGGACACTTAAACTCCGGCGCGCGGCTGCAGGCCCCCCTCTGGAAAAGTTCAGAGACGCACGTACGCGCGCGCGGCGGCGTTAATCGGTTTGGGTGATTTGCAGCCGCAGACTCGCTGTTGTGGCGTAACGTTTACGGACACCTGGAGAAAATCCCCCAAACGCCGCACGGAGCCAAACGGTGGCGTTTGAAGAAACCCGTGAAAATGGGTTTCCAGGCTCGGTTTCGGAACCCTTTCTGTGTCAGCGCGAAGCTTCTAAAGAGCCCCCCCACACACACACTTTGATAGCGACAGACGCTCTGCTCTGCGCCCCCCCTCCCACTTTCACTCCAAAAAACAGCAGTAAATCCTGGGTCGGGTTCGCCCCCTGAACGCCCCTCCGCCGCGGGAGGACTCACGAAGCGGAGCCGGGACTTTCTCCTTCCCGCACAAACAGAGGCGGACTGTGAGTCGGTCCTGCAGGAGCCTCCGCCAGTAAACAGACCCTGATCCAGATCCAGATCCAGATGGGCTCGAGGGGAAACGCGGACTGGAGCTTATTGGATTACACAACAACCTGATCCCGCTGTCAGGGAGTAACGCCTCCCGTTACTCCCACAACTACCGGCGTCAGCGCGGCAACGGATTACATGTAATCTAAGGGGACGCAGAAGTAATCTCACTACTTTTGAACAAGGGGTCGCATAGTTTGCTGACATCTTCCAGCTGAAAACCTTTGAGACTGGCCCCTCTGACGGAGTCCTGCTGTTTCAGGGCCAAAGTCCTAAAACTTGCTTTTACACAAGGAGAGCATGTGCTGAGCTGTTCCCATGACTGCCCTTCAGAGCCGTTAATCCCAAACATCCCATCAAACGCGTCTACAGGGGCGCCGCGTCCACCTTCACCCCTCTGTGTCCAACCCCGAAGGCTGTTTCTCTGCTAAAGCAACGTTAATATCATGAAAATCCAGCATTTATCAATCATGTTTGCTGGTTTTTTATATTTCTAGCAGTGGCGTAATTGTTTATTTTACCAACAATCCGATTCATACCATAATTTGTGGTTGATGATCTGATTCCTAATCAATATCGGTTCCTTCTGATTGATCCGATCCTCTGACCTAAAGTGGATCCAGATCCTCTGTCCTATAGTGGATCCAGTTCCTCTGTCCTAAAGTGGATCCAGATCCTCTGACCTAAAGTGGATCCAGATCCTCTGTCCTAAAGTGGATCCAGATCCTCTGTCCTAAAGTGGATCCAGATCCTCTGACCTAAAGTGGATCCAGATCCTCTGTCCTATAGTGGATCCAGTTCCTCTGTCCTAAAGTGGATCCAGATCCTCTGACCTAAAGTGGATCCAGATCCTCTGTCCTAAAGTGGATCCAGATCCTCTGTCCTAAAGTGGATCCAGATCCTCTGTCCTAAAGTGGATCCAGATCCTCTGTTCTAAAGTGGATCCAGATCCTCTGTCCTGCAGTGGATCCAGATCCTCTTGATCCAAACTTCCAGCAGTGAGACTCAGACAGAAATTCCTGCTCCTGAACAGTGAAGTTTTCCAGATTCTTGGATTTCTTCCAGATCATCAAGTTAAATGAAATCTGTGTCCAAACCAACAAGTCAACTAGAATGAATGTCAGATCCATTCACATGGTAGTTTCCTAAAGTTCACCACTGTTGTTTTTCCACATCCAGAGAATCCAAAGGGAACATTCTAGAACATTCTAGACACTGGATGGTCACATGACTTTATTCACAGTCTGTCCACACACTGGACTGGAATGATGGACGGATCCGTGTTCATGACATCACATGTGTGTTGTTGCTGTGATTGGTCGGTTTGACCTTAAAGTAACATAAACCTGCTGTAGCTTCATCCACATGATATTTTTTAGTATTGCAGGAGGTCTGCAGGAGGGAGATGCCCTAACGAGACCAGGTCCTGCCGGGGGCGCCGGGCACAGCCGTGTCCCCACTTCTCCTTGGTGGTCATGCAGAGCATCAGAGAGCAGCTTTTACATTTTTAAATTCTGAGGAGCGAGCGGAGGGTCAACATTTGGTGTTTGCATGGAGGACGTGCAGCCAAACGGTCGTCGCAGGAGCAGCTGGCGCCGACGAATCAGGTGGTCAAAGATCAAAGCTAAAGTGTTCTGAGCCTCTGAAGTCCTGAAACCAGGTCCAAGCTGGAGTCAGGTAGCTGTGAGATCCCCCCCCCAAAACGTTTGGGCTCAGCTCAGTCGGCAGTGGCATGGCGGCGGGGGGCTGCAGGGCTCTGGTGTTGGTTACTCTGCTCCAGAGGGCAGCTGGGTCACGGTAGCCGCTCCAACACAACATTTGCCTTTCACAACCGGCCCTTTGGCAAGTCCTTTAATGACGCAACTCTAAACTAAACTAAAACTCCTAAAAACAACAATCACCTGCTCTCCATTCTTATTGGTTGAATGCTATAAAGCAGGGGGGTCAAACTCATTTTCACTGAGGGCCACATTTGGCCCCCGGGCCTTGAGTTAGACACGTGCTATAAAGTATTCCACCCATTGTTTTCTTTCTTTATTCTAGTACTTTCCATGTTTCAGCTATGTTAATCATTCTACTATTCAAATCTTCAGCTCTCTCATCTTTTTCCAGCTGTGACTTTTGGTCCTTCAAATCCTTGAATTTTCCAGATATTCCAGGATTATGTGGATTATATGTCCTGTTCTTTGGGGCACTGCTTTGCCGGTTTGATACCAGATGCTGGCATTTTTCACAAACATCTTTTTTTGTCTTTATGCTGTTTTCACTTGATTTATGTTCAGCTTTGATCATCCAACGCTGCATTTTCTCCTAGTTTCTTTATGGAGTTCTGTGTTGAGGAAAACACCTGAGGGTCTCCAGGTCACAGCGACCGCAGCATAAACGCCAGAGCTAACGGGTTGCTCCTCAGAATCTCGGGTGACGACCACGGAAAGCTGCTCCAACGCGGCGTTCGCACTGACAATGAGGGAAGGGGCCGACCCGGCCTGACCTGGAACGGGAGACGGCGCTGCTGCAGATCGGATTTCTAAAAATTGCCTGCGAGATGTTGGCGCGCCGAAGCTCCTCTCTGTGACATTTCAGTAAAACGTTAACCTTTAGCACAGGATCTGCTGTCGGCGTGAGGAGAGCTGGAAGCTGTGAAGTAAAAAGGAAAGAAGCAAACTGCAAAGGAATAAAAGATTCACCCCCCCCCAGGTGCTGAACAGAAGCCAAACTGGCCCTCTGTTCCTGTCTGCTGTCATCCCATAGGATGAACCTCCACCCCGATGGACGTGGGTCTGCTCCTCCATGGAGGAGAAGAGTGTCTGGGGTTGATCTCTAACTAGATCAGGGCTCAAACTGTCTGAGAGGAGGCGTCCAGCAGGTTTTTGGAGCTTCTTCCTCTGGGATCATCCATGCGTGTCGACCTCTTGCAGACATTTTCTGGATCTGAGCCCGGCTTGGTTTTCTTCAGAGAACGCACGCTCTGGTTTGGAATGAGAGTGGTCTGGGGGGGTATGTACGCTCGAGGGTATGGGGGCGGTGTGACATCAGAGTAGAGCCTTCAGTAAACGGATAAGTAACGAGATTAGAGGAACGTGTGGATCTGCAGGGTCGGCCCACAGGAAAACACTCTGCATCTTCCCCGGATGTTTTCCTGGTCCTGTGGTTCCGGCCGGGATGGAGGTTAGGGTCACGGCTTCTGACGGATGTGACTCAGAGGTTGGGTCTGGCTGAAGGCCTCACAGAGGAGACCCCGAGGGAGATGCATCTCCCTTCAGCATTACGCAGGATTTTGGGAGCAGATTCCAGATTGTGCCCCTGTCCTGCTCCGGCTTGTACCCGCTAACGTCTCTGAGACCTGGACTGAAGTGACCGTGTCCACCAGTGTTGCAGAAAATCTCCTTCATGCAGGTCACGCCAAAGGAGGGCATGCGTGTTGTCAGGTTGCTAACTTGCTCATAGCACAGGTGAGCCGCCGGCATCCGTCTCCTGCAGAAATCACACGGATGCGATCAGCATGACATAAAAGCTGAGATACCGCCCTTCGCCTCCCCAGCATGTTTATGTGGAGCGCTCAGCTGACAAACGGGGTCAGAGGTCAGAGGATAAGGCCCTCCTCTGTCCACGCTGTCCGAGGCGGAGGCGACTCAAGTCTTTACGTTTCGGCGCACATCTCAGCGGCAGGAAGCAGGAGGTCATGTGAGAACGCGTTTCTGCTTATGTGATGGAGGCAGACCCCCCCCCATGACTGCAGGAACAATGAGGTTCACACATGATTCATCCTGAGGCTCTTCCTAGACACCAGCAGGAAACGCCTTGGTGGGGGGAAAGACGCCGCCGGCCGCCGGCACATCCACCTCTGAGGCCGGTTCCCTTCCCGGTGCTGCTCAGACTTCCTCAGACATTCGTTTGAGTTCGAATCCCCTTTTGGGTTGACGGGCACTCGTGCAGCAGTGGCCCCTTTTCACGCCGGCGCTCTGTCGCAGGCCCTGAAGTCTGCAAACCAACAGCCACTTTGCATCACAATGCATTCCACCATGAATGCATTAAAGAATCCCAGCGCCGTGGTTGGCGAGCAGAACCCGTCCACAGGGAGGCCCAGGAGCAGCTCCTGACTTCACTAAACTCAGAGGAGGTCATCAGAAATGCAGGGAGTGGAGGCGGTCTCGTTAAAACACGCCAAATCCCCGCTCTGCCAGTGGGCTGTTAATCCACACCAGGCTTTGTGGCCCTAATTCCCAGAAAGCTGGAGCCTGTTTGTTGATGTGGCGCTCTGAGCGTTCTCGTCTCTGCTCCGCCACCCTTTCCCATCACCACCAAGTTCAGCAGAACCACAGAGGAACCAAAGGAGCCCGAAGCTGTGGAGTTTCTACTCATCTGCATGGTCACTGAGGTCCATGAGGCTCAGTTTACACGAGCATCAGTGGTGCTCTGAGCTGGCGAGGTACAGTGAGTCAATCCTCAGACTCCTCACAAACAATGGACCTGGATTATGTTAAGCCCTTTATTATTATCTCTCTCATCCCAGGTTAAGGCCTCCTCACACCTGCTGCTCCACTTTTGCAAACATCATCATATTCCTGCAGAGAAAAGCAGATGCAGACATGCAGCTTATTCTGAGACGTCTCTTTGATCTCTTAGAGGAAGACGCTGCAGGACGCTAAAGGGCGCTGCAGGACGCTGAAGGGCGCTGCAGGACGCTAAAGGGCGCTGCAGGACGCTGAAGGGCGCTGCAGGACGCTAAAGGGCGCTGCAGGACGCTGAAGGGCGCTGCAGGACGCTAAAGGGCGCTGCAGGACGCTGAAGGGCGCTGCAGGACGCTAAAGGGGGCTGCAGGACGCTAAAGGGCGCTGCAGGACGCTAAAGGGCGCTGCAGGACGCTAAAGGGCGCTGCAGGACGCTAAAGGGCGCTGCAGGACGCTGAAGGGCGCTGCAGGACGCTAGAGGGGGCTGCAGGACGCTAAAGGGGGCTGCAGGACGCTAAAGGGCGCTGCAGGACGCTAAAGGGGGCTGCAGGACGCTAAAGGGGGCTGCAGGACGCTGAAGGGCGCTGCAGGACGCTAAAGGGCGCTGCAGGACGCTAAAGGGGGCTGCAGGACGCTAAAGGGCGCTGCAGGACGCTAAAGGGGGCTGCAGGACGCTAAAGGGGGCTGCAGGACGCTGAAGGGCGCTGCAGGACGCTAAAGGGCGCTGCAGGACGCTAAAGGGGGCTGCAGGACGCTAAAGGGCGCTGCAGGACGCTAAAGGGGGCTGCAGGACGCTAAAGGGGGCTGCAGGACGCTGAAGGGCGCTGCAGGACGCTAAAGGGCGCTGCAGGACGCTAAAGGGGGCTGCAGGACGCTAAAGGGCGCTGCGACGCTAAAGGGCGCTGCAGGACGCTAAAGGGGGCTGCAGGACGCTGAAGGGGGCTGCAGGACGCTAAAGGGGGCTGCAGGACGCTGAAGGGGGCTGCAGGACGCTGAAGGGGGCTGCAGGACGCTAAAGGGGGCTGCAGGACGCTGAAGGGCGCTGCAGCCCCCTTTAGCGTCCTGCAGGACGCTAAAGGGGGCTGCAGGACGCTAAAGGGGGCTGCAGGACGCTAAAGGGCGCTGCGACGCTAAAGGGCGCTGCAGGACGCTAAAGGGCCTGCAGCGCCCTTCAGCGTCCTGCAGCGCCCTTTAGCGTCCTGCAGCGCCCTTTAGCGTCGCAGCGCCCTTTAGCGTCCTGCAGCCCCCTTTAGCGTCCTGCAGCGCCCTTCAGCGTCCTGCAGCCCCCTTTAGCGTCCTGCAGCCCCCTTTAGCGTCCTGCAGCCCCCTTTAGCGTCCTGCAGCGCCCTTTAGCGTCGCAGCGCCCTTTAGCGTCCTGCAGCGCCCTTTAGCGTCCTGCAGCGCCCTTCAGCGTCCTGCAGCCCCCTTTAGCGTCCTGCAGCGCCCTTTAGCGTCCTGCAGCGCCCTTCAGCGTCCTGCAGCCCCCTTCAGCGTCCTGCAGCCCCCTTTAGCGTCCTGCAGCGCCCTTTAGCGTCCTGCAGCGCCCTTCAGCGTCCTGCAGCCCCCTTCAGCGTCCTGCAGCCCCCTTTAGCGTCCTGCAGCGCCCTTTAGCGTCCTGCAGCGCCCTTCAGCGTCCTGCAGCCCCCTTCAGCGTCCTGCAGGACGCTAAAGGGGGCTGCAGGACGCTGAAGGGGGCTGCAGGACGCTAAAGGGGGCTGCAGGACGCTGAAGGCCCTTTAGCGTCCTGCAGGACGCTAAAGGGGGCTGCAGGACGCTAAAGGGGGCTGCAGGACGCTAAAGGGGGCTGCAGGACGCTAAAGGGCGCTGCGACGCTAAAGGGCGCTGCAGGACGCTAAAGGGGGCTTGCAGACGCTGAAGGGGGCTGCAGGACGCTAAAGGGGGCTGCAGGACGCTAAAGGGCGCTGCAGGACGCTAAAGGGCGCTGCAGGACGCTAAAGGCGCTGCAGGACGCTGAAGGGCGCTGCAGGACGCGAAGGGGGCTGCAGGACCTAAGGGCGGTCTGCAGGACGCTGAAGGGCGCTGCAGGACGCTAAAGGGGGCTGCAGGACGCTAAGGGGGCTGCAGGACGGCTAAGGGGGCTGCAGGACACTGAAGGGCGCTGCAGGACGCTAAGGGCGCTGCAGGAGTAAAGGGGCTGCAGGACGCTAAAGGCGCTGCCAGGACGCTAAAGGGCGCTGCGGACGCTTGAAGGGCGCTGCAGGACGCTAAATGGGGCTGCAGACGCTAAAGGGCCGGCAGGAACGCTGAGGGCGCTGCAGGACGCTAAAGGGGGCTCAAGGACGCTAAAGGGGCTGGGCAGGACGCTAAAGGGCTGGCAGGACACTGAAGGGCGCTGCAGGACGCTAAAGGGCGCTGCAGGACGCTAAAGGGGGCTGCAGGACGCTAAAGGGCGCTGCGACGCTAAAGGGCGCTGCAGGACGCTAAAGGGGGCTGCAGGACGCTGAAGGGGGCTGCAGGACGCTAAAGGGGGCTGCAGGACGCTAAAGGGGGCTGCAGGACGCTGAAGGGCGCTGCAGGCCCTTTAGCGTCCTGCAGGACGCTAAAGGGGGCTGCAGGACGCTAAAGGGGGCTGCAGGACGCTAAAGGGGGCTGCAGGACGCTGAAGGGCGCTGCAGGACGCTAAAGGGCGCTGCAGGACGCTAAAGGGGGCTGCAGGACGCTAAAGGGGGCTGCAGGACGCTAAAGGGCGCTGCGACGCTAAAGGGCGCTGCAGGACGCTAAAGGGGGCTGCAGGACGCTGAAGGGGGCTGCAGGACGCTAAAGGGCGCTGCAGGCCCTTTAGCTAAAGGGCGCTGCAGGACGCTAAAGGGGGCTGCAGGACGCTGAAGGGCGCTGCAGGCCCTTTAGCTAAAGGGCGCTGCAGGACGCTAAAGGGGGCTGCAGGACGCTAAAGGGGGCTGCAGGACGCTAAAGGGGGCTGCAGGACGCTAAAGTGGGCTGCAGGACAGAAAGGATGAGTCTCTCTTGGACGGTGCCTTCAGGATCAACAAGTGTGAAACACCTCCAGCAGAGGCTGAGCAGACGTTCCTCATCGTGACTTTAGAGCCACCTTGAGAAGAAAACAGCATGAAAGTGGATTCTTTGTTAGCCGGGTTGGTCGAATGTTACCCAAACAAGGATGGAGCCCCCACCTCCTTCAAAACCTCCTAGCACTGAGCTTCGATTCTGCATTTTTTCCAGGAAAAACTCTTGAATTCACCAAAAATGGTTTAATGCAACCAAAAGTATTGAATCACTGAGCAAACATCCTCGTTTACAGGTGTGGTGGGATTAGAAGAGCCACATTATTCTGAAGACGGAGGGCCTTTCTAAAGAAAACGAAGATTAAAATGTTATTTCTGAGTATTTCTTCATTCAAACCGTTGTGAGAATGAAAAAAATATCTAGTTTGTGACAGAAAATGCACTGGGTGGGGCCAGGACCTCCCTGATCTGAAAGGGGAAAGGGGGCGGGGTTGCTCCACTCCACTAATGATCCCGCCCACAACTCCGAGGTGAATTTCTGATCAGCTCCTGCTGCTCTGCAGAAACTATGTTCTAGAAAAAATGACAGTTTTTGGCAACAAAAAAAGGTCTTCATAATTTAAAACCGCTGGGAAAATAGATCCGAAGATAATCGAAATTTAAAAGACAAAAAATATCTTTACATTAAAAAACGCAGAAAAAAAGAGACAAACATAAATCGTACAATAAACCTTTAATAAATAGTTTATCATTAGTTTCCCGTATGTACAGAATAACCACCATGACCATTTTCATTTCTTGGCTAATTTTAGGCACACAGAGAGAGAGAGGGGGGGGTCAGGCCACAAACCACCATGCACTGAAAGGGCGATCTGCAGCCGACCAATGAAAAGCTCACCACAGCGGCGGCCGTCTGAGCCGTATTTACACGTGCTGCAGGTACAGGTGACTGCTCTGAGGCCGGGGGGCGGGGCCTAACGGTCCCCTCAGTTCTGCTGGACACCAGGGATGCTGCGGAGGGGAGTTCTGAGGGGGGAGCGTTTCCGTAGGTCCGGCTCCGCCTTGGGGGGAGGGGTTTGAAATGCTTGTTGTCAAATGAAGATTCACAGAAACAAAAGATAAAAAAACAGAAAACTTTCAATCTTACACAGAAATGACACGACTCCATGGAGGGGGGGGTTGGACCCCACAAGAACTGCTTTGGCACGAATGTCTGATTATTCAGGGTGGGTCTCCAGGGTTACAAGTGATGCTGCCCCCCCTCATGGATCAGAACCGTCTGCTGTTACGAACTGTTTTCCATCCAGAACTTGGTTCTCATGCTTTTTAGAGCCCAGGTCCACTATGGTGGTGGGGGGGTCTTTGAGTTACTACCTTATTGTGACTGGGGGGGGGCAAACATGAAAAGCACTGATGCTTCCTTCAGCATCTCATTTAGCATAAGGAGGCCACGCCCACCAGTGCAGCATCACCTCCATAGAGGAGCCCCTCTGGTTCTGGACTCCGTCTGGTTTTTCTGGGGGGGGGGTTGTTCTTTACTTTGTGGGAAACTGCCGACAGAAGAGTGTGAAGAACACAAAAGGCCCCCCCCCCCCTCTAGAGGGGGGCGGAGTCACCGGGACCGTTTATTGTGAGAGGTTTCAATCAGAGACAGAAGCACGGACGGCAGAGACGCGCTCGTTTGGCTGCCCCCCCCCTCGCCTAAATGCCAGTGTGTGACATGGCACGTCTTCCTGCAGCAGGACGACCGGCGTTCTCCTGAACCCCACGACAGACTCGGCGGTCTTCTGATATCGAAGCTCCAGAGTAAAGTGGTTCAGAGTTTCAGCCGGAGCCGCCATGGTGGTTAACGGCACGGGGGTGGGGGGTTCAGAGGATGTAAAAGCGTCAGAGCTCCGATGGGAGCGATAGCGGGGGGTTCCAGAGCCTCTCAGACCGCGGTCGTCATTGGGGTTCATTTTTATTTGAAGTCACTTCAAGGCAACATCTGTTTGTGGAATAAAAACACAACGAAGCTTCGGTTTGAACAGAGAAACACGACGCAAACCCGACTAGGAGCCTACAGATTGGCAAGTAAACATTGAAAACTGTTCAGCAAAGAACCTGGTCCCTGGTCGGGGATTTGGACCCCCCCTGACGTCTGCAGAGGAGCTCCGCTGACCCCCTCAGGACCACTCCCCTCTGGGAGCTGCAGACCATCATCATCATCATCAGGGGAACTCCAGCTCTTTCTGAGCCAAGAGCGACACGGAGGCATGATCAGGTCCTCTGTAATGTGGGGGGGGGGGGTACTCTGTAACAGCGGCACCCCCCCCACAGGAGCCACTCCAGAAGCCCGGCGTCGGGAAAGGAGGACCCCCCCCCTCTTGTGCTGTGGACACAGATCTGAAGCGTTTCAGTCCCGTCTGTGCCAGAGATGGTTCAAAGTGGGATGGGGGGCTTTCTGGGGGGGTGGAACGGGGTCGCTGCCCCCTCTGCTGGGGCTATACGCTGCTGTCCTCCAGCAGCGGCTCCTTGCCCTCCGCCCCGCTCCCCTGGGGGCTGTGGGAGTGGCTCTGCGCCCCGTTGCTGTGCTTCTTGTAGGCCCCCGGCCTCACGCCGGGCCCCGTGTGCTCGGGGATGAACAGCGCCACCAGCAGGGACAGCAGCACCGAACAGGCGCCGAAGAGGAAGGGGGGGCCCGGAATGATGGCGCTCTGGAGAGGAGGAATGGGAGGCTGTTAGGGCGCGGGAGGAGACGCTCATGGCGGCGTGGGGGTGGGGGGGTGAAGCTCACCTCGTCTGTGGGGTTCGCCATGTTGACTTTGGCGCCTTTCTCGGAGCCGTCCGTGTCGCTCAGCTCCACGTGGAAAAGGTAGAAGACGAAGCCGTAAAGAGCCGGCCCCAAACCGTTACAGAGCCCCCGGATTCCTGTGATCATCCCCTGGACAACACCTAGCACAGCACGGTTACCATGGTTACAGACACAGCTGCAGATCGTCTGACGTGGGTCTAAAACAGACGGCAGAACCGCTCAGCTTTTCAGAACCTTAACGCCGAACCGGCTCACCTTGCTGGTCGGGGTCGGCGTTTCGGGACACAATGGCGCTGATGGCGGGGAAGGTGATGCTGGACATGGCTGCGACGGCGCCCGCTGCCCACATCATCCTGCGGGGAGAACGAACAGAATCCATCAGCGGGAAAAGGTTTGCATGTGAGGCCGGCGTGAGAAGGTTTCTCCTCCAACGATCTAAGCTGAGATGTTTGACCTTCAGTTAAGAGACTAGGGACCGGTACCGTGAGAACCGTATCCCAACCAGTACTTTTGAAACGGGTCTGGTGCCTAAATGGCGCTCAAACTGCTGCTTCAACAACGGAAGACAAGACGAAAACAAAACAATAAAAACAGTAATTTCTCCATGAACATCTCAGTGTTTATGTGAAGCAGAGAGCCTGAATGAGCCCAGGATGCTTCACTTCCTTCTTTCCAACAGCCTGCATCACAGCACCTCCGCTTCACCGCTCATCGCCACGACGACAACAGCCTTTCCCCGTATTGTACGCGCCACACAATCGCTCAAATGAAGAAAGGCGGCCGGGTGTGAAAACAGGACAAACATCCACCTCATCAGCATTCCTGGGAGAAACGTTTCAGAACAGAGACGCTGATAGAAATGCACGGTGGGGGTCAAGTGATGGTCTGGGGCTGAGTTGCTCCTTCAGGAGCTGCAAGTCAGCATCTTCCTCTCTGGAGGACCGAAACAGAAGATGAAGCTCAGTTTGGAGTCTGCAGAAATCCTTTCAGGCTGAAGGGATTCTGAACGGCAGCCTGTAAAAACGCCTTCCTGTCGGGCGGCTGCGTCGTATTTTAGGGCTATGCTTCCCTCTAGTGGTGAGTTGGTGGTAAAACACAAAGATCAAAGACAAATTTGGAGGTTTTTTTTCCTCCAGTGATGCAAAAGCAAAATAGAAGTTTAATCATGAGGCAGGAGGTCCCGCTGAGGAGGAGAAAGGGAGGTGTTGGATTTGGGATGTACTCACCAGGGCTGGGAGCCGAAGCCGTACCAGGCTAACTGGAGGATCTGGAAGCCCAGGCCCAGCAGGATGGTGTTTTTATTCCCGATGGAGCGCATCAGGATCCCCAACACAACCGTCTGAGGAGAACCACACAAAACGGTTTTCACAAGGTTCACGATTTAGCAGCCGGCGAGGAAGCGACGGGCCGGCGTGCTCCTCATCTCTGCTCGTCTCCTCGTGAATCCGGGCAGCACCTCCTTCAGACGCCAAAGTCTCAAACGGGCGTCTAGAGCTGTCTGAGCTTTTGGGATAAACTGGAGGAGTCACGTGACCGAAACATAAACACTGAGAATTTGGAAAGGCCAATAAGCTGAGAAGATGGAGCTGCGTCTGGCGCTCCATCATTCTGCAAACAGGGAAGCTAAACATCAGCCAGATACACGTTACAGCAGATAATCCACCGTTGGCTGTGCAGCAGCGTCTCGTTATATCACAGTTCACCTCTCTCGTTTGGTGGAATTGCTTTTCTTCCCACTGGCCTGCGTCCTGATTGGCTATACACCACTGTCAATCAATCTCCTCCCTGCTGTGTTTTCTGTAAATCCACAGATTTGCGATCAGATCTTTGTTTTGCTGTATAATCCTGGACTTATTCGTCTATGGAAGTTTGAACTTTGGGTTCATAAACAAGTCAGGAGAGTGGATCCAGGATAGTTACCGCCTTAAAACCTCTAGAATCCGACTTTGCTGATTTGATCCATTTTAAGACCTTAACCCTGCAATAATCCAGGGAACCTTCTATTTCTGATTGACCACTTTAGATTTTTATGCGGATTGAAGTCAGAGGAAGAACTTTTACAACAGACAAATCCCCCCTGATGGCCACACTAGCTACTGATGCATGATGGGAATGTGGGCCTACGTGGTAGAGGGAACCGGGTTCACCGTGCTGCCGACACCACAGCAGAAAGGACGACTGGAGGAAGACGGCGACGGGGGAAACTCTACCTGAGCCAGAATGGACAGGATCCCCACGACTGCGATGAAGGCCGCCACCGTTTCTGAGGTGAAGCCGATGACCTGGAGGGGGAGGGGGGGACATGCTTACGTTACCGCGCTGTAGAAACACAGCAACACCAAGCAGAAACACGCTACAGCCACAGATGTGGAAGCTGCCCTGGTCTTCACCATCTGGATTCATTTCTCCTCTTCAACATGAAGCTAGACTAAAACAACTTGGAAAAGTCAAACACGTCAAACTGGTCGATCTGGCATTTCCTACATCAGTGTTTTTCTACCAGTGTGCCGTGGGAAATTGTCCCTCATTAACTGATCTAACAACATTTATCATCTCCAGGATTTCAGCTCTGTGTTCATCTAAACAGGCCCTGATAAAACACTGAGGAGTTAGGAATATGAAAGATTATAAAATACTTTTTTCTTTGCGTTTATTTTATTAAAGACATTTTGATAAGAATGACGGTACTGCAATTTACCTACAACTAATGCTGTTTGCGGAAAAGTCCCGCCCCTTTAACTGTCTCCGCCAATCATTCTTGGAGGCTTAATCACATGTCATCAGTCTGACCAATCAGAAGTGGTTAAAGTCTTCACTTCCTTGTTCTGATTCTGCTCAAAAAGTCTCTCAGTTCTAACAAAAATACCATCTAAAGCTCGTCTTTAGCGGTGTAGCTTTCCACAGAATCCGGTGTCAGACCGTGGAACAAGAGAACAAAACCATGAAGCTCAGAGAAGAGATCTCCGGCCGTTTTATGCACTACATCTCCCATGATGCATTGGGTTGTGAGAGTGACAGAGCACAAGGAGATCTGTTGTTAAACGTCTTGAAACCAACGAACACAACTCAAACTGTTTTTAAATCTTCTAATTTAACTTTTATTGCATCTTTTAGAGAAAAACAGCTGCAGCTTCCAGCTTTTTCTGCAACAATCATCTCAAAAATGCTGTGAGATTGTGGAGGGACTGTAGATCAATACAGACTATGAGTTTCTCCTTTTTTTGTTTAGTTTTTGGATGCTGGTGTGCCGCAGGATTTTTTTTAAGGTTAAAGTGTGCCGTGGCTCAGAAAAGGTTGAAAAACACTGTCCTACATGAATGTGATGGTTAAACGGAGGGCAGCGCCTCATCTCTAAGTCCTCAGCCGATTCCTGAGGACTTCCTTCACCTTTTCCACCTGAGCTTTAGCTCTACAGCTCTGAACCCTAGAGCGGCTCTTTAAAGCAGGTTTAGAGGACCAGAGTGGATGTCTCCTACAGTTTAGCAGATTTATGACGCCGTTACAGACGATTCCTTCTTCAGACAAACAGCGGGACCACCCTGGCTGCAGAGTCTAAAGGGTTTCCAAACCTCACCTGTTTCAGGTAGAGGAAGAAGCTGGAGTACTGGCCGGCCTCAGGGAGGTAGGAGAGAAACACTGTGATGCAGATGAGGAGCACCGTGGAGTCCTGGCCCACCTTCCGCAGAGACTGAACAGAAAACACAACGGCTGCCCTCAGTGCGGCGGGAAACACGGAGAACCGCGCACACCGAGGCTGGACCCTGCAGAGGAGAACCCCGTCCAGGTTCAGAACTGGAACCAGTACTCTGATGTCAGCGCTATGCTCCCCAGAACTGAAGCAGGAATATGTGTGACGGCGCCAAGTCACAAGCTTCCAAATCCGGTAAAAACACACTGCAGTCAATGCGGTTATTGATCTCAAATGATTGAATACTGATGGATTTTAAGTATATAAACTAAACAAACATGCTACCCCTCAGGAAGGACATTTTCAAAGTAAAAGTAATGAGTGTTTTCTTTGTATTAAGACTGAAGTAAGTTCAAAAAACTGATTTTGTTTTAAATATTAATTGATAATTTGAATTAAAAAAATGTCATGAATATAAAATGTCCTGATCAATGATGTGACGTCATGTGACTAACCATGGGGGCGGAGCAAAAACCTGATCTGGGTTCATATGAAATGATGCATATTTTCATGATTAACTGCTGAAAACGTCTACATGTAAATGACTTGAACAGGAAAACAACCCAAATAAGGATGCGGTCGGTTCAGAAATGCTGTGGTTCTGATTGCAGAAGTTCTCATTTGACCCTTGAGGTCAAGTAACCACAGGTTTACAACAACTTGTGACGTCAGCCAATCACAATCAAGAAATGGCACACAGTTCTTAGAAAGTGCTGGGGGCCGCAGATGACGGACTTTCCCACAGGAGGCTGGGGGCTGAACTTTGGACACGCCTGCCTCAGGTCTGAGCATTCTGACGCAGAGAAAAGCGGCTCTTCATCTCAGCTCTGCAGCGACATGCAACACGTTACTGAGGAAAGTGCAGCATATCGGCGCAGAGCCGCGTAGACGATGGCAGAGTTACGGAGGCAGACAGAATGTAACCAGGAACTGAAGCTCTGGGTTCCAGCTTTTCCAGACAAGGAAAGGTTTCTATGGAACAACAAAGTTCAAAGCACATGTCCTGAAGTAATCACACGACAAAGTTGTGTGGACGAACTGTGAAACCATCACCCACTGCAAACGGGTCCGCCTGTTCCCATGATATGGGCGCCCCCCATGACGCCGGCCTCATTTTCTCCGGCAGCGACTCGGGGACGGCGACCAGGATGAAGCAGATGTCCAGCAGGGCGATGGCGGTGGCCAGAATCACTACCAAGGTGTCGCCGTAGGCCACAGACAGGTAAGCGCCGATGGCTGGACTGGTCACCAGGCTGGCTGCAAAGGTGGCCGACACCTGTGGGGGAAGCAGGACGTCAGCGATGGAAGAAAACCACCGTGATGTGAGGGAGAGGCAGAAAGGTTCTCACCAAACCGTACGCCGTGCTCCTCTCGTGCTCCTGCGTGATGTCCGCCACATACGCAAAGATCACCGAGAAGGTAACGGCGAAAACTCCAGACATGGAGATGACGGCAAAGTACCACCTACAGGAGACGACAGCTTCAGCTTCCACCCTTAAAAGACCATCTTCACATGTCAGACCAAGACTTTCACAATCCGTGCTGAGCAGGCGTCAGTGCAGGAACTTCTAAACCACAGAGCAGCACGCCGTTCTGTCTGCAGGCACAGCGCCCAGCGTTTGCCCTCACCATGGGCTGATCTTCATCAGTGGAATGGGTGCACATGTGAAGAAGACCGTTAGCAGCAGGAAGGACTTGCGTCCCCAAACATCGGACAGCGCTCCGATCAGCGGAGCGCTGAGAAATGAAAGAAGGCCCTGGAGAGAAGAACCAAAGCAGACAGACGTGGTGATGAGTGACAGCTGAGTGTTAACCATCAACCTAAAGACACGACAGGAGGAAACCAGAGCCATAAACCTAGGAACAAAGGTCATGAAAGCTCTGCAGGTCCTCACTGAGCAAATGCAATAGTTACAGGTAATAACCACCTAGGTTCCCATTTATAAACATGTTTTCCACTTGTTTCCACTGTATTTGAGTTTCTGAGCATCATATTCTCTCAGGAAAACAATTCTAGAGACGTCAGTTCATCTCCATCCTTTGGAACAGTGGTGCCTGACCCCCGGGCTGACGGCCAGGCCGGTTCCGGTCCGTGGGACGGTTGGTACCGCACTGCAGAAAACAAAAAACCTGATCGACACCTGTTCTGTTTTATTTCTACTCTGATTCTGAGGGAAATTTTATTTTGAAAAACGACTGGATTCTCCACATCCAGCTCATTCTGGACTCGCTTAGAGTCGCTTGGTCACGTGTGAAAAATCCACCCGCTAAGTTCTTGAAGCAGCGACACAGCCGCTAAGCTAGCAAAGTTACAAAAAAACAAACGTGTTTGAAAGTTTCTTTTGGCAGGAAACAGGAAACAGAAGAAGAAGAGCCTTCCACTTCAAAATAAAAGCTGCATTTAACAAACAAAAACCAGAAGTCTCCCCTCTGAAGTGGATTTATTGTGACGTTGTTCCCACAGACCATGATAACAATGCAGAATATTCTAATGCTACAATGTTGCTGCTAGTGAAGTTATTCAGACAGTCGATTTTTCTGTCACACCTTAAAGATTAGGCAAGGCTGAAGTTGGCGTCTGATTCTGTAGCTTCCACTGTGACGGGTGTGGGTTACGAACATCTAGATCACATTTAATGGTTCCTACATGAAACATTTACCCTCACGGGTTTAGAGAAACTGGAAGCTTAAAAAAGAAAAACAGACGCCGACTTCAGGCTTCACAGTGAAAATACTGCCTGAACGAGGCAGGGGACTGCTGCTGTAGAGCATGAGTGCCTCTTTGACGGGGCTGGACATGTGCAGTCCCACGTGCACGCTCCTCTGGCTGCTTCAGGCTACAGCTTCCACGCCTGCAGAGACTGAGAGGGAGCAGAGCGCTCGGAAACGCCCGCAGGTTTCAGGAGGTTTCTGATGTTCCTGAAGGATCATCTCAGAAGGACAAATGAAAAGTAACCAGAGGAACAGCCATGACCAGCTTCTAACATGGAAAACAAATGACCTCATATTACAGCCATGTGTACACGAGCACGGATGAAATCTTCTTGTTTTCAGGCGGGGGTCACCTGTACACGGTCACACAGGTGTGTTCGTCTGGCTCTTACCTTCACCCCATGGATGAGGCCATTCATCAGGAAGGTGTGTTGGGGGAATGTCTGGCGTAGAACCTGCAAAGCAAAGTCACATGAGACAAATGTATCCCCAAATACTGCAGAAGCTGCAAACAGAGGCTCATTTCCTTTAGGTTCAGCTGAACAACTAACTAATTACCCAAAAAATGGGGAAAAGCTGCAGATTACGCTTCAGGAGTGAGCACCAGATGTGGCTGCAGCTCCGTCATGTTTAGTTAGCAGCTATGGCAGCACTTTCAAAGAGTTCAGCCATTTCTCCTGCCTCACTCCCTGATCTGCAGCCACATCCTTTCTGATGTCAGTCAGATTCTCTGCTGCCGCTGCACTTCCTTTATGAAGGCGCGCATGTACAGACGCTTCCTCCATGCGTCTGAAGCGCCAGCAGCAATGCAGCCGTCCTGCGCAGAGGCTGGACGCCGTTTGGCTTTAGAAAGAGCGTTTAACCCAAACTTTACATTAACCTACAGCTTCAGGATCAATGCGAGAGCCGCATGCGTCCCCGCTAGAACCCAAAGAACAAACAACTGATCCAAAGCCCCTTTAGAAACCAGTTTAAACCTGTTTACGGTTACAAAATGATCACGGTTTGACACACTTTCCTTCCTGTGAATGCATTCCATGAAAACCTCTTTACCTCAGATGACACGAATGTCTACATTTTTACACGCTGTTCGTCTGCATCGCAGCGTGTTTGTAACAGAGCTAGTCTTTTTTATTCGCTTGTTCCTGTTGAAAAAGGGGATTCTTCCTGTGACAAAGGAGGTTTTCTGATTAAATGGAGAAACAGGAACAAGCATTAGCGTTAGCGTTAGCCCCATCCAGGACGGCGGGAGGTCCTGATGCTGAGCCACAGGAGCTGCTTTTGTTCCTCCGGTACCCAGAACACTCAGACGCTGAACCTGCCTGGAAGCAGCTCTGCTCATCTTCAGCACCGAGTCACAGATTCGCTTTATGCCTGAAAGGTTTGGTCACGTTTGGAGGCAGAGAACCAGGATGTTATTGTACCTGTAATTGAATGTTGAGGTATTTTTAAGTCTTTGTCATGGTAAAGCAAACAACTTCAAGTCATCTGCGCTGTGGGAACCTTGAGTAATCACCACAGTAAGCTGTTTTTAGGCGGATGCGTTGAAGATCATTTCATTTTTAAAACTTAATAAAACCTTTTAAAGGTTTGCTCACAAAAGCAGGCGTTACCTTCATGTTAAATGTTTGTGTGGTTGGATCAGAGGGGCAGATAAGCACCAGAGGAGGAGGGGGGGTAACATGCAATTTTGTTAGAAATCCTTTCCTTTATTCTGGTTTAGATGGATGATTCAGAGGAAATAGGATGTAAAAACATGCAACGATCGAGTGTTTGACCCCCCATCAGTGAATGGAAACGTTTCTCTCAGCTTGTCAGGACCGGTCGCCGGTTCACTCGTCTCTGAACTGTGTCCCCCCCCATACCGATAAGGTTTTCAAACAAACCCCCAGGGCTGGAACTCCATGTTTGAGGCCTGATCCTCACAAGTTCATTGCTCCCTGGATACACATGTGAAAAGACGGAAACTCTGCGTGCTACCAGCTGCACCCATGACGCCATGCAGACCTCTGACAGAAGATGTGCAGACTTACCGTGAGCATCGGGGTGGTGAGGAGACCCCATGCGAAAAATTCCAGGAAGATGACCACCACAGCATGGTAGACGCTGGGCTCGCCGATTCCCTGAGGCTGGGCGGAGCCAAAGATGCAAAAAACAAAAAAAGAGAGAATCTTTCAGGAATATTTAAAGCATTTGTTCATGGAGACATAAGAACAAACCGTAACATGAAAATTAAATATATGATATTCAGAGGGACCTTTATAATGAATTCAGCGCTGCTCATGACAAATGTAGTTTGAAATATAATAAACTGCAAATTCAGTTTTGTTTTCATACTAAATACGGGATGCAAAAGTTCAGTTATGTCAATAACGATGCTGCAATCTGGGGCCACTGTCCCGTTCTTCTTCAGAAAAAGGTTTTAAGCCATCGGGGACTAGGCATGCACAATAAATGACAAATTTATCCTTAAATGTGCTAAAACAATCTTGTGGCAGCTGGAAGAATTTAACAAATCAAATAATTCCATTTATGCATTTGACCAATCGGATGGAGCCTCTTCGTGTTGGATGGTCGCCTCCTATGGGGGGGGTCAGTTGTGATCCTATTGGAATTCAACTGTTGCAGTTTTTGGTCGTTTTGCTATTTCTTCATGTATCGCAAGTTATATCGTCATCACAATATTGATCACTAATATCACAAATCATGAGTTTTCTTCACATCGTGCAGCCCTACTGTGGACAGTACTTCTGTAACTCTAATAAATAAAATACATTTAAAGCAATTAATCTGCACAAAACCAAAGAACAGTGTCAGAAATGATGTCTTTTCCGTCTTGAAACATCCTTCCTGGATGCAGACGTTTCATTGCAGCGTAATTATTTAGTTTACCCAATTAACACCCATTTCAACTTTAGAGAGGTTCTGTCAGCAGCCCGAATAGGAGAAAGATCAGTTTAACCACACAATGTACAGACAAGTGCACACATTCCAACAGTTCATGGTTTGTTTCTGCTTTTAGTCATTTTTACTTTGAACTGTGTAAATCACAGCTTCACACAATGTAATTTTGAAAATCGTATTTCTTAATCCCAATCTGACAGGCTGAGGAGGTTTAATTACACCCTCTGGTACTACAATACTACTACTTCTGGAATAGTTTGGAAAAGGACAGAAATACCCCAGAAATCAAATAAAAATGTTCCATTTTATCCTAGGGAAACATTGAGGAAACAGGTCCTTAAATTGTATTTCTTTCTGTGCTAACGTGTGCATAACTGCTCATTTTTCATGGCTGAATGTTTTTATTTCTTGGGTCTGACGTGTTTACATATTTGAACCTTAAACAGGAGCGTCTGCTCCAACTCTTCTCAGAACTGCAGAGTCAATTCCAAGAGTTTCTGCGAACAGGAGGCATCGTAAGGACTTGAATCTATCTAGCACCACAGTATGTACTCTCCTCTATGACATGGATGCTCAGAAAAACTCCCGCGTTTCCTCCCTGACCTTTAACCTTTGGCGTGACCCTGAAAAAGCATCATGATGCGGGAAGGCTGCAGGGATCCGGGAGGAAACTGTAAACAGAAATCTCTCAGATCCATGTTTACACGCTTTAACCTCACAAACATCAACATTTAACATTTAAACCATGTCAACTTCATACATTTTAATTTTAAGTGGTTTTCTTGTCATCTAAAGAGTAATCATTCATATTTACTTACACACAAGACGTATATTGTTTTTATAAGAACAGCACAAACAAGCCCAACAACATTAGCTAATAATTAGCTTATCCTGACCTAGCTGGCTCGTGCCTGAATGATACGGTCACGCAGTCGGCATATAATCCCTTAGATTACATTTGAACGTAAATCCGGTGAAATAATGTTGAAGGTGTCAGAAACGGGGGCCACATGGCCTCCTTTAGGGGGGGGGGCTGGCGTGTCCGGCGGCCAGCTCGCGCCGCCTGAGCTGACGTGTTACCCGCTAGCTAATGCAGGCCGCTAAATGCTAAACCCCCCCTCCCCACCCGCGCCCCCACCCGGCCAGCGTTAACGGTTCCAGCACTACCGGACAGAGACACCATCGAAGCCCGCGTTCCCCCGTTAGGTTGACGGAAAGACCAGCGTCCTCCCTCACCGCTCCACGCCGAGCTAACGACGGTAAATACACGTTTTAACTCACACTTCCTCCATCTTTTATGATGATTTTTTTTGCCAGAAGAATGCTGCGGTTCAGCCGCTTCTTCTTCTTCTTCTCCCCCGTCATTGTTAACTGATGTCCATTCTTGGTGTCAAACGATCATCGCTGCGCCTGAAAAAAAAAGCGAATTATTCTGCAATTTTCGGCTTCATTCCAGCTCCGCTACAAACAGCTATAGCTAATGATGATGATCCTCCCCGAATCACTTCTTCCTGAACCAAACATTTGCCCCGCCCCTTCGCGGGGATCCGGCCCAACCATTGGCTCAAAACGTTGATGGCTCGAGTTCCCCTTTTTGATTGGAGGACATCAAGTAGTACGTCACACGAAGGAAATGTCCGTATATGGAAAGTGGCGGTTTTGGAAGGAAATGAAACAAGACAGAATCTAACGTTTGGTTTGTCAACCATAAAAGCCGTTTTTTTAGACTGTTAATACAATTGTAAATTTACTACATATATATATATATATGGCATACATACATATGTATACATACATATATATGTATATGTACACACACCAACATCAATAGTATAGTTAATATTTATAGACAGGAAGGACATTTTGTGAAACTGAACTGAGAGTTTATTTCAGTCAGTGACTGGCTAACACGGACAATGTAAAGTTAAATTTGAAGGCATGCAAAAAAAAAAAAAACCAGTAAATTAATAAAATTCTTCTACAATCAAAAGGGTTAACTCAGTCACATCAGTATCAAACTGGTAATATACACAGTTAAATGGTTCCAGTATAAGGAAAGCTCACGTCTGAGTTTTGTCCATAACCTAACAAGACACTCAGGGTTTTGGAGTTCCTCCTCATTTTTCACATAAGAGGTTCAAAAGTGTATCAAAAAACATGTTCTCTAAAACCCATTACTCAAAGATCAAATTTCTCAAATTGAACAGAATCTGCAGCAACAATTAGGATGTTGTTCCAGTAAAAAATGAACAATTTCACAAAAACCACATTAGCAAAGTGGATGAGTCTATGAAACAAATATACATTCAAAACTTTCTAAAAAAAAAAATAAACAAAAACATGTTAAACACCTTTAAAACTAGCGGTTTATTGTCAGCTTTGATCCTCATCTTCATCAATGTAAGGAATATCCAGATCATCGTAGCTCCCGTTCCGGCTCTTCCTGCTTCTGTGGGGGCCGGAGGGCGAGGAGGAGGAGTCTGCGGTTTGTGCAGAGGAGCTGAACTCTCTCCGCTCATCATCAGACCGATCCATATAATGTCGGACTTTTTGAGGCAGGTCAGCGGGGCGACGGGGGGGCTCAGGATAGTGGGGTTTCAAATGCACCTTTCCTACAAACACAACCCAGCAGCAGGAGGATCAGGACAGAGTTGGCAGTCGCACAAAGTTTACAGCTTTGTGCTGAAATTTGCAGAAGATGCTATGAATATATAGCGTGTGAGTCAGGTGGCTAGAGATGAAGAAGAACCCAATTATGACATGCAACAATCAGGATAGTAAGTGACACATTTAAATACAGTATGTGACTCTGGAAGTACCTTTATAAATCTAAAGGTTAAAACACATTTAGGTTCTTCACAGGTCAGGATGGATTCGTCCTTTTGTCTTTGTGCAGGAACATCAAAGCATCTCTTCCCCTGCAGACATTTTCATATGCAGCTAACTTTGGCTTCTGCTACAGACGTCTCCATTTCTTTGGGCGTGTCCCGTCAGGGGTCGCCACAGCCAATCAGCTTCCTCCATCTGAGCCTCTGACAGCAGCTACCTTCATGTCTTCCTTCACGGCATCCAGAAACCTCCTCTCTGGTCTTCAAGTATTTGCAACACTAAATTTTCTTGACATAACAAACTTATTGTTGATCTATATAAAAAAAAAGGTTTGTTGGAACTTTGCTGCCTTTTATTTCACCATCTTTACGATAAGGCAGCTTTGCAACTGAAGGATGCAACTCCTGCTATGCGACCACGCAATCACGGGTGAAAACTTTAGAGGGATGACATTCATAAAAGCACCGATTCAGTTCAGCTTATGGGACATTTTTGCCTTTCAATATAATTCATCTGTAGTTTTGTCAAGTGTCGCATTGCGGCCCTTTGCCACACGCAGACAGAGGTTTGCACGTGATGACAGTGGAGGAAGGTTAAAGGACCGTACCTTCTTACTGACCTTCCGAATCCGTCTCCTCCAACTCATACAGGCTGTTTGAGCTCAGCGAGGATAAGGAGCCCAGGTTGTCACTGTCTGAATGCTCATGATCCATGTCAGGCAACCCGCAGGCCAACTGCGTCCTGGAAGGGACAGAAGAGGAACACCGGATTCAAACCCACAACTTGAACTCCTCCATGAGAAGGATGGATACCTGGACCTGAGCTCACTTCTGCTCCTTGATGGATTTGAGTCTTTCGATGAGGACCGTCTCGGACTCGGGATCGACCCGGTGAGGAGCGTCCAGCTTTGAGGGCTGGTCAAGGACCTGCAGTATGCAGAAGCAGAGCCGTTCAGAACACCGAGCTGTCACGAATAGACTGCTTAGTTTGAAGGATTCAGGAGTGTTTTTGATCTTTAGTTTGGCTAAAAGTTGATTTTCAAAACCATATTTGCTGAGGATTTTATAAGAATCATCCGTTTATTCCAGAGTGTTTCAGGGTTGATGCTGTATGGCTGAAGGAAAAGGAAACTTAAAGGGTAATAATTGGCACAAAAAAAAATCAATAAAGAAATGATCAAAGTTGACCGTAAATAAAGTAAAAACAGCACAATAACAAAAAAGATGTGTTTGTAAAAAATGCCAGAGCCGGGTATCGAACCAGCGAGCTTCTGCTCCAAGGATTTTCAATGTATTTCAATGGAGGCAGAAATCCTGGAAGATCTGGAAAAGTTCAAGGAT
This sequence comes from Oryzias curvinotus, assembly GCA_023969325.1. Classification (NCBI taxonomy): domain Eukaryota; kingdom Metazoa; phylum Chordata; class Actinopteri; order Beloniformes; family Adrianichthyidae; genus Oryzias; species Oryzias curvinotus. The sequence continues at coordinate 37,758,481 of CM043722.1, forward strand.
TTGACGGACCAAAAGTCACAGCAGGAAAAAGCTGAACAACTGTAGAAGGAGTTAAGCATAAAAAAATGGAGGAAGATACTAGAATAAAGAAAGAGAAACAGGAAAACAATGGTTGAAGGCTTTATATACATTTAACCCATTTGGGGGCGAGAACCGAATAATTACAGCTTTAAAGTGACCCATAACTTTAACATGAGCTGCAGCGTGATGCTAAACTTGGGTCAAAGTCAAGTCCTGACAGACGCCTCACCGTGTTTTGTCTCCGGAGCTTCAGCTGGCTGACCGTCAGCGCCTCTGCGTCCTCCAGCTGCTGAATGTTCTTCATCTTCTCGTTGTAGCGCCGGAGCTGCTCGGTGATCAGGATCTCCACACACCTGAAGACAGGATGTTGAAGGGAGGGAGCACAAACACCTCTGCCCCCTTTGACCAAAGACGACTCACTGCGTGGTTTTGGGGACGTCCTTTATACCAAGGAGGGGGTCGTCCGAGTTGGGCAGACGCATGATGCACGGAGCGAACACGATGGCCAGAGAACTCGGCGACATCTTATTGTGCTGCTCTTCCTTTGCCACCCTGAAGCACATCGCGGGTTACAAGCTCTCCACACCTCTGAGAGGGAACAGAGGAAAACCGTGACCTACCTGACCAGGTGGAAGATGAGTCGCTCCAAAGTGTTGTAGTTTGCTGGAGGAAGCTCGTCCACCTTCTGATACACGGCTCGGATCTTCTCCGAAGTCTCTGGGAGTTCTGCAGTCAAATCAACAGAAACATTTCCGCCTTAAAAACACGATTGCGTGAATGTAAATCTACATGTATGTAAGTTTGTTGTTATCTGTCAAGAATGAATGAACTGCCTTTGTTGTCATAGCAACAGGTACAAAGAAACTGCATAGACGGGTCTACAGAACATCAAATCTGGTTTTCCATGGAAATCTCGGTTGTCATCAGACGTTAGCAGTGATTGAATTTAAAGCTCAGGGGAAGACGATGAACATCTCAGTTTCTCACCCACAGCGTGCAGAAAGTCCGTGTAGAGCGAGTAGGTCATGAGGGGGTCGGGCAGCTCTCGGAGCCAGCGTTTGACCAGCCCCGTGATGATGTGGATGGGGTATTTATCCAGCTGAGCCTCTTCAGGATCTGACGCAGCAAAGTGAGACAAAAATGAGCTCGTTTTCCAGAAGGTTTTAACTAGAGACGCCACGATCCTCAGTTTAAACCCCTCTGCTACGGCACCGAACCGCAGGGAAAGTGTGTGGTTACATCCCGTTACGCTGACAGTGTCAAACTCGTGTATTGTGCTAAATTTAAGAAGGATTTATCATTTGTTGTGTTATTACATCCCACTAGCCTTAGGATGAGCCGACTTTTATAATTATAATTATTATTTTTTGTTTTTCGTTGTTTTGTGAAACACAAATCATGTATCAAACCAAATTCAAAAATTCAGGTTTGAACCAAACTGTGGGGAAGAGGAATTTCTGTGTCGGTAAATGAAACAGATTTTAGATTTTGAGTCAGAGGAAGAAAAACCGATTCAACAGAATAAAGTCTTTATCGGTTTTTATGACTGGTTAAAACATTGAAAATGACTTTAAAAGTCTTTTCTGTTGTTTTTTTTCTTTCTATTGCTTCTTTGAACTCAACAGATGAGGGGGGCGAGTCACATTCATGCGGCTGTTACGTCGCGGCAGTGCCACAAATTCAATGAATAAAGCGGCGATCTGCATTACGAGAACAGTTTCACTTTCGGTTGTGGTTTATTGGGTCTGAAATGAGGTGCAAACCAATCCTTACTTATCTGCAAAATCTGATGGAGCTCCCTGGCTTGACAGGCGGAGCCGGACTTGCGGTAGATGCCTTCGGTGTAGAGGCCGTTCAGCTCCACGTGCATCAGCAGCAACTCCACCACTTTGGGCACGGGGTTGGATTTGCTGGTCAGGATGCAGACGTGCACCCCAAAGTGCAAGGAGCCGGGCACGTTCTCATCCTGCCACAGAGGATGTCATGAGCCACGTGAGCTGAAACACAGAGCTTAGCAGGCGAGGAGCAGGAGGTCAAAAGGTCGTACCTGCCGGGCACACCTTGTGGAGCAATCTGTGATGATTTTGGTCAGACACTTCTTGTGACAAATCAACTTGCAAGCTGGACAGAAGAAAAGAAATCCAAAGTTAGACTTCTGGAACTCTTAAAGTCTCACTCCGATCATCTTATGTCCCGTTTTCCCAGCATTCCCAGTAGCCTTTTAATGATGATGATGCCGTTTTTAGAATTCGGTGTCGTTTTCTAGGACATATTTTGTTCAGAGCAGCAAGAGTTCAGCAGAAATTCACCTCTGAGTTGTGGGAGGGAACATTTGGCAAAGACTAACCCCGACCCCTCTTCCCATCATCCTTTTGTTTACACTCTCTCCTGCTAGCTTACAGCCCCTCACACCCCCTACCTAACATTAGTGGTGCAACAAAAGTGGCAGCAACATCAGATCCATCCATCCGAAAACATCCAGGAAAACAAAGACGTTCATGGATCTGTTTGTCTGCAGGTCGATGATCAGGATGGAGCAGAGCAGGGAGACTTTGGCCCCGCCCAGTGTGTTTTTTTAAATCACAAATACTTTTTTAAATGTCTCAGAAAATCAGAAATACTCAGAAATGCAATGTTAATCTTTATTACATCAGAAAAATGCTAGAGGAACGTGTTAGAAACCTCATTTTCATCATATGGGTTAACTCACCGCTGCACATGTACGCTTTCTCCATTCCCCAGATGTAGGAGCCACATAAGTCACATGACTGCATGATGTTGACCTGGTATGTGCTGAACAGGTGATCCAGAGGACTATCAACCTACAGACACAGGAAGTGGAGCAAACGCTCTGGAATTATTCGCTCACCAAATAAAAACCTCCTGACGATCTTCCACTTACACATTTTTCCTTTTTCCTTCCTTTCTTTGTCGTCTGACAAACCCAAAAAAGAAAAACAACAAACATCAACCGATTATGCAAGTTAGCTTTTCCAACCCAGATGGCGTCGAGACAGCTTAGCTCAAATGTTTGCAGCACCTTTGGCAGCTCAGACTCTGCTCGTTTGATTTCTCCTCTGATGAAGCCGTCCAGCACTGACTGGAACAGATTCACCACCAGAGAGATCTCCGCTTTGTTCGTTCCTTGACCCAGAGTGTTGACCTTGTTATGGTAGCTCATCATTAGATCTTTGTAGCCGATCTGAGGCGTCTGTGGGCCAAAATCCCCCCGTTTATAAAGGAAAAACAAAAGAGTTGGTTGTTTTAGTACAAAATCCCTCTGAGGATCTGCAGATGTAGCCAACCAAAGCAGTATTTAGCCCAACATTTCCCTAAAGTTCTGCCGGACCCACCTGTAAAGAAAACATGCTCTTGATGGTTTCTCTGAAATCCATGGTGGCGTTGAGGAAAATGCGCTCGGTTGCAGAAAGGTTGTTGGTTCGGGTTCGCAGGTCGTTCACCTGATGACACCAAACGTTTGAACAGAATCTCACTCATGATTCTGGAAACCCTCCCTTTGCGTGTTGAGGGGAAGGGGGGCGGGAGTGTCCCTCCATCATCCTCTGACCTGATTCCCCAGGAACTCGTCCAGGTGCAGCAGCTCTTTGGGATCGGTGATCTCCCGGTCCAGGGAGGAGTCCCACTGAAGCGCCCGCGTGGCCCGGCTAATGCGGATGGTGGGGACAGTACCGGTTTTCCCGCTGTTTTGGTTTGAGAAGTGGAGCGACGGAGGACTGTAGGTGGGCAGTGTGGCTGCAGGGGGGGGGGGGGGTCAAAGGGTCGAGGAACATCAGAAAACATGAAGACTCGTTTAACGTCTTCAGACCCAGGCTCTTGTTTGATGAGCCTTGTACTTCCTGATCACAGGGCCCCAGTTAGGCAGAAGTAATTACTGAGGGCATACGACCCAAAATGTGGCGTCCCGACAAGTGGACGCCAGCCCCAACAGGTCCATGCTGTAAAAGCGTGAAACGGTCCACCTGTGACCCACCTGCTGAGCATCAGTCCTTATGAAGACCACATTTTTCCAGAAGACCAGCAAATCTTCCAGCTGGTTTAGTTTGTTTGGCCCGCTCAGTGGCCCAGTGGTGTAGCGTCTACGCATGGGTATCAAAACTCAGTGCCAAGTTGGTACCGCGTATGCAGTACTATCAGTACCGTATAGAACTCAGATTTCTGTGCTTTCTTCTGGACATGTCAGTCATTTTATTCAGTTCAGTTTGGATCGTTTTACCTTTCCAACGGTTGTGGGCGGGCTCACATAAGGAATGGGTGAGGCCGTGTGGGTGGGCGGAGCTACAGTCAAAATGCTGAAGGGGAAGTGTGTGAAAAATGTGTCTGATTTTCGCAGAAAAAGATTCTAAATCAGCGACCTGACGAATCAGAGTGATGTGAACAACACTCCAAAAAAAGAATGTCGTTGTGGCGACGAGATATGAAATACTAGCGTGTGTGAAGTGGAGCTGCAGAGCAGACCGTTAGAATGAAACAAAGTATCTTAGGCACATTCAGGCGCTTTCATTCACGCTTAAACATTTATCGGAAAAAAATGGGGATTTTTTAAATTTTTTGAACCGTTTCAAAAGTTCTGATTAGGCACCGGATAAAATCCAAACGTTACCCATCCCTAACAGTTCAGAAACCAGAAACCAGAGTAGAACAGAATAAAACAATGTGAGCTGCGTTCATATTTACCTGTTTTGTTTGCTGAATTGTCTGTATGAGGTGAGGATTTGTTCCCCCTTTTCCTCATGAATAAACCAAGGAACCCCACCCTGCATGAAAAAAGGATGACGATGACATCCATGCAAGGAAAGGGATTTCCTCATGAAGGCCTACGCGGAACGCATTTACCTTTCAGGTGTCGTGGTGGGGGGTTGGGGCCGGACCTGCTGTCTTGAGCTCTTACTGGTCGGATCGTACTGAAGGCTGAACCTGAAGCAGTCGGGTTCATCGGACATCTGCAACAACAGAACCACGTCATGAAGGCGCTGGGAAATCACACACGACCACGGGGTGATTTGTTCCAGGTTGCAGTTCCACATTTAGAGAAGGAAAGCATAGGTTCCTTGCCCCCCCCCCCCCGTGATGTTCACGGAAACAGCTGCAGCCACGTCCTCTCAAAGGATTCCCCAAACTCCTCCATCACCAACATGACAAACTAGCAGCAGTCGTGAGAGCCCTCCACCATGCTGTGGTGCTGCCACCAGCTGCAGCTACGCGTTTGTGCAGCGTTTCAGGTTAAAAACCCAAAACCTTTAAGCTGGGGGGTATTCCAGGGGAGTATTCCAGGAAGCATGTTTAAACTACCCTGACTTTAACCCTGAACTCTGGCTGAAATCCTCCTGAACTTGCTTACTCTGGGTATGTCGGTTCCAAAAGACCGGATATGAGTTAGTGTAATTACGCTGGACTTGGTAACCCTGGGTTTCGTGGGACGAATAAAGGAATATCTTATCTTATCTTATCTTAACGCACGTGCACGTCATGTACATAAGACTTTCTCAATGGATCGCCGATTTCTGGAGTCACCATGGAAACGCGTGGTGAAAAAAAAGAGACGCTACACTTCAGTGAGACGGAGTCTGAGATTTTAATGACGGCGAATTAAGATTTTAAGACCATCAAAAAAGTAACACGACTGCATCACCAGCAAAAGAAAGAGTTTCTGCTTGGAGAAAAAGAACAGACAAACGTATGAGTTTCTTATTTCCAATTACATTGTGACGGATATATATATCTATATCTCTCTCTCTCTCTATATATATATATATATAGACACATATATTCACCTCTCTGAAAACAAACTAAGCTTCAACTAAACCTGCTCCAGACCAGGTTATGTTCAGAGAATGAGTTGCTATGGCAACTTGACATACCCTGAAACATACCTCCATTTCTGGAACAGAAAGCTGAGGTTATCCACTTCCTTAGCCTCAAACTTACCGTGGGAGCTAGCAGAACCTGCTTTCTGGAACACCCCCCTGGGTAAAAACTTATGTGTTTTTTTTTAAACTTTTGGACTTTCTTTTCTTTTACAAAAAAGTTCTTTATTCTGAAAAAAAAGTCTTGCTAACCAAATCATTTTTTTAGAATAAAAATTAATCCTAAAGTTAAAAAAAACGCACATAAAAACAACGGGTTAAGGTCTTTCAGTTTTTAACCTGAAATAATAAAAATATGTTTTTGCGTGAGCAGTGGACTAAAATGTAGTTTGTCTGAATGCATTTGACATACATGAAGGTTGCTGTGCACTGTTAAAAACAACGACTCAGGTTTGATTCCTGTGTGTCCGTTTGTCAGCAAACAAACACGAGACAAGAGACGTCGACCGTTTTTACCAGTTTTCTGCTTAACCTTTTGACCCCAACGACGACGAGGTCTCAGCCAGTTTTCATCCCCTTACAAGCGGACCCCCCCCGCCCTCGCTTGTAACAGCAAACGGAGCTTCTGAAGCCGGAACGTCTCCACGAGGCTCGGCGGCGGCGAAAGTTCTGCTCAGCAGAAAAGTCCCAGAACAATGCGAATGATGCAGCCCGGCCCGTCCGGGACCAACACATGCAAGGCTGGGATGCAGAGGAGGGCTGCGGTGGGCGACCCCTCCGCTCAGTACCTTGACCTGGGCCCGGACATCCACGCAACTGGCCGAGCTCTTCCTGTCGGCGAGTGTGGGGCTGATGGGAGGCAGCGGAAAGCTCCAGTAATCGCCCTCCGTGGAGCCCCCAAAGTTAATCCCCAAGCCGCTGCGGGTATTGGCTAAGTGCCTCTTTCGCTTTTTCTGCTTGCGGGAGCGCACCCTGACCTAACAGGGTTAGGAAAAGTGATGAGGCACAGACTGAGCGGCCTGAGGAGAAGCGGCCTGTGGACTCAAACCCACGGTGGAACCTGACAGGAGGAGAGAACAGAACTTCCAGTTACCTCGGCGACGGCGGGCGAGCTGTCGGAGCCGGAGGAGGCCGCCCTGGAGAGCTCGTCTGCAGACATGGACTTCCCCTTCCGACTGTTGAAGGGGGGGAAACGGGAAATTAGGGCAAACGTTCCAGCCAGAACTCCAATCGTTCAACCACGTTCTCTAATCAAAGGAATTTACCGGAAGTCAATTTTCCGCTGCGCTTCCGGACGCGACTGATCTGTCAGGTCATCTTCGCTGAGCCTCCCCGTCACCGTGCTCTGAGGGGGGTACGGGCGGAGCCCACCGTCCACTTTGCTGCCCAGTGGCACGGACAGGGGTCTATTGAGAGCTGGGGGCGGCCTGCCCTCCCGCCTCTCCTTGCTCGGGTCCCGCTGTGTGGGCGGGGCGTTGCCTGGCTCCGGCAGCGGGCGGCGGGTGGGGCTGAGCGACACGTGCTGCTGCTTCTTCAGATGCTTCTTTGGCAAACTGACAGACGTAAAAAACACAAATAAAAAAGTGAAACTTTTACATAGACGTTCTTCCACAACTTTGAGTTGTCTCTGAGCCAACAGAGCTAAAGAGTGGCGTCAGTGTGAGCAGACAGGAAGAGGCGGATCCCGCCATAACGCCAGAACATCAGGAAATGATGTTCCTTCCGAGAAAGAAGAGATGCTGACAGGATGAACCAGAATTCTCCTCAGGACTTTCAATTTCCTACAATCTATTGCTGAAACATTGATCAAGTTCATCATTAAATGATGTTCATGTTTCTAAAATCTCAACAATGTTTGAAACTAAACAAACTTCTCCTTTTTATAAATGGAGAGAAAAGGTACAATCCTGTTTCTTTTGGCTGTTGAAGGAGTCAGTTTGATATCTAAGGGTTAATGGCCTTTGAAGTCTGCATCATCACTTTTTAACGCACGCCGAGGAAGCCTGAACCGTCCTGACACGAAGTGCGTTAAAAAGTGATGACACGTCTCATCTGAGAATCAACTTGAGAATCAAGTATGTGACTGTTGTGTGTCCTCACCCTTTTCTCCTTTTTCTCTCTGTACGGTCCTATTCACTTCATTTGCAGCCGTCTGGCTGATGGTTATGTGTGATCACTCTCAACTCTGTTTTATGTTTATTTGTTTTATACTCAATCAACTTTGGCTAAAGTTATTTGCTTATAGTGTTGTATGTGTCCATTGAAGAACTTTACTTTAACTTTACTTTTAGGTGGATTTATGACTTTAGTTTGTTGACAAACGCAGCAGACGGTGGGCGTGTCGTTTGTTTGTGTGCCGTGATTGACGCAATGTTTTCACGTGTCAAGCGTGGCGCGATAAAAGAAATTCCACTTCAGAGGCTTTTGACCGTCCCGGATGATTCGTTATCCTGTAAAATCCCGATTTAGAAATGGGGCAAACACAAAAACAGTTGCTGAGAAGATCCTGAATGGAGGGAAACTGGATTAGACGGAGGAAACGCCGTCACGACCTCGCCGTCTACACGTTTCTCCGTCACTCGGTTCTGCTGCTCAAAATGCTGTCAGACGCAGCGACACATACGTGTGCGCGCGTTTACATACCTGAGGCGTCCAGGCCGTGCGCCAGAATCCGGCTCGTCCGCTTTGTCATGGTTTGGCCCCAACGGCACCACCGAGGAGCGCCACGCCGTCTGGATGACTGTGGCGGCTCTGTTGTGCTTCTCATAAAACTCCCGCCAGCACCTCTGAAACACCAGAAGGCCTCCGTCAGACCGAGGCCGCTCCGATGGGCCTCATTACTGAGCTTTCACAGAGGGAAAGGGTTAACGATGAGGAGAAACTGAAAAAGGAGGAGAACCGGCCAGCTGCAGAGCCTCACTCCTCCCTTCATCACCTGAATGATCAAGGACGCGTCTCTCTTCTGCAGGAAATGCAGTCTGATCAGGCAGGTGCGGAACCAGCGCTGCAGGGTGACGATGCGCCGCATCACCTCCTTGTTCAGCACCTCCTGCAGCAACAGCCGCTCCTTTTCTTTCAGGAACACCTAAACAGAAACCAGGAGTACAGAAGGAACTCAAATGGGTTCTCCAGCTCAGTCTGACGGAAAAGCAGCTCCATGGATCCAGAACCAGCAGGTGCGTTTAGGGAAACATCCAAACCTTGGTTTTTCCAATTTGGTAGGTGTTCTCATCCAGACCCATTTTCTGGAACAGCTGGGTGATGTGCTGTGGAGTGGCGGCGGTTCCTTTTGGAAATAAAATCCCGAACTTCTTTAGGAACTCCTGTCATGAAGAAAAAAACGCCACAATGAGAACATTTTTATGAAAAAGGTTTCAATCTGAAGGTTTTTTTGTGAACGGAACAATGAAACCTCAGGAGGCTGTCCTGCATAAGACTCTTATGTTCAGGAATGTTTCTCTCAATACCGCCTCCCTAATGCCCCCTCTCTGAAGGTCCCCCAGAAGGATCTTAAAAGATTTGAGGGAATCTGGACTTAGCTGAGGTCCAGAACGCTTCTGCAAACGCACATTTGATGGACAGCTCTGGAAAATCAGAGACTCACATTTTGAAATTCTTACTACATTCAAAGTAAAGTCATATCTGACCCAGTTACTGCCCTGATCATCATTCTTTCACCTCCGTGCTTGTCATGGGGTTGAATTTTATGTCTCTTTTCAGAAACAGCTTTCAGATTAATCATAAAAGCTCAGAAATGTAGCCTTTCCTCTAAATATGAAGCTTTGGACTTCAACATATTAATAATTACCCATATGTCTTCATTTACGCATATTTCTATGAGCCTCATATGATTTTGTTTTCATTTGTTCAGTCGGGGGCAGAAAGGCATCACTCTCCAGCTGATTTTTTCTTAAGAAAGTGGGAGGAAAGAAACGAGAAGTTTCACGATTTTGCTCAGAAAGTTGCTAAAATAAAGAAAGAGCATCCCGAAGACAAACGGTTCCTTATGACCTGAGGCAGAGTGACCCCTCCCTCAGAGAGGAGCACCTACTGTGAAGGTGTACTTTGCTCCGTAGCCAGATTTGTTCATGTGAATCAAATGCAGCATCCCGGCGTTCTTGATCTGCTCCAGAACCAGTTTGTCCTCAAAGTGCAGCTCCTTCTACAAAAGAGAGCGCTCCAGGTGAGCACAGCGCCGTTTCTGCTTCGTCACATGACCAAACGCTCGGCTGCACAGTCACCTTCTGGTTGTTGGAGCGAAGACAGAAAATGAAGAAAGGCTCTGCTTTTTCAATCGTGGTCATCAACTTCCCCAGAGACGTCTGTGAGACACAAACGACATTCCTTCAAGACGCTCGTCCTCGAAATGACGCTCCTTTTTCCTCCTTTTTCTGCTCCCCCCACCTGAAACTGAGCGCTGACGGTTGGAGGCTTCGGCGTGACGGAGGGGTGGAAGATGGACCTGCTGGTGCGGTCGTGTGCAGTCAGTCCCGCCGTGTGTTGAAGGGAGTTCAAATCCATCAGGTTCTGTTTCATGAAACACAGAGAAGGTCAGGAGCTGCTTGGTGTGAGAACCAAGCGGAGGAGCATGGAGGCGAGGCCATCACCTTGGGAATGATTTGCTTACGCCGACTGCCTCGATTCCTCCTGTAGAGTCAGAAAAAAAACGACACTGAGCTCTAAAAACCAAATACAAGCCCAAATGTGGGAATGGAAGCCATACTTTTTCATCTCGTAACTCGCAAAGATGTCCTCAAAGGCGTCAAGAGGAAGCTCGTCGGAATGGTCAAAGGAGAAGTCGAGAGTGGTTCTGCAGGAGTAGGAGTCATTTCATCAGCAGGAGTAGGAGTCATTTCATCAGCAGGAGTAGGAGTCATTTCATCAGCAGGAGTAGGAGTCATTTCATCAGCAGGAGTAGCTGACCCTTTGGGAGCGTGTGCAGGACGTGTCCTTACCTGGACAGCTGGTCCACCGGACTGCTGCGCTGTTTAAGGTCATTTAAGGATTTTCGGGACTTTCGTTTGGCAGCAACTGTGGAGAGTCGACAAAGTCTGTTCAGAGAACTCAGGAACACGGTAAACGACGGGAGGAAAGTGTGGATCTGGTTGGACACTGACGCAGCTCTGCCCTCCGCCGGGCCATGTACTTGAATATTGCCACGATGCGGATGGTTGCTCGCAGGACGCCCCATCTGAACAGAGCTTGCTGGCTCGATGCCACCAAGTGGTGCAGGAAGGAGAGCTTGCTGCTCCGCAGGAGCGACACCACGTCGGGTCGCATGTGCTCCGAGTTCCTCTGTTTGAACTCCTGCAGGAGGACAGAAACGCTTCAGACAAATTCCTGCTGCTGTCGGAGGGGACCGCCGGACGACCTCTACGCGATGAATCATTCACTCAGTTAAAGATTTGGACGTTTTTCCCCTCACCGCCTTATCTCACGCCCGCAGAGCTGGAATGTGCTACCAGGAAGGGACGTTCACAGAGCGGGAACTTTACCTGGATGTGATATTTAACTGCTCCTGCAAAGTGCTGGACGACAAATGTTCGCTCTGTGTCCGTGGAGGAAACGAAGAAGCAGCTGCTGTGCTGCAGCTCCTTCAGCTTGTTCAGCAGAGTTTGATTTGTGGCCTCAGGGAAGCTGAGGAGACACAGAGAAGGTCAGAAAGTGATCAAAATGAGGAGGAAACATTAAAACCCGGGTTTTTCAAAAGAAAAGCTCTTCTGCAGCAACAGCTAAGCTGCTCCACCTGCTCTCCTCGTCCAGCACGCTGAAGAGGCCGGCCGGCTTGTGGTCGAACAGCTGAACGCAGCCGCTGTTGTCGGGAAACGGAATGTTTTTCCAGACGAGACCTTCAGCCACATAATCTTCCTGAAAGGGACATCAGTCACCTTTAAGGTTTTCTCTAAAGAGCCTCGCGTTCATGTGGTAATAATCCATTAGAGAAGCATGTAGTTAGTTATTCAGGGTTGGGGGTACAATCCCATCAAGAACATTTCCACAACTTTAAAATAATAGAAAATAATTATACGAAGGATTAACAGGATTACAAAGCATGCTGGGAAATCTGTAAACTTTAAAATTAATTAACAATCTGAATAAATAAATAAAACATCGGTATAATTCAATTATTGTTAATATTTAAAAGCCTTAATTGGCTTGAATAATCCATTCAATAATGAACTCGTGTATAACATATAAATGTATGGAATATTGGCCGCATAAACATAAACAAGTGGTGTTTTTCTAAAAGGTTAAGTGGGACGTGGCGACTCTTTCGGGGTTAAAGGTTGCAGACCCCTAATCCAGTCAAACACCCACCTGCTGAAGCTTAAAGATCTGCAGCTTGATGTAATGTTGCAGCACTTCACTGGCGTAGTTGATGCACAGCTGCTCAAAACCGTTTCTGCGCAGATTCTCGAAGCCAAACATGTCCAGGACGCCAACAGACAAGCACTGAAAGACACCGGGAGCCATTGTGACCTCTGACATTTACTGAAGGAGGGTTCTGGCCGGGTCAGAGGAGGACTCACGGAGACGGACTCCTCCATGTCTCGTTTGTTGAGCATGGCGTGGTTGATGTGGAAGACGATCCAGTCGAACAGAGCGCTGTACAGAGACTTGGCCATGGAGTCCCGGGCTGCGATGGCCTGAAAGGAGCGACCGGTCAGCATCACACAAGCCCCTCAGAGCCTCCATACCACCTTAAACACACAAGCCCCTCAGAGCCGTCATACCACCTTAAACACACAAGCCCCTCAGAGCCTCCATACCACCTTAAACACACGTCTGTCACAGAATCGTTTTGTTCTACAGCGACACAGCTCCGTCCCTCAGTGTTCCTGCACAGCATTAACAGAACATAAACCGCTTCATCTGACGGACATGTTTAGATCTGTAGAACACGCAGCGCCTGTTTTCATGCAGGCGTCTGTTCCTCTGCACCAATCTGCAGTCACCCGTGTGCACATGCACATGTGACATCCGCCCCTCTACCCATCAAGGCTCCGTGTTGATGAGAAACGAACACACCAGGCGTCATAAGGAGCTTTGGTCAGCCAATCCAGAGACGGATGAAGGAGCAAAGAAAGTTTTGTCCAGGGGCCTCAGTTCAGACCGTTCAGCCTCAGGAGGCGGAGCATCAGTTCAGACCGTTCAGCCTCAGGAGGCGGAGCATCAGTTCAGACCGTTCAGCCTCAGGAGGCGGAGCATCAGTTCAGACCGTTCAGCCTCAGGAGGCGGAGCATCAGTTCAGACCGTTCAGCCTCAGGAGGCGGAGCATCAGTTCTGTCTGTTCAGCCTCAGGAGGCGGAGCATCAGTTCAGACCGTTCAGCCTCAGGAGGCGGAGCATCAGTTCTGTCTGTTCAGCCTCAGGAGGCGGAGCATCAGTTCAGACCGTTCAGCCTCAGGAGGCGGAGCATCAGTTCAGACCGTTCAGCCTCAGGAGGCGGAGCATCAGTTCTGTCTGTTCAGCCTCAGGAGGCGGAGCATCAGTTCTGTCTGTTCAGCCTCAGGAGGCGGAGCATCAGTTCTGTCTGTTCAGCCTCAGGAGGCGGAGCATCAGTTCTGTCTGTTCAGCCTCAGGAGGCGGAGCATCAGTTCTGTCTGTTCAGCCTCAGGAGGCGGAGCATCAGTTCAGACCGTTCAGCCTCAGGAGGCGGAGCATCAGTTCTGTCTGTTCAGCCTCAGGAGGCGGAGCATCAGTTCTGTCTGTTCAGCCTCAGGAGGCGGAGCATCAGTTCTGTCTGTTCAGCCTCAGGAGGCGGAGCATCAGTTCAGACCGTTCAGCCTCAGGAGGCGGAGCATCAGTTCTGTCTGTTCAGCCTCAGGAGGCGGAGCATCAGTTCAGACCGTTCAGCCTCAGGAGGCGGAGCATCAGTTCTGTCTGTTCAGCCTCAGGAGGCGGAGCATCAGTTCTGTCTGTTCAGCCTCAGGAGGCGGAGCATCAGTTCTGTCTGTTCAGCCTCAGGAGGCGGAGCATCAGTTCTGTCTGTTCAGCCTCAGGAGGCGGAGCATCAGTTCAGACCGTTCAGCCTCAGGAGGCGGAGCATCAGTTCAGACCATTCAGCCTCAGGAGGCGGAGCATCAGTTCTGTCTGTTCAGCCTCAGGAGGCGGAGCATCAGTTCTGTCTGTTCAGCCTCAGGAGGCGGAGCATCAGTTCTGTCTGTTCAGCCTCAGGAGGCGGAGCATCAGTTCTGTCTGTTCAGCCGCAGGAGGCGGAGCATCAGCGCCTTTAAGCGAATGACACCAATTCAGACGCGACTAGAAACTTTGGAATGAAAGCGTTTGCAGGAGTGACATGAAAACAGGTGACGGAGTGTCTTCTTTCTGTCGTCTGACGGAACAGTTTCATAGTTAATTAAGGTTATCGGATTCTGGTGTTCTTAACGACAGCAAACGTCTTTCTCCACCTTTTTGCGCTAACGGGTCTTTAGAAATGAGGGAACCCAAACTGACGGGACAAAGAGGGACAGAACAGTCCAGCCTCATACCTCCTTCAGCGTGTACTGTGAGACCGCAGAGATGTGGGCGTTCACTATCTTTTTCTTGGTCAAAGTCGTCACCAGACGTTCCTTTTTCACCTAAAAATGAAAGCAGAACGTCCCATCAAAAAATGGGATTTTCTCCATCTCAGAGCTTTGGGGAACACAGCCCTAAAACAGCAGACCAACCTTCAGCAGGTCCGACAGCGCATCTATGACCTCTGCAGGTCCAACCTCCAGAACCCACGAGCCCTCCGGACAGGAGAAGCTCACGTTACCCAGGAGCAGGATGGCAGAGAGGACCGAAAATATGCTGTGGAGCCACAGACAGACAAAATTCACACGTCTGGGTTCAAACCTGGAGTCTGTTTGAACATCACATCAGTAAAAACTATCTTTAATGATTGTTTTTGCTGTAATCTGGAGGTTTTGGACTTCAGGGTTTGATTCATTTGTGAAAACTATAACAGTTGGCGTGAGTCAGGTCCACAGCTCCCTGAACCTTTAGAGCATTTTTGCTTTTCCACAGCAGCTTCCACATGAACACCAGAACTGTGGTCTTCTGTTTGGACTAGAAGTCCTCCCTCTGATCGAGCCGCGGCCGTTAGCTGCTGCATGGAGCTCTTCCCCCGAAGAAAGGCCGACCCGACGGCTTCGGGCTCGCTGCTTTGTGCTTTCAGGTGCACGTCGTGTCTTGATGCTGTCAGGCGTGTTCTGAAATAGTTGCTGCATTTTTGCTTCGGCTCAACAAGCTGCGGCCTGTTTGTGGCAGCAGAGCAGAAAGTGGGAATCTGTGGAAAAGCGCTGGTTTGACTCAGAGGCGACGCTGCTGCGGCTCCAGGTTTGCAGGTAAAGGCTTCAACTGCAGCCGAAAGGAGACGAACCCTCACTGAAAGGTCTGCAGCTGAGAGCAGACTGAGAGTCTTTCCTCTGGGTGAACCTTCACATCAGTGTTTTTGTGAAGATACAGATCTTTCACATCAGGCAGACAAGTGTCAGCAAGTTCCAGGAAAACAGAGAGGAATCTGCTCAAAGGACAGAGCAAAAAGCTGCGTGTTTCTGGTAAAAAGAGAAACCGGCGTCTGGCTCGGCTTTGTCCAGACGTCTGGAATGTGGATCTTCAGGAGAATACGTACAGCTTCTTGGTGGAGGCCAGGAAGCCGACCATCTCCATGGCTTGGTGGAGCCTCTGGTACTCCTGTGCGAGCTCCTCCTGGTCATCTAAGCAGAGGTTTTCCTGCAGATCAGGGAGGACAGACGAGGAGGAGAGGAATGAAACAGACGCTCTCTGATCAGAGAAAATGTAAAAGAAGCACAGAAAGTTCTCAGGTGTGTTTTTTACTGACCTGATATTTTTTTTTTTTACAGGTTTTTTACTTTTTTGGTTTGATTCTAAAGTTTCAGTGACAAACAGAAAAAAACCTGGTGATTCCTGCAAAGAGTGAAAGTTCTTGTTTTTGGAAAGATGTTTTTTAAATCCTTCTTGAAAGAATAAACCCTAACTCAGCAGGTGGATTAAAAGCAGAGTTTGCTGCAGAGGGAGGAGCAGCCTCTGGTAGATCTACATTTCACAGAGGTGGAGTCACAGGAAGCTTTTTTTCCAGGAAGAAGGCTCCAAAAATTGACAAGAATTTCTTCAACCAGAAGGAATGCTGGGTCGTGTCATCACACTGCTTTTTTTAGCGTGGAAGCAGTTTGACGCTTCTTCCTCTACGTGAGGAACACACAGGCTGAGCAGTGCGTCACCTGAAACCACCTCCGCTCTGTGATCGGTAGGAGCTGCAGACATGTCCGTCCTGCAAACGTCAGTCAGCGTCCATCAAACAAGCCGACTTTCCCCGTTTGGACATCAATAAATGACTCATCTCATCTGATAGCCGCCATTCGCTTCTTCCTGCAGTGCTGTGTGTGTGTAGGGGGGGTTAAAGGTCAAGGTTTACCTGCTTCAGGTACAGATAATCCTGGGTCTTCAACAGATGAAGCTGCTCCCGCTCGTCTTTGGACGCACCCGCCAGCAGATAATAGAAGACGTGGTAGTTCCTGCAGGTCAGAGGTCACGGAGAGGTTCATTTCAGCCTGACAGAGTGAAGCGTAACATCTATACATCTAGCATTTATACCTCTCCTCTTTGTCTCTGGAAACCACACGACTCTTTTCCAGAAGGAACTTCTCAATGACCGCCCTGGAGGACGAGAGGAAGAGGAGGAAGATGAGGAGAATGTGAGGCGAAGCTGCAGAGACCCATCTGCTGAGCAGAATCCAGCCTCACCCTCTGATGACTCCACTCTCCAGGTAGTTCAGCTGCACGAACTTCCCGAAGCGGCTGGAGTTGTTGTTCTCAGCAGTCTTGGCGTTGCCAAAAGCCTGTTTCCCACCAGAGAAAGAAAAAAAAAAGACGATTTCATCACAAGAACTAGAAGACCTTAGAGTCAGGAGGAGAGAAGAAATGAAGAACCTCAAATCTGAAAAGGATTTGCTGAGTTATGTTTGAGAAAAAAGAAATAAATAGGCCTTTATGGAGGCAAAAGGGAAGAATTTACTAACAAAATTCAGCACAAAACTAGAAATGATTACAATGACCTACAATCTCCAGGAGCTTTTAGAAATACAGCAGTTTATCACAGGAGAAAAATATATCATAAACAGAAAGGCTTTAAATGAATGTCATGTTTTCATTGGAAAAATCACAGATTTATTTCATCCTAATTAACATTCATTTTGTTGTTTGAGGTCAGAAACCTCTAGCGGATTTTTCAGAGCAAACATTTTCTTTTCTGCTGGTGGATAAAGAAATCTTTTGTAATCTTCTGCTTTTGACGTTTCAGCAGGAAATCCCCGACAGCATCAGAGGTTTAGTCACTGCTGACGTCTCGTTTCTGCGTTCAGATAAACTCCATCAGAAAATGAGCTTCTGTTGAAAACTGGAGCCAGAATAAAGAGTGAATTTGAGAGCTTTGGAGAACTAAATGCTCTCCAAAATATGTATTTGAGGTGAAATAGGCTGTGTGTGTGTGGTCCACCTACCTTTTCAGAGGATTGTTATTACATACACCACCAACACATTAATGCAAACCCAAAAGCAGAGGATCCAGTCGTACGTCGTATGAAGTCCAGTTTTCTTTCTGCTCGTTCAAAGCAGCAGGAATTCCAGTTCCAGCCAAATGCTGCACTAACATCAAAAAGCCACATCCATACCATCTCAATGCCACTTTTGGCATGTTTTACAAGCATTTAAAGTGAATTACTGGGTTTGTCTGACACAAACGGGACAGTTTAAAGATGAGCAGTGAACGGTGTTTGTGTGTGTGTGTGTGTGTGTGGGGGGGGGGCAGCCTGATTAAGAAATTATGATTACATTTAAACAAAGCAGATAAAAGAGAATAAAACGTGTTTATAAATTTAATCTAAAGCATTAAATTGAAAAAGGGGATTTTTGTATCAATTCAGTTTTATTCCTATAGCCCAATATTTACAACAATGGCAAATGGCGTATACTTTACATGCACACACTGATGGCGGCGCCGCTGCCGAACACTGGCGCCAACCTCCCACCAGAGGCAAGGTGGGGTTCAGTGTCTTGCCCAAGGACACTTCGACACATGGGCGTGCAAGGCGGGAATCGAACTTGCAATCTTACGATCATGAGTCGACCGCCCTACCGCTGCACCACAGCCGCCGACAATAGTCATCTCAATGGGCTTCATACTGGTATTTGTGTCATAAACATGAACCATAAAGAACATAAAGTCATAGAATACAATTCCAATCTCCAACTATCACCACTATGTGGCGCTGTTTTGGGGTCAGGGACACTCATTACATCAGCAGGTTCCTTTCGAGGGAATCCCAGTCCAAGCAGCAAAGATGGATTTGCTTTTTAATAATCAACCACTGGATTTCTGGAGCTTTTCTTTCATAATGTGATTATTTTATGTCACTGCAGAGGCAAATTAGCATCACTGCAATGATGGAGCATATTTACATCCCTTAATAGACGTCTATTAGTGAACATTTGTCCCCATCCAATAAATAAACTCCAACGTAATCCTCAGATGTTGAAACGGAGCCTCATTTGTGAAGAACGTCCATTTTTCAGACGAACAGCAGAGCTTTGACTCCGTCCAACAGCTGATTCATCACCGACTGAAACTTCCTGAAACTTTGGGAGGATTCCTCCCCCAACTCATGGCCCATGCTCCTGACTCCTCCCCCTTTCGTAGCTGACCACCCCCCTTATGTTTGGCCCCTCCTCTTCAGACGTTGCCCCTCCCCCTCATACTGGGCGGTCTCTGAAAACATGCCCTGGAGGGGTTGGAGTGGGGTCGTCTCCCGTGAGGATAATCCTCGCTTTTCCAGTGAGGAAGCTGCTGTCCCACACCATCATACTGCCTCCGCCTTCCTAACACCCAGTCAGTGAAGAGAAAGCTGGATGCATCCCTAAGGGGGTCCAGATTCCACTGCTGAACACCTGCTTAGAGTTGACCTTTTGGCCACGCCCTCTTCAGATCAGAGCCTGACGGTACCAGAAGCTCCAAACAAGAGTTTGCAGAAGCAGAACTGATCCAGGAGGAAAATGATTTACTTTACTCCTTTACGGTTTTCTGTCAAACATCATCCTGAGCCTAAAAACAGGTCGACACGTCAGACCGCGGATCTTCACATGGGAGGGGTCTGCTCCGCCTTTGGGCTTCAGGATTTCTTGGAGCTCTGGTGCTGCTGGGGTTCTGGCTGTAGGCCCAGCTAGATGATCCGGTCCTGAGAAGCTTTCAGCCGCTACAATGGTCCTTCAGAGTGAAAGCTTCTGGGAACACGCATGGATTTATGCTGCTAATTCCTCCTCAGCCAAAACCACATCAACAGGCTGAAAACCAAAAGGAGGCGGGGCAGAGTTCCTCCACCTGGAGCAGGAGGAGGTGATGGGGGGGCGGGTGGAGGAGAGGAGGTGATGGGGGGGCGGGTGGAGCAGGAGGAGGTGATGGGGGGGCGGGTGGAGGAGAGGAGGTGATGGGGGGGCGGGTGGAGCAGGAGGAGGTGATGGGGGGGCGGGTGGAGGAGAGGAGGGACCTTGTTCCTCGTCTTCATGAACACCAAATGCTCTGCAGCTCAGCAGAACTCATGACAACAATTTGTTCTTCATCATCATCCTTTCTGTTAAGGCGGCTCCTTACTAACAGCTGCACGCACGGGGTGTGCACGTGATCCCAAGTGCACGTAGCCACAAAAACTACACTCTGATTGGTTCAGTCTGGGGATTTAGAGGGGGGGGGGTGATAAATCTGTACGACACGCCTGCTTCTCACCCGCCTCCCCCTTCCTTACCCCTCTTAGTTGTAGAGGTTTTCACTACGACCTGTAGCGTTCAAGCGCAGCGTGAACGTCGAGAGAAATGCGTTTGACCTTTATTCACCTGCAGACCCCCCCCCCAGGCGACACGGCAGCGGAGCCAAAGTGTTTCTGTCCTCCACACACAATAAACGAAGATCGACTAGAACAGCTGGTTGAATAATAATCAAAGCTCTTTTCATTCAAGTCAATGAGTTTTACATTGTAATGTGCAATAATGATCACAGAAATGTTGGAATTACAATAAATAACTATTGATTTTCTTTATTGATCTGCATGTGTAGCAATAATTACTGGTTTATTGTGATCATGTGTTCTAATGATAATCAATGATTTTACATAACTGTTACTGTTTACTGAAACCATGAATGAATGTTTCCTGAAGATCATCAAGAATCTATCGGATCAGAACCGGATTACAAGAGCTATGTATATATATCAAAGGAATGATAGTAGGGGGGGGGGGGTTATATTAACTCACTTCTTCCCGCTCTTTTTCCAGCAATAAATCAAACTCTTCTTTATTAACTATGACTTCATTTAGTTAAGCAAATGTGATTTAAGTGTTTAGTTTCTGTTTTGTAATCTATGCATTTCATCATTTCTGTCATGAGTTTGATAAATCTGTTCATTTTTCAAGTCAAATCTATCAAACTAAAGAGTCCTGAAGGGAAGATCTGATCGTTTTAAATCGCTTTTCTATGTTTTTTATTTGTTAATTAGCAACAGCTAATACCCCCCCCACTCTGTATGGAGGAGCGGAGGCGATTTGGGTCGTTTTTTTTGTTTGGGTGACCGCCATTATTGCTGTTTCCACTCCACTTCAGGCTTCTTCAGTCCCTCAATGATCAGGTTCAAAGTAGACTTCTTATTTTCTCCAACAAATAAAAACGTATAGGGCAGCGTTTTGTAAGCAAACTGAACCCATTGGTTCCTCAGAGGCTTCAACAGGAAGTTGCTTGTAACTGAAGAGACGTCTGGACCTCCTGAGCGGGGAGGCGTGTCCTGTGCTCCTCCTGCTCCCTTTCAGAGTGCAGGAGGTGGTTTGGGGCGAGCGGGGAAGGTGGCCGAGCCAGTTCTGACACGTTTCTCCTCGGCGGTGTTCCCTCGCAGACAACGCCCTGTGCATTCCCGCCCCCGCCCCCCACGCTCCTGCAGCAAAGCCTGGCCGGCTCGTCGGGCCTGGAGACGGACCCGTTCAACCAATGAGGGACGGCCGCTCACTGTGAGAACGGAAGACTTTTACCAGGAAGGACAGACGGTGTTTTCTCAGACGGTGATCCAGAGATACAGAAGACTGATGCTATTGTGGAACAGAAACAGGTTTTGGTTTTTTACTTTTATTCAGATTAAAGAGTCGCTGTGGAAACCAGAAGATCCTGAGAACCACCATCTGTTGTGCATTCAAGCCAAATCTGTATAAGTTTAAATGAGTCTGAGTGTTTAAGGTTCACTGAAGTCCCCCCCCCCCCCCCCCCCAATCATCTTCCGGTCTGTTGTCAAAGCCTCCTCAGTCGTTTTTGTTTTGTTTTTTTAGCCAAAATCCATAATCCTGTGTGGTTTTCTAGGACAGAGTTTCTGCAGAGCAGCAGGAGTTCATCAGAAATTCACCTCTGAGTTGTGGGCGGGACTGTTGGCACAGAGCAACCCCGCTGCCACTTCCCATCATCCATCTCTTTACATGCTCTCCCAATAGCTTACAGCCCCCCCCCCCCCCACCCCCATCCTAACATTAGCGGTTGTAACAAAAACAGCAGCAACATCAGATCCATCCGTCCGTCCGGTTCTGATCCAGATTCCAGCTCAGACCAGGAGAACAAAGACCTTCATGGATCTGTTGGTCTGCAGGGGGAGGATCAGAAAGGGGCGGAGCTAGGAGCTTGCGGCTCCACCCAGAATATTTTCTTTTTCCAACAGCATTTTTTCATCTGCTTCTGTTGATTTACAACGATTAGAATAAAGAAATCCTCAGAAAAGCAGCTTTAAGCTTCATTTTCTTTATCCATGTCCTCCACCATCAGAAAAACGCCACGAGAACACGTTAGAAACATGTTAAAAACATGGAAAACCTGTTTCATGAGGAACTGTTGCTGCACTCCTCCCCTTCTATCAAAGATCTCAACAAAATACACAAAAACGGGCCTTTGGTGTAGCGTCTCCCCAGCACATCCTGTAAATTGCCTCATGATTTCTGAGAGATTTCTGTCAAAAAGGCCAGGATTTCCCCTCTAAGGGCGTTTGGCCTACTTTCAGTTCAGTTACATGCTGTTGCGCAATCAATAAGGGAAAGAAAAACAGGCAGACGTGGGCTCAGCCAGGACGTCCCAGCGGCGCTGCCGCCGAGCGCACAGGTGTGAGCCCCGTCCCCGTCCCTCAGACACGGCTGCCTTCTTCTGGCTGAACGGCGAGGATCTGATTACCCCAGAGTTTGGCGCGTCACAGCGTGCACGCTCAGCGGCTCCTTATCATGACTGAGTTTAGTTCCTGCAGCGCTCTGTGGTTCTTGGTGCTTGGTGCAGAAACCAAACATGCACTGAACGAGCAGCGGCGGCGGCGTTTGTGTCAAAGCTGAAGGTCCGACGAGGTGAAGCTTGTTTAGGAGCTTCCAAAGAAGATAAAGAGAAGACAACCGTCCCCATCAACAATTCTAAAAATAGCTGCTTCTCTAAATTGTGTTTTTTCACCTTGAGGTCATGTGACCCTAAAGCAGCTTCTACCTGTAGAGGTGAAGGTGATGCGGTCAGCCACGTACCTCTAACACCGGCCCCGATCCCAGGATGGTCCGGTCCAGCCCGGTGGAGGACGTCTTCTGACTGAGCGCCGTGAGGCAGTGGATGAGGTACCCGCTGCTCTCCGTCTTCCCCGAGCCCGTCTGGCCCGACAGCAGGATGCACTGGTTCCGCTGGCGGCCCAGCATGGCTCTGAAGGACACGTCGGCCATGGCGAAGATGTGGGGGCTCAGCTTGCCCAGCGGCTGGTTCTCGTACATCTTGACGTACTTGGGGTTGTAGTAGACCGGCAGGTACTTGTTGGGGTTGACGGCCACCAGGATGTTGCTGATGTAGGTGTAGATTTTGCGGTCGTAGAAGCGCCGCCGCAGGGCCTCCAGGACGCTGGTCTCTGTCACAGCAGGGAGGTTGCAGAGGTCGTCCATGTCCTCCTCGCTGCTCTCCGCCTGCAGGACAAAGAAGTGTCCGCTGCTCTTGGGGTGCCACTTCTGCGTCTCCGGAGGCCACAGCAGAACTCGCCGCAGAGGTCGCTCCTCCGGTTTCAGCAGCGTCTCCTTGGAGCCGCTCTCCCTGACCTCCAGCAGACTGTAGGTCTGGTTGGCCTTCAGGCCCAGCGTGAGGATGGCGTTGTGGATGAGGGTCTTCACCGTGTCTCTGGCACTGACCTGGATGGGGCAGTAGGCGCCGGTGTCCTGCCGGAGGTAGACCTGCACCACACGCGCCTCCTCATCCTGGTCAGGGGTCCCAGGGTCTTCTGCAGCGCTCATCCTGAAGCTCAGAGGCGCTCCTCAGAACATCTCATCCTCCAGGACCAGATCCGAGTCCGGCTGAGGCAGGACAAACGGCACAGCACAGCAGCTGAGCTTCTGCTGCAGGCAGCAGCTTCAATCCAGACCATAAAGCATTTAATCCTGAACAAACATCAGGTGAGCTCACCGGGACAGGTGGCAAACCGGCGCCAAAACTTTCAACTTTTCACTAAATTCTGTTCTTCCTCCTTCAGAAGCTCTCAACGCGCCTTTCAGGCAAAAAAAAATAAAAATCCCTTTTTGTCTGTTATGTCGCCGCGCGCGAACAACAAGCGCGCCGCTGCAACAGCAAAAAGGACGTTTGCTCACCTGAGCGTCCAGCCACAGGTGAGGCGTGAAGGTCTGGACGTGCGCTCCTTCCCGCGCCTGGAGGTACTGAGTCTGCGGGGAGGAAGCCCGACGTCTCCTCGTCGTTCTGACCCGAAACTCTGCGTTACTTCCTACATTTCTCCACGCGCACGAACACACGCACGCAGCCGCCAACGCGGGGAAAGAGGGAGGGTTCCCCCCTCCCAAGGAAGCACGACGGTCCTTCAACCGGTGATTAAAAAACGGTAAAGCGTCACTTCGGTCCAAACACACAACCCGTTAGAAATCCACGAAGTGACAGGAAGCGAACAGGAAGAAGATCACTTTAATTGATCCAATTTGGTGACAGGTGAGGCGGGGCGCGAGCGCCCTCTGGTGGACAAAGTACCACATCACAGCAGGACAGCTGTTGACCTGCTTTTCTGATGATTCTATTTCTGGTTTTACACAAAACAGCAACATTTTCACCCAAATGTTATAATAATATCATTTGTATTATTCTTATCTCTGACTGAACATTTTCTTCTGTGTCATAAACAAAAACTGATCAAGGATTAAATAAATAGATCAAATCAGTTTGAATGTTTGATTTCAACATAAAAGACGCTGATGGTTCTTGAGAGAAAAAGAAAAGGACAGACAGACAGACAGAAATGAAAGTTAAATGTGTTTTTTATGGTTGATCAGGGATTTTACCGTCATAAAGCATGAGGTTTATCTGTGAAAAATGAAATAGATGAAAGGCTTTGTGTGTTTAAGGAATCATCAAACTGATCACTAAACCCTGTTGTACATCTGCTGTCAGGTCTCATTACACACTTTGTCACTGCTGCTGCTGCTGCTGCAGATGTGTTAGGTTTGGTTTAGTTGGTTTAACCTCCTAAACTCCTCCTTAACTCCCCTTTTCCTCCTTTCTTCTGTGCCCTTACCTCTTGTCTCCAACATCTTTCCTCTTCTTTTTTACGTCCGCTCCAACAAAAAAATGACAAATGTAAGCAATATAAAATGAAATAAAATTTAGTCTAAATTACAGAAGGGGTTTATGCAAAGACATTGGTTAGAAGATCCAGAACCCGCTGTTGTATCAGTAAAATATGTCCAACACAAGAGGCCTTCAGCTCCCGTCTGTCTGCTCAGCTGTTGGACAAGTGAAAAAAGAAAACAGCAACAGCTTGTTCCGTGCAGAATGTCCTAAGAAGGTCCAGTAAAGAGCTGTTGTGTCTTCAGATCTCTTTGCAAACACGTCTCTGGAACCTAAAGTGAGTTGTCTTCGTGTGGACGTCACTGCTGGACTGAGCTGTCTTCATGACACCTCTGAGGTTCTCATCTCTGTTCTCTAAACAGACGTGAAACCGTTTAATGTCAACCGACACGTATGTGTCTGTGTCTGTGTCTGTGTCGCCCTCCTGTCCGACAGGTCCCAGGCAAAAACGAATCAAAACACTCCAGAGGTTTAGTGTGGCTGAGAAAGCTTGTGATTTGTATTTTACAGCAGGCAGAGACTTCAAAACCCAGACCCTCTGACCATCCTGAACCTCAATGCACATGACATTTTATAAGACAGGGCCCCTCCCCTGGGCCAGCTTGTTCTACTTTAGTCTAATCTGATGATTGAATTTAGGTCAGGCCCTACAAAAGCCTTCCAAACCCAGAGTTCGGGTCCTTTGACCCAGGAAGTGAAACTGAAAAGGTGAGCAGACAAGTCAATCCACTAACAAAAAAGCTGTCAGAACAGCTGAAACATGGCCTCTTTAGAGACTTTATCAGATTCCTTTGTCTTTATTATTTCTGCTTAACCTGTTTTACATTGTTATTATTATGGTTTTTTGAATGTTTGTTCATTTCCCCATGGCAAACGTGAAAATTGTCTTTTGCATACAGTGTGGAGTTTTGGATTTGGTGTTTTGTTTGTGCAATATTTGTTAATAAAGTTAAGATGAAAAAGCAGACAGGTCAGCCACACACACAACACACCACCCAACAGGATAAAGGAGCTGACAGCAGAGTGTGTGTCAGTGTGTGTCATCATTATCATCGCTCGGATGTTTTGAATGTGTGCCCCCACCCAACCAGCATTAGCTTGGTGTGTGTGTGCATGCGTGTGCGTGGGGGGGGGTCTGTCTGTAGACCCAACATCAGGCGTGTTTCAGCAACATCTGCCACCGTTTACTTATTTTTAGATGGAAAGACAAGATAATAAATGAGTGTTGCTGGTATTACCGCTTTCCTCACCTGCACCAACCTGCACCAACCCCCCCCCCCCCCACACACACACACACCAGTGGTGCAGAAAAAGGAAACAGGCCTTTTCTTCTCTTTCACTCACTTTTTCTTCACTCTGTCATCAAATCAACTGTTCCTTTTTTTTCAATAGTCACATTTCCTGCCGTTTCACTGGAAATCAACCCATTTTTCTCTCCTCCTTCAGCAGCATCATCACTTTTTCACTCGTGGATTGATTCTGCAGGAAGTTGGACAGGATCCGTTCCCTCGGCGCCGCCTCCTCCTCCCCGGTTCTGTCAAAGTTCTGCCGGTGTGAACCCGGCCCGAGTGCGTTCTGGTACATAATGACTGCAGAGCCGCTGTGTCCCAATTTAGCGGGGATGCTTGCAGAGTCCTGACAGCTTATTAAAGCGGGACAAATGAAGGCGGGGGCGTTCGTCAGCAGAAAGCTGCTGATGCTGCGCGCGCGCCCGCACAGCAGGACCCACGCGCACCGGAACATGCTCGTGCTGCCGGTCCTGACGGCGCAGAGGCCACGTGGAGCCGTGATTTATGAGGTGTCACGCTTGTTCCTGCTGGACTGAGCCAGTTCTGCAAAAATACACTGAATCCAGTTCAGTAGGCACAGGAGTACACGACCCGGCGGAAAGTGACGCTCCCAAACGGACCCGGAGAACGGAATCCGTCCAGAAAGTTCTGGATTTGTTCAGACAATTTCACACACTTTTGCAATGTAGTTGATAATAATTCTCGTTTATGTGTATTAAATTCTTGTTGTGATGATCAAAGTTGACCATAAGTAACAAAGATGTGTCTGTGAAAAATGCCAGAGCCGGGTATCGAACCAGCGAGCTTTGCTCCAAGGAGTCCCCTTGTATTTCAATGGAGGCAGAAATCCTGGAATATCTGGAAAAGTTCCAGGATGTGAAGGACCAGAAATCATGAAAAAAACAGAAAGAGCTGAACATTTGAATAGTTGAATGATTAGAATAGATGAAACATTGTAGGAGGAGTTAAGCAGCAAAAAATGGAGGAAGATACTAGAATAAAGACAGAGAAACAGGAAAACAATGATTGAAGGATTTACAGCATCAACCCAACACGATGATTTGTTCATGAAACAGGAAAGCTGTCAGCTGTTGGTGGTTTTCTCATCAATACGTTTAAAAAAAGCTGATTTCTGTTTAGAAACGCACAGAGTTTCATGGCGTTTTCTACAGGAGCTTTGACGTGCAGCGTGACCTCCTGCCGAAGGGCGGAGCTCTTCTTTCAGGTCAGGTACTGAACTTAGCCACTGTGAACAATTCCTGTGTGGATCCATGCTCACCAATGAACTAAGTCCTGCATCTGAGCCCAAGTCTTTTGGGAGAAGTGGTTCCTCCTGTTCCTGCAAGAAGAAGCACTTTGTTATGCATACGATGAAGAGCCTTTTAGGATCCAGTTGATCACAGAGTGGAT
This sequence comes from Oryzias curvinotus, assembly GCA_023969325.1. Taxonomy (NCBI): domain Eukaryota; kingdom Metazoa; phylum Chordata; class Actinopteri; order Beloniformes; family Adrianichthyidae; genus Oryzias; species Oryzias curvinotus. The sequence goes on from CM043722.1 coordinate 37,785,680, forward strand.
CTCTGATGTTGTGATCTGTTCAAACTCACGCTGGTGAAGGAACTGAAGGCCTCAAACCAAACCTGATTGAAAGAAAATAGTCATTTAGGAAGGAGGGGTTGGTTTCTTTACCTCAATGCCATCATCCATCCATCCATCCATCCATCATCATCCATCCATCCATCCATCATCCATCCATCCATCCATCCATCCACCTATCATCCATCCATCCATCCATCATCATCCATCCATCATCCATCCATCATCCATCCATCATCATCCATCCATCATCATCCATCCATCATCATCCATCCATCATCATCCATCCATCATCCATCCATCATCCATCCATCCATCTATCATCCATCCATCCATCATCCATCCATCCATCCATCATCCATCCATCATCCATGCATCCATCCATCCATCCATGCATCCATCCATCCATTCATCCATCCATTCATCCATCCGTCCACCCATCCATCCATCCATCCATGCATCCATCCATCCATGAATACATCTATCCATCCATCCATCATCCATCCATCCATCATCCATCATCCATCCATCCATCCATCATCCATCCATCCATCCATGCATCCATCCATCCATCCATGCATCCATCCATGCATCCATCCATCCATCCATCCATCCATCCATCCATCCATCCATGCATCCATCCATCCATCATCCATCCATTCACCCATCCGCCCGTCCGTTCGTCCGTCCATCCATCCATCCACCCGTTAATCTTCTGAACCTGCTGAATCGCTTGTAGGGTCATGGGGTTGCTGGAGCCTATCCCAGCTACTGTTGGAAGGCAGGGTTCTACCCCAAACAGGTCGTCAGTCAGTCTTCTGCAGGGACACACACTCTTGTTCACACCTAAGGGGAATTTAGTGGAAGCTGGAAAACCCACAGGAGAACATGCCAGCTGCACACAGAAAGGACCAAGCCGGGATTTGAACCAGGACCTTCTCACTGTGAGGCGAGACAGTGCCAACCACTACTCCACCATGCCTGAAAGCTTGCATTGACCCTCAAAATAATACATTTTTGGAAGCTCACTCAGTAACGTCCAACCATAACAGCACATTGATGAAGGTCACTGTAATGTTTTAAAAAGTAGATCTCAGGTGGAAGGACACGTTTTGATTGGTTCCTGCCTGCTGAGGATCTGCTGCAGGTTCAGAGGAAGCAGAGCAGAAGCGTTTGGTCCAAATGTGCAGCGACAGCAGAGAGGAACCGCCAACGTCTGCTGCTTGGAACAGCAAACAGAAACTTATATGGCTTGCTTTTCATAGCTCTGCTTTTACCAGAGAAAGGTCGTGTTCGGGTCTCCTCATCAGGTCAAAGTTTTTCTCTCCATAGAAGCTCATTCGGGGAAATCTGTTGGTGCAAACTGCAGCCAGGTGTGATTGTAGTCTTGGAGCGTAGGTGTTGTTTCTCCCTTTTCATGGATGCTTTTCTTTTGTTCTTCGGGCCTCGTGGGCGGCCTCAGGTTTCACAAGAAACTGTCGGTTCTCCAGAACAGCAGCGCCCTGACGTCAGTGGGAATGCCTCATTCAGTTGGAGCTTCACATCAAAGCAGGTCTGACCTGCAGCTTCTGTTAGTGACGGTGTCAGAGAGCGGCGGCGGTGACGGCGGCAGAGGCCGCGGCATCATCTGTGAGGTGAACATTTCCACAGATCTCCCCTGGAACCCCCTCCCTCCACCGAGATCTTCCTGCCCCGATTGTTGTCTGAGTGCGGCTACCTGAGCAGTGGAGGACCTTCTTCATGCTCCAGCCTGCTGCTTTTGTCCTCCTGCATGCGCCTCCTCACCTGTGGAGACAGAAGGAGGTTCTGCTGCTGCCGCTGATGCTCTCCTGTTACGGAGACAACGACGGGAAAGTCTTGTTTCCACGTTTGGTCTCACTTTCCTGAGCAAAACCCAAGCAAGACAAATGCAAAATATGTTCTTGACGGCTCTAAAGTTTCAAATCTTACCTGGGGGAGCAGCGTGAGGCAGGAGGGCGGCTGCTGCCTCCTCGTTCCTCCTCCGCTTCGCCTCTTGGCTTCAGCAAAGCTAGAGCTGCTCTCTGCTCACTGAGAGGCGTGCGAGTGTGAAGGGAGGCTCAAATGAGGAGGAGGAGGAGGAGGAAGAGGAGGAGGAGCAGGAGGAGGATGGGACAGGTGTGGAATTTACTAACCCCGCTGCTGGAGTGCACTTCTGGCATATTTGCCCCGCTGCGTCACCCTTGTTATTGTGAAGGGGAGAGAAAATGAGGCGGAGAGGCATTAAGTGAAACCGGAGCTTCAGAGGAAACCATCCGCTTTGAAACCGCTCCGGAGGAGAACCGGATCTTCTGATCCAAACCCAAATGTGGCTCCAGAACCCAGTTCAGTCACATGGAAGAAAAAAAATCTGTGCAGCTCAACTTTGCTCAGAGACAAACAGAAAGTTTATGAGGAAACAGACGTATCGTTTTGTGTAAATTCTGTTTTCTGACATTTGCTTTGACCCACTGGGTCAAATCTGACCCCTTCATGAAAACTTTAAAAATGTTTTCATTGATTGTTTTTGGCTACTGTTATTGCTGCTACCCAAAATGAACAAACCAACCAAAAAATCCTTTCAAAAGTGCAGAAGTAAACAGTTGTCAGGATCTCCAGGGTTCGCAAAGTGAAAACTCGGCTGCAGATTGTTTTCTGACGGAAACAGGAGCTGAAACACAGACTTCAGGTTTTCACCTGTCTCAGAAAGCCCTTTACTCCTCTCTGCTCTCCGCCTGTGCCCTACATTTGGCTGCAGGTAACCAAGCAGAGGAATTGAAAGGCTCTCCTCGGCCCCCGTCAGCATGACCCCCCCCCCTCCTCTGCACGCCTGCTGTAACCTGATAGGCGGAGCTTCCACACATGCTCGAGAAAAGCGGCCTTCAGGAGCACTTCCCTCTAATGTGCCCGCTCCATTAAACACAGCAGCGGGGTCACAGGCGGGGTCACAGGCGGGGTCACCGGCGGGCCCTCCTCTGTGGGAGAACCCCCGCCACGCTCACATGAAAACAGCCTGTATGTCCTCCACACACTGCTCAGCTTTCATCCAAACACTTCTCTGAAAACAGCAGAAATGTTGAACTTGCAGCGTTACTCTGATGGAGAAAAGCTTCAGACTGGGGGAACCGGCTCCACCTTCCAGCCCGTTCAGCTCCAGCGGTTGTTTTTGCGGAGCTTCCTGGAGCTCAGAGAGATGAGGAGGCTTTCAAGTGAAACCAGAGCTGGAGCAGAGTGATGGACAGCGCATGGCGGGGATGTGGGTGCATTAGCCCGGGCTAATGGGGTAGCTGGCTCAGAAAAGCCTGTGTGTCCATTATGTGCCGCGGCGGCTGCAGGAGTTAAGGGCTTTTGACCGCTTTGGCCTTTATCATTATCTGTAACTGTGAATTACCGGCATGCTGTGGCTTCATCCCTCCTTTACATCTGACACTTACCGCACCAGAAAAACGGAATCGTTTTGGATGATAGTCAACCGTGTAAAGAAAAAAGTTTATTTCTTCCTAATACTGAGCAGAAGAGAATCCCAGAGGAACAGATCAGGTTTCCTCTGAGGAAACCGGCAGCAGAGGGTTTGTTTAGTGTCTGAAAGGATGTGCAGATATTTCCAGCAGCTGCTGCAGAAACATGTGACGGTGTAGCATGAAAGCATCTGTGGACTCATGACAATAAAGTGTGAGGATTTGGTTTTGTGTAAATACGATAACCTGGTTCAGAAATAGATCAACAGAAGCATCAAAGACTCGAGGAAAACCGCAGACGCCACCTTGAAAGTGTGACATCACAGTCCAAAGGTCCACTTCCTGTCTCTGTGTAAAACTTCCTGTGAAATTTTATTGACTTAGCTGCCCCCCCCCCCACCCCCCCGACCCCCTCAGGTTCAAGCAGAGGCCTGTTCCATGAAAAGGCACTGACCTCTTTAACATTATTCCAACCCTGTTACCATAGCAACCGTCACAATGCGGCGAGCTTATCAATGCAGCACGGTCAAAAACACTATCTGCGTTGATAGAAACAAACATCACGGGTTTAGGCACGCCTAAGGGCCCCCCCCCCACGCTGTTACCGTGGCAACGGCTGACAACAACCTCTGTGAAGTTACCAAACACACCTGTGAGGTGTGAAAAAATGTCTGTCAAATGTGGTGGGGGGGTGCAGGCAGTGGATGAAGTGGGGAGGATGGGGGCACTCTGCGTACACGAGGTTGTTTTTTTAACAAAACAGCAGAGGGCAGCAGAGTGTCACATGATGACAATGATGATGATGATGAAGAACCTTGGAGCTCTCTCCCCCCAACATAAGGAGCACAGACTGTGATGCAAAACTCATCCGTTTCTAAATAATTTACTTGAACTTGTTGTGTTTTGTCCGTACAGAGTCATTGGGAGTCTTGAAAGGTTCTTTTTAATTCAAATGTATTATTAACATTCAGATTGAACCCAAATCTTAGGAGTCATTTTAGGAGTCAAAGACCGTCAGAAACATTTTAGTGTCTTTTAGGACAGTTGTCTTTGATCTGGGTTTTCAGCTTTTCAGCGGTTTTGACCGGCCTCAGAATGATGCCGCACATTGGAGCCGAGCAGAAGACAAATCCATCCGTACCTCTGTGGATCATCATAAAGGATGGACGCTCTGCCTTTGCTGTTACTTAAAACATGCTGAAAGAGCGGAAAAGCTTTGGTTGATGGTTCTGCATCTGTCTCCTGCAGGAAAGCAACAGAGCTTGGAGCCAAAAGTTCAGTGCAAATGTTGGATTTTAATGAACTTTTTCTTTCTTTTTTTATATGTGAGAATCAGAAAACGCCTCACAGAAAAGAAGGAAAGAAAACTGAATGATGGTCAGGGCTCTGATGCAACGACTGAAACGTCCTCCTTTCCTGAGGATTGATTTTCATCCTTTGCTGCGTGAACGTGTGATGTAATAAATGCAATAGAGCAGGAGGTCTGAGCTCTGAGGTGAATGATGTCTGGAGGAGCTGAAGGACAGTGAAGGATGTCCCCTAGAGGGAGGAGCTGCATTAATCAAGGGTGGAAGCAATAAACACCTGAAAGGGACTGGAAGCTGCCAAACACAGAGTTAAAATGAAGGATGGAGACCAAAGACATTCAGAGGCCGAAGATGTCTGGAGACAGATGACATCCAGACACAGATGACAACCGGAGACAGACGACGTCGGTCTTCAGACGTCGTCTGAAAGCCGACAACGTCTGAAGACCAATGATGTCCGGAAACCAACGACTCTGAATTGACGTCTGGAGACCGAAGGCGTCTGGAGATCCAGAGGCCGATGACGCCCGGGGACCGACGCAGCTGAAGCCGACGTGTAGAGACCGATGTCGTCCGGAGACCAATGACCTCCAGAGACTGATGACGCCCAGACACCGACGATGTCCAGAGACCGACGATGTCCAGAGACCGACGATGTCCAGAGACCGAAGATGTCTGGAGACCGAAGATGTCCAGAGACCGACGACGTCCAGAGACAGACGACGTCCAGAGACAGACGACGTCCAGCAACACCTTTTCATGCAGCGGAATGTGTTTCTCCATGTCTGAAGCTGTTGTTTTTATACTGACTTCCCTGTTTTACACACTTGCCAAGCAAAATCTCCCTTTAGAGCCGAGGAGGAACGTCATCTCCATCTGCAGGGCCGGAGCCTGAAGGATCTATCAAGTGATTTACAGGACAACACGGACACAATGCTCTCTAAGAGCTGCAGCATCAGATGAGAAACTGGCACTTAAGGAAATAACAGAGGTCTGCTTATGGGAGCCAAGACTGAGGGATGAGCCAGCAGCGTCAAAGCAAACTCACTGCCGTCCTCGGATTGGACTTGGTTCAAACCAGGTCTCCCAGTCTGTCTTTCATGGAGCCTAAATTTCTCTGAAAGTTTCTGTAAAGGAGGTCAGGAGTTCTCTAACGACTGTTCCTCCCTGTTGGCCCACTTCTGCTCAGATTAGATGTGATCTGTCAGTGCAGTTAATCTGATGAGCGTTTTCTCCTCCATCTGCTGTTCGGTCCCATTACTGTTCTTCATGGTCATCAGGGTCATCGTCCGCCTGAATCTGACGTGCAAGTGGACCCACCGGATTTGATTGATTTGATTTATTATTTTATTTCAAGTATTGTAGTCAAAGCAATTAAGAATTCACACAGATTGATCAAACTCGTTACAGAAATGATAAAATGCATAGATACAAATATCAGAAAATAAAACAAGAAAAGACACTTAAATCACATTTGCATAATTAAATTTATTCATGTGATAGTTTTACAGTTTTTGTAATCCGGTTCTGATCCGATAGATTCTTTTCAAGTTACTAAATCCAGTATCTAGTAATGATTGATGATCTTCAGGAAACATTCATTCATGGTTTCAGTAAACAGTAACAGTTATGTAAAAATCATTGATTATCATTAGAACACATGATCACAATAAACCAGTAATTATTGCTACACATGGAGATCAATAAAGAAAATCAATAGTTATTGATTGTAATTCCAACATTTCAGTGATCATTATTGCACATTACAATGTAAAACTCATTGATTTGAATGAAAAGAGCTTTGATTATTTGGAATTATTCAATCAGCTGTTGATCCTTAAATCCTCTTCTCTTCATATCCTGAAATCAGAGTTTCTTTCTACATTTTCTTGAATATTTGGATATCTGAACATTGTCTGAGCTCATTACTGAACCCGTTCCAGAGTTTAGTGCCACACAGCGACACTCAGAAACTTTTCTTTGTGGTTCTGATCAGTTTGATCCTGAAGTTCCTACATCCCCTCAGTTTGTTCCTCCTTCATTTTCTAAGAACTGTTTCTGGATGTTGAATGGTAACGATTTCCCACTGACTCTGGATAGAAGTTGATGGAGTTAAAATCAACGAGGTCATTCAGTTTTAAGAGTCTGGATTGATCAAATAAATTGTTTGTATGATCAAGATATCTGGCTTCATGTAAAATTCTGATAAACACAGAGGATGTACTGAGCTCTTATAATGATTCCCCGTAATTTCTATACAGTAGATGACATGTCGTATAAGGAGCAGTACAATAAATATCCACTGTTGTATTCTAATATATGTTTAGATTTATTTATGATTGAAATACTTTTTGAGACTTTAGTTTGTACGTGTCTGATGTGAGGCTTCCAACTTAGTTTGTCATCAATAAAAACCCTTAAGAATTTGATTTCTGAAACACTTTCCATTGAGACATTATTTATTTCAACTGAGAGCTCTTTATTGGCGTAGTTACCAAAAAACATCCCTTTGGTTTTATCTAGGTTCAAAGATAATTTGTTGTAATCCATCCATAGTTTTATTTTGGTTAACTTTGTGTTTAGCACCTTGATAAGTTCCCTATGATTGTCTGTAGAATAGAATAGATTTGTGTCATCAGCAAATAATATGAGTTTTTAAAAGCTTTGAAACATTAAATATGTCATTTATGTAAAAATTGAATATCAGTGGACCCAGAATTGATCCTTGTGGGACAACATGACTTATCTCTTTGGTTTCTGATGTATATTCATCAACTTTTATAAATTGTTTTCTTCCAGTTAAATAGCTTTTGACCCAAGTTAGCACTAGTCCTCTTATCCCATACACTTCCAGTTTGTCAAGTAGGATGTCATGATTGAGAGTCAAATATTTTCTTTGAGTCAATGAAAATTCCAGCTGCATATTTCTTTTTGTCCAGAGCGTTTGTGATTTCCTGCACAGCATCAATGAGGTTGATCTCTTTTCTCCAAAACCATATTGGTTTGATCATGACGGGGAGTCAGGAGGATGAAGGCAGCTCTGCTTCTCTCACTGCTATTCATGCAAAACACCAGGTGAAGATGTTTGTTTTCAAAGGTGCTTTTCTCTTTCGTCCACAGTTTTTGGGTTTTCTAAAAGCTCAGTAATGTTGTTTCAAAGCAGCGGCGTAGAGGCCAAACAGGAAAACAGCTCCGGCAAAAGACGGGCGACCGTGAACCTGAAGGTCGAGAGAACGGCAGCATGAAAACCACCCTAAAGAAGCATTGAGACACACAAACAGAAACCTTTCAAATGTCTCGTTCTTCACTTCTAGGCTGCCGTTTTAAACTCCTGAAGGTCATCATTGACGGGTTCCTGAACCTCGTCTTTTCAGGCTCTCACTTCTGAAATCCTCAGTCAGAACCACTGAATGCTGGTTGCTGGAATTTCTTCTTTTGGTGCTGCACACGCTCCAGATCGGAGACATCGCCATCACTGACTTCAAGTTCTTCACGGTTGCCGTACTGTGGTGCTTGCAGAGTCTCTCCCACCCCCAGGAGACTGTATCATGTTTGCAGTTGGGGGCAGCGCTGGTAAATGCAGAGAAAATAACATGTCATTTTGTTGCTGTGTACATTTTTCTGCAGAGGTGCCTCCTCAGCAGTCTGTGAAACTAACCTTCATCTGTCCATCCATTCAGTTCAGCTCCGTTTTTTATGGAAGGTGCGAAGGCACAACTAAAGCAGCGTCCAGAAAGCAATCATGCTGTAGCATAACTCCACACAACTGTGTTATGAATTATGTGTTATTATCTACACTTTTCTCTCCTTCCTTTCTTTTTAAATCTTTTTTTTTTTCTTTTCTTTTAAAGTAAATTTTATGTTGATTATTTCTATGATGTATTGTGATTTTAATGCATTTTTCTGTTTTGTGAAGCACCTTGAATTACTTTGTGTACGAATTGTGCTATACAAATAAACTTGCCTTGCCTTGTTATCTACACACTTGCTGGTTTAAAAAACACTTCATAAAATGCTCCTTTGATCCTAATTCTCCTGCTAAAGTTGCTGGTTCTTCCTCATTCGTGTCGGTAACGTCAGCAGTCGACCTCGGCTGCGCTCCGTTCAAACATTTGGTTCTGACACCAATTAAAAGGCTCGGATGTCTGGCTGCTGAATGATCTCTGTGATGGTGACTCATGTGGGTTGCTCTCCTCCTGCGTGATGTGATATCCGTCTGGGAGGAGGTCCCAGGCCGAGGACGTGACTCTACAAATCACAGTTCCTTTCCTCCAGGAAGAGCAGAGACGTTCTCTGTTGTATCTGCATCAAGTCCTGAGCTCAGGACCGTGTTAGTCTGTGGGAATCCTGACAGTTTGACCATAAACTCAACAGAGAATCGAAACAGGAAACAGATGAAATGAAGTGCAGAAATGCAGCATTGAATGCTGTATGGCTGGATGAAAAGGAAACTTAAAGGGTAATAATTGGCACAAAAAAAAAAGTAAATACATAAAGAAATGATCAAAGTTGAGCAAAAATAAAATGAAAACAGCACAAAAAAAAGATATGTTTGTGAAAAATGCCAGAGCCGGGTATCGAACCAGCGAGCTTCTGCACCAAGGATTCCCATGGATTCCAATAGTTCAAGGATTTGAAGGACCAAAAGTCATAGCTGGAAAAAGCTGAAAGAGCTGAACATTTGAATAGTTGAATGATTGAAATAGATGAAACATTGTAGAATGAGTTAAGAGACAAAATATGGGGGAAAATACTAGAATAAAGACAGAGAAACAGGAAAACAATGGTTGAATACTTTAAAACATTCAACTCATTAAGTTTATCTAGAGCGTTACAGCTCTCTGACCTGCACAAAAACAGAAAAAAATATGAAAGTATATTTTTCCAAAGCTGCTTCTTTGCTGAGAAACAACCATGAAAACAGAGACCAGAAGATGCTGCTGAGGACACATGGGAGGTGATGGTGATGCAGGAGTCCTGAGGATGTGAAACCTGCAGGATGATGATGACGAAGATGATGATGGCCTTCTGCCTTCACTAACTTTACCCTGCAAAGCCACAACTGTGTGAAGAATCCCTGTGTCTGAGGTTAAAGCAAAGGTCATGGATCAGGAGAGGCCTGGAGGCATAAAGATGGATGTTTGGTCCAGCCTTCAAACATAAAATGACTGATTTTAAAAAAGCTTTCTTTCGTTGTTTTAGTATGAGTATCATAGTTTTTTTTATTGACCAAATGTTGAGCAAATTCTTCATGTTTTGACACTTTTGGAGCTGATGTGAGAGAAATCACCTGAACGTAAATGTCAGCTTGACAAAAAAGATAGTGACCGACCTCCAAAGGCGAAGATCGGTGGACCCCGCAGCACTGATCCTCCAGGGAACTGACAGCTTCAAGCACCCGAGTGTTTACCTCAACATGAAACTGGACCGGTCCCGTTACACTGACCTGTACACAGCCACCTTCATCTTCTGAGGAGACTGAGGCCCTTTGGAGTGTTCAGACCTCTGAGGACTGCTTACGAGCCTGTGGAAGCCTCTGCGCTCCTCCATGCTGTTGTGTGAGCGAGCAGCACCGACCAGGACTCAATGATCCGGTCAGGAGGGCCAGCTCTGTCCTGGGCTGCCAGCTGGAGCCTGTAGAGGAGGTGGGTGAGAGGAGGAGGTGGCTGAGAGGAGGAGGTGGCTGAGAGGAGGAGGTGGCTGAGAGGAGGAGGTGGCAGAGGAGGAAGTGGGTGAGAGGAGGAGGTGGCTGAGGAGTGGCTGCAGAGTCATGGCAGATCTGTTCAGGTCCCCCTCTGAGCCAACAATGCTCCTGTCCTTCATCACTCCTCTCATCACTCAGGTGAATTCTTTTTTTCCTTTTTCTCAACATGTCAGTTTCACACAAAAGCAAAAACTGACCCACTTTAACGGTATTTATCTGGTTTCCTCCATGGCAACCGCCTTACAGAGCTATCTGAAGGCAGCCTCCACCCCACCGCGCGTCCATTAGTGCTGCTGCTATTCAGATTCTCTTGTTCTTAACGCTGTTCTGTCCTGCAGTGTCCTTGAGGCATGAAACATAAAGGCAAATTAGCCGTTCCCCCTCCCAAGGCATTTCATGATCCGTGCAGTTTCTTTAGGAGCCCAGTTTTATTAAATCAATTGAATGCTCGATTGACAAACCTTATGAATTCACTTTAAGGTCCTGAAAGTCTAGAATTCATTTCATCCAGACAAAGGTAATATAACCAAGCGCAGTGACTTTTCGTTGTCTCACAGAAATTCTCCATCAGAACACGCGTGAAGACTGATGGGAACGGGAAGAAAAAGCTTCATAAAATGCTGTTGAACAGAAAAATTAACCAGGATGACTCAGTATTTTCATGGCTGACTCAGCTGCTTATGGTTATATTAGGATGCATCAAATACTGGGGTCTCCTCTCTATTTAATAACCCCTGCAGCTGCAATAAAGTCTTTGAACCCTTGAATTAGAAATGTCTAGTGTGACATTTGGAAGACTAAACTTGAACTTGTCTTCATAAACTCTTGCACTCAGTCCTGTTTCCATCCATCCACGCGTCCGTCCGTCCGTCCATCCGTCCAGAAACTGTTGAATCCCTTTTGGGGTCACAGAGGTTGCTGGAGCCTATCCCTGTTGGGTGAAGGCAGGGCACTCTGAACAGGTCATGAGTCTGTTGTAGGCACACTCATGTGTACACGCAAGAGACACCAATAATTGTGAACTGTGGAAGGTTGGTGGTTCAATTCCTGCCTCCACAGTCTGTCTGAGTTTCCTTTGCCATGATGCAGAGCATCAATTTGCTAGCTGGCTTTAGCTGTCACTTTTAAGAAAGAAAAACCTACAAATCTGCTTTGTCTTAAAGCTGCTTCCTCTAGGGGGCGCCATTATAAATCCTCCAACTGTATCTGACCTTCTCTGCATCCTACTTCTGAAGTACTTTTTAACTCTTTCCTTTACCTGTTGTTTCTTTCCTTGTCAAGATTGTGAATAGTAACACATCTTCAATCAGGTCTTGACTTGGCTATCAACTGGCTGAACTTTGCCTTTCCTCAGACTTTGACTCCACTGACTTCATTATCTTTGCTTTTGTATGGAATGATGACATCATTCTATGATGACATCATTCTATACCTTTGGTTCTCTCACCTCATCAGTTTAAGCCCCCTTCGTTGAAAAGAATTAGAGAGCCCCTCCTTTCTTTTTGTGGTGTCCCTCAGGGGGTAGTGTTAAACCCCCTGGTTTTAAATACACAACCATTTCCGAGGGGAAATGACGTTTGTTGGGTTTCCACCGGGTACCTGCTCATCACTCAACGATGATGTCCCTTAAACTCAAAAATACCCCCATGAACTGCAGCAGAACCACTGACAAGAACCGATTTGCTGTCAACAGACTGCATGAGCTGCTCACTAAGGCTTGATTTTAGGATTGATTTGGGGATTCTTTGGTTTATTCATGTTTAACAGTCTTGGGCCTTCTATTTTAAGTCATCTACTTTTAAAGTATGAGCCCTCGGGGCCCTGAGGTCATCCGGTGCTGGCCTTTTAGTTACCCCTAAGGTGAGGACCAAATCTTCTGGTGAGGCTTCGTTCTGCCATCACAGTCCTCACCTGTGGACCGTGATGGCAGTCCACAGTCTCTGCGGCTCTGAGGGACTGTAGAGGTTCTTAAAAGAAGACCCACATTTTTAAATTGGCTTTTACTTGATCTTATCTGCTTATTTATTCTGTTATTTTCAGTAGATATTATTTGATGAATCTAATTTTATTGAATGCATTTAATCTTATTCTCAATTGTATGTTTTTATTTTCTTATAATGTATTAGATTTTAGCATCTAATCATGATTTTAGCCCCATGCAGTGATTCTTGTGGGGATCTTTTCTACCAGGGCTTGCCGGCTTGGTTGGTGGTTATTGCCGTAGTTGTTGCCCCTGCTGGGGTGGCTGCAGTTTAACATTGCAGCCTCACGGCTGTGAAGTGGACCCCGATAACATCCGGGTCTGGGGGGGGGGGGGGGATGTTCCTACGTCTGAGTTGCCCCTGGTGTGAAGAGATACTGTTTCCTCACAGCAGAGTCTGAAGTGACTTTTATCAGTATTCATAGTGTGTGGGGTCATAGGTCACATGTTAACGGAGGGGAGTGGGATGGTGAAGGGTGGGTGGGTGGGGTTTTTCTTTAATACTGTATGTGTTTGTTTTGAAATGTAAAGCACCAGGCTTGAGAAACGCTTTCAGAATAATTCTGACTCTGATATCATTTTTTTCAGGATAGTAAACTGACCAATCAAAAACCTCAATAAAAGTAGGTGGAGCCTGCTGGCCGTCCAACTTTCAAAATGTTTGATTGACAGTCTTCGTGTAGCCTGCTTTTAAGTGGTAGGGGTGTGGCATTCCAACAAGCCCAGTCCTGATTGGTGAGGGTGGTTACCATAGAAACGCAAACTGACTTGGACCGATCGCTGCGTCTGGCTCCAACATGGCGGCGTCCATAATTCAGAAAGATGATGACTGATTTGACTTTATTTGGCTTGAGCCGGACTAAACCATTTTCTGGTGGTGGGGGTCACAGTCCCTCTGTCCAGTTCTCAGAAACATTGAATGTTTTGAACACAGTAACAATCCAGAGTTAACGGTGCTGGATAAAAGAAGGGTTGTGAAAATAATGACTGGTCTCTTTAAAGTGAGTGACGGCAGTAAATCAGAGCAGCACTTAGAAACTGTTGGAAGGTTTTTCTCCCTCTGTGAGAACATCAAACATGCCAAAACCCTTCAAGGGACTCTGTAATCTTCTACAAATGTTTTCTTTCCTTTAAGATAAGTCAGTCCATCTGTGTTTTATCTCCAACGATCCATCCGCGTAGCCGTTGATGAACTTTCACATCCTCCTCGTGGGACGGTTCGATTCCCTTCATCTTCCTCTGCGGTCGTCCCGGTGGTTTTTTTTTAAACCGCCCATTGTTGTCAAGGCTGTTTTCTGTGAAAACAAAGCTGTCTCTCGTCACGGAGAACACAGACTTCAGCTTCATCCTGTCATCCTTCATTTATCTATCTGCAGGGAGAGAGGAGGCTGACCTATGAGAAGCAGACGATGACATGTGGGCTGAACCGGAGCGTCTCTCCGTCAGACTGACGTTCAGCTCAGCTGCTGCGGTGAAATCCACGCATGACAGGAACACGCTGAGAGCAGAGAAGAAACCTGGGGATGCCCAGTTTACCTCAGTCTGCTTCGTTAGTTCAGTTTAGAATGTTCCTGCTCAGTTCTATGGATTCATTATGATTTGATGTTTACTTGACAGTTTCCGGTACGAAGCCCATTGAGACGACTGTTGCTGTGATTTCAGGCTGTAGAAATAAAACTGAATTGAAACTTGTCGTCCTTGTACGTCACGCAGAGGCTCCCTTGTCTCAGTCTGTGGGAGACCACACCTCCTCTGGTGTTCTCCTCCTCCTCCCTCCTTTCTCGCTCAGACTCTGGCCAAGGAATCTCAGGCAGCATTTAATTGCAGAGTGAACGGATTTTGTGGGGCGAATGAGCTCGGCACCAGCGCCGAGACGGTTCCACGCACTCCCCGAGCCCGAGGAAAGCACATGGATGGAGTGGGTGACCAAATGACGTCACGGAGCCGCGGGAGTCCAGCTGCTGCTGCGCGGGGAAGGACGCCTCAGATCCAGGTACCGCCGGCGGCGTGAGAGCTTTTCCAAGAGAAGAAAAGAGGAGAGGAGACGGGAGGAGAGAAGGAGAGACTGAACGCCTGCAGCAGAGGAGACGGAGGGGACGGTGGGGGGGAGGCATGAAGGAAAGACGGCCACGGGGTGAGGAACAAGAGAGGGGAAGAAAAAGTTAGAAGAAAGAAAAAGGAGGTGATTACGCACGCAAAGAAGGAAGAAGAAGGGAAACAACAGACAGGAAGGAAGGGGAGGGAGAAGTCCAGGGTGAAAAAAAAGAGTTGGAGAAAAGTTTTCTGCTGGGGAGGCGCAGATGAGGAAACCAGAAGGAGTGAATGACTGGGCTGGAGGGAGCTGGGACGGGAACAAACCACTTCTTTTCTGAGACCGTCCCATTTTCTGGGCTGCGTTGGACATGTACACGGACGGCTCCCAGACGCTGGGACACCACCGCTTCCTCCAGCGGGCCCACCCCCCCTGCCCCAGCCAGCACCGCTTCTCCTGTGAGCAGCTGTACGGCTGTTACGCCGGCTCCGGACGCCCGCCTGCGTCCGCCGCACGCCGGGACTGCAGGAGGGACGTCCGGGCTCCTCAGGTCAGAGGCGGCGGTCAGCGCAGCCCACAAAGGAGGCCTGTGTTTGGGGGGCCCGGCCCCTGGAGCCACCCAGACGACTGGAGCCAGACATGCGCCTGGGAACTGAACCCGGCCCTGTGGAGCTGCCCGGCACAGCCCGCAGGGAGACACTGCTCCTCTGTGCGCCAACACTGTGGCTGCGTAGTAAGCAGCTACAACGGGGGACCCGCCCTCCACAGCGGGATACCACACCCACTACCCCATCTTCAGGTCAAAGGTCATGGGCACAGGCGAAGAAGGACCATCAGGTATCTGTCCTTGGACGAAGAAGAAGGCTGTGGATGTTCTTCTGGAAGCTACCAGGTGGATCCGGTTCCTTCTAACATGGCAAACGGGCACTGTGGACCGGAGGCCGTGTTCTTCCAGGGAGGGGCGCACAGAGATAACCATCAGGAGCCTGAAAGGCTGGACGTTTCATCAAAGGAGGGTTGCAGTAGCTGTGAGGG
Source organism: Oryzias curvinotus (assembly GCA_023969325.1). Classification (NCBI taxonomy): domain Eukaryota; kingdom Metazoa; phylum Chordata; class Actinopteri; order Beloniformes; family Adrianichthyidae; genus Oryzias; species Oryzias curvinotus. Next base: position 37,801,212 of record CM043722.1, read on the forward strand.
TTCTCATGAATGCTTCTTCCCCACTGAGGTCCCACTGAATCATTTAAACCACAGAAGACCGGGAACCTGCAACCTCCCCTCAGGTGTCGCCCGCCTGGAGACGTCCACCCCTCCAAACATCTGCCAGCGTCAGCTGTCTGAGGAGACGAGGCAGAGGAGGAGGAAGCCTACAGTTAGGGATCAGATACGGCAAGTGGTGACAGATCTGGAGGACGTGCTGGGGGGGTTGAAGCAAGTTCACGTGGAGATGAAAGAGGTAGGAGGTCTATAATTAGGGCTATTTACTCTCTAGGTGCACATCACTCATATTATCATGCCAGACGCTCTACACCCTGATCCGTCCCCCTGATCCTGAGACGTTTGAGACGATGACGTGACGAGAGGAGGGGAGGGGACTTCCTGTGTGTTCACGTGTGTCTGTGTGTGTTCATGTGTGTTCAGAAGAGTTTCTGTGTGTTCATGTTTATAGTTATGAGTGTTTTCCTTTTTATGTTTTATGTGTTGGTTTTTTCTTTGTGTTTATGTGTGTTTTCATGAGTGTGATTCTTTGTGTATTTAGGTGTGTTGTTGTGTGTTCTTATGTGTGTGTTGATGTCTGTGTTTTCATGTCTGTAGTTACATGTGTGTGTTGTGTGCGTGTTTTCTGTGTGTGTGATTGTGTTTTCTGTGTGTGTGTGTTTTTTGTGTGTGTTGTGTGTGTGTTTCCTGTGTGTGTGCTGACTCATCACTGCGTTCCTCTCGTCGTCGTCTGTTGGATCACTGGCTGGACGTCCCGCTCTGATCGTCCAGTTTTTGTTTCTTCAGCGGTTTGTTCGGCTTAAAGCCGTAAATAAACGTTCATTCCTGAAAGAATCTGCTCCTTAAATGAGAGTTCAGACATTCTGAGGTCAAACAGGTGAGGAAACATTGATCATCACTTCTATGAATTCAATTCAGTTTATTTGTAGAGCCCAAATTCACAACAACAGTCGTCTCGATGGGCTTCGTATCCATAATTGAAAAAGTAAAACATAGATTCAAAAGGATCATGAATAGATAGAATTCAATAGGAAAATACTACATTGAACTAACAAACTGACTAAACTAAACTGGACATCTCTGCCCTTAGACCACCCTTCGCGGAGACTTTAGAGGACGGCAAATTAAAACCTGTAGATCAGTGTTTTTCAACCAGTGTACCATGGGAAATTGCCCTCATTAACTGATCCAAAAACATTTCCATCTCCAGGATTTCAGCTCTCTGTTCATCCAAACAAACCCTGATAAAACACTGAGTAGTTAGGAATATGAAAGATCATAAAATTATTTTTTCTTTGTGTTTATTTGATTCTATTAAAGACATTTGGATAAGAATGACGGTACCGCAATTTAGCTGCAACTAAAGCTTTTTTCTAAAAAGTCCCGCCCCTTTAACTGTCTCCGCCAATCATTCTTGGAGGCTTAATCACACGTCATCAGTCTGACCAATAAGAAGTGGTTAAAGTCTTCACTTCCTTGTTCTGATTCTGCTCATAAAGTCTCTCAGTTCCAACAGAAGTACCAGCTAAAGCTCGTCTTTAGCGGTGTAGCTTTCCACAGAATCCGGTGTCAGTCTTTCTGCGTTCGGCTGATTTGTGCACTACATCTCCCATGATGCATTGGGTTAAAGTGACAGTCTCGGCGCACAATGAGTCTCTCCTCTTAACGTCTTGAAACAACAACGAACTCACATCAAACTGTTTTTAAATCTTCTAACTTACCTTTTATTACATGTTTTAGAAAAAACTGCAGCAGCTTCCAGCTTTTTTTGCCACAATAATCACAAAACTGCAGGTGAGATCATGGAGGGGCTGTAGATTAATGCAGACAATGAGTTTCTCGTTTTTTATTTTTTATGCTGGTGTGTCGTGGGATTTTTGTCAAGGTTAAAGTGTGGCGTGGCCCAAAAAAGGTTGAAAAACACTGCTGTAGAGGAACTAAAAATACCTCTGAATTTGCTCAGGATAATCAGGATATTTAAGATAATTTCAATGGCTCTTGGTTTGATCACTGACTGTATCTGAAAACTGGACGTACTGACTCCTCCCCCGTGGCGTTCCAAACAGGAAGTGGCTCGAAGAAGTCAAAATCCCACGAACCGCTATAGAGAACTAATCAGCTGTTACTCGTGCTCTGAGGTGAAGAGGTGTGTTTAACAGAGTGGAAAAAGGTTGGAAGGTCCGGCTGTGAATCGGCTGCATCGGACGCCGAGAAGCCCATGCTGCAGTATGCAGGAGGAGGCGGAGCTCAACGTGGCCAGGGCCCACGTAGAGCTCCGCCTCCTCCTGCATACTGCAGCCAGGGGTAGTTGCTCCCGCCTGCTGCTAATCACATTTGGCGGCTAAGTGAACGCGCTCTGCAGGCGGTTAAGCAGTCGACAAGCCTCCACTTTGCAGTTTCTCATGACCGCATCAAATCTCTTCATCCGATTCTTTCCCTGTTTGCTTTTCCCAGAATTCTGTGGGAGTTTGGTTTCAGGTTGGATTTGCTCTTTGCGGTGATCGTGTTCTGAGGGGGCGGGGCAGTAGCAATGTAGGGTTCATCGTTGACGGGATGTTTTCCTTCCTCCTCCAGGTGGTGGAGCAGATAGATCGCCTCACAGCGGACATCCGCCTGGAGGTGGGGGCGCCGGGCGTCACCCGGGGGCCGTCCGGTCACCTTCATGACCCTGCTCCTGTAGGAGACCTGAGAGTCGCACTGATGGCCAATCATAAACCTGCTACCGGTCAGGGCCCCCAAGCCAACGGCGAGGACCGCGTCCTCCTCAGAACAAACGCCCCCTCCCCCGTCCACATGGCTGCAGTGGTCAAAACCAACAGCTTCGTCCCCCCCGGCCTCCATAAGGACTCCAGTCAAGAAAAGCTGCTCGGCATGAACGGACACCTGCCTCATCTCAACCTGAAGCGGGCCCCCAACCACACTGAACCCCCCCAAACCCTGGACCCAAAGGTCATCATCGAGAACAGCCCCTCCAATCCCCAAACTCAGAAGCCCCCACCTTATCCCCAGAACGGCAGATGCGGGAAGGGCCCCCACCCACAAACCCGGCCTGTGAAGACCCCTCCCCACCCTGTAAGAGGACGCCTGAGCACCAGCAAGGTGTAGGGGGGGGGCGTGGGGGCCTGAAACGTGAGGCTCTTCTGTGACGGGTGGAGGTCGGGGACCCGGCGGGGGCCCGGCGGGGGCGTCTGTCAGTAAGTGACGTTGGTCCTGATGCTTCTGCATGACGTCGGCTGTGTTTACTGGCAGCTCGGTTCAGAGCCAGAAAACGAGCTGCAGCATGCGCCGTGGGGGGGGGGGTTGTTTGATGTGCGTGTCTGTGTGTGGGCAGCAGTGCAGGGGAGGGGTGGGATGGGGGTGGGGGGGGTTCTGCTTTGGTTGATATCATGCTTTCCCAGCTCTCTCCACTCCGGGTATGGAGCAGTATTTATGCCAACATGTTGCACACAAAACGTTCTTTTTATTTTTTTTGGGTTTCAAAAATAATTTTGTGTTTTCCAGACAAATGTTTCTGCAGGCGGTGTGTCTGCTCTCTCTTTATTCCTGTCTTTTATGTTTTAAGTTTAGGGAGACAAAGCTGTTTGATGGCAGCTATCTCACGCTAAGCTGAAACCATTTGTTTTGAAAGCAAAAAAAAAAATGTATTGAAAAAAAAAACTTTTTGAAAGCAAATATTTAATATTTCAATTTGCAACTTAGAAAGCTTTTTGTGGTGGCATAAATATCCCTCCATACCCCGTCTGTCCTGTCAGTGATGCTCCACATGTGGATGTAATCAGAGGCGGAGGGAAAACAGTTTTCCTTTCACGAGTCCGGGGAGGAATTCTGTGTCGGGAAAAGGGAAAAGCAACGTTAGGAGCTGCATTTGTTCCTCTGAAAGTGTGCTTGAAGAGCCTCGCTCTGCGTCCCTGCAGCACTTTCACTTCACTGAATTTGAAGCTAAAACACCCAGGAGGCTCTGAGGTGATGCTTTTTTGTAAACGCTGTAACTTGAAGGGAAAACAGCCCCTTTAGCTGAGGCGGGAACTGGAACAGCCCCTCCGACGTGCCCCCCCCTGTAGGTGCTGCAGAGACATGTGTGAGAGTTTAGGGCCTCCCTCTTGTGGAGGAAATGCGTAACTGCAGTCTATTTTTCTGGGCCCTGTGCGTTGGGTAAGCGCAGTCTGGTTTTAATCATAAAACCCCCTCAGCCGCGTGCCAGCGCCCAGCGCAGCAGACCCTCGCTACGTCTGCGTCCACCATAAACTGCAGCGCTCCATGCTGCTGCAGGAGCAGGCGCGCTTCCAAGGGGGGGGGCTTCTGGATGATGCTGGCAGGCGCTGGAGGTGCATCTGGATGAGCCGTTTTAGTGAACTGCAGTGATGGAGTTTCTGCTCAGCCTCCATGTTGTTGGTATTTGAAAGGCTTAAATGGTTTCAATGAGCCCCTCAGAGCTCAGGGTCAATGATAAAAGGACCAACATTGCTAAGCAACCCAGATGCGCACTGCAAGCTGCCCCCCCACTGCTTCAGTCACCAAAAAAGGTTTTTACGTTTACGTGTTTAAACTTCTCGTCTCAATTAAACGGCAGAAACAGAAAAAGACGTACATAGATTTAAATGCAACCTTTGCCTCTAAAAAGGTCATTTAGGTTCAGTTTCTAACCCAAATGCAGCAGAAATGCAGCTTTTTGTGGTCATTGAGCCATTTATTTATAAAATGTGACTATTAAATTCTGACAATATTTCAATTATAACAATCATCTCATTCTCTTTATGTAACAATTGAAACTTTTTTTTTTACGTTTAACAGCAGCTTATACTAGTTCTTTTTAAAATAAAATACCCTCTGAACCTGCAAGAAAGCCAACCATGACTTTTTCAGTCAGTATGACTTATTCATCCTTTTTCTCCTTTTATATTACACAAACATGATAGTCGGTGTAGAAACCAAGTCGGTGTAGAAACCAATAAAAAAACCAAGTGATAGAACGATATAAAATTATGCAGCAAATTTCTGAAAGAGGAGAAGAAGTAAAAGTCGTATAAAATGCCCTAAAACAGAAGTATTAGCAGTCCACCCACTTTCTATGACAGTCCTGTTCTCTCTATAATGACTACACATTCAGTTACAGACACACATAGAACTACACACAAACATATACATACACTTGGAAACACACACGTGTCATATTTAAGCACTTGTTTGGTTCCTTTCATGTCTTATTTCCCAACAAACCCAAGTTTAATTCTCCTAAAGATTGACAGATGTATCACAGTTAGTTTGTATTTTGTACATGAACACATTTACCAGTAATCATATTTCTGTATTTGTTCTTGAAGTATTTTATGTTTAGACCTAAAGGACACATTCCTTCCTACAAACCAAGGGAAGGATTTCAAATCCTTTCACTTTCAGTTTTAATCCTGTAATAGAATTATGTAGAATTATTATATAACTTCAGAGCCTGAAGGGAAGGTTCCTCTGACCCAAAGCGTTGAGCGTCCTCTCCTCAGGCAGTTTTATGGGGCTGGATGATCTCATGATGATGGAGGTTTTTGGTTAAAGATGAAAACTTTATGAATCCCACAGACACACACAGACATTTGATGTACAGTCTGATGCAAACGTTCCCGCTCGGGCTGTGGAGGTGTCAAGATTTCTGCAGAGACTGACAGAAAAATCTGAAAAACAAGCTTTTCTTTGCAGGTTTGACTCACAACTGAGACATCATGACTCACAAGGACACACACGTGTTCCCATCACTGAGGGACGACACAGGAGGAAACCTTGAAAGCCTCTGCAAACACGTCTTGTTGAGTGAGTCCTCTGAGTTACAGTCATCTTTCTCTGTTTTCTGCATTTCCAGCAGGAGCAGACCGAGGCAGCACTGAAGGGGGGGGTTAAAGAACCCAGAGCTGACCTGCCATCCATGGAGCATCACCAGGGAATGCGAGTGTGAAGACGAGCTAGAGGATCCTGTCAAGGAGTAAGCTGCTGAGAGGAGGAAGGAGAGAGCGGGTACAACCACAAACAAACAGCAACATAAGCATCATTTTTCACGACAGGGAAGATTTTTTTATCCCAAAATGACTATTTTTTTAACAGATTTTACCAAACCGTGTGGAGTTCAGGAAAGATATATTTTTGTACGAGTGTTTGAAAGTACGAGGATGGAAGGAAAGAAGAGACGAAGAGCTGCGACTGGAAAGACTTTTATTCCTGTGAACTCTGTTTGATGCTCAGTTGATCCTAAATGTCCCGGTTTTCTGGGTAAATAAAGACGTGAGCGGCGTTTGGTGGCGGGCAGCTCGTCTGTGAGGGGGGAGTGGAAGCTGTTGCTCAGCAGATCCACAGTGTCCGTGTGTGGTCTGACTCAGCCGGCGTCTGTGTTTGTTTAAATCTTGTCTAAGAATGTCGCCGCTCTCTGCTTTGACCAAATCCCCCTCCCCGTTTCGTCGCAGATCCCTCATCCTTCGTCATGACTGACAGAGGCAGAACTGCTCGTCAGGTTCATGGTTGTCTGTTGTCATCACACACCAAACCACAACGGGGACCAATCAGAATCTTGTCATTTGAACGAACCAAATAAAAATATGACTAACAAGGAGATCTTGGAGCAGTCGGTGTGACCTTTAGGCCTCTGGGGAGCGGCTCAACATGAGGCCGGGGGGGCAGACATTTGTGGAGCTGCAGTCATTACAGTTTCTGTGATGTTCCGAGTGAATTCCCACAGACAAAACCTCGCCTTACGTAACTGTTTTTGGTGCCCAGATGCAGACTCCCAAGCAGGAGGCCTCCAGGTGAGGAACCCAGCGTTCTCCGTTGGCTGGGGCAGAGGGGGCAGGGAAGTACCAACCCAGGACGGGTTCGAATCTGAACACACAGAAAAGACAGAAGAAAGAGGTGGAGCAGAGCAGGAGGCAGGACGTGCATGAACAAGCCCCTGGAGTCTGCGTCCTAATGAATGCAATGCAGGTGTGGCGATCAATCACAGCAGAGTCAAGAACAGGAAGCAAACAAAAACGCACAAAAGAACAAGCTCCTGCAGAACAGAGCAGGAAGTCTGACAAAAGGAGGCTAGACAAACGCCGCGAGGCAGAGAGCAGGACGGCCTTTGCTCTGTTTGTCCAAAAGTTTGAATCTGAACAAAAACAAAAGTCAGAAAAACGCTGAGTTGCTCAATCCTGTTGGATACGTTACAAGATTTCTATAAAGGTTTATGGTGCAGCGGGGCATTAATGTCCTTCAGTTCAGCAGATCTGAGCTGGTGCTGGGGGGGGCCACTGCACCATGAAGCACTTTCTGTCACAAACGTTCACTCCTGAAATCCTCCTGAACCGGGATGCTCTGCAGGTTCTCCAACAGGAACAGGGATGTTTCTTTTGAACGGGCTTCAGAGGACTTGAATCCAGTTTGGTACCTTTTCTTTTTGCTCATTCTTGAGACTCTTTGGTGGTGGTGGGGGGGGGGGGCAGCGTTTGCTTCAATCCAAACTCAAATCCCTCGATTGAACATCAGATTATAGTTTGGATCTGAACAGATATTATATTAGTTTGAGTTATATTTAGATATTATCCACTAAAGCTTTAAGCCTGAGTCCCACCTGTCCTCACAGGTGGATCCAGCTGCCTGCAGGTAAAAAATGGTCAAGCCTGTGCAGGTCATGCAGGTGACCTGCAGGAAATATCAAGGTCGTAGACGCTCAGTGAACCCGTAGAGAGAAAATACTCACTTCTTCTACATTTATGCCGCGGTCGTAGTGAACACTTAGGCAACACGTAAGGGTGGGGTAGGTGAGATGCAGGCGTGTCGTTACAGATATTTTATTTTTTAAACCCCCCCCAAATCCTGCAGACCATAGAAGGAGCCGTTAGGGCTGTTCACGTGATACGTGCACGCTCCTCGCTGCAGTCTGACTGCTAGAAACAAGGAAATCAGACAATCAGAGTGTAGTTTGTGTGGACGTCCTACAGGATCGTACGGCACACCCTGTGCAGGCAGGCAGGAGTGGAGAACAGCCATGAGATCACCAGAAGAGAGACAGGGTGGTCAGGATCCAGGCGATGGTCGGGGCAGAAACAGGGTCAGGAGACAGAAGATCAGGTCCAAACATAGAGTCAGGTGTGCAGCATCCAGGAAGTGGGGCTTGAACTCTGGAGATGGTTACCATTGGTGACCAGAGGGGGAAACAGACTTCTGACAACGAGACACTTCCCACACCCACAAAAATGGTACGTTCCATTATCATGGCGTCCCTGAGGAGGCCGTATGAGCCTCATGGGAACCGAAAAACACCTGAGCTCCCGTTAAGATGCAGCCGCCCCTCTATGTATCTTCCCATTTAAAAAACTGAGTCTACTTGAAACTTAAAAAAAGAAATGAGCAAAGCAATCATTCTGGATGTATGGGAGTCACAACAGAGTTTTTTTTATTACATTTTTGTAATTAAAGTTTATTTTATTTTAGTTTTTATAAAGACATCTCATTAAAAGTCGCAGCAGAAATGCGGTTTCAGTCTGTCCAGATGAGCAGTAGTAAAGGGGAACAGCGATGCGGGTCAGGATCTCCTGCAAATACCACCCAGGTGACTGACGGCATGATGCCACCCAGCTTGACACAGAACAGGACAACCGTCAGCATGACTCAGCTGTTTGTCCTCTGGCCACGTTTACCACCCTGGGAGTGAGGAAGTGGCCCGCTGTGCCACACTCCCGCCCTGGTCTGGACCTGAACCCAGCTCTGATCAGAATCTCAGCGGGATGACAGATCTGCTGAGGAATTTCTCTCCTCGGTGCCTAAATCAACCTGCAGAGATGCTCTCTCCAGGCGGAGCACGCTCCTGCAGCCCGTCACGTGGTCCGGCTTTAACCTGCACACACCGACCAACTGACACGCACCTGGAGACCCCTGCCTGTTTGGTCTGCACACATGGTGTTACCGGCTCCCTCCCTCAGCGCCGTACCTACCTGCTCGCTGGGTCGGGTGCCAGCCCTCCTGGTCTGAGCTTGTTTAGGATCTGAAGTTCTGCAGATGTTTTGGGTTTCTGGCAGTTTCTATAAATCCATCGCTACACTTTCATCCAGAAGGTGAATCACCGACTGACGTTTTCTGAAACGACAGTTACTTGTTTGGTTTCTGCACCTTTTGCTTTCAGCTGAGGTCTTTTCTGTTGAAGGTTTTCTTCAGGAACGTCACTCGGAGCATTTAACGTCTTTCTTTTAGAAATCTCTGCTGTGGGAGGCTGTACAATATTGTTCTGTGAGCCTTCAGACAGACTCAAATGGAGATGGCTTTATGAATGGTGGGGGGGGGGCAGTTTCCAGACATTTTTAATAACATAAACTATCTTTGTGGCTGTGCAGCACGTCCAAACACTTTCAGCTGCTCTTAATCTTCATGCTGGTTGGTTTCCTCTAAATCCTCACATCTGTGGACTTCGTGTAGCATAAACCCAGTGGAGCAGGTTTTCCAGAGTTTTCTGGAGAAGCCGTGGGGGGGTGAAGGCCTCGAACGAGGTCAACTCCAACGCCAAAGATTCATTTTTGTTCCCGGTGCAAACATCTTGCTGGATTTGGTTGATCTTCTAACTCAGACAGAACATCCCGGAGCTTTAAGGAAGAGCGTGCACGTGAGCATAAATCAAGACGATCTGGAGTTCATCTGTCAGTGCTGCAGACCCCCACCCCCCCTGTGGCTGGTTTCAGTCAATGTGGCATTTATGTACAAAGTCCTGAGGTCTGGGTCTTCACAGAGGTCTGTCAGCAAACATGCCTTCCTGCCTGCAGGCCCGTCTGCATCTGAGGCCACATCCTGCAAGCTGAAGCTCCTCGGCTGGTTTCTGTCCGCCGGGATGAGCGGAACCCGGAGCCGAGGATCCGCTTCACTCTCAGAACCAAACGGAGGCTGGTTGTCTTCAGAGGGACTGGCTGGCCTCCACAGCGTTTTCACTTGCTCCGCACACGTTATTCAAACCTCCAGACGGTTTAGGGGATTGTATGTTGAGCTCAATAGAGGCGTGGGTTCAAATCCCTGACACCATATGTGACGGATTCTTTGTAGCAGTGAAGAAATAAAACACTCTCAAATAAGAGGACCAAGCTCCAAATACCAGACAAATGGATTTTATTGTTCCCCCAAAAAAATAATATCAAAGCCTGTTGCCTCCACTGCAACCAAGACTCATAAAGGCTTAGCCCCTCCCACAGGCCGATCAACCAAACACTGCTCTGAATCCAATTCCCGTCTTGCATCCTGGAGGATTCTTAAACATAACTCCAAAATGACAGCTATTTAACCAACACAGAAACAAAGCAAAAAACAAGGCAACATGTGATGTCACTTCCTGTTTCCTGTGGGTGTGTGCTGATGTGGACAATGCTCTGGTTTGGCTGTTTGTGGAGGGGAACTTAGACGGTGAGTAAGATTCTGTCTAAACCAAGAGTCCACCTTTAGAATGAAAGACGATATGAAATGTGAAGGATCTGTTTGCACGTGTGGGTGAAACTCTGAACTGCTGCTGGGCTGAGAGGAAAGACACAAACCAACACCTGAGGCTGCTGTTCAGCCGCTGTCCTGCTGCCTGTGACGCTTCTTCGTCACGCGGATGATGATCACCTCACATGATAATCTCAGTATTATTACAATTATTCCATATGGCTTAAAGTACAAAGTTTTGTATAGTTTTAATTCATTAGGTTTTCATGGAAAGAAAGTATTGTTAAAAAGCACAAAAATACAAATGTATGATTTAAAATTGATGATGTTAATGTTACTCATTCTCTAATAGAAAGGATCAGGTGTTACAAAAATATTATTTGTTTTAATACTTTAATGAGAAACATCAAAAATACAGAACATTTTAGTGTTTAAATTAAATGAAAAAAACAAAAACCTAGAGGATCATCAGCAGAACAATCAGCTCTCAGAAAACCTGCAGCTCCTGATCTAAAAAAAAGAAGATTTCAGCCCCTGAAACAGAAGATATGAAGAGAAATGAATCTAAAACGGATTTTCCTGCTGTCTTTCAGAAGCTCCGAAATCTTCTTTTGTACATTTTCTTCTCAGTTCATCAGTAACGTTTTCATGCAACATCAAAAGTGTTCAGCTGGGATGTCGGCAGTACCTCGTCACTCTGCAGTTGCGGGTCTGGACATAAATCCCTGTGTAGGTGACGTCACATCTCACGATGTTGTTGGAGAAGTCCGACTCCAGAACGTACAGATTAGGATTGACGGTAACCTGAACAGTTCAGCAGAGTTTTAATCCAGGGTGTGAGAAACAGGCGAGAGTGTTCGCACAGACAGTGGCGGTACCTTCAGGATGTAGTTTCCTGGGGGGACGTCAGTGATGTCGATCCACTGACAGTCGATGTTGGCGGCGTAAGTGTCATGGCAGCCCGGACTCAGACCCTAAAAACAAGCAAACCCTCTCACTGTCTAAAAGGACTCTCACCATCAGGTTTCATCTAGAAAAGCTGTTTTTGGGGCCAGGATGGGGTCAGAGTCCCGGACCCCGAACAGCAGAGCATCAAGAAGGCCCGCTGCCTACAGGTGGCCTCCCTTCCTGCTGACTTGCATCCCAGAACCTCACTTTGCAGAGTTTCCTGTGGTTTCAGAGCAGCACCGATAGCCAGAAAACCCGGGCTGAGAGGATTACCTTCTTTGCTCCGGGAGAACCAACAAGACCACCTAAAATGTGTTTGCTTGAAGGAGTCAGATCCAGCTTAATGTATAGTCTACAACCCAAGAGCCAAGAAATGTCATTCAAACATGTCAGACACAGAGGGACACTAACATTTGGGATGCTATATTCAATGAACAAACCAACATTAAGATATGACGGTGTCTGAATTCCCGCCCTAACCCCAACTACTAACAAACTATGAAGTGCAGCACTATGCAGTGTCCTGAACTTTAAAAGCAATTCCGACACCACGCTCACTACTTTCTTTTGTTTTTTTAAACGGCGGATATGACATCATTGATTTCAGCAAGTTAAAATGTAATGAATATGAGCGTTTTGTGACGATTGTTTATGAGTCCACTGAGTTCTGAAGACGAAAGTGTTGAAGGTTTATTTAAAAAAAACATTTAAATATTTTTTTGGCAAAAATTGTTCCGATGCAATGCATTGTGGTCTATATTCACCGATCTAGTGAGATGGATGCACACTGGTTTTTAACAGAGACTTCTGGGAAATTTCCAGGGCTCTGGATTTTGGAATAGTAGATTGGGACAGCACTACAGAATGGCAAACACACTAGATAGGGGTTAGGGTGGGAATTCAGACACAGCCTCTGAACTGAAACTGGGACCTGGACCATTTTGGAGCGAACCAGGTGTGTCCCTGCATCACCTGCGTGTGTGTTGTACAGGCGTAGCGCCGCCTGAATCCAGGTTCACAGCCGGTGTCCTCCAGGCAGAAGCTTGCCTTGTGGCCCTCGGCCACCTTCAGCCCGCTGACGACGTCCAGCAGGTCGTAGTTACTGAAGGCGTCCATGCTGTGGAAGTGCCTACGGAGACGCAAGGATGAGAGCTCTGGAGCCCGTCCCTCACGCTCTGAGATGTTCATTTAAAGCAGTAAAAACCCACTGGTGACAACTGTGCCAGTCCCACTGGTGTCGAGGCTTAACAGGGAGGAAGTCTGAGGTTCCTTGGTTCTTCACCTTCTGTGGGAACCGCAGCAGGACCCTGAAGTCGATGTCCCTGACCGTGGGCGCGTACGCTGACCTTGGTGAACCACAGAGGGAGAGAAACATCAGCTGCAGTGGAAAGATCTGCTGGCCGCAGCTCTGGCTTTTCAACGGAGAACATCACTTTGTTCCACTGAGCGTGATGCTTGTGGGAAAACCAGAGCGGAACCTTTACGCTTTGGCAGGAACTCAAACTAAATTCTGACACAAGCCGGCACACGGACACCGTCTGTGTTTGGAAAAACCAACATTAGCCAGAGGATTTCAGAAGAACCAAAGAGATGGTTTGAACGTGCTTCTCCATCCGTGAGCTGCAGAGGACGGCTCACTCCTGGGGGGGGAGCAGCTCACCTGGACAGGCAGTTCTCCTCGGCTGCACAGCGCAGCGCGTACATCTGCATGCGCTGCACGTAAGCACCCGCCTGGATGGCGTAGGGGTCCGGCACCAGATCGGGCAGTCCTGGAGGAGGACAAAGGCAGGTTTCTCAGGTCTGGACCATGAAACTGAGCAGAGAACACACACGTCACATCCATCGTCTGCAGTCGGGGAGTAAATCTGTGCTGGTTGGCGTAACTTCATGGGTTTTATATGCTTTAGTATTTTATTTATCCTTCATCTCCCTTCTGATCTTTCTGAAGCCATCTTATCGACCGGATTTGAAAAACCAGGAAACTAAAGAGAGAAAAGATGGAGGAGATGTAAAACACACTTAAACGTGCATAAATACTAAAAACAGAGGTGCTGACGTCACAGACAGACGTTTTTTTCTAACTCCACAAACTAAACTTGTGTTCTGTTTAGAAAACAGAGTTAGTCTTAATGTTTCCTGTTCGACATCCAGAAAAAGCTGTAATATTCATGAGAAATTAATGTTTTTAAATACTTTAAGACAAACTTTAACTCACGATAACCACATAAGTGGTGCTAAAATGACCATCTTCTGATTTTAATAACTTAATGAAACAAGAATCTGTTCAGTCAGAGCCATTCAACTTTTGGTAAAGTCACGGATATTTGGTCAAATTTACAGTAAAACTATTAAAACCATGTTCCTGCTGTTTCTTTTATAGGAAAACATAGTTTTTATTTACATACTGGCTCTTTTTTTGCTAAACCTCTTTTTGTTTCTCTGCTGCAACCAAACTTTCATCTTAAGCTTCTTCTGATATTGAAGCTTCTGTCATCATTTGGACTAGAATATGTGACAGAAAGCTACATTCCGTTTATTCTGAAGCCTTTGAGTTAAATGTTCTTGCTGGGCGCGGAGCTCACCGTTTTGGAAATACCGTGTCCCGTATCCTGCGCCCGGCGGACGGAGCGCGCGGGCCCCTGACCTGCCCCTGCTGGGGTACAGGTTGTAGAAGACGGAGTTCCGGTGGCTTTTGAACGGGTTTCGCGGGTCGTCGTTCATCATGTCCTCATCACTGATGATCTCGTTTGAAAAATCTGCGCTGAGAGCTGGAAAGTGCGCGGGAGGGCCCGGCGGGAGCTCTGCGGGATGCGCAGAGGTGTGCGTGTCCATGATCCGCTCTGGATCGGGATCTGGTTCGTTCTCAGCATCCTCTCTGGCTGTTGAACGCAGGGAGCTGTTGGTGGATTCGGTATGAAAAGCCCCGAGGTGCTCCACGGAGCCTTGAAGGGGTTCCGGCTCTCTGGGCCCAGCGGAACCGGCACTGACGGCTGCGTACCCGCCTTCAGGGGCCAGAGGTCCTGCCTCCGTGTGCTCGGTCCTGATGTGTCTGGATTCAGGCAGCCCGCCTCTCCTGCGCGTCCCTGGGATGTCGCTGCTGGGCATCCTGCTGCTCAGAATAACCCTCGGTGGAATTCTGGACCGAACCGGACTCTGGAACTCCGATCCAGTACTCATCAAGCTGTAAACCTGACCGTTGTTCTCCCACTGGATGTGGTGCCGCCAAGGGCCCGCAGTGCGCTGCTGTCCAGAAGTGAGAGAAAGTAGTCCGTGGAAAAAGTACCAAATGACCAGAAGGCCGTTTGCCATGACAACCAAATGACGGATCCAGGATCCCCGGCAGCTGCATCAACGAGGAGAGACGCTTCTGGCTGCAGCTCTCACGCACAGCAACATGCCACCTCTCAGGGGCCTGCAGCTGTAGAGGAGGGCCGCTGCCTCCCCCCGCGCCTTTATGGACCCGGGTCCGGAGTCAGGCCCCTGCAGGAAACTTTTAACCCCCCCGTCACCGAGCTGAAGTTACACAAGCAGCCTGCTGAGTAAACTTTACGCACGGATGTAAACGGAGACCCCCCCCATGAAACCATTCACTCCTGTGTTTACAGAGAAAAATAAATAAACATTTGTTACATTTTTGTCTTTAGGCTTCAGGAACGTTTTTTTTTTTCATTCAATCATTCATTTTCCATGTTTATTCCCTTTCGGGCCGGAGCCCCTTCACTCTCACTCTGATGGACCATTTAGAGTAACCAATCAACCTATGAAGCATGTTTCTGGACGGTGGGAGGAAGCCGGAGATCCCGGAGAGAGAAGCCACGCATACGCGGGGAGAACATGCAAACTCCACACAGAAAGGCCCCCCATTCATTATTTTTTTCTTGTCCCCCCGGGGGCCTTCTTGCTGTGAGGCAGGAGTGTTAACCACTGCGCCACCGTGCAGCCCTTCAGGAATGTTTCATTTGAAAAAAGTGACTCGAAAGAAAATATTGAACTTTGATGAATTTCCAATTGATCGAAGAATGAAATTCACTAAAGTTTACTGAAGCTGGTTCTCATAATTTGACAGCAGTCCTTCGTGTCACCACGGGGGGGCGGTCTGCAGCCACCGGCACCCACGCTGACCCATCCACTGGGATTCCTGCACGGAAAAAACACGCATGCGCACACGGACTTTTTTTTTTAAATTTCAAATTGTAAAAAGATTTAACAAATCAAATATATTACATGATTTAACGAACCCAAAGAAACTTAGTCCCATAAGATTATGTTATGTTATATTTATTATATTACATTTAGTTATATTATACATCATGAAATGAACTTTCTGGATAGATTATTGGTTAAAATAATTCTGTCTATCAGTAATAATAAGTAAAGTAAAGAAAAGTAATAATCCTATTTAGATCATTTATTAGGAAACAGGAAGAAGCACTTGGGCCCTCATCCTTTCAAAATAAAAAAATAATTTCAAATGTAGCAGATCGATTAAATAAAAGAAATCATGTTTTTAATGGATTCATTCATTCTCATATTCTTTATTCAGAAATTGGGGTTGTGTTGTTAATGGACTTGTTTTCTGGGATTCAATCTCTGCGTTAATCTGCATTTAGGTGGTCAATCTTAAACTTTCTAACTGCAGTCTCTCAGGTTGATCCATCAAAGTGTTCTTGGCTAAAATAAATCTGCCAACTGGACTCACATCTTTTTTCGACCCACACTTGGATCATGTTGCAGATTAGGTTTCTTTTCCCAAAGATATGCTCTGTTCACGGAGAAGGACATCTGGGCTAGAAATAGCCCAGGTCTTATTTTTGAGTCCAGCACCGCCCCACTCTGGTTTCTGCAAGGTCCTGATTTATTTAAGAAGCACAGATCCTCAGTACTGGTTTGGCACAAGACTTCCCGAGCAGGACATGTAACCCAGAAATATAGCCAGTGAGTATTCATGCTGAATTGAGTCTTTCTTGTGTGTCTGAACTGAAAGTGAACAAACCACAACAACTGTTGCCACAAAAATAAGTTTAGGATGAAATTCTTAGTATGTGGGAATAAAACCAGAAGTGTCTGAATGTTGGACTGGCACACTGACAGAAGAAAACGAATGAAAGACTAATTTTTCTGCACTTTGAACATATCTTATCGCATGAATCCAGGTATCCGGGGCTGCTTACAGCTTTGCTTCTTGTGATGTTTATCGGAGATGATGGTCTAAAAAGACCCCCCCCCCCCACATGGAATATACCAGTTGTGTTTGCCTGAGGCCCCAATTCTGAGGATTACATGATAGATCCAGATCAGAACGTGCAGGTGAGACTCTGGAAACCGGTTTGAGGAGTGAACTCACACTGAATCCCACAGATTCAGTTCTGAATGTGAATTAAAAAGCCTGGAAATGTTCTTTTGGGAGGGTGTGCAGCAGGACCGGGGTGGGGGCGCCATGTGCTGCTTGACTTATTTGACTAACGTTTGCAAACATCAGCTGGTCGGCTTTCATTCGCAGTCAGCTGCTTCCATCTTCACACTGAAGCTTTTCCACACGTGACAAATGAGCGACGGCGCGTTTCCCGCCTGAGCGAGTCAAAGGCTCACAAAACAGAGTCCATGTTGGCTTTGACTTTGAGGCAAAAGCTCTGTGAGTAACACAGTTATAGCAACTTCTGATATTTACAATCTGCTTTGATCAGCAATAAAAACTGATAAGAATATTAGGAAGAAATATAAGCGATGTTTCTAATTCATTTTTGTCTGATGAAGCAAAGAATCGGGAGACTATTTTCAAATGTCCTGAAGCAGAAACGGTTTGAGATAACATGAGATGAGATGAGATAAGATGAGATAGGACTTTTTGGATCCCCGGAGGGAAATTGAGTTGTTACAGCAGCCAAACGAGAAATATTACAGTTAGAATTAGAGAAATCAATTGGCAAGAGTAAAAGAAAAACCAAAAGAATATAGTAGTAAGTAATAAATGAATAAATAAATAAAATTGCAGCAACCGGATAGGTGGAGCAAGATGGAGATAAATGAAATAATAAAAAACAAAGAAAAATACATTACTCTAACCCTAAACAGAAAATAAATAAATAATCATACATACATACATATTTTTCTCCACATGTGATGTAACAAGACTACACTTGGATAACAATGGCACAGCCTTTGCTGTAACAGAAACTCAGTTATACTTTTGTCTGCATAACAGTTACTGGTATGAAGCCCATTGAGACGACTGTTGCTGTAAATATCAGGCCATAGAAATAAATGGAATAAAATGGAATTGCATGATGAAACTATTTCTTTAACTGCAGAGCATGTAAAGCAGGAGAAGAGCTCTGGTCCCAAACACAAAGATGTTTCCTGAAACAGCTTTTATTTTCCTAACGTTGGATCAGCTGATCAACCGTCTGACAAATACCATTATTATTATTATTATTATTATTATTATTATTATTGTATTCATGAGTTCAGAACATTGTTGATCATTTTTATGGTGGGGGGGGGAGATGTTCAGAGCTCAGATCATCATCTCCTCTCCCTGGAATTCCTCCCCATTTCCACATGGGGGGGTCTCTAACATGCCTGGACCTTTTATCGCTGAGGCTCCCACCTCTCTGCCCCTACATGGACACCCCCGCTTAATGAGCCACCGTATCCATGGGTGACATGGGGGCTCATGACTTCTCACCTTACGGGGGGGGGAGCTGTCCCTGAGTCAGACCAGGCCACGGAGCTCTCGAGGGGTGGGGGCTGACGGTGGTTGTGGCGGTGGGTGATTGGATGTTCCTTTGACACGGCGGCCACTCGTCTCTAAATATAAACCTGCAGAGCAACTTCTGGCATCTGAAAACTCTCAGGGACGCATCACAAGACCCTCACCCCCACAACACCCCCACAACACCCCCGCTGAGGCTCTGGAACTGTAGACCTGTGGTTACATAAAATCAGAGGTGATTTTCATCACTTCTGATGAGGGAGGGGCTTGATGTTCCTCACATTCCTGTGAAACGGTAACTTTCTGTCATGGTGGTGGTGGTGGTGGTGGTGGTGGTGGGGGGGGGTCCAGTATGAAATCATGTTTAATCTTTAGGCTGAAAGCAGCAGTTTGGGTTGACTCTAACGCACTCTGACCTGCAGCTGAAGGAATAGTTTCCCATCATGCTTTGCTGCACTCTGACCTGTGTTTGTGCAGCTAAGGGGGCATTTTCCCACCACGCTCTGACCTTTAGGGTTCACCTGCTCTCTGAGAGGATTGGATTAGAAATCCTCCTGAAGGCCATAAATAAATACATGTTGTCCGATCAAAATCTTTTTTTGAATCCACCCAAAACTGCATTTCCCAGAGCCCCACCCCTTCACAGTCTGGAAAGTTGAAAAGTCCCAAATGTCCTCCATAGGACCCGAACAGAGTCCACTCAGTGGTTAGAGACATTCAGGTTTAGAAATGTCCTCCACAGGACTGATCTGCACGACTGATACTCAGGAGGAAAAATGAAAAGTCTCTAAAAAAATCCTGAGGTAAATTCATCAAATACAGTTTAACGTTTGATGAGGAAATGAAAGAATTCACTTTTTTTTTTGTTTTGGTTGAAACAAAAGTCAAGTTTAAGTTCATCAGGATAAAAACAGAGCAATTCTTCACACGTATTTACAATGATAAACATGGAGAAACTCGATTGAAATCACATTTGAAGTAATGCTGCTGAAAATTAACGGAAGCTCAGCCGACGGCGCCGGAGCGTCTCCGTTTATCCAGAAGGTCTCTCTTCTCTGAAGAACTGAACCGGTTCAATCAGCAAAGTCCAAGTTCTTCAGCTGCTTTAAAAAGGATTTGATGATGTTCCTGAAGGAAAAAACATCCTTCAGGAATGTTGCTGCTGAGTTTAGAGTGGATGTAGCATCTGCGTTGAAGAAAGGAGCTTAGAGGCTTCCCAGAAAGCAACACCACAAAAACGTAACAAACCGGGGCTAAAAACTGGGACTGAAACCGTTCTGTAAGCACACGCTGAGAAAACTGCATCCCAGCAGCAGCTTTCTGAATCTTTCTGTTAGATCTCTTCATGCGACTGAAGTTTATTTTTATTTTTCAGAGTTCTGGAAGATCTTGAACCTTTTTCTGAGCAGGACACCGAAGCTCCTCCCAAAAGTTTCAGAAGTCCTCCATGAAGGATCTTATGTCCTGGGAAGGTTTGTGTGATCTTTTCAAGCTGCTCGTCTCGTGACGGACGTCTGCTTTTCTGACGTTCCTTCAGACTGTTCGGACATTTGAACAAACACCTGCGGGAACGTTTGACAGAAAACATTTGACCTTTTTGCCGCCCACATGCAGTCATCTGATGCTCTCTGGCTCTGAGCCGGTGGAATCGGACCCTCACCGATCAGTGAGGAGACCATCTGAGGAGTTCAGGACGTCTTTCTGACTCTACAGCGCGGTTCGAGCGGAAGCTGCGATTGTTCTGAGCTTCAGAGGGAAGAACGACAGGAAACAGGAGCTGCTTTCAGGTCTTTGGTTTAGTAGTGAGGGATCAATTCCTTCACTCCAGTGGATCAGAGAGGAGACCATGGTGACACTGGAGGATGCAGTGATGGCATGTCTTTTACAAAAGTTACACATGGTGATACAAAACACAACACGTCTGCTGGGAATCCTTACAAAGTTACACAATCGTCTATTTACAAATCATCCTACAGCTGCAGGTATTTACAGGTCTATACAGGAGCCGCCGCCAGCCGGATCTGCTGTGGAGACAGAGAGATGGGGGGGGGTCATTGATGGGGGGGGGCTGTGGATGGCAGCGTGCACGTGAAATCACTGCTTACCTATGACTGGTTCAGAAGGGAATTCTGAACACTTTCATACACTTTGGTGTAGATGTCTTCCTTGGTCGTCATTCCGTCGACGTACTCTGTCCACCAAAAGAGGAAAAGCAGGCGGGAGGTGAGCGGAAGGGAGGATTTTACCACAGTTTTCTGATCCAATCGACTTTGCAAACCTATTCTGTCGCAGTTGCTCTCCATCTCTTTCCTGTGCTTCAAGTACATGGGCCAGACGTGGCCATCGAACAGGCCGGGGGGGTCGGGGACCGTGTACGTCCTTGTGCTGCAGAGGCGGCATTGTCACTTCCTGATGTGCTGGGGAAACGTGAAAGCTGCTGGGAGATCCTCTTACCTCCTCCTTCTTTTGCACTCCTCGTAGGGAATGGAGATGTAGAAACATTTGTCGTAGATGTCGATCAGAGGCCTGCAGGGGGGGGGCAGATCTCTGATCAGACCTTCAGGGGTCCACAGAGGTCAGAGGAGTTGGAGAACGCCGACTTACTTGTAGTTGTAGATGAGGAAGCCCTCCACAATGAGGATATGGACGGCCTCGCCGTCGGCGTCAGAGGACAGGCTGACGCCGTGGGAGCGGGCGAACTTGACCGGGTTCTCCTGCCAGCCCTTCACGGTGCTGACCATGGCCTCCATGTCCAGAGCGGAGATCACTGATGCAGGGCAAGAAAACAGGCCAGAGTGGGTCTCACCGCCAACAGCAGCTTCCTGTCCAAAGGCTGAACACGCTTAGCTGCAGCTTTTACTCAATATTTGACAGAAAGTTTAGGATTGCTTGGTTACCACATGGCAGAAATGTGCAGGAAAGGAAAAGTACATTACGGCAGGGTTTTCCTACGTGAAATCCATTCTTACCATCCCACTGTCTAAAGCCGTCCTCCCCGACATCTATCTGATCGGGTTTCTGAAATAACAGTCACCAACAAAACATTGCTGCAACCTAGTAACCCATCGGAGCTGATCGCACCTGGACAGGACAAGTCAGGGACTCGTCACCACCAAAAGTGAACGCGCAGCAGCACAAAAGCATGCGGTGAGGCGGAGCGAATGTCTTTGTCTGGTTACGTTAACAAACAGGAAACGGGAAAGAACGTTTTTTTGCTGTTGTTGGTTTGGTCCAGAATCTCCAGTGTCACTAATGCAGCATGAGCAGAAAAGTCTGATCGCAGTTCACAGCACGATGCAGTGAAGTCTGACTTTTAGCGGCGACGCTCAGCCCTTTCATTGGCTGTCCAGGAGACAATCAGCCAGATGTTTTACTATGCTGCTGCCATGACAACATCTACTGGTCAGATGTGTTGATGTTCATTATCAGAAAGTGGATGAAAGACTTCATCTCACCTTGAAGAAGTCGTCCTGATGCACCACACAGCAGTTTGGGAAGGTCTTCAGCAGCCTGTCGGTGAGGGTGGTCTTCCCACCGTTGGTCACTCTGCAGTCAGAGTGGGAAACACGTGACGACCCCCCACTGAGAAGAACGCGCACCGATCAGGTGACGGCGCCTTACCCGCCGATGCCGATGATGAACTTCATCTCTGTCTCCCGACTGTTGGTCACACTGGAAGGGTAGAAGCGGGGAGCCGAGCCAAAAGCCCACAGGGTCCGAGGCTGAAGCCTGTCCTTCTCTTCTGCCAGGGATGCCCCCCCCTTTTACTACTTCATTGATAGACAATCTGCCTGCCGGGCATTTATAAGGCCGTGGCTGCTGCGTCACAGCCCCCCAAACCAATGGCCCCATTTCCCTTAAGCCAATGAGGAGCTGCCGTCCCCCCCCCCAGCACCAGTGCATGAGCAGGTCTTCGTGAAAGTGGATACCGAGGTCTACACCTGCTGTTAGGGGGTGGCAGACACCCCCATCAGGAAAAGTCCCATCAAAGCAGCAGAGAAGAAGAAAGAAGCTCAGAAATCTGAAAGGTTCATTCGGTCCGATGACCGTCTGTGTTCTAGAGGTCAGGGGTCATTCATCAGAGGGACTTTTTGTCCCTCAGAGGACACTGTACGGGGGGGGGGGGGGGGGGGGCAGCTCCACAGGTATCAGCAGGTATTTTCAGATATCTGTGTCACAGTTCAGGCGAAGGCTTCGCTGTGGACAAGTGCAAACCGGCCGCTCTATATTTAGAGGTCTGGCTGCTGCATCAAACATTTTTCTGATGCAACATGCCATGTGCCCCCCCCTGGCCCCCACCAAGGCACCGGAACACCTTCCTCCACCACGGCCACTCCTCCGGATGTTTGCTGCCTAACAGTGTGTTCTGCTGGTTTACAGAGTGTTTGGTCCAACCCATTTGTCCCTCTGGTTCTGGGGGGTGGGGGTGGGGGGGCGCTGATGGGCTGATGCAGCTCATGGTATCATGTTTCCCTGCCAGAACTAGCTTGGTGGAAAACACCTTGTGACACAGACAACGACTTTCAGCTCCTAAAATTGCCTTCAGTCAGGGGATCGAACGTCATGAGGCGGTCACACGCTAAGGCAATGCCGAATCTACATCCAGTTACTGATGACAGACCCAGACAGTGTTTGGAAAAAGCTGTTTTATTTTGAGGTTAGTCCTGACTGAGCGTGTCCTCAGTGTGACATAAGGAGTCGAGACCCCCCCCATACAGACACACACACACCCACACACACACACACACTCACACACACACACACTGTCCTCAGTGTGACATAAGCAGGCGAGACCCCCCCATACAGACACACACACACCCACACACACACACTCACACACACACACACACACACACACACTGTCCTCAGTGTGACATAAGCAGGCGTGACCCCTGGATAACGTTACGTAACCTCTGGACTCGGTCGCAGTACCTGTCTGCGTTTGGCTGAAACTCTTTCCGTTTGACTTACTGCAGCTTTGATCTGAACCACAACAGGAAAAAAGGCTGAAAATAAAAACAAAGACGCTATTTTCTCTAAACTCCAAGATGTAAAGATTTACATTAATCTACAGAGCTGTTTGTAAAAAGCTCTAGATTGGAATGAAAGCAGTGATAAACGTCTAAAAACTCATTTTTACAGAGACTGTGGAATTATTTTACTATGTCACTTATTTTACACAACCGTCATCTAACTGTATGTTTCCATGTTTTTTGTCTGCAGCGCTGTATAGATTATAGTGGTTTGATCCTATGCAAGGTCATCATGGGGTCACCTTAAGGGTCGACAGAAAGCCCCCAAAGAGCCATCAGCTGATGATGACGAGGATGAGCTGACAGCCAGCAGCTCAGTCTGCTCACACACAATGACAGCTCATAAAAGCAGGATTTACTCCCCAGCAGGTTTCATAATCATGATGAAGCACGTTTCACTTTGCTCATTTATTCATAACCTCTTTATTTTTTTTTTACAAACATTAAATGGCACATTTTCAATAGTGACCCTTAAAGTCTCTCTCTAAAAGTTAGGCTTCACAAGTAACAGCAAATGCTTTTATTTTGAAAAATGTACTTTAAAGTCGACAAAAATACAAATACTTGGGGGGGGGGGTTAAAACAAGCATGCCACCTGCATATTCAGCTCTGGAAAACATGAAATGAAACATTTTTGCATCAGGAACACTCAAGTTTGGAGGAGAAGCGAGTCTTCTGCTCATTAATCTGCAGAAGATGCTGGTCTTTAAAACACAAAGTCTACGGAGTTTGTTTGGGAGTTTTGGTTGTGGGGTCATGCGGCGTGGTTTAGTCTGGCGTGCAGCCGGCAGGCGGTGCATGTGACGGAGCAGAGCGTTGGTCTGGTGTTAAACAGCAATGGAGGATTGTCCTGCTGCTGGTGCTGCTGATGCTCTGGAACAGAAATGCAGAAAAAGGTGAGACTCCTGTAACCCTGCAGGGCTCGTGTCAGTGCTGGGGGGTCAGGGGTCACCCCCCTCTGGTTGGTTGGCCTTTTGACCCGTGTGGGGTCAGGACGTCTTCTGGGTTTCGGAAAAGTTCCCGCCTTTGGCTGCAGCGGCTTTACGCATCAGCCTGAAGCTGATCAGCGATCGATGGGCTGCAGGCGGACGCTCTGACACAGGGGCCCCCAAATCCAGGCCTGGAGGGCCGGTGTCCTGCTTGTTTTCCAGAAACCCTGCCTTACTTGCTGCTGATCACCTGGATCAGGTGTGTTTAGCCAAAAAGGAGCTTCATTTGCAGGTGGTTGGAAAACATGTGGGACAGCGGCCCTCCAGGCCTGGATTTGGGGGCCACTGCTCTGACGGGACGGGCAGCCGGGCTCTAACTGCTGGCTGAGGATTAGCTAACATTTCCTGGATTCAGGCGAGGCTGAACTTTAGGACCTGAAACATGACGATGGAAAACCGAGCTGCTGATATTTGACGGCGACCGCAGCGCTCACTGGTTACCACAGCTGCTTCTGTCACGGCGGTTTTTCCACACGCTAGGAGATACGTGTTCCCATAGGATGAAATGCAGAGGCACAAACGTTCAGGTTTAAGAAACGCAGATGCGAGGACTCGAACTAAACTAGAAGGAGCTGCATTTCCAGAAGAAAACGCAGGGTTGATGCTATAATGATGAGTGGAAATAACACTTAAAGGGGAATAAATAGTAATAAATAAATAAATAAATAAAATGATCAAAGTTGACCATAAATAAAGTAAAAACAGCTCAAGAACAAAAAAGAGATGTTTGTGAAAAAATGCCAGAGCCGGGTATCGAACCAGCGAGCTTCTGCTCCAAGGATTCTCCATGGATTTCAATGGAGGCAAAAATCCTGGAAATCCTGGAATATCTGGAAAAGTTCAAGGATTTGAAGGAGCTAAAGTCACAGCAGGAAAGAGCTGAACATTTGGATAGATGAATGGATAAAATAGATGAAACATTGTAGGAGAAGTTAAGCAGAAAAAAATGGAGGAAGATACTAAAATAAAGAAAGAGAAACAGGAAAACAATGATTGAAGGATTTATAGCATCAACCAATAATGAATGTTGGTTGATGATCTCCTCACAGGTAATCTGTCTCCTGTTGGTTCAGTGGCTGTTGTGACAGAAATCTGTAGATGTTTAGGAGGACTGTGAGCTTCCAGGACGGCATCTGGATGCAGAAACTGCTTAAAGCAACATTTGGAGGTTCAGATGAACTGAGCAGACCTGCTGCAGCTTCAGTCTGCTCACTTCATCTTCTCAGGTGGAAATGATGGTTCCACGAGAGAAGCAAGGCCAAAACCTCGAGGAGGTGCTCTCAGGACCCCGCCCCCCATGATGCGTGTCCTTTCCCTGTGAAAGAACACCCGGAGATCTGATGGCGTGCTGAGACCCAGATCAGGTTCAGCGACCAGACGCTGGGATGTAACAGCTTAGGGTTTTAAAACCTGCGGACAGGAGAAAGGAGTGGTGTTCCGCTGCCGCACAGCCCCTCTGAGTATCGGGAGTTCTCTTCAGAAAGTATTTTGCTCTGAGATCTAAGAAGCTCGAGCTCCTCTGAACTTCTCAGGATCAGACGCAGCATTTGATTGGCTGCATCAGGTGTTTCTGTCCAACATAAGCAAACATCCAGAGAAAATGTCCCTGTATGTCAGGGACGACTTCCACGTGTCTGACATTACAAACCTCGCCATAAATTAATCACACGAGGAGCACCTCTCACCTTTGAGTCAAATGTCACGGCAGACTCCAGCGAGCATCGACTTTGGCCTGGAAACAACAGGAAAACCTTTTCTCCAGAGGAATCTTCTGAATACTTTGAAGAACATGAAGGAAAAAAGAGTTCACCTTTCTTTGGAGAGGGTTGGGTTGGCGTGCTGCTGCTCTGCTTCGAACCTGCCAATAAGAACAGACGGCATTAATGTGCATCTCTGCAGGAAAAACACATCATCTTCTACAAACTCACCGCTCTCTCTGCGCTTTGATCTTTTCCTCATCATACCTAAGAAATACAGCAAAAAATGTTTCTGTAAGTAAATAACATTGAAATGAACGAACACAAAACAAACTTCCCACAAACGCCAGAGCAGTCTGAACGTTTTTGTCTGGTTGTTTCTGCTGGGAGCTGTAAAACAGTGCTGGAACAGTGACCCCTGGTGGCCGACAGTACTCACTGCAGCACGCAGTCGGGGATCTGCACGTGCTCCATGGGGATTATCTGGCTGAGTTCTGTCAGGGTGTAAACATATCTGATCTTATCCAGGAACTTCACACTGTGGAGAAGATCAACAACATTAATCCTGCTTCACATCTGCTGTTTGAACATGATCTATGCCAGGAGAAATAATCTGATGTTTTCTGTCAGAAGGTGTGAAGGGAATGATGGGAGATCAGGACTTTGTCACCTGATGAAAGGTCTGGAGATGGCCAGGACGGTCCGGATGAACCAGGTCGGGTGAGCGATGATGAGACACTTCAGATTCTTCCTCAGTCTGTTGGAAACATTTGCACCATGTTTGAATCCCAAACATCACTGACAATTTGACGCTTTTTCTAATGTTCAGCACAAACAAATCGGAGTTCCTCCTACTTCCTGTCGATCATCTGGTAGCATCTCTTTAGCCAGCTGATTCCCGGCATCTTCCTGCGAGGAGTGGCTCCGTTCAGGTAAATAATCATGTAGTCTTCGGCCACCAGAAGCTCCAGACTGCTCACCACGTACCTGAGAGGAAGAACTGGATCAAAACCAGGCTTCCTGCTCCTCTTTGACCTCCAAAGGAGGACAGAGGACGCTGCTTCAGAAGGGCTTACAGGAACAGGTTCTCCATGATGTATGCGTAGTCGTCACAGCTGCTGTCAGGCAGGTAGCAGGCCGCGAAGACGATGATGGCGTTCAAACCCTCGCCATAGTAACCTGAGCAGAAACAAACGACTCATGGTCTGCAAGGAAGTACTACAATTACGTTAATAATTGTTAATTCTGCTATGTCAATACACAAACACTTGATCATCTGTTTTTTTGAACGTGTTAACCGTTTTTGGAGGATTTTTTTGTTGGTGCAGTTCAAAGTTTCCCTTTCCTGTTGCTATTACAAAAACACATCGTGTTATTTGGAGATGATTCTGGTGATTATTTAATTGATTTTTCATTCAGCACTCTATTAATATCTGGAGCATTTTGCATTCATAAGAGCAGATTTTTACAAATCAAACCTTTATTTAATACGTTTCATAAAGATATCTGTTTATATTTTAAATCGCTGAAATTTATGAAAAGCAAAAAATGCAAGAAAAATGTTCATTTTCATTGAAGATCACGTGTTGTGTGACAAGGTATGATATTAGGACATTTGCACTAGGCTACAATTCTGTTTTTATTTTATTTTGTTGTATTTTATTATTATTTTTCATCTTTCTTCTTTCTGGTCTACAAGTGAATATGTATGTCATCTTTTGAAGTTCTAATGAATAAATAAATAATCAGTTTCCATCCCTGTGTTTTTAGTTTTTGATGGTTTAATGTCAAATATTTATTACAATTATATCAGGACCTTCACACTGAAAGTTATTTTGTTGATCATATTCTTACAAAGAATGTTTTTTTGTTAAACGATGTCTTGACAATAAAAAAAGTTTTGGTTTTTATTTGACATTTTCCAACAGAGCGTCAGTTTTCTTTGGTCCCATCAAGACACCAGATTTATTTACTGGACAAAATCCAAAAATCTGGTTTTTAGGTGACAGGATCCTGCAGACGTGTCCTCACCTCCATGCGTGACCACGCGCAGGTACGGCCTGATGACCTGCATGTCGATCCGCTGCTCCTGGTCACCGATGATCACCGTTCGCCACAGTCGACCAGACGAATCCCTCTCCTCCTCTCCCTCACCTGGGAGGCGCTTGGCGGAGGCCACAGGTGTGTCATCTGAGGGCCAGCAGGAGTCAGTCTCTCCACCACACAAAACCTGACATCTTTTCCATCAATCGGGTTTCTCATTTCAGAAAAAAACATTTCCCTACATTCAGAATCAAAGACTGTTTAAATATGAACTGCAGAGACTGAAGTCTTGTTTACTATAAACTAGAGGGTTTATGCCGCCAGAAAAACACTAAAGAGATAGAAAAGAAACATTTTTAGCTCATTTTAGAGAAAACTATTTTCCTTATATTATAAAAGTACCTTTTTAAATTCATTTTGACAGCAGTGCATTCGGGGAACAGTCATGGTTCTCTGCTGTGCAGCTTTCATCCATCCTTTTTGTCCCTCCTGTCACTCCGTCTCCTCACCTGCTTCCCTGTGTGTTCTACCAGCATTACCTTTCTGTGCACTTCAGTCTAAGTTCTTCTCATGGACATTTATATTTCTCTCCTTGGAATGTTTATATGTTTTATTTAAATTTGTCTATATATTTTTCCTTTTGTGTATTATGTTTATTGTTTTACTGTTGTGCTCTATACATGTTTTATGTTAGGTCATGGTGTTGTTATTCTTGGTGACGTTGCTTATGTTAATGTTGTTAATAAAGTTCTCTGGGGAAATCAAATCTCTCGTGTTTCCGCTCAGAGTTTTGGCCTTGCCGGCCTCCGTCCGGTTCTCGCCGTCTTCCTCAGTTGTTGCTGCTTCCTTCTGTTTTCATTTGCTGGGTTCTGTTTCTCCAAAGGCGCAGAAATATTGGCTGTAACTTCCGCGCACCTTTTATTTAGCTCCACTTCACCTTCAATGTATTTAGCAGGTTCTGGAAGTCAAAGTCTGGAATTTCTCCCAGCATTCCTCAGAACTACAACTTCTTCTTCCAACAGCGTCCGGCTGTCAGGCTGTAGTGTGGAGGGTGTGATGCTGCCCCCACATGTGTTTGAGTCAAATCCTACTGTACAGACAAATGAATGAATGCTCGTCTAACTAACGAATCAGGAACACATGATGACGTCATGGAAAGTTATGGAAAGGTGGAAATATTCAGATCTGAGTCATTCGTAAAAATGTCGCCATTCTTTGTCTGCAGGCTAAATGCTTCAGAGAAAACTCTCATCTTGACTGTCTTTAGATTTGTCCTTACAGCTAATATTTATGGTGTGGTTTGTGTAAGTAATGTTTTGATCCTGGTTTTTATTCTTGTTTTTTTTTTAATCATTTCTTCTTTTTATAAACTGCTGTAATTTTCGTATATTGCTCCTTAACTTGTGTATATTTGACACTCTGCTTTTTTGATGGTGTAGGTATGTGTACTGCTTTTTTATAATAATAATAATAATAATAATAATAATAATAATAATGGATTGGATTTATCTGCGCTTTTTCAGATGCTCAAAGCGCTCACAATGTGTCCATTATTCATCCACTCTTCTTTCACTTGGACTATGAGTCTGGAATAAATACTATCTGTCCATCCATCCATCCATCCATCCATCTCCACAGTCATGAAGTCCACTGTCCTGCTTGTTGATTGTAAACAAGCAAAAACTACAACTCAGACGGACCTCCGGTTTATAAAACTACAAATTCCTCCTGTCTGTTGCCACCTCCTGGAGAGTCTGGGTATTGCATCATGTTCTCATACTGTGATTACTTCTGATCATACTTTCCTCTCAATATCCTCCTGAATACCAGACAAAACAAAATGTTTGCCAGTCAAAATAATTTTAAATCCACTGATAAACTACAATTCCCAGAGCCCCACCCCTTCCCATTTGGCATCAATGAAAAACTCCTCTTTAGATCCCAAAAGAATCCCATTTAGTAGGATGCAGTGTTTTGGAGATATTCAGGTTTACAAATGTCCTCTACAGAGGAAATATTTGCATTGTTGGTAGTCAGGAGGATATTATTCCACCTTTACCCCCCCCCCCGGCAGCATCCAGTTCATTAGTCAGACTGGAGGTCATGCTGTCAGAGTGTCCTCTGTTCCAGCCTTTCCTACATTCATTCTCTGTAACTTTAGTCCTGGGTATAAGGGTTTGGAGTCTCTGATCGGTCCAGGTCTAGAGGACTCCCTGATCCTAAACCCCTGAAGTCCTGGGCATCATGAAGCACAGCTGTGTGCAGGCACCTTCCTGACCTTCCCACTCCAGCTCGTTGCCGTTGTTCATGAACTCCAGCGAGTCGGTCTCATCCGGAGTCTCGATGTCATCCACGTTGATGTCCAGGTCGTCTGGAGTTTCCAGCAGGTCGTCTGAGAGCAGCGAGCCCTCGCTGCGGTCCAGGGACAGGTTCATGTCGGGGGCCACCAGGGTGCGGCGCTTCCTCTGGGTCATGGACTCCCCGATATCCAGAGATGTGGGGTGATCTGTTACAGAGAGGAGAGTTAATGTTTCACGAGAAAACAAAGCGGCGCAGAGCATTTCCTCCACTCACGGATTCTGTTGTCGGTCAGGCCGCATGAATCCACGTCTCCATCCTCAGGCAGAGGTCTGCAAAGGAGCACGCCAAGCGATGAAGAGCAGGCCAGGAGATCTTCTTTGTTGTCGTTTCACAGGTCATTTCTGCTGCTAATAAAGCCTCATATTGCCTGAAAGTCTCACTTTAAATGTCTTGTTTACCTTTCATTTTCAATGCACATTAAAAGAGAATGTTCATGTAAAATCCCTTCAGGATGTTCTTTCAATCCCCCTTTTTGAAGGTGATGAACACTAAAATGCTGATTTTCTCTACTGCTGCTTTATAAAACAAAGATGTTTATTAACCTCAACGGTCATTTTTATTTACCATGGAGTTACCAAATCCAAAACCTCCTTAGGGCCTCCTTCCTCCTCCTCCTTCCTCCTCCTCATTCATCCTCCTCCTCCTCCTCCTCAGGTTTTTTATTAAGTTGTTTCTCTGTTTTGATCTGCATTTGTCCTGATGAACTTTGTTCAACGGCGAAACCGTCTGGTTACTTTTGTGTACTTATAAATAAGACAAGAAGGTTAAACTCCATGAGCTTCTGTCAGCCTCATGACACGACTTTTTCTTAAAGATTAAAGCTTCTTCATGCAGCTTCATAATCAATGAAAGATCACCAGAGAAAACAGGAGGGATGAGCGTCTCCTCACTGAGATTCAACAGCAGAGACTTGGAAGTGAGCTGACAGGAACACCATAAATACCGGCTGCTGTACCGGCAGACGGACATTAGCTGTAATTAATTCACTACTGACACAAAAAGCAGCACGATTTGGAGCAGATCTTTGTAATTAAGCTGTCCGTGCCTTTAAGGAGCAGCAGCAGCAGCAGCTCAGGAGGAAGTCCACAAAAACACCAACTGCAGAGTTCAGACAGTTGCAGGACTCCAGCACAGACGGCCTGCAGGTTCAGGCTGAGGGTTTGGACAGAAATCCGCTCTGCCAGGGAGGCTGAGCTTTTCTGAGCCGGTTGTTCGGACATGTTTGATTGCTTTTTCTGGATGTTTGCTCAAGGACACAAAGCAGCCAGCTGTTGTGAAAGAGGATGGAAAGCACACACCTGCTTCCTGTCAGCCACACACCTGTCCATCACGAGGCAGAGACGGCGTAGAGCACATACCTGGGGAAGTCTTCGTCCTGCCACTCGTCCTTCACCTCCATGCTGTCCATACGTAACGTGGCTTCTGCCGTTCCCATCCTCCGGGGGCGGAGCTCCACTGTGGCGGAGAAAATTCATCATGGCTTCAAGGATTGGTCATCAGACTTGTTTCAATAGGTTTATCACAGACTGGGAATCTGCTGAGTCTCTGATGTGAGCTTTATGAAGCCAAAGGAAACCAAAGAGCTTCTTCCACTTCAAACCTGTTGAGTTGGAGCGTGCTCAGTGCAGCATCTTCTGGAATTACGGTTTGATAAAAGATCTTTTTCTGTTCTAACTTCTTCCTGAGGATGAAGGCAGAGATGATGAGATTAGTCGAGCTGGAGACGGTCCCTGAGGGAACCACATCCATGGTGTCATAAAACCTCTGAGGCTTTTTCACTGTGCATTAAACCAGAGCAAAAACCCTGAAACTGACGTCACATTTATCCACAGAGGAGATGTCTGTGCACTACAGGACCTCCGCACGAGGAGGAAAAACAAATGAAAATAACATTTAAACAGCGTGACGTCAGAGGAACTGGCCTGTCTGACAGTCCTGGGGGGTTCACGTCTCCTTTTTCCCTCACACAGGATAATATTTAAAGAGGTTGTAATGTTTGACTGCAGGAGCATCATCCGGATGAAGAGGACCACCAACATCAGCATCACTGCTGAGCGGGTGGAGGTCCTGATGGTGCAGACGGAGGGGGGGGTTTGTGTCCAGATGGTGGCCTTCATCTCTCCGTCTCAGGCTGACGAATTGTTCTGCCCCCCCACACTCCGACGTTCTGCTTCAGCAAAGCAAACTGCTGCATGAAACAGACGTCACAGAGGCTTCGGCGTCACTCGTCTTCCTCCTCACGTCTCCATCAACATATGAAGGAAGGAGGTTTTCCATGTGAAAAACGGTTTTCTTTGGTGCTGTGACCCTCCGGATGAGAAGGAGAGGACATTTCAGAGGAGCGGAGGACCATCTAAAGACGTCCTGATCTGAGCGATCGTGTAGCTGACACTGAACCAGCAGCTCAAAGACGAGATGCTTTTGATCACATCACTCTTTTTCTGCCTCAAAGGACTAATCAAATCCAATTCCAGAGGTTCAGATTTCAGATAGGAAACCAGATCATTCCTGTTACTTTAGATAAAATAATCCTGCAGAAATCCTCCACAGGGCGGTTTGGACGGCTGCTCTCTGTGAAATCTGCCCTGCAGAGTTTGGCTCAGCTGGGACCCATCATGTGACAGACGCTCTCCCCGCTGCTGAAACATGCAGGTTGGGATGTTTACCTCAGCAGCTGCTACACTCCTGTGTTGTGAGTCCAGCGGATGCGCAGTCGTCCTTTTGTGAAGCGGAGTGGGATCCAGCCCTCCTGCAGAGGAAAAGGATGGAGGGATCAGTCGGCTCTCATCCTCTCCGAGTCCTCAGCAGCCGGGTCTTCTGACCCGTTTTCCGAAAGAAATGATCTTCAGCCTCAGCTCCCTTCATCACCATTTCATTTTCGCTGCTGTTTCCAACTCTTCCTGCTCGCTCTCCCCCTCCACCCCCTCCACCCAGCCTTTAATCCTTATGATGTCAGCCTTATGGGAGCTGCGTGATGATGGTTATGTAACCCCAGCTTCCTACCT
Organism: Oryzias curvinotus; assembly: GCA_023969325.1. Lineage (NCBI taxonomy): Eukaryota > Metazoa > Chordata > Actinopteri > Beloniformes > Adrianichthyidae > Oryzias > Oryzias curvinotus. Next base: position 37,834,434 of record CM043722.1, read on the forward strand.
TCTCCTCGCTTTGATGGGGATGCAGGACGAGCCGGGATCACCTGTTTTCCTTAAGTTCAGTCCATTTCGGACACATCGCTCTTTGAGTCCAATTTAGAGCCGTCAGCGATGGACCGTTCTTCGTCTCCTGGCAACAGCATCTTCCTCGCTTGATTCCTCTCCTCCTGTTTCTCACCATAAAGCACAGTCTGTCTCGCTCTGAATGAACCCCCCCCCCCCCCCCCACACACACACACGTGAGCTGCCCCTCCATGACTCCCTCATGTCTGCACTGAGCCCGGGGCGATGAAGGACTGACCCCCCCCCCATCAGAAGGAAAATGCCTTTGTGTTTATGAGGTTTTATTTATAGCATTTTATTTATATATTTATTTAATTATCTCCAGAACCTGCAGTCTGTCAGGAAAACGCCGCAGATCCAAACCCGTAGCAGAATTTACTTAAACGAGCAGACACACGTATAAACAAGAACACCGTGAGAAAATGATCTTCATCTAAATGATGAAGAGTAGTTTACTCTGCGTTCCCGCTGCTGCCTTCAGCTGGGACTTTAAATAGGTCACTGCCGTGCGGCCTTTCTGCCAGCAGAGGGCGCCAGTCGCCACTATTCGAAAGAGCAGAGCAACAAACGTCATTTTGTGACGTCAGCTGCACATTGGAACCACGCCCATCTCACCTGTTTACTGAGCTATAATGACAAACTGAACAGATCATTTCAAAATAAATACGATTTCTAATCTATCTTGACAAATGTCAATAAGTAAATAATTCATAAAAAGAGGGGATTCATATCTAAACATTTTAAAATTATTGGGATTTAAAAAACTGTTGGAATTTTTTTTAGAAACAGGAAATGCAATTTCTTTAAAAAATTAAGCCACACGATTTCCCCAATTTTCTTGTAAAAACTTTTCATCTCCCACATTTGAAAATTTCCGTCTTTTTTTTGTTTCTATATTTTTTCCCATCTGCAGTTTCAAACTCTTTACTCTACTTAACTTTTGCGTGTGTGGGATCGGCTGACCGCTGCCGCACAAGGACGCTTCCTTTTCTCCGATTGAGACCCAAAATTTCAGGCACAAGCCAAACAAACAGTAAAAGAAAACTTGTACTAATGGTACTGATCATTAAAATGTTGCCTCACTGCTTCATAAACAGCAGCGCTTCACAGGTAAAAGAGGAACCTATGGATTAACGGTGATGAGGTTGTCCTGGAACAGAAGTCCACTTTCTCCTCCTAAAGTCTTCACCTGGACTTTGAGTAAGCACGTTTGAAGTCCTGACGTCTGGACTTAGTCGTCTGTCCTGAAATGTTTCCCATCATTCAGGAAAGAAGACGATGCATCTGAAAGCTATGACTCCACCTCAACACAACATCGCCTGGATACAAGAGAAACTTTAACAACTTCATTTTTACTTGTTCCAATGAAAACAAGAAAATGTGTTCATGGATATTTAAGCAGCCTCTAAGTTTCTGCACCCCGGGAGTTTTATTTGTGTTTGTCCTTTTATGACTTAAAAAAGGGGTTTATTCTGATTAAAAAAGTAAGACTTTTAAAGTCAACCTAATTGGTCTATAAACACATTTAGCTGTAAATGCATAAAAAATGTTTCTTTAAAAACAAAAATGTAGGAACAAAATATTTACATGCCAGGATGGATGCATGGATGGATGCATGGATGGATGGATGGATGGATGCATAAATGGATGGATGGATAGATGGATGGATGGATGCATGGATGGATGGATGGATGGATGGATGGATGGATGGATGCATGGATGGATGGATGCATGGATGGATGCATGGATGGATGCATGGAGGGATGGATGGATGGATGGATGGATGCATGGATGGATGGATGCATGGATGGATGCATGGATGGATGGATGGATGGATGGATGCATGGATGGATGGATGGATGGATGCATGGATGGATGGATGGATGGATGGATGCATGGATGGATGGATGGATGGATGGATGCATGGATGCATGGATGGATGCATGGATGGATGGATGGATGGATGGATGGATGCATGGATGGATGGATGCATGGATGGATGCATGGATGGATGGATGCATGGATGGATGGATGGATGGATGGATGGATGCATGGATGGATGGATGCATGGATGGATGGATGCATGGATGGATGGATGGATGCATGGATGGATGGATGGATGCATGGATGGATGGATGGATGCATGGATGCATGGATGGATGGATGGATGGATGCATGGATGGATGGATGGATGGATGGATGGATGCATGGATGATGGATGCATGGATGGATGGATGCATGGATGGATGGATGGATGGATGGATGGATGCATGGATGGATGCATGGATGGATGGATGGATGGATGGATGTATGGATGGATGTATGGATGGATGTATTCATGGATGTATTCTTTAATTCCGTTCTAAACGCTGCTGAGCGGCAGATAAGGAGGACTCCAAACCGACCGTTCAGTTACAGATTATAATCTAATGTGGGGGGGGCTTTTTTTCCCACTGGGGGCTCAAAGGGTTCTTAAATTTGTCACAACCAGAGGTGTGGAGTGTTTAGTAATCCACCTCCTAAGAGAAAGATTCAGCATAGAATCTGGAGGAAGGCTTGCTTTAATTTAGATTGAAAACTGATGTCTACATTAAAACCAAGCATTTTGGAGTTTCTCTTTCAAAACTGTTGGTTTTGTTCTCATTTTATTGCCAATTGCATCAATGGGTCCATGTCCATGTGGTGTTGGAATGATCGGAAAAATGATTTTCCAAATCAGTAAAACGCACATGACCATAAAACTCTTCCAGCACCATCTATGGGTAGACACCAAAATCACTGGGAAAACAAAGCATTAATAAAGTTGTTAAATTTGATTTATTCCAGATTAAACAGCTTGATGGGCTGCATATGGCCCCCCAGGTTTACCCACCCCTGATCTAATGCCCCATAAATGTCTTCACCTAGTTTTCGCTGTTTTCAACAAATATTACGGTTTTAACCAGAACAGAAAAAGTTCAGGAAACACTTCTAGTGATGAATATCAAAGGTTAAGATCCTTTTATTTTATTTATTTGAATTAATCTTTATTTGTAAGTGGAAGATAAACAAATAAAAACATACAAATGCGATGCAAATCCTTTACGATAATGCATTTCACACCACGTTTAATATAAACTCCCATGAGGCCACCAGCTAGTTTCCTTTAACTGGAACATCATCTCAGTGTTTTGGTTGGTTCTTTATTTTATTGATTTGTCTTCCTCATGGTCGCTCTGATGTGGAGTCCAGCCTCTCTTCCAGGTAAACACTGTCCTTTGTATGAAGGCTATCAATTATGAGCTAAGCTCTTTAGCGGTTTTGCTCCAGCCGAACTTATTGATACAACCTAATCATCATGGAGCACAGTAGGCACCGTTTCCTTCTGGGGGGGTTGTTTATTGAGCTGCTCTGGTGAAAATAGAGGAAGAAAAATCTGATTCTTCTATTAAAGCTTCAGTCTGAGGGAACCATGGCTTTTTTCATGAACCAAATGCTGAGCAGCAAGCTGAAGTCGTTTCCCGGCGGAGGCGGTGAAGGTGATGGAGGCGCAGCGGGAAACGGGAAGGAAACGGCAGAGTCCAAAGGCATGTCCAGAGAGGAATTTGACGAGTACCAGAGGCAGCTGGTGGAGGAAAGGTCAGTGAAATCCCATTTCTAGTCCCCAGAAAGGCTGACCGTGTCCTCAGGTACAGGTGTGCGACTCAAAGCATGTCCTGCTTTATGAGCACTGAACTAAACAACCTGTTTTAAAAGGTAATTCCTTCAGTAGAATGTTGAAGGCAGATTTTGTTATAAAGGTCAACACCAGTCTAGTCTAGTGTCAGTGCCCTCCAAAGAGTTTCAACGGCTATAAATAAAAAATGAAGAGTTGTGCTCAATACTGTGACGGATGAGGCTGCAGATAAGCATCAGATGCATCGAATGCATCAGAATTCCCTCATGGATGTTCTCCCTGCACTGTAACAGGACTGGATGAACATAACCATTTTCAAAAGGCTGTATGGAAACTAGTCTGGAAGAAAGCTGACCTAAAAACCACAAAGGAACCAAGTTCCCTTTTTGCAGTCGCAGTTAACAGTTTAAGCCTGTTTGCCTGAGCAGATAGCTGTTATGTACCGCATGTGTGACATCAACGGATGCTGGCCGAGCTTAAAGGGCAGCTTTAGGCAGAGGTTTAGAGGCTCAAATTAGCCAGAGAAGCAGATTAGGATCTGTGTGCAATAACTCGTCAGGCCAGAAGCCACTATTAAACACATCTCCTGGTCAGTACGCTTTAAAACAATAATTATTTAATCGCCCTACAATCTCATGTAAAGGTGAACTATTTGTTATCTTCAATTGAAATCAAGTTAAGATCGTTCAGTCAGCAAGAAAACGTTTGATCGGGGGCCGTTTTTCTGTCCTTTCTTCTTTAATTTGTATGAATGTAGGAATCAGGGAGATCCAAATGTCATTTATGTTAAACATGATGAACATATATCAACATATTTGGAGGCTTTTTATCAAGGAATTATTTAATAAAAGGACAAAAGTCTACCCATCACAGTCAGATACCTTCATGCCCTTTGAGGAACTAAAATCTACAACCTGGTTAAAAAAACATGACTTTAAATCTCTTCAGTTCAGAAGCTTTGTGAGTGCAAACCAAAAGAATCGAAACCAAATCCCTCTTTCACAGTTGGAGACCCAGAAAGTAAAAAACAAACTAAGAAAAGGCAATTGTTGATATCTAACACATCAGAGAATTCAAATGGTAAATTAAATCATGGAATGATGACTTATCCCTAAATATGAATTAAAAATGATTGGACAAGGGCATGTGCTGAGATTCATTCTGTGTCTACTAACAGTCGACTGAGAATACTACAACTTCAATGGTTAATGTACTTTATACTACACCAGTGTGACTAAATAAATATTCTGAGAACATACCAGATTGTATGTGACTGTCACCAAATACGAACATTTTAGGAAAAAGTTACAATTACAATAGAAAAAATAATCTCAAAACATCTTCCATTAAGCCCCGCCTCGTTCCTGTTGGCTATGTTTCCAGTGAAACATGATGTTAGTGAAACAGAAACAGCATTTATGAATATCAGCTCGTTAACGGCTAAAAGGCGTATTGAACCAAAATATGAGCAGCAGCCGAGCTTTAACCTTAAGCAAATGCTGTACTGCCTTCCTTTGGAAGGAATAATTTATGTTCATTAAACCAACCAACCCTTATTTGAGGACATTTGAAACTTTTATCAATTATATACAAAATTTAGACCAAACAGACGATTCGACAGATTTTTTATTTTGACTGGATGGAATTTTGTAACCTCAGACTTTTGAAGGAGAGCTGTGACGATATCAGACAAGAGAAGCAATGTTCATTGTTAGGTTTTGTTTTATGTCGTTATTATTTATTTGTCTATTTGTGTGTAGATACTTGTTTAAAGTAAAATGTCATACGATACAGCTTTGTTTTTCTTTCTTTTTTATAAGGAAAATGTAATTAGTATTATAAAATACAATTAATTTACTAAAATACATTTATTTACTTATTACTATTTCTATTAATTTGCTAAAATAAATAAAGTTTGATTTTATAAAACAAGTTTGAATTTTGATTTATTATTGAGGTTGCTGTACTGTCACGACTCATTTAATAAAAAGTTGTGGGGAAAAAAAAGAACAAAATATGAGTTTAGATTTGACTAAACTGGATTTCACTCATGTTTGCATTTAAAACAAGATCAGGTATTTAACATTTTACTTTTAAATTTTGATCAAATGTTTTAAATGCAGAAAATGGTCAAATTTGATTCAAATATGTTGAACTTAAAGTGTGGGTGACATCCTTTTAAGCCAATATAGTAAATGTCTCTATTCATGTTGCGATTGTTTTTAATATTTTTAAAAAGAATAATAACAAGATAAAAACGGGACGGCCGCGCTTCACGCATTCCGCCGAATTCGCGCCCCCTGTTTGTGACGTACGAAGGCAGACACAGGCTAGCCCGATAGCTAAGCACAAGTGATGCTACGTCTTGAACTTAAATTGTTTTTTTACGTTCACAATGTGACCACCTTAATGACGATGCCCGCATTATTGATCGCAAACTCTTCAGATTTGTTTGTGAAAGTTTAGCATGTGTCCGCCAGTTTTGGTCTCTAGGGGATCCGTCACGCTGACCACGTGGTACAGACAGAGCCAATCAGAGCCGTCGACGCATCCGAAAGCAACTAAAACGTCCCATCATTGGTCAATTAGGCCGGGTAGACGAGAGATGGCCACGCCTATAGAGGAAGCGATCCGCAGAGAAATATAGAAAAAAAAAAGGTAAAATTCGCCGATTTCAGACATTTTTTTCATCCGGAAAGCGATTTGTCCATAGAGATCAGGTCTTTATTTCCAGGAAAGTACGTTCGGTTTGCTCAAAAACCCGGATTTCCGGGAATTCTCGGAAGACTTTCATCACTGAACGTTAAACTCACTCTCTTTTGTAATAAATACATTATGTAATAAACGTTAAACTCACTCTCTTTTGTGCCAGCTTTTCGGTCACAGATTTTCTCTTTTTGTACTGGCTCCTGCCAGTGCTGGTACTGGGCGTTTCTGTTTTTCGGACGTGCGCTGAACTTGTTTTGTCCATTGTTTCAGCAGCGTTTCTTGGTTTGGGAATTTATACACAGATACACTTTCACTAGATGTATTGCTACATCCAGCTGCCACACAACGACTTGGCATGTTGATGATTAACAAAGAATTAACGAGAATTAACGATGATTAACGAGAGAAACGAAGACTACCTGTTTTGTTTACCTGCTGTCCGAAGCGGAACTACTGAAGTCAATGCCTTTCGTGACGTCACAGGTCATATCGGGGTCACTTCCAGCCTGCGCTCTTAGCGGCAAATTCAAATCTCTGATTCCTTCGAAAGATGTCTATTATTCATATGCTTCGGATTTTTTTCGACGCGAACTATTGGTATCAATAGAATCAGTGTTTAAAGGGCTTTTTTATTTGACAAAGTTGTTCAAAGCATGGCATCCACACTTTAAGTTCATCCCTTTTAGTCTTTGTGAGACTTTGTGTTTTTTTTACAACAATCATCCCGTCATGATTGTTGTAAAAATCTCCAAACTTCATTAAATCCTGAAATGGTCTGTTTGCTCTGAAACTAAAGCCCAGCGAGTAAAAGAGGGAAGACGCTCGGCCAAGACATCAACCAACGAAGGATTTGTGCCGAGCTGCAGCTCTCGTAAAAGCTAATCTTATTAAAGTCGGGTTACAGCAGACCACCCCTAAATAGACTCAGGTCAGACCAGCCACCATGGAAACTGCCCCACTGCAGGGTAACTTAACTAATTGGGCTAATAACACAGAGGACGTCAGTTCAAACTTTCAAATGGGCCAAATCCGGATTCAGAGGTGACCAAGTCAGAGTCGCTTTTGTTTAATGAACTAAACCTAAACAACTTTATGCCCCATATCCACATGAGATACATCGTTTAGATAATCCTGAGAAGTCTTTAAACGACGAGCCAGTGGAGTGTTTTTATACAAATGAGAACTAAAACCATTTAGATTCATCTGCTTCAAAAGAGGGAATAGAGGTTCATCACACATCAATACATGTCACATTCAACATTTCTATTCATGTAGTTTTTATTCTATTTTACCAGAACAGTTTCCCACCAATGATGGATGAGCTCCTAAACACCAAAACCTTCTGTGTGATGCTATATATATATATATATATATATATATATATGTATGTATATATAAAAAAAAAAAAAACGCCCCTCTCACCCTCCGCGGGTGGTTTCTCCTCCAAGCTCGGGTCCTCTACCAGAGGCCTGGGAGCTTGAGGGTCCTGCAGTATCTTAGCTGTTCCTAGCACTGCGCTTTTCTGGACTGAGAGGTCTGAGGTCTTTCCAGGTATTTGTTGTAGCCACTCCTCCAGCTTGGGGGTTACTGCCCCGAGTGCTCCAATTACCACAGGCACCACTGTCACCTTCACTTTCCAAGCTTTCTCCAGTTCTTCTCTGAGTCCCTGGTATTTCTCCAGTTTCTCATGTTCCTTCTTCCTGATGTTCCCATCGCTTGGCACTGCCACATCCACCACAACGGCTTTCCTCTGTTCTTTATCCACCACTACGATGTCTGGTTGGTTCTCCATTACCATCCTATCAGTCTGGATCTGGAAGTCCCACAGGATCTTTGCCCTCTCATTCTCTACCACCTTCGGAGGTGTTTCCCATTTTGACCTTGGGGTTTCCAGTCCATATTCTGCACACATGTTCCTGTATATGATTCCAGCCACTTGATTGTGCCGCTCCATGTATGCTTTACCTGCCACCATCTTACATCCTGCAGTTATGTGCTGGATTGTTTATATATATATATATATATATATATATATATATATATATATATATATATATATATATATATATATATATATATATATATATATATATATATATATGTATATATGTATATGTATATAGATTATTTTATTTTATTTATTTTCTTCTTGGTTATTTATCCATTTTAATTTTAATTAGATTCCTTTTACATTTTGGTTGTAACATTGCATCATGTCATCTTTCTTCTTATCATGGTGTGTGGGGGGGGGGTGTTGGCATTTTGTGGGTTTTAAACAAAATATTTGTTTGATGTTTTGTCCTTTAGTTTTTAATATTTTTTGTGTTTTTATGGAAAGCACTTTGAGTAGCATGAGTTGTAAAAGTGCTATACAAATAAGATTAGATTTGATTTGATTTGATTTGATTTGATTTGATCTCTGGAAGATATGTAAACATTTAAACTTTAAATTTAAACTCAGGAAAATCCACATCCACCATCCAGTTCAGGTCAAAAGACAAGGATCTGACCCTGTGCTTCAGGATTTTAACGATAAGAACAAAGCAAACATGGAACAGCATCTTAAATGACCATATTATTACCATGTAAGAGGCTTAAGATCTCAGTCAGCAGACAAAAGCGGGAAAACCAAAAGATCACTTTATGTGTGACAGATTAGATTAACAGGGAGGGTTTCATCAAACTGTCTAATTGAGTCTACTCAGACGCTTCTGCTGTGAACCGCCTTCCCTCCCTAACAACATTACTGTAATGTGCTAAAGCTGCTGCTGCTGCTGCCGCTGCTGCTGCTGCGATACTGATCTCCAAAGCTTTACACCAGATCCCCTGGTTTCCCCTTTAAGGTAAGAAGGGGACAGCTTAGGGAGCAGCACAACAGCAGGTTTACAGGAAAAACCTGGATGGTACCAGGAGAACAACGTGCAGCATCTGCGGCCAGCTGGAAAGAGATCAGAGGCTTGAAGGTGATGGAGGATCAGCCTGAAGGAGGCCCGGACACTGCTGACGAGCGATCTGTTTTCTGCAGGAGCCTGAACCCTGGAGCACTGTCAGCGGCTGATTTTCACCCGAGCAAAACTATTGACATGAGTTTCAATTCTTCCTGTGTTCAGGAGTCTGAACCCTCGCCAGCGAGGTCTCACGTGTCCCATGAATAGGTGGACCAAAGACCAAGTTTCTAGTATCATTTTATTATTTTTTTGCGATATTTTGTTCTCGAATTCCTAATTTTTCCGTCATTTTTGAGCACGTTTTGAGGAACTTCCCATGTTTTTCTTTTTCATTTTGTTAAAATAAAAGAAAACCACTCTAACTTATCCCATGTTGTCATGTTTTGATCTATTTTTTCTGACAAGTACTTTTTGTTTGTTATACTATATCGGGTCAAAATGACCCGGCAAAATTGATGGTGCAACTTTTTTATGGCGACAGTGTTCCAGGGTTCAGATCAGCAGCCTCTGTCCGTGGTTTCATGTAACGACTGGCACCTTCTCCCAAAACTTCAGCAGAACTTCCAGCTTTCCTGCTGTCTGGTTCAGAGGCTTTGGACCAGATTCCAAACGATTCATTTTCATACTTTGGTGTCTGCCTGGTGGAGTATGAGCGACAGTCACACTGGTGCATTTTGGTGCCAGCGTTCATTTACAAACTTCTCACAAACGGTTTCTGTCTCTTTCACAGGATTGAACGAGACAAAGACTTCGCCACAAAGAAAGCTGAGAGAGCAAACCTCCGAGTTGCACTGAGAGACAAATACAGACTTCCAGAAGTAAGAAATTCAGGGCTTCCTGTGTATAGAAAGATTTACAATAGATGTCTTTTTTGCTGTTGTTTGAAACATCAGGTAAAGCGTTCTGTTTTCTTTTTCAACGAAATACAATCATGCAAATTTAAAGGCAGCACAAAGGCTAAAGAAAACATCGTCACACATAAACATTCTGCAGAAAATCCATCTCTTTTCATGTTCAAGAAAATATACTTTGAGAATCCATGGCCTAGAATCGAACATCCTGTGAGGAAAATATGATTTATAGAATCAAACACACAGAGAGAACGTTCAAATCCAACAAAAAACCTCCTGGAAACTGACTGAAGAAGGTGGAGTCTGCTAGCCCCCACATCCAAAATGTTTGATGGATATTGTGTAGCCCACTTTCAAGTGGTGGTTGCCATGGAAACATAGACTCAGACCAACTTGGACCAATCACTGCCCACTGACGACGTCTGGCTCCAACATCTGTTTCATGAAAAAATGCCTGATTGGACTTGAACTGGTTTGAGCCGTTTTTTATGTTCGCCGCCACACTGGCTCAGTCCAGCTCTCCCGTACAGGCGATGGTCTGTGTGCCGAGCACCAAAGCTCAGAAACGTTCAGCTCTTTTCCAGCAACAGACCTGCATGGCGCTAATCCACAGATGTGTGTTTGCAGAGCGCTCAGGACACTGCAACCGTTCAGATGGCCGGGGAGGACATTGACCTTCCAGAGGACCTGGCTAAAATGGTGGATGAAGATGAGGAAGAAGAGGAGAGCAGCGAATCCTTCCTCAACCAGCTGCAGAGCATGGATTTGGATGCACTGAGAACCAAGGCCCAGTCCACCATGACGGAGATGAAACAGACGGCAGAGGAGAAGTGCAGCATCATGTGAAACACTAAGAACCATAAAGGCTCTGATAAAAAACCTGTTTGTGGGAAGCAAAGGTTTTTTTCTGATGTTTTGTGTCTTTTTTGTGTTTTATATTTAACTTCTGGTGTTTTCAGACTTTCCAGCCTCCCAGAGCTTAAGCTGCTTTGTCAAACTGAATATCATTTCAGGAATTATTCACAGCGCAGCTTTATTTGTGCTTCTGTTTTTTCTTTTTCTGTAATAAAAAGGATGAACACTTCATGCAGACTTTTTTCTGTTTCCGGTTTTTAATCCACAGGAAAAAGAATTAACTTGCAGATAAATGTGAAAGCGCCATGGCTGTCAAACTGAAAGATCACAGAGGAATTCTGAGAAAACTGTTTCATTTTAACATTTATATATAAAAAATGGTATTTATATCGTGTTATTTATTTTAAAGAACAGTAAAATAAAAACATAAAGAGAACATCATGGAAAATCTAAAAGCATCCGGTTCACATCGTGACTCACTTCATCTTGGGTTTCAGGAGACTGAAACTGATGGAAGGCTGTATTCTGGCCTCCATTTCTGTTGAGTGAAAACTTACTTTTTTGGCAAAAATAACACCCTGTGGTGGAAACCAGGGTGTTGTGTTGTTTGAAAAAAGTAATGTAAGGAACAACTACATTTCCCTTTTTTTGCTCGTATTCTTTAGTTTGTTTTCTTGATCTTTGGGATTTGAATCCCAGTTGGGATATCTACTGAGACCTTGGTGGACTTGTTCTTCTTTTCTCCTTCACCCATTCCTTCTGGACCTTCTTGGCTTCTGTGGAGCAGCGTCCTGAAGACAGTGACTTTGTGCTGTAAAGGATGGTGGAATAAATAACAGGTACTTATCCAAATGCGGAGACTTCCTGTACACTTCTACATGGAGACACCAGTCTTTCCCGATGGTGACTGCACAGCCTCAAAAGGCGAGGCGGTTCTACTTCGCCAACTTAAACATGTCTTTTAAACGACTTTCTTTGGATTCGGTCTTCACGTCCACGGTTCTGTGACTTGGAGTTGTATCTGGAAACCAGGACTGTTCCTTCAACATCATAAGACATAATAGTCTCCCCAAAGTCCAACTGAAGATATACTTGACTTTATCAGAAAGTCCTTTGAATTCCTGGCCTGGTGCTTTATGCTGCAAATGGGAAGGGCCAAGGGAGGAGCCATGTGTTTTGCCAAGTAGTAAGTGATGGAGTCTCTGCTGATGACGATGGGTCTGAGTGGTGTGTCCTCCTGGAAGATTTAGGTAGGCCATAAATGCAGGGAAAGGCAGATAAAGAAAAGAATATAAACTTCCATTTGTCTTCAGCATCCATCATTCATTATCAGAACCCACTGAATCCCTTTCAGTTGGCCAATCCCAGCTACTGTTGGGACCTAACCCTACCCCGCCCTGAACAGGTCACCAGTCTGCTGCAGGGTGACACATTCACATCTACAGTCAATTTCAACCCTAATTGGCTAATTGATCCTCCATTGCCTAATGTTTTTGGCCAGTTCATTGAAGAAAACCCACACGTGCACAGGGAGAACATGCAAACTCCTCACAGAAAGAACCCAGCTGGGATTCGAACCAGGAACTTCTTGCTGCGAGGGAAGAGTGCTAACCGCCGTGCAGCCCCTATCTACAGGAATGTCCTGAAAACCCAACGGGACCAGTCAGTTTCATCCGGGAATTAACACCTGAAGGAGCAGGCTGTGGAGGTCTGTCCCTCACCCTCTCAGTCCAACTGAAGACTTCATAAAAAGTCATAAGAACCCTTAGTATAAACTTGCCAACACTACAATCTGACTTTGTGGCATTTCTCACTTTTTTGGCAAGACGCAGGATTTTGTTGTGTTGGAAGTCTCCCTCTCCTCCTACGTTAGAAATCTGGATTAAAGATGTTTTGCACTACAGTAAACTTGAAAAGATTAAATTTACTCTACGTGGCGCCACGGGCAAGTTCTTTAAAATTTGGAAACCCTTTTTTGGACATGTTAACACCTTACAATCACGTAACATACCCACCTAGCTGGCTCTCATTTTCCCAAAAAATATACTTTTAGGTATTTTGGTTATTTTGCTTGTGCTCGCTCATTGTCACTTTAAAATATCACTGATCTGAACTCTTTGCTCTTTGTACATGAAGACCTTTTTTGGTTTTTCTTTTTTTTTTTTTTGTGTGTGTGTGAGTTCTAACGCTTTACACATCTCCTATTCGTGATCCCTGGAGAGTTTCTTTTGTCATATCACACGTGTTGTGCTGCCATCTTATTTTCTTAATTTTAATTATTCATTACTACTGTTATAAGTTTTTGATTTATATCAGGCTTAGTGATGGGATGTGTATCGCCTTTCTGTTTGGGTATTTTATTTTTTTTTATTTTTTTTTTCCCTTTGTTTTTGGTTTTAATAGGGGGAGGCAAAAAAAAAAAAGTGTAACCACTGTTGTTATCACATGTTTACATTGCTGCTCTAAAACCCAATAAAAACAATTTTGGAAAAAAAAAGAACCCTTAGCATGTCTTTCAATAGACTCCCGGGTCAACGTGACCCGAAACCACTCAGTTCTTTGTTTTGGTCAATTTGCCGTCACTACTATCCAGTCAACTCCTCCCTCCAAAGAGCTTCTAAAAACCAACCAGCCGGTTTATTTCAGAAAGGATAAAATCTTTAGAAGAGACGAAAACCTCCTCAACTGAACAAACCGGGTCCAGACGACCCTAAACTTCCTCTGGGATGGAACCATCACGGTTCTGGGCGAGAGTCTTCACAGATGTCATGAAGTTGCTTCACCTCAAAGCGACAGTCAGCTTTTTCCTCTCATTTCAGCTGCAGCTGATCATGTGACCCACCCTCCCTTTCAGCGTGGATCTGCCCTCCCCTGGCAACTCCCCATCCCCCTTTCCCCCCAGTAAGCTGACACAGCGCATTTAAACATTAGCTGCTTTCCTGCTAATAGGATCTCAGGGACTTACACTGTCATCTGATAAAACTAAGGCGCTTGATAACTGTTCTGCACCCTCTTAACCAATTTGTACTCAATTAGGATAATGGGGAAACAAGCAAAGAGGGACAGCTTTAATATATTAATGTGATAAAATGATTATCAGTTTCTCCTTCCTTATGACTTGGGTGTTATTAGAAGCATCTTAAATGGTTCATAAAATCTTTATCCATTGACGAAGGGACAGTGCAGTCATTTGCTCATGTAGATCTGAAATTGGATTTGACATGAAATGTCAAAATTGACCACAACAGATCCCAGTGAAGGTGTGAAGGATGTACGGGAGCAACCTTCAAACTTTGAATCAGTTTAGGGCTCCTGCAGGATGTCGGTTCTGTTAAACGTCCTCATTCAAAAGCAATTGGTCCATGCAGCGATGCTTGTGCTGATGCCCCATGTCTGGAAAGAAGCAGGCATGTTTGCATAAAGAATGGATTTAATGTGGAGTCTGGAGAACAAGACTCACTGAAGAAACGGTCATTTTCTTAATCAACACACAGCTTTTCTTCTTTGTCTCACCTGGAGCTGTGAGCTGCAGCTTTATTAATGGAATTTATTTTAGTTAAAAACATCCAGAGGAGGACGTTTGGAAATATTTTAAAAAGCAGATCTTTATAAAATCTTTTATTTCTAAATTGACTTTGCAGAGACAAACCGCCCTGCTGCTGCACTGACTTTCTTCATGGTGACCATATGGCAGCAGCCTGTTTCATGGCAAATCCCCTGCTGTGGTGGCATCCTAAACGTCTTTAATTCATGAAGAGGCAAAAGTAAAGGCTGCTCAGTCTCTCTGTTCTTGGAAAACAACTCTGACAACCGAGAACCCTCGTCGGCCTAAGCCACTTAACCTTTAGCCAGTCTGCTCACCCGTTCTTCTGCAAAGGTTTTGAACTTGTTTAACATTTAAATTTCCTCAGCTGCTTACAGTAAGCATATCACTGACTCCAAGAAGTTGATGTGTTTGCTGGAAGATCAGGTGAGGACATGCGAAAACACGTTTAGCGTTTACCAGCCTCCAGGCCGCTGCTTTCTGCAGATTGTGCATGAAATGCTGGGGATGTTAGAAACGATGCTTGAATTCTACTGTGCTCCTATTTACAACCAATATTGTCATTTACCGAAAACAAAAGGAGAAAGAAAACACAGACATGAACATTCTCAGAAATGAATCTGAGGAAATGAAAATGATGAAAAATCAGAGCAACATTTATAGGCCACATAAATATACACAGTCACATCATTTTTTTATTTTTTAAAACATAGAACCAAAAAAACTGTTGTGATAACTGAAGAGAGACGCCACTTTAATTATCTACTGGTATGATGAAGGCTTGTTATACTGTTAAACACACACTTTCAGCAGAATGTAAGCACGAGAGGAACTCCTAAAAATATCTTCAGGTAGGGGGTAGTGAGGTCAGAGAAAATCTCTGGTGAAGTATTTAGGCCTATTAAGGATGGGCTTGATCTCTGCAACACCTACTGTAGCTGCGACAGCTTTGGTTTTTCCAGCTGGCAAAGCAGAATTTCCCTCCCACTTTGGACTTTATCTCCCAAATGATCCAAATATTGGAGCATATCTAACACTAAAGCTCGTCTAATGAGAGCATCACGGGAGCGGATGGTTAAAGAGCGCTCGTTCAGTAATGATCTTTGCTTGAGTAAATTCAATCAAAGTGAGACCTCTGCTTGATTTTGGACCAAAGGATTGATAGTTTCGAGAGAAAATCTAAAATAAATTCAAACGTGAAATCTCCAGAAACAGAAATCAAACATGTTAGGTAAAGAAAATGCATCTTTGTTTTATTTCATCAGCACTTTCAATTTCCAAAAACAGTTGTTCCAAATTTAAACGTCTCATTGAATGCAACTATTTAATGTACAGTGTGTAGCCATTCAAGTCCATCCCTGTCTTTTCTCCGCGTTATTGTCTGTAATGAAGGGATTAACGAAAACTCTCCACACAAGCCATTATCTTTCAGACAATAGATTTGTTGAAAGGAAGTTTTGTGGAGGCTTCATTAGCAATGGCCTCCCTCTGTGGTCTGAAAGCAGGACACATTTGGAGCAATTACTTGACCAGAAAACAACTGTCAGTCATTCTTAAAGGGGAAGGATTCCAATTAATAAACCTCTTAAACCCTCAGGTTTTACTACCATTCCAGCAGCCTGCTCTGGTGTCTCTTGTGGTTAAGAGGAGTTTTGTCAGCAGAGGAGGACATTGCATGTTCTGGTTGCAACGATCTTTTGCTCAGTTATTTGAAAGGAGCTTTAAGGATTTAACGGCGAGCAACAAGTGTTCAGAGTAGACACTACAGTTGTTTCTACTTATGGATGATAGAGAGAGTCTGTGTGAGGAGTAGACCGTCTGGAAACCTGAACGAAGGTAAGATGGTTTCATGTTTTTGCATTTCTTCAGTTACATATTTGGATGTGCTTTCTATCATCCATGTAGGAAACAGGAACGTTATTCATGAACATCGGTTTTATAGTTTCTCTCACACCGAGATCTTTCTGTAGAAGGCAAATGACAAATTCTCCGATCTCACTAAGTCATGCTGAGATACAACTACAACCTATAAAGCATATTTCTTCACACTTCCAACAAGAGCTACAGGGAAAAAACACACATTCTTCCTGAAACTTTTTTTCCTAAAGCATGTCAAAACGTAGAAGCATTATCCAGGGAAAGGGAGATTAAGCAAAGGAAACTGACAGGCATGTGGATTAAGAACAAAGGGTGCAGGCCAGGCAACAGCAGGTTGTTCATGAGGTACAAAAAAACTGCTCGATCAGTTTTGATTTCAAAACTTTCTCTGAATAAATATCTTTTGTTGGGTGGTGGATGTGGAGATCGTTTTTAAATGATGTCTGTCGAAGTCGTGTGGGCCGAAACTTCCATAGAAACTTTCCTAAAAAAGAACTAAGCTGCACTGAAGTTGTAGTGTGCAGTTTTACAGTTTTGTGTTTCAATGTTTTGCAGAGAAAGATGTGAGTCACCTCTGTGGACAAAAACCCCGCTGAGGTCTGTTCTTCTGTTCCAGAGGCACAACAACTATTTGTTGATCGTCTCAGTTGGTAGACTTTGACTTTTTTTGAGGAGAATCAGAAAGTGAGTCCAAAGGCAAGTCCTCAGGCAAATGCATTTGTCAATGGATACCCTGGGGATGGTGGACGATGGTGGACATGGAATCGTTGACAACTATGACATGGCGAAAGGCGCTGGCTCTAGCAACGGAGGCCGGGTCCACAGTATTGATGTCATATTGGGATTCACTAAAGACCAGGAGCCCTTGCTGCATTCAGTGGGAGATGACGGCAGCCCGAAAGTTAACGGAGCCATCCAGCAGGATCCCGCAAAGCCGGTCCCTTCAGAACCCTATGGAAACCTTCCAGAACTGGGGGACAGCTCACAGCATCATTCCTACCATGGTGAGTCCCCCAAAACAATCTACTGATTGGTCTTTAACAACAATACAAACTTTGAAGGCGTTTCTGTGCACAGACATGTAAATAACTTTACATAACAGTTACCTTTAAAACAAATGAACGTACGGTCTGACATTAGGAGTACATAAACACTACTTGTACTTGAAGATTTTGTTTTAAAACACTATAATGCTTCACATTTGAAAGAGAAGTCCAGTCCAACTTTAAAAGAAAAAACGTTTAGAAAACTCCCACAGGCCCAAAGTACTGTTCGCTAAAATGATTGACACAACAGCATCCACACAAGTGAAACACAACACAATCAAAAAGGAGGAGAAGGCTGTACAAAAAAAGGTCAAATTGGATGAAGTTTTGTAAGATTCACTGAAATCAACGGGTGTTGAAAATCAGAGAAACAGAGTTTTCAAAATAATTTTTAAAATCCAATGGACTGTGTGATATTTTCCACTGAGCTCACATTTGGTTTTTAGCCTCTTAGAAGCATCTGATAATCTGACCTGTGTGACTGGGAGGGTTAGGTGACAGAAAATTACAGTAAATTTAAAAAATCCGACAATGGGCGAACAGATATATCTCAAAGGATGTAACTAAAAACCGATCTGCCAAAAGACTCATTCAGTCAAATTCACCAAACTGAGGGGCCATTATTGTCCCTGAAAAGAAACACTTTTCAGAAGCCTTAGTTTCACGTGTTGAGCATCTTTATTTTGGTTGTTGCATTTAACTTAGGGGCGTCACGGTGGCGCAGTGGTTAGCAGTGCCCACCCTCACAACGAGAGGTTCAAATCCCAGCTGGGACTTTACTGTTCCATGTCCTCCTTGCACATGCAGGGGTTTTCTCCAGCTTCCTTCCACAGTCCAAAAACATGCTTCAAGGGTTAACTGTTCACTTGAAAGTGTGTAGGAGTGATTGTGTGGCCTGGGGACCTGTCCAGGATGTACCTCACCTTTGCCCAACAGTAGCCGGGACAGGCTCTGGCTCCCCGTGACTCCAAAAGGGCTAAAGTGGGTTAAGAAAGGGGTGGAAGTTTTCAAAGTTTTCCAGCATGTTCCTGGAAGGTTTGAGTTCTGCAGATATGTTCTGCAGGTTTTTGTTGGGACGTCTGTGTGAGTAGAAATATGCCGATCCGGTTGGAAAACTGCTTTCATGTTACAAAGTTCTAGTCCCATTTTGCCTCTTTCTGATGTGTGCCAGTAAAGTTCTGTTCAGGTTTCTGAAGACATTGTGCACCAAAGCTTCCCGCGTCATTGGAACAGACAGCAGCTAAGATTAACATGGAATGCATTTCCTTTCTGTTCTTGAAAAATGTTTCTTTTTTTTAAGTTTCAAGTGATCAGAAATTTAGAATAATTTCTGAACGATAGGATTGTAATCCTGAGTCTTGTTTAAATTAAAAGGGTTCACTGTAGATGACTCCTGAACTGTACAAAGGGGATTGATGGAGATGGAGTTACTGCTAGTTTGAGGGTAAAACTGTGATTTTATAATGCAGCTGAGAGAAGGGCAGATCTGCTAACGTCGTAAACTTTTGCATTACTGATATTTACAAAAGGTTTCCTTCAATAATTGAGAGCTGAAAACAAGATAACTGCTATGTCTGTAACGTCGCCTGTACATCCACGATGGAAAAATGACATCATGCTTTTTTACTGAGACTGACGTGGGTTCACACGTGGTCTATAGATGCACCAAAGAAGTACTTTTACCATATGAACCCCTTTTTTCACCGTACAAACAGAAAAGTTGCGCTTTTTAATGTAGCAATGATCCCTTCACATGGAATGAGATTGAAAACATCAGATAGATGTTTGCATTGAGTCTGTGCACATCTGATGTTCATCCGTCTTTAACAGTTCCAAGTTCAAGTTTTGAAAATCCACCATCATCTTAGACATTATGACATTTGAGTTTGTTTGGAGTCGACGCCTCAAATCCACAGCTGGTCGTTTTATGGTAAAGGAGCTTCATCGCTCACATGCTTCACTTGCCCTTTGTCCATTTCCAGGAAAACACAATCCACACCACAGCTGTTTACTTGGCTCATGAAGAAGCCACCTAAAGTCCCTTGTTAGATTAGAGAATAGGTTTAATTAGCAGCAATCTGTTGCTACGGGATTATGGGAAGAATTCAGTGAAAGAGGCGTTTTGACTTTCCAGATCCCTGAATCTTTGCTTGATAAGACTCATCTGTCAGTGGAAGCTGTTCGTCATAGAAGATAAAACACTGATTTACTTGGGAAGAACTGCAAAAGTTCATATTTTACAATCCTAAAACAAAATAAAAATACTGACTAACATCTAAAACAGTGAGTAACGGGTCGTTTTAAAGTAACTTTGGGCTTTGTACAAAAAAAATGTTTAGTATTTATTTTACATTTTTAAAAGCGGTTGGACGTTTGACTATATAGATAATGGATCCATAAAACCAGAGGGCCAGAATTCGTTCCTTCAAAAAGTTTGCATTTTGTTTGTCTACCATCAACCAAAACTTTTTTTGTTTTTGTTATCCTTCTTGCTCCATTTTTATGAGAATTGGTAAACTTATCAAAGACGATATTTTTGTCAGAACATTGAGGAACGGGGCCATCCAAGTTGGAGATTTTAAAATGCCTCAAGTTTGCGGCTACACTGGAGTCTGTAGTTTTGTTCTCATTAGATGGAGATTTTAAATTAAAAAATATGAATGAAGTCTGCGTATTGAATTAAAGTCATAGGAGCAATAAAATCAACAAAGCAGTTGCGTGGTTTGATCTGACCAATGTATGTGTAAACCACTGAAAAAGCCTTTTGTTTCATTCTAGACTCCAGTCTTTTCTCGAGCGATAAGTGTGAAGAAATGAGCAACCTCACCAAGGAAGTGGACATCGCTGACGGCTCTCCTAAGGCCATCAAAGAGGAAGAGCACGCCAAGAAAAAGCACAGAAGAAACCGAACCACCTTCACCACCTATCAGCTTCATGAGTTGGAGCGAGCCTTCGAGAAGTCCCACTATCCAGACGTCTACAGCCGGGAGGAACTGGCAACGAAGGTCAACCTGCCTGAGGTCCGAGTCCAGGTAAAGACACGAACCAGGGATAAGTGCATTAATGATACAGGACATTTTCCACACAGTTGGCCCTCAATCACACACCGCTTGTTGGTAATCTCATCACACTGACCGACAGTTCAATCCCAGAATTTCTCTTCTTCAGAGGATAGATGTCAAACTGCAGTCCATAAAGGCTGCTGTCCAGTTCTTGACTATTGAAGAATATTTTATTGAAACTGATGTGGAATATTATTGCTGTCCCTTTTCTCTGCTTTCTGGAACTGCTGTGACAATTGAATTTCCCCAATGTGGGATCAATAAGGAATATCTTAATCTTAATCTTGACCAACTCTTCCTGCCCTTGTTAGCTTCTTATTGGCATAACACACCTCATCCAGGTAATCAGCAGAAGATCCTCCTGTAGATGCTCCTTGGTACCAGTCTTTGAGGCCTGTTCCAGAAGATGTTCTGCTGCTTGTTTGAGTGGCTACTTTCATTAAAATGTCCTCTGGAAACACAGTTAAAGTTCAGCTGCCCTGAAGAGCGTAAATCCTGTAACAACGTGTCCTTTAAATGTTCCTCAAAGCAAGAACTGCACCCAAAGGCTCTCTTCTTTCATCAATGACCCAATGGGCTCGATGGCTCATGTCAAGTTCAATGTCTAAGCAGGTGAACTTCGATTATTCTTAGTCATACCAAGTTATGATAAGTCATTCGTGCCTGTGGTTGATGAAAGAAGTCCCAAACCATGACAATTCCGCCACCCTGTTCCACAGCTAGCATGAACTTGTTCTGGTAAAACTGCAGTTTTCATCAAACATCTTCTGGCACTAAAACCAAACACCTGTCGCATACTTTATGTTCAAACTTTTGCTGTGAAGATCAAGAAAAAGAGAATGAGTAGTTCCATCGGATTCTGTTTCGTGACTTCATGCCCTTAAGATGTTGGTATTTTATGTCTGCTGTTTTGTTTTTTTCATTCAAAAAATATTCAGCAAAGATGAAACTTTGGCTTCTCTTGAAGAAAAAAAACTGAAACCGATTAAAATGTTTCTTTTGGGTGTTTTTTTTTTGTTCAGGTGTGGTTTCAAAATCGAAGAGCAAAGTGGCGTCGTCAAGAAAAGATGGACACCAGTACCATGAAGCTCCATGACTCTCCAATGTTATCCTTCAATCGTCCTCCGATGCCCCCTAGTGTGGGGCCGGTGGCCAACCCGATGCCCCTGGATCCTTGGCTCACGTCGCCCATTTCCAGTGCCACACCCATGCACAGCATTCCGGGGTTCATGAGCTCCCCGCAGACCCTGCAGCCCACCTACTCCAGCCACAGCTTCCTCAACAGCCCACCCGGCATGGTCCAAGGTATGCAGCCGATGGGGCCCCCTGCCTACCAGTGCGGACCCCCCTTCAACGATAAATACCCGGTGGATGACGACCGGAATTCCAGCATCGCAGCCCTCAGAATGAAGGCCAAAGAGCACATTCAGTCCATGGATAAAACCTGGCAGCACATGTGATGCCCGACAGGAAGTGGAAGGATTTTAATGCACTGCTGTAAATGTTTACAAACTGTTGATTCATGTATCAGATGAGAGGATACGTGACACCAAAGAGGCTTGGGAAATTACCACCATGTGCACCGCTGTGCAACTGGTCAGACAAACGGCTGATTTTCAAAACAAATGAAGTATTTAAGTTTATCAAACCACATTAGCCTCCATGACTCTTTAGGACTCCCATGTTTTGATGTTTCCTCTGCTTTTTTCCGCACAGGTTTTCTATATCGGATCAACTGTAGACGGTTTAGCCAGACTTTCTGTTAGCTACAGGTTTTTGTACAACGTCTACAGAACAAATGACATCACGTTTATACACGTTTTTATGTTGAATAGCTGCCGCTCAAACTTTTTAAGATGTCAAGCATTTCTTTAATAAAAACTGTAATACTTGTAGCTCTGTCAACAGGCGTCTGGGTGCATGATTATTCAGACTCCTGATTACAACCTGTTGACGGCCAACCTACTGCACTTTGAACGCGGTGTAGACACTTTTTTAGAACATTTTGTGGCTTCTATCAAGCAGGTTTTATTTGTCTAATTAGAAGTGTCTTTGTGTGTGTGTTTTTTTTACTATTTTACAATAAAAATAATCTAGCACTTTTTCAAGTATATCTCTAAAAATATGGGGAAAAAACAAATTTTTACTTTTATGAATTAAAAGAGAATATGTATATTTAAATAAATGAAAAGGCCTTCTGAGGAGCATGAAGTTGTGATGGGGGAGGTTAACGGAAGTCACAGAGCGTAATCTGATTTGGAGGCTAATTTAAACAGACAAGCATACCTCTTAACACCTAATTACTATCTTTAAAGCGATTAACCCTGGATTCTCAGGCATAGACAGAATGCCCTTGGCTACCCCTGAAAAAGCTGCTTCAAGACTCCATTCCTTTCTTTCCATTAAACAAATGTCTTCATAAACAAATGTGGATGTGCAGACAAAGGTCTTAGTTGCCCGTTTATGCTCATTATTTGTGTAACTTCCTTTAAATAGAACAAACTCAACAACGCCCTTGTGATAAGTCCATCTTTTTGACCACATGTCCACAGTGCCAGGAAAACTGAAGAAACAGTTTATGAAGCTTCATCTGCTGTCACTTCATCTCTGCTGTGTGATGGTGATCGCTTCAACCAGCGGTGTCAACCTGCAGAACTCATTCAAATCAATTTCAATTAAATGTATGCATATAGACCAATACTGTCGTCTCAATGGGTTTCATGCCGGTAACTGTATAAGAACATGAAAACAGTCATAAAATACAAAAGCTGATTGTTAACTAAACTAAACTAAACTAAACTAAACTAAACTGGCCCCCCTCCCCTTAGACCCTCCTCTAAATGGGAAAACCCCTTAAAAAAAATTCCAGAAAAAATGAAGAAACCTCAGGGGTGTCCACATGAAGGAGGGATCCTCCCCCAGGACGGACAGGCCATGTACCAGAACTCATAGAGAAGAATTAGCTTATCTGACTCTACAACTACATGTTTAAACAGTCCAGCAGACGAGCTTCATCCAGATGGAGTTGGGGGGGACGGTTGGGGGTGCCAGACGAGTCCATCACTAGTTTATTGTCGTCATTGCAAATAGTCTTCATGATGGAATGGTCCAAGTTCTTGATGTGCTCCTAGCATCACATTCTGCATTCTTAGAACATTTTTTGCTGAAACTACATTTCAGAGTTATGTTGGAGGAAATCCGATGGAAGCTTCCTGACTGCAGGAACTCAGATTGTAACCCAAATAAAAAAATAAATCAATAAAATAACAGACAAAAGCCTTGTTTTACCTTTTCAGAGAAAAGCAAAAATGAAGACAGAGGGAAATTAAAGTCAGAATGAATCCTTCCATAGTTTTACCCTCTAAATGACAGCCGTCTGTAACCTCAATCCATCACGAACAAAGTGGACTCCAAGGATTTAGAGGAGGAAAGGTAACTCATGTCTGCAGTTCTTCCATGGAAGAGGTTTGATGCAACTAAAGCCAGACTGAAAGAATAAAATGTGCATTCATCACATAAATCGTAGTAAAATGGTATCAAGTTTAGCTGAAACATTCCCAATTTCATGCGTTTGTTTTTTTTGTTTTTTACTATGAGGAAAACAGTTGTAAGAACTCACTGGTAGTTAAAGTGAAGCATCAAGTTGTGTTATTCATGTTAAAATAATTGTCTGCAAATAGAGTGAATTCAAGAGAAAAAATCATTTTAAGCAAGGAAGATTTATTTTCAGAAGAATGATACAGACAGAAAGGAAACCCTGCATGCGTTTGACGAAGACCTTCAGTTTGGACGAAGGATCCCGTTCTCCCTCCTAACGTCCATTAGTGAGCCACCAGGCTGACTTTGTGAGCCTAATGAGTCCTGGCAGACAATGGGCCCATGCTCGCTGCCACACAGAGGTTGTGTTCATCCAGACCTGCGTTCCTGCAGACCTGTGGCCTTTTGCCAGGCCGTTAGGCAGATGAAGCTCCACTCCATCAGGCCCAACCGGGGGTGTCATGGGGCCCAGCCTGACTGGCTGCAGGGGCCACAAGGGCTCCATTTTAATTGCCCTCTTGTAGCCTTTGCAGCTAAAATGCCCCCACTTTACGGTGGGAGGGGAGCTTTACGTCTGTTCTGCAGCAGGAAGTCCTAGTTGGTTGAATACTATAAATCCTTCAATCATTGTTTTCCTGTTTCTCTTTCTTTGTTCTAGTATCTTCCACCATTTTTGTCTCTTAACTCCTACAATGTTTCATCTATTTCATCCATCCAACTATTCAAATGTTCAGCTCTTTCAGCTTTTTCCAGCTGTGACTTTTGGTCCTTCAGAAAGAGTCTCGGCTCTGGCATTTCTCACAAACATATCTTTTATGTTGTTGTGCAGTTTTCACTTTATTCATGGTCAACTTTGATGATTTCTTTATTTAACTTGTTTTTTTTTTTATCTTTACATTTTATTTTCATTCAGTAATCTAACATTCAACGCTGCAGTTTCTTCTGGAAAAGCTGCTCCTTCCAGTTTTCTTTTACGGTCTGCATGTGAACGTCTTTTTTGAGGTGTTCAAAAGTGAAAATGGAAATGTGTGTACCACATTCTATTGATTATTTACTGCAGCTTCTCTGAGTGAACGTTTCGGTAAATTTGTCCAAAAGAGCTTTGATTTTTCAATCAGAGTTCTCTGAGGTTCAGTTCACGATTATCCTGATAAATGTTGATGAAATCACAGAAAAGACCGGAAAACATCAGGAAAAGTGCCCGTGGTGTGCTAGCTCTTCACTTTGTTAGGATCATGAGATAAGTAGCCGGGTAAAACTCGGACTTCAGCTGATGTTAGCTAAATATGCTTCTCTCTTTTATGCCACAAAGTTTGGAGGAATTTCTCTGCAAACAAGGTACAGATTGAAAGTGTTCAAGTTTGCTATATTTAGTCCAATTCCTTTCTCCCTGCCCCTGTCTTCATGTAGCCACACCCAGAATACGCTGATGACGCACTCAGAACCAGCAATTAATGACAAGCATTATGATGAGGTCCTGCTTGACCAAGCATGACCCCCGCAGAGGCCCAGGCTCTAGTTAACAGGCTGACTAGCGGGACCAGGTCCACGGTGGAAATAATAAGGTAAAACAGTGGAATTAATTGGGTTTGATGAAGAACACTTTTCAAAGGGACACTATTTTCTCCTCCTGACATAATTGCGGCTCGCTCAGAGGGTGCGGGGGGTTTGAAGGCTGGCGCCAGTTGCTCTTCTTTGCCCCAGTGGTCGCTTTGTAGGAAAAGACCTGTCACTCAACAACAGACCTGCTGCTTCACACTCAACGGCACTAATGCCAACGGCATCCATAGACACAATGCAATGAACCCATGTTGATCTAAAGAACTGTGTTTATTTCTAAAGATGTTTTACTGCTGCAGTTTCTGTCACAAAAACGAGGAACGCTCTTTACCTTTGGACTAAAGTCTGCAGCATTCCTGCTTTTTAAACTCTTTGCAAAGGATGCTCCAGTTCAAGATCCTGGTTAAAAACATGCATGTTCCAAAAATGCCATCAATCAAGAATGAATTTAAGTCCTGAAAGAGAAATAAATCAAAAAGAAAAAACCCTTTTCCTAAACCTGGACAGAAACAAACACTGCAGGATTCATGAACACTGTGAGGTATTATTGTTAAAAGGGAATAAAAAGAACAAAAATATCTTCTTTACATTGATTTGATTTGCTCTGTTCTTTCTGTATTTTTTTTTCTGTGTGATGAAATATTCTGGAATGAGATTATTGATTCTTCTCAGATCGAACACCGTGTTTATGAAGTATTTTTATGGATTACATGCATTAATAAACCTTCAAATAAAAGTGAGACTGTTTCATAAGAAAATTAATTTTAAATGTTTTCTCTTCATGTTTTCCTTTTTCTTTTTATCTGAACGGGTCAGTGTGCCGTGTTTCAGGACACCTCCACACACGGAAAAAAAAAAAAAGAATCAACACGTCAATTTAAACTCTGTCGACATGAGCCCCCCCCCCACCAGGATAAAGCATCTGCTTTCTCCTCCTCTCAAAGTTTAGTTGCTGTTCTCAGATTATACTTGAAAACTAAGCAACGACATTTGACTTGTGTCAAGTTTTAAGAAAAACACATAAAAAACTTAAATTTGGGTCAAGAAATACATAAATGCATCAAATCCAATACAAACATCCTGGACTGTCTTATGGGGAGAATGAATACTTTAACCCCAGTTTATGAGGACCTTCATTCTGACTGTAGTTTCCACCAAAATGACAGAACGTAAACGTCATGTTTTCCAGATGACCTGAATGAGAGAATAATAACCAGACATGTCAT
Organism: Oryzias curvinotus; assembly: GCA_023969325.1. Classification (NCBI taxonomy): domain Eukaryota; kingdom Metazoa; phylum Chordata; class Actinopteri; order Beloniformes; family Adrianichthyidae; genus Oryzias; species Oryzias curvinotus. The sequence goes on from CM043722.1 coordinate 37,861,365, forward strand.
CCTGACAGCTGTTTTAGGAAAACATCTTGAAACCGTTTTGTGACGGCAGAGACTGCAGAGTCCTGACAACCCCTTTTATGAAGAGAATCTGTCCATTTTCTCATGAATTCTGCTGCTTTTGCAAAAGAGCACATTGGAGATAAAAACATGAATCCACATGAGTGTAAATTAGACAGACTCGTCCACTATCTGGGAAGTTAAATCATTTTAAAATACCAACAATTTTCCCACAAACTTTTTTTTTTATGTTCGTCTGACGCCTGAGCTCACGTTTTCAAAGGAAAAGTTAATGGATTAAACTTTCCTAACAAACTTTCATGATTCACGGGACGTGTCAAAAGTCCACAGGAGCTCGGCATGAGCTCCTGACAAACACCGCTGAAGGCCTCCATCAGTGCTCATGGCTGCATCCATGGAGTTCAGCAAGCGTGTCTTCAAAACACACGGAGAAGATGGGAGCTACACAACCCCAGTGTCATAACTACACACACTTGTCAACCGGGGGGGCGCGCTTCAGTCCAGAGAAGCCTCAACACTGAACATCCCTAAAGAACAACCCCACCCGTCCGACCGGCAGCTACGCCACACAAACGCATCAGCAGCAGACTGACTAAGAGGACGGATTTGTGCTCCATAGTCTCAGTTTGTAACGAAGTGAATATTTTTATTAACCTCATCTTTGATGTAGCCTCAGGTTTGTGGTGGATCCATCCAGACCTGCAGATGAGGCTCTGAATTGCGCCCCCTTGTGGCTGCATCGTTTTATTATTTATCTTTACTACTGAGTACAACAGTGTTGGCACATTTCTGGATTGAATCTCCTTTCTTAAACCCCAAACAGTTTTAACTGAAGAGGGAGGATTCATGTGAGCAGAAGGTGACATGCTGGAAGCTTTTGACCTGAGCTCATGTGCTCAGTCTTTAGTCTGAACATCTGGAGCTAATGCTGCTGTGGATTTCTTTGTGTTTGTTGAGACCATGAAAGCATTTCATGAATGAGCATTTTATTCGTTTTTTTTGTCACACTTCTATTCCTTTTTCTTCTTTTGTGTTTGGAGCCTACACCAGCTATTGTGCTAAATGCATGTTTTTGCTGTTTTTGGTGAGTGGTGTGAATGAAGGCTGGAAGACCTGGGCGGTCTCAGCGGACGTCAGCTGTCGGCTGTTGTCAGAACCAGGGCAGATGGGCCTCAGATCCATCTCCAGCGTGTCACATGACCTGCAAATCAACGTTTGCAACAAAGAGATACGTGTTTCCGTGTTTGAGGTTGATCAGATTACACACACAAGCACGTGAAGAGGGAAGTGTCTGATGCTATTTCTGCAAGCACCACTGTGACAAAATTCTCCTCTAAACTCTAAACTGTTCATGGCAACTCAAAGAAGAAATGTGAACATGATGCCACCAAATCCACTGGGATGATTACAGCTGTAAACAGGAAATGTGTTGTGGAAGATATTAAAGTATTTATGGTTATTATGGTGCAGTGGTTACCCTCTTGCCTCACAGCAAAAAGTCCCCAGTTTAAGTCCTGGATGGGGATCTTTCTGAGTGGAAAAATAATCTATACATAAAATATGAATTGATCTTTAATGACTCAATTTTCCAATGAAACATATACCAAGCCTAAGCATAATAAGGCAAAAGAAGTTACTTAAAAATACATTGGCCTCTATGGAAATATTTAAACTATATATAAACCAATTATGCTTTTTAAAGTATTTAAATGTATTACTTCCAGTTATCATTTTCATATTTTAATTTCCTTTTTTTATCTTAATGTTTTATGTATTTGTTATTCTGTTGTAAGACATCGTCACACACTGTATCTCTTTTTTAACATTTGTTTGATGAAAACGTTTTTACATGTATGTGAACTACACAGGAGAAATTGTACTGTACTTTGAATATTAAACTGAAACCTGCCTCATTATCAATATTATCATTATTATTGTTAATACTTTTATTATTATCGTTATTAAAAATAAAAGATCACAGACTATTTAAAAACAGTTCAATCTGAGTTAATTACCCCTAAATTTGGCATCTTGGAGACCCCCGGTACCCATACCGGCAGCGTTTTGCTCGGTTCCATGATCTTTAGCGCCCTCTGGTGGACGGCTGGCGCCATGGCGGGATTGAACGAAAAGCTGATCTGGATTCAGCGTCTGGAGGAGACAGTTGTTTCGTGGTCTCCTTTGATTGGCCGAGGCGCCCGTTCCTCTCGTCCAATCAGAGGCAGACATCTGTTCGCTGGAGCCACTCTGAAATATCTCCTCCGCTTCCTCCTCGTCACTTCTGCCTCGTCTGCGTCTGTGCGGCCGCAGAGCTGAAATTACCGGTTAAAATGGACACTTTGAGTTTATTTGTGGGTTTGATCGCTTTGTGCTGCGTGCACGCAAAGATCTACTTCCGGGAGGAGTTTCTAGACGGCGGTAACTCCAACATTTCCTTCACTTTCAATCAAAATGTGTGCTGGAATTTTGAATTTCTGGCTTTTTGCTTGCATGTTATGATATAAATGCAGTTTAATATTGTAACTAACAGACCCAACATGCACATGACCAGTCACTACAGTATCATTAAGTCTTTCTAATTGACTGTACTACGAGCGATTATTATTGGTCTTAACTGGTGTGTAGTTATGGTTCCCTTCATTCGTGCTCATTCATGGGAACATCATGATGTTCTGGTGACAGTCGTGTTCCCACGGGGCCGTGGGTCAGTGGTCTGGGAGCTTTTGCTTTCTGTTTGAATGTCTCTTCTTCCTGCTCCTCAGATGAATGGAGAAGTCGCTGGGTGAACTCCAAGCACAAGTCTGACTATGGAGAGTGGAAGCTGACGGCGGGGAACTTCTACGGAGATGCAGAGAAGGACAAAGGTAGGCAGAGAGCATCAGCGGGGGCTTGTCATGGTTGGTAAAAACACAGGAACAGAGTCTCAGACTGTTTCCTGGTCGCTCCTTCACCGGCCGGACAGGTTCGGCTTCACAGTCCAGATCCAGCTCTGCTGTCTCTGCACTTCAGTGATTTCCCTGTGACGTCTGTCATCGTTTCTCTGTTTCCTTCATTTTCCTCTGAACTGGTTCTGCCCTTTAGGTCTGCAGACCAGCCAAGACGCTCGCTTCTACGCCGCCTCGGCCCGCTTCGAGCCGTTCAGCAACGAGGGGAAGTCTCTGGTCATTCAGTTTACGGTCAAGCACGAGCAGAAGATCGACTGCGGTGGAGGCTACGTGAAGGTCTTCCCGTCGGACCTGGACCAGACCGACATGCACGGAGACTCCTCCTACTACATCATGTTTGGTGAGAAGCTGAGCTCCGTCTCACGCGCAGGACGAACCGCTCCCCCAGCAGGCGTTCTTGGAGTAATCTGGTCAATTTGTTGCAGGCCCCGACATCTGCGGCTACAGCACCAAGAAGGTCCACGTTATCTTCAATTACAAGGGCAAGAATCATCTCATCAAGAAGGAGATCAAATGCAAGGTAACGCTGTGGTCTGGAAGGACCGTCAGAGGCGTCGCGTGCTTCTGAAGCTAAAGGCTGAACCCCTGGTTCCCTGCAGGATGATGAGTTCACCCACCTGTACACCCTGATCCTGAACCCAGACCAGACCTACCAGGTCAAGATCGACAATGAGAAGGTGGAATCTGGCAGTCTGGAGGAGGACTGGGACTTCCTGCCTCCCAAGAAAATCAAGGACCCTGAAGCCAAGAAGCCAGAAGATTGGGATGACCGTCCTGAAGATCGATGACCCCGAAGACACCAAGCCTGAGGTGAAAACCTTAAACTGAAGAAGCCTGACTGATCCTGATCTGACGGTTCAACCAGACCATGTTTGTTTCCGCAGGACTGGGAGAAGCCAGAATACATCCCAGATCCTGACGCCAAAAAGCCCGAAGACTGGCAAGAGGACATGGATGGAGAATGGGAGCCGCCGATGATCAGCAACCCGGAGTACAAAGTAAGTCCTCCTGTACGGCGCCGAGGCCTCGTGCTGCGGTCAAGGCCGGCCCCCTCTGACCGTTCCTGTGATCGCAGGGAGAATGGAAGCCCAAACAGATCGACAATCCAGACTACAAAGGGGCCTGGGTGCATCCAGAAATCGATAACCCCGAATACAGCCCGGACGCAAACATCTACAAGTTCGACAGCATCGGGGTTCTGGGTCTGGACCTCTGGCAGGTGAGGACCTGATTGAAGACACGCAGGACGGCAGAATCCTGCAGCAGGGAGGCCTAACGTCTGGACCTGCTTTTCAGGTCAAGTCTGGGACCATCTTCGACAACTTCCTCATCACCGACGACGTGAAGGAAGCGGAAGACGTGGGCAAAGAGACGTGGGGCGCGACGAAGGTACGTCTGTGAGGGAGGGGCCGCTCCTGCAGAGGTGAACAGCAGGAACGGGGGCTAAGTAAGGTTTTCTCTCACCTTTCCTTCAGGAGCCGGAAAAGAACATGAAGCAAGAGCAGGACGAGTTGAAGCGAAAAGAGGAGGAGGAGAAGAACAAGGACCAAGACACAGACGGGGATGATGAAGATATTGAGGAAGACGAGGAGGAATCAAAGGAAGAAGCAGAGGAGGCACTTTCAGAAACAGATGAAGATGCTCAGGCTAAAGATGAGCTTTGAAGAGAGGTTGCAATAGTGTGTGTGTGTGTGTGTGTGTGTGTGTGTGTGTGTGTGTGTGTGTGTGTGTGTGTGTGTGTGTGTGTGTGTGTGTGTGTGTGTGTGTGTGTGTGTGTGTGTGTGTGTGTGTGTGTGTGTGTGTGTGCGTGTGTGTGTGTTATTCCCCACAAACCTGTGCGTGGCGTTCAGGATGGTTGTGGTTGCTGTGCATCCTCTTCCAAAACCAAACTCTGGGGTCTAATCTGGAAATGGGGTCTTGATGATCTAGAACTTTACATTTCTCGACAATCCTAAACTACAATCTGACCAGAACAAAATAAAAGTCTGCCTTTGTCACAGAACGCAGAACGTTGGCTCTGCCATCTATTTTTTTATTATTTCTTTTTCACTGAAAACCTTCCTAAAGTCTGTTTAAATCTTTGGACGGCTGAGTTCTGGCTCACAGACGGGAGAAATCCTCCTGTTCTGGTTCATGTTGCAGAAATTGTGTTTGCAGAACATTGAGAGGAAAAATGAAGCAGATGTGGAACCAATGAAAGCGTTTCTCTGCTTTTTACAGGACAGAATGTTTCTGATACCAAAGTTTTTAATAAAGATGTGTGTTTTTTTTTTTTTTTATTGCATAAGCGTTTCTGAAGGGTTGTGACAGAACGGCTGGGATGTTGAGTCTTGATTGACGCGGATCCGATGTTTGTCCTTATTGTCAAAGGTACAACCAAATAAAAGGTGCTCTCTGATCTGCATCATCCAGTCATTCCAACAGCTGCAGGGGATGGAGACGACGCAAACATTTCCTAAAACATGAACATTCACACAATTCATCCTCCATGAGAAACTGCAGTTGTAGACTTGAATGTTTGTAAATTATTATCCAGTAATATTTGGAGTTAAACTGTTGTTTTCTCCTTGTTTTGATCTGTAACGTCAGCCTGAAGGTTAAAGTTCAAACATGGGGGGGGGGGGGGTCCAATGTGTCTGAATTCCTGCCCTAACTACTAAAAAACTACAGTGCAGCTCTAAGAAGAGCCCTGGATTTTAACATCAATCAGGACACATCCTCACTACTTTTATTTAAACAAATATGACGTCGATTTCAGTTTGAATGTAATTATTTGAGTTTTTTTTTCAACAATTGTTTACGAGTCCACTGTCTTCTGAGGATAAAAACGTTGGTTTATCAAAAAAAAAAAAATTTAATGTTCCGACGCAATGCATTGTGGTCCATATTTGCCGATCGGGTTTTCTGCAGAGACTTCTGGGAAATTTCTAGGACTCTGGATTTTGGAATTGTAGATCCTTACAGCACTAGAAAATAGTGAGTAGGGAAGGAATTCAGACACGACCCCCAGGACTGTCTCTGGTGTCTCCTGTGGACCTATGGAGGGTTTTCTTCTGGGGGGTGTTGGAGAGCGTTCCTCCATCCCAGTACATTAGGAAACCCTCCATGGTGGGATGTAGAAGGTCACCAGCAGTCCTCAGCTTTCACCCAGTCTCTCAGGTGGTTTGGTAGAGTTTACGCCTTCCTGACTCAACACTGTTGGATCCGGGCTGGGGACCGGCACAGGGGGGCCCTCACTCAGGCCCCCTGGTGGCTTTAAAGTGGGTCTTGCCAGAGGAGCCCCGTGGGGATCGAACCCTGGTTTGAGGTCACCGGCAGACTCGGAGGTGTTGGTCCTCCAGGTGGTCCAGCTTCCACCAGAACCCTGTAGATGTGAAGGTTCTGCTCGTGTTCTCTGTGTTCTTTTGGGTTTATGACCCGGTCCTCTGCTTTTACCTGACGGAGACCCCCCCCAGCGTGACCCGTACTGACCTGACGACCCGCCCACCCCACTCCACCCCCCTCCTCGCAGAGGGCTGGTGGGCGTGTTCTCAAGACCGGAAGCTCGCGGTTGGGGCGTGCGTGTCTTCCTCCGGACGCTTCCGGAACAGCAGGAAAGATGGCGGAGCTGCTGTCTGTCAGTCAGGTAAGAAGAGGGAAAAAGTCCCAAAAGTGGGAGTTCAGACGGAGGTCGGAGGTTTCCCGCGTCCCCGGTTCACGGCGGAGGCCGGAACGAAAACCCGTCGGTTTGGGTCAAAGTTTGTACAGTTTGGAGAGTTTTTCTGGTTTCCTTCGGTCAGCGAAGTAACGAAGTATCGAAGTAACGAAATCACTTCAGCAAACATTACCGGATCATGTACGCGTTACCGACACGTTAGCGCGCGAGGCAGTTAGGTCAGAGTGATGCTGACGTGATGTTTGTGTTTGTGGGTTTGTTGTTACTTTTGTTTAGAGGGTTTTTTGGCTGCCGTGTTGTTTGTGTTGGTTTTGTTGTTGAATTTGAATGAACACATTCAACCACAAAAGTTTTAACGTGAGTCCCAGTTGTTGTTTTTCTCACATTTGTGTTGTTTTTCTCATATTTGTGTTGTTTTTCTCACATTTGTGTTGTTGTTCTCACATTTGTGTTGTTTTGCTCATATTTGTGTTTATTTTCCTCATATTTGTGTTGTTTTTCTCATATTTGTGTTGTTTTGCTCATATTTGTGTTGTTTTTCTCATATTTGTGTTGTTTTTCTCGCCCCGGTTGTTTGTTTCTGTGGTTTTCCACCTCCACCTTGTTTCATCTCCATCGGTTGATTAAATGAAGGCGTTTTTGGTGGCGCTCACCTGAAGGTCCCTGTACCTGACCTGATGAAGCACTGTGGGGGGGGGTCTGAGGGGGCTGATGGGACGCTTCAAAAACGCATCAAGGATGAGACCGTAATGTTGTGTCTGCTGACCCGGATCCCGTCTTCTCGTCCAGACCCGGGCGGTTTCCCGTTGATGATGTCACGTTTCTCAGGTGTTGTCTCTTTTCCAGATGTCAAACGGGAACGCCGCGTATGAACTTTACTACCGACAGGTAAAGTTTTGGCTTCACTCCCTTCCTGTCTGATCGTTCTTCTGCTGAACTAATCAAGACCCGTCGGTTCTTTCCCGCGTAGTTGGACCCGGGAAACACGGGGAAAATATCTGCAGGCGAGGCGGCACAGTTTCTGAAGAAGTCCGGCCTGCCAGACAGCACCCTGGGAAAAGTAGGTCCCACGCGTGTTTGGTTCAGCCCAAACCCTCCTGGACTCGGCGAGGACCCTCTAACCTCGTCTTCTCTTCTCTTCAGATTTGGGATTTGGCCGATTCGGATCGGAAAGGCTTTTTGGATAAGAAGGTAAAGCCGACCCGGCGGTAGACGTGCCGACGTGCGTGACGCTGATGCTCTCTGCCGTCCTCCGCTCCTAGGGTTTCTTCATCGCTTTGAGGCTTGTGGCATCGGCCCAGGCAGGAAATGATGTCAGCCTGAGCAGCCTCAGCCAGAGTGCAGCGGTGCCCAAATTTGTAAGTGTTGGCCGCGCTAACCCGGTTCTCTGGTCGCGGCCGTCGGTTCTTCATGTGGTTGTGTGATCACAGAGCGATACCAGCAGTCTGTTGACCCGGAGCGCTACGTTGGCGTCCGACCCTCAGTGGGCCATCAGAGTGAGTGTGAGGTTTGATGTGGTCCGGGTGTGCGCCCGCGAGCGTCTCACCTCTGTCTTCTCCCTCCATAACAGCCAGATGAAAAGGGGAAGTTTGAGGGAATCTTTGAGAGTCTGTCGCCGGTTCAGGGTCTTCTGTCCGGAGACAAAGTCCGACCCGTTTTGATCAACTCCAAGCTCCCTCTGGATGTGCTGGGAAAGGTACGGTTCTGGGTGATGTGGAGCGGCTGCTTCAGCCTTGGGGGGGTCTCTGTGACCGGATGTCTGCTCTGTAGATCTGGGACCTCAGTGATGTGGACAAAGATGGACATTTGGACAAGGAGGAGTTCATCGTGGTGAGGCGCATGTTCTACTCCTCTTGTGTCAGTGAAGTGGATTGAAAACTGTTTGCTCGCTGACGGTTCTGCGCATCGGCAGGCCATGCATCTTGTGTATCGAGCCATGGAGAAGGAGGCCGTTCCAGCCAGCTTACCCGCCAACCTCATCCCGCCTTCTAAGAGGAAGAAGTCGGCCATGGCGCTCCCGGGCGCCGTGGCGGTGCTGCCCTCGCTTTCGGGTCTGCTGTCGAGCCCGGTGACTCTGAAGGAGACGCTGCTGAGCTCCTCTCCAGCTCCTGCCAGCGCCGTCAACCTGTCACCGAAACCCTCCTTCAAGTCCAGCTCAGAGGTCAGTCGCCGTCCGCTCCCCGTAACATTCTGGTGTCACTCCGTTAAATCCCAACCAAATAAACAAAATATTAGCTTTTATTTGCCCACTAAAATGCAAAACCTTTGTTTTAAGTCTTTTCCAAACTCGGCATTTGTAAATGCTGTGAAAACCGTCACGGCAGCCGTTTCTCCACTAAACTATGCAGCAGGTGAGGGAGGGAGAAAGGAGATTTTCTGGACTTTCTGCCCGTGGCTCAGACTTCACTCTGTTTGTAATTCATTCAATTCAGCTACAAATATCAATATATTTGAGTAATTTTCCTGATATGAACCTGAATCTTGTGGGATGAGCGTGTGCGTTCCTTGACCGTTCTCCAGCTGGAACCAGTTCTACAGGAGCAGCTTGTAGACTTTTGCAGAACTGCCAGTTTGTCGTCTGACGCTTCACAAACAGGAAAACCAGTTTGTCCACATTGCTGAGAAGCTTCAGTTTGTCTCACCTTCTGAAAAAAAAAACACTTCCTTGAAAGGAAAGGAAAGCTGCAGGTCAAAAAGACCAAATCCGGGAAAGGAGATCATTTGATTTTTGAAGAATTTCTTTGTTTGATGGACAATAAACATTCATCTCCTACAAGCAGACAGGAATTCTGTCGCAGGCCTGTAACTTCTTTTTAAGACAGCTCTTCTATCCTCAACCTGTTGGAGCTGGTCGTTTGTATGAAAAACACCCGTAAACACCCTTAATCAGTCAGGCTGCACTTCTCCGCCATGACCAAATAGCTGTCAGAGGACACCTGGGACAGGATGGTAGACCCGAACCAGACTGGGATGAACCAATCCACAACAAACAGGCAGCTTGGAGAGAAGAGCTCAACTGTTGGAGAGACACAAGACCACTGATGATCTCCCTCCTGGAGCTCTGTGAAGGATCTGGCCTGATGGAGCAAATGATCTGGAGAACGGTGAGGAAACCTGCAGAACTGGTCCATGATCTGAAGGACTCTGGGACCCCAGTAACCAAGTAGCACACAACGTTCTGCAGAACTCCAAAGGTCCAGAATATGTCCAGACCCGTCAAAGTTCTCCAGAGACCAGCTGGATGATTGAGAGATGGTCATGAGTTCAGATGAAACCAACATGGAACCATTTGCTGTGTTTGGAAGAACACCACCACTGTACCCACTAGGCCTGCACAATATACCGCAAATTTATCGTTATCACAATATCAAGCAGTGCAATATCCATATCGCAAAAGTCAGCTAAAATCGCAATAAATGGTTCCCTTAAATGTGATAAAACAATCTTATGGCAGCTTGAAGCATTTAATGAATAAAATAAATCCATGTATGCATTTGACCAATTGGATGGACCCTTTCACGTTGTTGACCAATCAGATGAGCTCTTTTATGTTAGATGTTTGCCTCCTACGTCAACGAGGGTCATTTGGAGTATAATTTTTAAACTGTTGCAGTGAAATGGTAATTATGTTTTTGGTTGTTTTGCTATTTGTTTATATACCGCAAATTATATCGTTATCGCAACATTGATCACTCATAACGCATGTCGCAAGTTTTATATATTATTATATATATTTATATATTTATTTATATCGTGCAGCCCTAGTACCCACTGTGAAGCATGGGGGTGGAACCATCATGGTTTGGAGCTGCTTTTCTGTTAAAGGTAGCAGGACGACTGATCCGTGGGAAGGAAAGGATGAATGGAACCACGGATGGAGACGTTTTTGACCAACACCTCCAGTGAAAGCAGTGAAGATGAAAAATGTGTGGGTCTCCCCGCATCACAGTTATCCTAAACACATCGCCATGGCAACCAAGGAGTGGCTACGTAAAAAGCATTTCCGGGCTGAACCTCCATCCCATAGTGAATCTGTGGAGGCAGTTGAATGTCTGGGTTTTCCAGCAACATCCCAGCTGTGGAGGAGATCTGCATGGAGGAATGGACCGAAACCTGCTGAGGACCTACAGGAGACCTTTGACCTTTGACCTCTGTCATCCAATTCTGGGCTACATTACAGAGTATTGACGTGAAGTTTTGTTGAACAAACCCCTATTTTCTGCTCCATCATGCAAATAAATTCTTCTCTTTTCATATTTAGTCTCTAACAGAGACTGATGAGGAAGTATTTCTATGATGAAGAGTACAGCCAAACTCAGCTTCGACACTGACTGAATACTTTTGGTGCCTCTCCGTCAGAACACGTCTGTTTATCCATGAGCTCCTCCACATGCCAACACTTCCTGTTTCAAAGTAGTTTCCACGTCTTTGTGTCTGCAGTTTACTCTGGAAATCTGCAGCGTTTACGTCACTTCCTGTCAAAGTTACTGGACGTCTGCGTTCTTACTCGCCGAAGCGCTGTCATTCATTTTCCAGCAGCATCATTTGTGTCAGCACGAAAACAAACAGGAGCATCTTTTTGGTGGAAACCGAAACCGTTTGTTCGGAAAACAGTTTGAGTTCAGGGTAAAATGCTGCCGTATTTTTCTGATCTATACGTTGTCTCGCATCATGGCGTGATGGGCGTGTCTTGGACGATTGACCGCGCTCTGAGCGTTCTTAGACGTTGACGCCTGCTGTGGCTTTGTTCTCCAGCCAGAGGTGCAGTGGGCGGTTCCCGCCGCCGACAGGGCCAGGTACGAGGACCTTTTCAGGAAGACGGACACGGACAACGACGGCCTCGTCAGCGGGGGGGACGTCATCGAGATCTTCATGCAGTCCACGCTCTCCCAGACCATGCTGGCTCAGATATGGTGAGCTCACATGTCACATGCCCCCCCACCCACCCATATGAATGGGGATGGAGTGAAAAAGCAGCAGCAATAAAAACAAACAGTTTAAAATTTTAACCTGAAAATGTAGTCAGAAAAGGTGAGTTTTCTGGTGAAGAGACGGTCTTCTGCGGTTTCTGTTTGGGATTTATATTATTCTTTACACCTTTGTTATTCTCCCACTGGATGCCATTTGTCTTTTTTTGCCATAAATTTTTAACAAACTCCACCTAAAGTCACAAAATCACAATTCATGCAGAAACATTTTCATTTTACTGTGAAATGTCAGGTTCTATGTCTTTTTTGTGTTTTTTTTTAAATACCAAGTGTAACTTGAACAGAAAATCTGCAAACAACAGAGATAGATTTAATGTTTTCAGATTAAAATGCAGCCAAAGTCTCCTCCCCTTTTGTACAGTTCCTAAAAGACTTTTCAAAATAAAAGACAGACAAGAATCATTCTTGGTTCTAAAGTTATGTGAATGTTTTCACATGTTAGCAAACATAGAAGATAAACACAACTTTTAGCATGAAAATGCAGGAAAGTTTGAGTTTTTCTTATATTAAAGTCCACATTAGTGGTTTAAGCCGTTTCCAAGAAGCAGGTTCTGTCCAGCTGAGGAGCTTCTTTTCATCCACAGCTGCAGCTGAGACCCATGCTGGGTCAGCTGAGACCCATGGTGGGTCAGCTGAGACCCACAGCTGCAGCTGTTTGGTTCTGTTCATCTGAAACCTTCTCACTGTTCTCTCCAAACACAGAAACCATCTCAAATCTCTTTGTGTTCACCGTTTTCCCTCAAAATCTGCCTTGAATTCCCACCAGCAGCCAGTGACATGATAGATCCTTGCGTTTATCCTTCTAGAGCCGTCAGCATTCAGGAACGTCCTGAAACAAGTGTGCATGGGGCCCAACAGGCAGGCCAACAATCATTTCAGCAAATAAAATCCCACCAGGTGTTGTATTAGAAGCCCCCACTTGGATGGTCAGAAATGCCGCCTTCATCAGGTCACGTGTCTCCGTGGACTCGGTCGACTCCTGAGAGTCACACTAACGTCTGCTTTTCGAGCTGATCTGACATTTTTTATACAGTCATCCTTATAGATGGCAAAGGTAAAGCACCTGGCAGAGCTGGACGATGAACGGGCAGAAAAGAGGATGAAGGGAGGAGGAGGCCGTGTTGGCAGAGAGAAAGCTGGACTCAGACGGGTCTCTGCTGACCCGGCCTTCAGGGTTGGAGGAACACACCAGGCTTAAGGTCTTTTCTGTTTGTCATCCAAACTCATTTTGGTTTGACTGCTCCACCTTGTGGACACTTTTAATCATTGCTTTTCCACAAAAGTGTTGAGGTGGTTTTCTACGTTTCTGTCTTTGACCTTTGACCCACCCTGACCTGGAAATCCCGACTCTGACCCTGAGTCGGAGAGCCTCCAATAGCAGAACATGTAAGTGGAGGAGCATAAACCCGATTCCCTCCTGTTCTTTCTTACAGGGGACTTGCCGACACAAAGCACACGGGGAAGCTGACCCGGGAGCAGTTCTGTCTGGCCATGCACCTGATCCATCAGAAGAGCACCAAAGGCATCGACCCCCCCTCCAGTCTGACTGCAGACATGATCCCCCCTTCAGAAAGAACCGAGTCCTCCGTGGACCTGGTGAGTCGTCCCGTATCTGTCAGCCAGCCGTGTTCTGCCTGTCAGGGTTCCCGCTGCAGAACCTTCCTTCATGCTAAACCTTTGCTAACGTCGGTTTCCGTGTTTAAGCTTTTGCTTTTTGAGCTTTCTCCGGTCCCGTCCAACAGAACTTTTCGGGTTTTCTGTCTTCTGTGAGACCAGGATTGAGGTCAGCACCGCAGATGCAGATAGAGAGTAGTTCCACTCTTGGTCTGAAGGTGGCAGCGTTGTTCTGTGTTATTCTGTGAGGCACAAAGTGAAAAAGAAAACCTGCATTTGAGCGCCGCACAATATGTTACACTTTAACAACAATAAAAACTGTATTTAGCAGAAAAGCTTTTACATTTTACTGGATTACTTTACAACAGGAAAAATAAAACCTGTGAGTTTAGCATCCATGAAGGAACGAATAATCTGTCATGAAACGTGTGCAGGCTACCAGAGGTTTAAAAAAATCCTTTGGGATCACAGATGAATGGATGATTGAGTCTTTTATGGTCCTCTGCTTCGTGGTGACATGCTCTTATTCTGACAGAGACCTGCAGGAAGCATCCGTCTCAGACCGACTGCTGTCTGCGCAGACGTTAAACTCTGAGAAAAGTTTGTCTGAAGAATCAGAGAACACAATTAACCCCCCCCACACACACACACACACACACACGCCCCCCACCGGTACAGCGCCAGACAAAGGCACCCCCCCCCCCGTCACACTGGAGAGCAGTGATATTGAATGATGGGATGGCGTGATCGTCTCGCTGCGCCGGCCTCACCTCTGCACCTTGCTTCCTGCTCTCTTCTCATGTTGGTTCTCTAGTCCTCCCTCTCTGGGGGGTTTCTACGCCGGCTCTCTGGTTTGAACCCCCCCCCCGCGCGGTTCTCTCATTCCAGTCTTTCAGCTTTGTCTCTGTGTTTCTGGCCTCAGGAAAGCTTCACGGGCTCGCTGGAACTGACGGGCGTCAAAGACCTGGACGACCTCAGCAAGGAGATCGCTCACCTGCAGAGGTGAGGCCCCGCCCCCAGGTCTCCTCTGAAGACTCGTGAACCCTGAATTTCGACTTGACTCGTCATCTTTGGTGCCCACTGACAACAGAAACAAAGACCTCTGAACCCAGATCGATGTCCTTTCCTCGCTCTTCCTCACAGGGAGAAGTTCATCCTGGAGCACCAGATTCAGGAAAGCGAAGAAGCCCTCGTGCAGAAAAACGGGGATGTCCAGGTGGGGCTGGGGGGGGTTGGCGGGGAGCTGCTGCTGTGCGCGTGCCGATGAACACGAGTGAAGCGTGTCTGCTGTCGTCTGCAGAGCATGCAGCGCGATGTGGAGCAGGAGAGCAGCGGCCTGCAGGACCTGGAGTCCCAGCAGCGGGACGCTCGGGGTCGACTGCAGGAGATGGAGCAGCAGCGCTCCAAGCTGGACGGGATGCTCCACGACGTCAAACACAAGTGCCAGGAGGAGAGCCAGCTGGTAAGAGCGGCGGCCCCCTCCTTCATAAACCGTCAGGGTTCAGGTTCAGACTCCGGTCAGGATCTGCTGAAGGTCAAAGCAGAGATGGATGGGCGTGTGTGGTTTCAGATTGCATCCATGCAGAGCCAGATCCGCTCCCAGGAGGCGGAGCTCCGCAGTCAGGAGGACGAGCTGAGCCGCACCAAGTCCGAGCTGAGCCGGCTGCAGGCGGAGGAGGCCCAGCTGGAGCAGAGGCTGCTCTCCGCACGCATCCAGCTGGAAACCATCGTGAAGTCGCTCCAAACCACGCAGGGGGAGATCAGCCAGGTCAGTGCAGATCCCCCCCAGGAGGAAGCGGCGTGGAGGCGGGGCTTAGTTCACCTCCATGTCCGGCCGGTTTGTTAGAGGAAATCCTTCACAGGCCGTTCTCTGCTACAGGAGACAAACATGTATCCCTCTCAGTCTGGGTTTTTATCTTTACTGTCATGAAAACGTCCTTTTTGAGTTTCTGGGCTTTGTTCTGTTGAAGGCCCGCACTAAGGTGACCATGATCCAGGAGAACCAAAGAGAAATCACCAAAACCATCGAGGAGTACAACAGCGCCTTGAGCAGCATCAGCAGCGGGAACCTCGCCAACCTGCCGGACCTGAGCGACAGCTTCAAGGAGAACGGGAGTCTCCGAGCTCCGGTCAGAGACGGCCTGATCCTAAACTCTTCGTTCTGTACCTCATGGTGGTGGACGTAGATGATTCTGTGTATACTTTTGTCATGTAAAGACACATTGTTGGACTTCCTGAAGCCCTTTGATGCTGCGCCAGAACATCTTGTGTTGAGTCTGTACTCAGCGGCTGCGTCTCCTGGGCAGGTTCTTCAGGACGACTCCTTCAAGGCGAGGATCGCCATGTTCAACAGCAGCGCCCCCAAAGAACCCGCTGCAGACCCCTTCCAGATAGAAGACCCCTTCAGATCGGACCTCCTCAAAGGTTTCTAGTCCTCCTGGTGGTTTTGTTGTTTTCTGCTGAGTCAGCACTCGTTTGGATGACGGTCTTGTCCTTTTCCAGATCCGTTTGGAGACGATCCTTTCAAAGAAAGCGATCCCTTCAAAGGAGCATCATCTGAAGACTTTTTTAAGACGGACAGGTCGGACCTGTTTGGGTCTGCGGACCCGTTTGCTAAAAGACCCGTCCTGCCGCTCAAGGTAGGAGGTCTCCGTATCCACAGGGATGAGCAGCGTTTTCCTGGACTGCAGTGACTTTTTGGTTCCTGATGTTGTCCTCCGTTTCAGCCCAGCGCCTTCAGCAGCAGTGAACCCTTCTCCTCCACCGGACCAAAGCCCAGAGACTCTGGTACGCCTCCATGTCTCCTCCATCTGGCCTTCATGTCTCCTCCATGTCTCCTCTGTGTGTCTCCTCCATGTCTCCTCCATGTCTCCTAAGTGTCTCCTCCATGTCTCCTAAGTATCTCCTCCATGTCTCCTCTGTGTGTCTCCTCCATGTCTCCTAAGTGTCTCCTCCATGTCTCCTAAGTGTCTCCTCCATGTCTCCTAAGTGTCTCCTCCATGTCTCCTCCGTGTCTCCTCCTCCGTGTCTCCTCCATGTCTCCTCCATGTCTCCTCCATGTCTCCTCCGTGTCTCCTCTGTGTGTCTCCTCCATGTCTCCTAAGTGTCTCCTCCATGTCTCCTAAGTGTCTCCTCCATGTCTCCTCCGTGTCTCCTCCATGTCTCCTCCGTGTCTCCTCCATGTCTCCTCCGTGTCTCCTCCATGTCTCCTCCATGTCTCCTCTGTGTGTCTCCTCCATGTCTCCTCCGTGTCTCCTCCATGTCTCCTCCGTGTCTCCTCCATGTCTCCTCCATGTCTCCTCCGTGTCTCCTCCATGTCTCCTCCATGTCTCCTCTGTGTGTCTCCTCCATGTCTCCTCTGTGTGTCTCCTCCATGTCTCCTCCGTGTCTCCTCCATGTCTCCTCCGTGTCTCCTCTGTGTGTCTCCTCCATGTCTCCTCCGTGTCTCCTCCATGTCTCCTCCGTGTCTCCTCCTCCGTGTCTCCTCTGTGTGTCTCCTCCATGTCTCCTCCATGTCTCCTCTGTGTGTCTCCTCCATGTCTCCTCCATGTCTCCTCCATGTCTCCTCCGTGTCTCCTCTGTGTGTCTCCTCCATGTCTCCTAAGTGTCTCCTCCATGTCTCCTAAGTGTCTCCTCCATGTCTCCTCCGTGTCTCCTCCATGTCTCCTCCGTGTCTCCTCTGTGTGTCTCCTCCATGTCTCCTCCGTGTCTCCTCTGTGTGTCTCCTCCATGTCTCCTCCGTGTCTCCTCCATGTCTCCTCCATGTCTCCTCTGTGTGTCTCCTCCATGTCTCCTCCATGTCTCCTCTGTGTGTCTCCTCCATGTCTCCTCTGTGTGTCTCCTCCATGTCTCCTCCGTGTCTCCTCCATGTCTCCTCCGTGTCTCCTCCATGTCTCCTCCATGTCTCCTCCATGTCTCCTCCATGTCTCCTCCGTGTCTCTTCCATGTCTGCTGCATTTGCACTCCATGTCTCCTCCATGTCTCCTCCGTGTCTCCTCCGTGTCTCCTCTGTGTCTCCTCCGTGTCTCCTCCCTTTCTCCCTTGTGTCTCCTCTGTGTCTCCTCTGTGTGTCTCCTCCATGTCTCCTCCGTGTCTCCTCCATGTCTCCTCCATGTCTCCTCCATGTCTCCTCCATGTCTCCTCCATGTCTCCTCCGTGTCTCCTCCATGTCTCCTCCATGTCTCCTCCATGTCTCCTCCATGTCTCCTCCGTGTCTCTTCCATGTCTGCTGCATTTGCACTCCATGTCTCCTCCATGTCTCCTCCGTGTCTCCTCCGTGTCTCCTCTGTGTCTCCTCCGTGTCTCCTCCCTTTCTCCCTTGTGTCTCCTCTGTGTCTCCTCCGTGTCTCCTCCATGTGTCCTCCATGAGTCCTCCGTGTCCCTCCCATGTCTCCTTCGTGTGTCTCTCCCTGTCTCCTCCATGTCTCCTCCGTGTCCCGTCCCTGTGTCCTCCATGTTTTATGTTTTCCCGCTCCTTGATGGCGTTGGCATAGCGAGCACACAGCACCTTTTTTCTCCTCCTTTTCCGCTCCTCATGAGTCTGTTGCTGGACTCAGAACTGGTCCTGGAATCCATCAAAGACCCGTTCTTTGCCACCCCGGGTGACGCAGTACCTTTTACTTTTTGTGGGGGGGGGTAAACAGTTTTTTACTCTCAGGTTTTCCTGTGGTTTGTTCTATTTTTAGTTCCCTGCATTCACATTTAACCACCGGCCTACTAAAAATACTCCCTGCTCCTGGAAAAACAGGAGCCAAACGGAAACTCAGTGACTGGTTCCTCACTGGAAGACACTGCTGCTCCTTCAACCACCCCCCCACCTTTACGTGTGCTGGGGAGGCGCTGTGCCTCATTTGCTGCAGCCGTTGTTTTCAGTTTCTGCCGGTGGATGCTCCGTCACCCCGGACCGTCCTGACACAGAGGCGGGGCTGTGGACGCGAGCGGAGATGCCGATGAATGAGGCCTTCTCATGGCGCCACATACAACGGCCCGCTGGCCACGTGCCGCCCTGCTGTTGGTCTCCCCCCACAGGCCTGTTCTGGGCTGAGTGCCCGTTTAAAGCTGAACTGCAAAGGGTTCTGCTGACTGGAAGCAGGAGGTTGTTTGCTGCTGCAGAGCTGGGGGGGGTCACTGCTCCCCCCAGCTCAGAGCCTGATGCATGTCCAAAGTCTGAACTGTTTCCCACAGATGTGTTTGGGAAGGCGGATCCCTTCAGAGGCAAGTCTTTTTCTGGGAGCAGCGCTGGATTTGCCGACTTCAGTCACATGTCAAAGGTAAAGCTCTGCAACCGTCAGGCTGGTACCAAACAACAGCGGTACCGGTACCGGCCCGTACCCGTTTTATTTGTAAATTCTGAAGGATGGTCAAAAATCCATTAAAGCAGATGCTCTGACTGCTAAACTGAAACCCACAAACTAGCATAGCTAAGAAAAAACAAAAGTGTTTGGAAAGTTTGTTTTGGTAGAGAAGAAGAGCCTTCCACTTCAAAATAAAAGCTGCTCTTACCAAACAAAAACCAGGAGTCTTTACTCAAGATACGGATTTATTGTTCTCACATCCCATTGGCTGTCTAATGTTATGAGGATGTTGCTAATACAGTTGACAGCTGAATCTTATTTATTACTGTATATTCAGAAAATACCAGTTATCGTGAATGTTTTTTTGTTTTCTTCTTTGTTCGCTGAACGAGGCTGAAGTTGGAGTCTGATTTCTTTTAGCTTCCACTTGGACAGTTATGGTTACAGAGAAATCTAGATCACATTTGAACGGTTCCTACATGAAATCTAGTGAACAAATGACGTTTAAAGGAGCTGCAGAAAATGTCAGAGGAGGAAAAAAGGTTGGATCTGGGGGAGAGCTCCACAAACCAGTATGATTAGGTCTTATCTGCTGGTTCTGATGGTCTCCTCTCTTTCAGCAGAAGCCGGATGCTCCTGGACTCACGCCAAAGAAGAGTTTACCCAGCAGGCCTGCACCTCCTTACGGTAATTTCTGAGTGTGACGGCTGTCGCTGAAGCCGTTCCTCCAGCTGTTGGAGCGGCGCGTGACGCGTCCAGCCCGTAAGGTGGCTGCTGTTGCATAACGTGAGTGAGAGCGGAGGGACGGCTGTGCAGAAGCTGCAGCTTCCTCAGCGAGCTGTGAGATTGCAGAAATAA
Source organism: Oryzias curvinotus (assembly GCA_023969325.1). NCBI lineage: Eukaryota > Metazoa > Chordata > Actinopteri > Beloniformes > Adrianichthyidae > Oryzias > Oryzias curvinotus. Next base: position 37,880,737 of record CM043722.1, read on the forward strand.
TCTGCTCTACGTTGTCGCTGAGAGCAGCAGAGAGGCTGAAGCCTCAGTGTGGAAGGTGTCACCCTGTGACCGGCCGGTGTTTTCTTGATTAGCTCATCTCACTTCCGCCGTGTGTGAGAAGCGTCTCCACACCTTCAGCACATTCCCAGGCCGTGTCTTTCCGCTGTGACATCGCTCTTTTTCTGTAAGCAGAAGCCGCAGCCTGAGAAAACGAGTCTTCCTGGTTGCTCCGCCCCCACAGACCGTGGTCGAGCGTTTGCCATCCAGCTGATTCTGGAGCTGGGCCCCGACTGGAAACGAGAAGTGAGCAGCCGTGCTGCTTTCTCAGCCAGCTGTAGACTGCTGAGCTCCAGTCTGCTGGTCTCTGTGGAGCTCTGACTGACCACCGCCTGCAGATCCAGAGCCTCCAAACTCGTCCCATAAGCCGCCGCCGGCGAGCGAGCGTTTCAGGAAAACGCGTCTGATACGAGTTCATGAGCAGGCTACAGAGGGCAAGGGCGGGTCCCGCTGTACCATCGTGCCAGAGAACAGCCGCACTCTGCATGTTTGGTTTCAATGCATGGCTGAGCTTTACTCAGAAATGTGGTTAACACCTCCTTTGAAGCCTCGCTTCCCCGGCTTCACTGCTCCCCGTCCCCCCAGCTGTGGGCTTCCTGTGCACTTCTTTTCTCACAGAACTCCTGATTGTTATCACCCAGAGCCCCTCCTGCCTGTGTGTCTTCTGCAGTAGGACTGCTCGGTTCGATTCCCGCTGAGCCCGTCCCGGGCGTTTGCTCCACAGCACTTGGGCGGAGGAATCTGGCCGCGGCGTCCAGAGGCAGCCCCGTGGCCTTTGCGGGCTTGGGCTCCGTAAGTCCGCTTACCCCCCCCAGCACTCACTCCTCAGACGTCACAGAACCCGCCGGCCCCGCCCGCTTTATTCCCCCCCATCACTTTTTTGTCTGATGTCTGCATGGCAGCTGCAGTTGTAGGCAGGATGGACAGGGGTTCAAACCTCAACCCACCAGGCCCTCAAACTCTGCATCAGGTAACAGCAGCAGAGCATCATGGGAAATCAGGTGGGAGGCCCGTTTAGCGGATCAGAGGCTGTAATCTGCTGCCGTGGAGCGGGGGGGGGCCATCGTCGTACGTTTGCGTTGCTCCGTCACGCCAGCATGCTGCTTCCAGCTGTGTGTGTGTTTCCCGCCAGGATGTGAAGGTGTGACGGTAGGCGTGGCACGCCGCCTGTGAGTGGAAGTCTGTGAGGAGAGTGATTGTTAGTCCCATCTCCGTTTGTGTGAGGCCGTTTCTGAAACTCTTCTGCTTTGTACGTCTCTGATTGGAAATCTGCTCTGTGGAAATGTCTCGGGTGGAGATGTGCCGGCGCTCACCCGGCGCTCACCCGGCGCTCACCCGTTCTCCGGTCCTCTGCTGCAGTTTGGAAGTGAGAGGCAGCAGCTGGAGTGGGCCAAGCAGGACGGTGAGCGCGAGGAGCAGGAGCGGCTGCGGCGGCTGCGGCTGCAGGAGCAGCAGGAGCTGGAGCTGGCCATCGCCCTCAGCAAGGCCGACGCACTCAACGCCTGACCACGCCCCCACCGCCTCTGATGTCAGCACTACTGACCAGAGTTTCCTGCCTGGACCCCCCTCAGCTGCATATATTCTCTGAATCCGGTTTGTCTTTAGAAAGGAGGAATCTGTCGTGACGTCAAATGCACTTTAATTAGTTGAACGCTCCGGACACTCGCAGCGCCTGAAGCCGAATGAACTGTAAATATTTTAATGAACGTTTTATGTTGGAGCTGAACAGACAGAAGGGAGTTCTGGTTCAGATGTTACAGGTTTGATCCACGTTTTGCATATTTATCGTTACTGAAGGAATGTGTGGAGGTTCGGGGGGGGGGGCTGCTGACCTCTGTTCTTCTCCTCCTGAGATGTTTTTCCTTCTTTTGGTTGTCGTGACGTCTGGGATCTGTCAGTGCTAAACAACAGAGAGCCTCTGAGCAGCGATCATGTTCGTACGATGCTGCCTGGCACACGCAGACAGGCGTGTTGGGTTTTTGCACAGCATCATTTCTGGGGAGTTGATCAGTTTTTTTGAAACATTCAGACACTAATGGGGTTTATTTATAACCATCTCTGCACTCTTGTCTTCAGACTTATAGCATAACGTGAACTTTTGCACTTCATGGATGCGTTTACCGTCATAGAAATGTGATGGAACATGATTCGGGTGTTTAACGTGGGAAGGACGGGGCTGAAGGTGTGATGTTTGGGTCATAAATAAAGTCTTCAACTGCACTGATGTGTTCTTTTTTACTCTGCGCACGTGTGTGCTCGTGTTCTGCACCGATATTGGAACCAAAAAAGTGAAATGAGAACGATGCATTTGCATCTTCCAGGGCAGATATTTCTGTCCTGGTATGCGCTTCCTCTTTTTTCCCAAATATGATTTTCATTTTTAGCGTGTCGACGCAGACATTTCTGTACCGTTTCCACGGCGGCTGGATGGGAATGGTGTCTCATGTTCTGAGGGAAAGGAGCCGGGAACGCTGCCTGGCAGCATGCAGATATCAGACGTGGACGGTCTAAACTCCAGTGCACGCTGGCTGTATGTAATTGTAGCATTAAGGCTCTTTGATGTGCAGCTATAATTTCTACCCATCAGAAAGAGAGTCTCAGGGCTGCTGATGAGGGTTTGCTGTGCCCCTCTGTCCAGACGGTCTGGGCTCACTCTGTAATTATGGAGATGGAGTGTTTGTATTTATAGGCTGAGCCCGTAACCGACTGGCCTACTGTCTTGCAGCTGCAAAGCATCACTGTGGAAATGGAGTGGCCGAGTTTCAAACGTTTGCCTCAGCAGGATGTGTTTTTACAGGCTGCGGGGTTGTGAAACTGAGGGAGGTGGATCCATCCACGTGTGTGAAAGAGGTGTGTTTGTCATGACAAAGCCCACAGACAAGGTTCAGATCCATCTTTTTAATATTTACAATAAATACACATTTTACAGTATAAAACTCATTATCTTCATTGTATAAATTTAGGTAAAAAAGGATGCACAGGACGTCGAGCCCTGCTCGTGGACAGGAAGGCTGGATCCAAAGGCTCTCACACCACATCAGTTACATGTGGGGGGGGCGGTTCCGCCACTGAGGCAGTTTAAAGAAACGTTGTCTCTGCGCGCGAGAAGCCTCCTGGGGGGCTTCTCCGCCTGTCGAGGGGGCCTTCTGAGGCCACGTCACTCCGTCTCAAAGACTTTTACAGTAGCACAGCCATAGAAAGGCACGTTTGTGTCAAACACAGCATTCCAGTTGTGTCAGAGAGGATACACAGGGCCAGCCCCTTCACGGTCCGCCTGCTCGAAAGCAAACCAAACTTCTAAAGCTTTTTATACAACCAAAGTAGTACCAGCTACGTTATTACAAAACAACACTAAAACTTCTTCAATAATATATAAAAATGGCAAAGTGGGAAGCATTTAAATAAAAATACAGTTGAGTCGCAGTTCAAAAAAGAATCCAGAGTCTTCCTTCACATGTGCCTCTTCATGTGGAGCGCCAAATGGTCAGACCTGGAGAAGGCGCGCTCACACAGGTGGCACTGGAACGGCCGGTGTCCGGTGTGTTTACGGAAATGACGGGTCAGCTCGTCGGAGCGGGCGAATTTCCAACCACAGCCCTCCCAGCTGCAGTGGTATGGCTTCTCACCTGCGTGGAGAGAAACGGGAATGCGTTAGCTCAGAGGGAAAGGGGGGGTTGGAACACTGTGCGTCATTACGCGCGGATGCGCCTCTGTCTGGCCAAAACTCACCGGTGTGGGTTCGCAGGTGTGCCTTCAGGTGTGAGCTCTTGGTGTAGGTTTTCCCGCAGCCGGCAAAGGTGCAGGTGTGCGTCGCCGTGCGCTTCCGCGGCCACGTGCGGCGGCCCCGTTTGGGTTTGGACTCCAGCAGCTCGAGCGGGGAGGAGGGAGGCGTGAGCATCACCCGCTGCGCGCCCGGCTGCAGGCTGAGCCCCTCGTCATACATGACAAAGCCGGAGTGCGGAGCGTGGAAGGACATCTGCATTTGAGGAGCCTGGCCGTGGTGCTGGAAAGCCGCGGGCGCGTGGTACTTCTGCTGGAAGTTCATGGGAGGGCACAGCTGCGCCTGGCAGTCCGTGCCCCCCTGGTCATCGGGGCTCAGAGGGGGCGTCATGCTGCTGGCTGCCCGCGGAGAGATGGCCACTCTGGGCTGCTCGAAGGACATCATGCAAGAAACGTTTCCCTCCTGCTTGATCTTGCTGCAGCTCTGAGGCACCATGCCCATGACGGGCCCGTAGCTGTCCATGGGGGGCTCGACCTTGATGTTTTCAGGGCGGGGGAAGTGGGCCGCGTTGACGTAGAATCTCCCCTGCGCGCCGGGGTTGCGCGTAATGCCAAAGCCGTTGGCTCCTTCGGAGCGGAGGAGCTCCGTCATGAGGCTGGCGCCGTACGGAGGCGGCGGGGAGCGGTGCTCCTCTGCGGGGAACGCTGGCGCGGCGCCTCCAGCTGTGTACATGCTGGGGTCAGAGGCGCCGAAATATTCTCCTGCGCCGTCGGAGCCCGTCGTGTTGGAGAGAATAAAATCCAGATCGAGGTAATTACTCAGATCCTCGTCGTCCTTTTTGCTGATATTGTCCAGACTTTGTACCATTTCAAGCATGGAGCAGTTTGTAGGGACTAATTTGTCCATGTCCCCCTTCCACCTCTGCGGAGAGACGAGCAGCGTGAATAAACTCACATTAACAGAACAAATGAAGCCTGGCTTCAGATCAACATTTCTACAGCTAAACAAAACTTTGTCACAGGCGCAAAAATCGAGTTTTTTTTTTTTTTTTCAAACTCAAACAAACAAAATGTGAAACTTACGTTTTCCCAGTTTTTTTCTCTCTGGTTTGAGAAAGTGGAGAAGGAGGGCAGCATCACTCCGGATAGAGCCATCGTTTGGAAGCTGAAGTCTGAAATCTTCTCAAATTTGCGTAAAGTGGAGCTGCAGCAGCGCCAGAATCTGCGCTATTTTTTTCCCAACACTCTCCACAGCTGCGCTCCAAGATCATGAACAAGTTTGAAAAGTGGAAGGAGGTCCTCCAGACCTTATAGTCACTAAGCTCCGCACGGGCGACCAATTGTGAGAGCTCAGGAAACAACGTAGTCTGGTAAATTTAGCCCTTTATAAAGCGAACGTGCAGCTGCCGGGCTCAGTGCGCTCTGTGACAGCCGAGGCAGCGCACAGCAGCCTATAAAGTAAGAACCTCCCCCAGACTGACGCCCTCAAGAACTACCCACCTGAGGAAAGGTTTGGACAGAAGTTTCAACGTAAACACACACAGACGCCATGGCAACCAGAGGTCCTTGCGTAATGCGCCATGAGTAACAACCCCGATGACAGAAGCTGCTGGAAGCCGAGGCGCTGCGCAGATGAGCGGCGTGTCGTTCACTTAATCATTCACGGAGGAGGCGTCAATTAAACAGAAATAAAAAGATAAAAACATGCTCTAGATCCTCTGATCTCTGTCTCACCTTTCCCCACATTGTCTTAGAGGCAAACCGCAGATCTTCAGACCTGTTTTCCCGCCTACTATATCATTATTACTGTGATTGTTGTTGTTGTTCTTCAGGTTAACTGTATTCTGACCCCCCCTCCCGCATCCACCTGCGCCCCGCTCCCGCCTCATTGTCATGCGTCGGGATGCTTTTTGTCCCGGCGCAGCGGGCATGCGCAAGCAGGCGCCAGGCGCGTCCGAGGCGGCTCCAGACGTGGCTCCGCTCCTGCCGCAAACACGGTTACAGGTAGCGCTTCATTCACGTGTAAATGAGCGCGCGGGGGCCGCGCGGTGTCGATGGGGGCCACATTTCCATGACAGATCAGCTTGTTTGCCGTCGCTGTCTGTCTCCGCAGACTCTGGTTTCTTACATTCCTTTGGTTTGACTGTTTTCCCAACAGGAAAACATGTTTTTGTGCAACATTAAAGCTCTGCTCTTTGTGCGTCTTGATCCCCAGACTTACCCAGAAATGTTTGGGGCTTTACATCCACAGACAGACTTGGCTTAGCGAGGTTTGGAATGAAAACCAATTTAGATTTAAGCCCAATAAGCAAGGCTCTCTGCTTTTCAAAGGCTTCCGTTTGTGCAGAAGGAGCTCCAAAACTGGAGTTTTAGGACTTTTCCTTCCAACAGGTGCAGCGAGATGACGGCCGGGATGGGACAGAGAAGATGGCCTCTGGTCCTGCATCCCCAGCTTGAAGCTTTCCACATCCCCGATGACTGTGCTGCACTGTTTTCAGTGGAACATGCGTCACACTGAGGAAACGTGTTTTTGGCGCAGCCAGCCTGACGCTCGACCCCCTGACCCCTGTGTGCACGCCGCCTGTGCTCTGCTGTACCAGTGAAAGTGAGCGCAGTCTCGCTTCCCCTCTCTGCAGCCACCTTAGACACTTCATAAAGTCTTCGAGTTTCATTTTAGGGAAGTTGATCCAGCGTGCAGATAGCTGGGAGCCATCACGGCGTATCTACAGAAGATACCTTAGCTACACTCAACCCAGTCCTGTTTCTCACCATCTTCTCAGAGAATCACATTGTTTTTTTTGAACACATGCTAGAAAAACCCTGGAAAGAAATGGTGACAGTAAAAACACCTCACATAAAAGGTCTGTTTGGTGATCTATTGATCCCAGATGAAGACGAGTCTATGAGGTATAGAACAATATAAACAAAGGTCTCATTTGGAGTTTTTTACAGCAGAAATGAAAATGGTTGTTCAGTTTCTTTATGCAGCAGGTCTTTACTAGAGAACAGGGTCTGGAGAACGGCGGGGTTCAGTCAGGTTTACACCTGTCACATTAAAGAACAGCGAAGCAGCAGAGAAGGGAGGCCGCACGCTGAGCGCACAGCTCTGAGACATGCGGGCGCACCAAAACAAACTCCTCCTCAGAGGCCTGCTGGGACTTCAGAGGTTCAAACGCACAACAGACAGGTTTGTGTTTTTACTCCGAGTCCCAACGCAGAGAAATGTCAGGATGAAATCACACCGATAAGCGTCGAGGAGTGCAGCTCAGCTGATCTTAATGGAGGTCCATGTCTCACTTTGTAGTGAGGTTAAAGGTCAAACGCCGTTCAAACACCTTCACAGAGGTGGGGGCTCAGCGTCCTTCCAGTCTGTCCGTTTGAATTCTCCCAACCTGCAGCGCCGTAAACCGGAAGCGCTGAATGTTGTCGCATGTGGATGAGCAACGTTTCCAGTGAAACTTCAGACGATCCCTTCCCTGAACTGACTTTTGCACAATAGTTTAGCGTTGAGTAACCAGCAGCATTTCACAACTTCATAATCTGGAGCATTTTATGCTGCTGTCTTATCTCCCCTCTCAGAGTATCCGTGCTGTCAACAGTTATCCTAGAGGTTAATGACGAGCGATTGGCATGTTGTTGACATTTGTAACAGTGACAGTGAAAGTAGGCCTCTCAAAGCCTCTGAGGCACAAAAACAAAAGCAGAAAACCCTAAAATGATGCTGAAAGTGACAGTGAAAGGCGTTCACTTCTGTTTTCTACCAATTATATTTCCACGTCTTCCTTTAATGACTTTCTGTGATGTTCAACTGAATACGATCAGTTTGTAAACTAGCATTTTTTCTGGTGTTATTTAAGAAAAAAACCTTTATTCCAGCTGTACCCACAAACAGAAACGACTCAGAGGCTTCATCAGAAACAGAAATGGAGACGTCTGAGTTCTGGAGAAGTCCTGCTTGTTGACTTCAGAGACGATCAGCAGTTCGTCCTGCTCTTTGCCAGTGGTCGTCTGAAAGCTTTCATTGTACAGTAGACGTCAGATTTCCCATGATGCAACCTCATGAAACCTCATTTTGTCGTTTTTCAAGCGTGCTGTGACTATGGTCATCCTCACGTAGCTGAGTCCTCATGGAAAACTGTGAGAGGAGTCTGCGCGGAGAGTCAGTGGGAGCTTGTGAGCGCCTGGGATCCTGCTCTGCGCTTTTATACCCCGGTTATTTTTAACCACCCGCCCCTTGCTTATTACAGCGTTTCCCCCCTGAAACTTTCAGGAAGCACGTTTGGCTCCTTTTCCTGCTCACATGCAGCCAGATTCAAACAGAATCAGAGAATGATAGCATTGAGGCCCCCCCATCCCCCCTGCTGGAAAAAAAATGGTGTGTGGATGTGGGGGAGGGGGGGGGGGTTGGCACAAACTAAAGGAATGACAGAGTTGGCTGGACTGATACTCCAGCTGAAGACTTGTGTTGGTTGGTGTGGGAACGCAGGCGGAGCGGCCAGCCGATCAGGCCGGGACAGCTGCCGCCAAACAGGTCCGTCAGTGACCAGACTATCAACATCTGAGGGTTTTTCATGAGTCTGCATGTGGTTTGCATTGTTAAGCAAAGCGCCTGATGCTGGAGATTCGCATGAATAGAAACTTTCTCCTTCTTCCATACCTGTTGCTGTCTCACAGGAGCCGAATGAAAAGCAGAGAAAAGACTCTAACCTTTGCAAAAGCTGAACAGCAGCGACACAGTCAGCGTTCAGTGAAGAGACTCGATCAACACTTCAACTATACATTGTTTATGAGGCTGTCCATGTTAGAATTTCTTGTAAAAACAGCCCCCGCTGCCGTGTTTGACTGCGGCTCTGTGTTAAAACACTCAGCATCTGGTTTCCACCCGGCCAAACGGGTTCTGACATCCAGTATGGATTTCAGTTTGTGCTGTGGAAACCCACCGGTTAAAAATATGCAGCGAACACGGAGAGGCGACGGCTCCATATGGATGTGATTGAGCCAGCGGAGCGCTGAGGGGATGGGCTCTGATTTATTAGCTGTTAACACCACGAACCACGCTGTTCCCACTTGTCACGCCGAACACGCCGCTCCAACAGCCGTGAAAATGTTTTTTACATTTTATTCAAGTGAACCAAGAATAAAACAAGCACAAAAAACAACAAAGACTCCCCTGTGGGCCCACCACCTGCAGCAGAGCTCTGAAGGGGCCGGTCAAAGGCGGGCGCTTCTATTACCCAAACCCAGGCTGCTGGTGGAACAGAGATGTCAACCGATCAGTACCTGGTGGTGAGTTGGATCCACTGATGGAGACGGGAGGAGGTTGGAAAGATTTGGCAGAGCCAAACGTACTTTGAGGGTCTGCTGAACGTTTGGCAGAGGCCTCCGTCAGGGAGGTCTTTAACATCTGGGAGAGCTGGTGCTGAGGAAGGTTGAGAACATTGAGTTCCAGTGGACCAGGCTCTCTGCAGCTGTTTGGGGCTGTGGTCACAAGGTCTCTGGTGCCTGTCGCTGTGGTATCCCCAGATCTGATGGTGGACACTGGAAATAAGGCCTGAAGCAGGAGTCCTACTGAGCCTGGATGGTTCGGTAGGACTCCTGAGGCAGATACTGTGGTCTGAAGCCTCGCTTCCACCCAGCAGTACAGTTCAGTCCGGTTTAGAATGGTCCAGGTAACTCAGGTGAGCGTTTCCACTCACCGTCACGGCCCATGTGGGGTGAAGCTAACAACAACAACAATGGAGGTCATCCAGCAGCTCATTTTTCCAGCTTTTGGTTCTTTGTAGATACAAAACACTTCATGTTGTTGGAGAGAAGATTGCGGGCGGCGACGACAAATACAGCTGCCAATCAACGGATTTGAACAGTAGCTCCGCCCTAACCCGTTCATTCCATTTCTCTATGGACCTCCAACAGGGGCTCAAAGATGGTACGACTCAGTCCGGCTTAATGGGTCCATTTTGTAATGGAAACGCTCAAAATACTGGACTGGATCTAACCGTACCGCTCAGTGGAAACCAGGCATGAGTGAGCCTTGGCCTGGCCCACTGTGGAGGCAAAAACCTGTCCTGTGGAGGGAGCTCTGTGAGTGTGGGGCCTCTACCAGGTGGAGGTCCTGCTGGAGGAAGCACGTCTCTCGACCGGCCTGGGAGCAGCTGGAGGAAGTGACCAGAGAAAGTTGGGGCGTCTCTGCTTGGTCTGCCGCCCGGCCTAGAATGAGTGGAAGAAAGGAGACGGATGGATCGACTGTGATACTGGACAAGAACCACTGGTGAGGTTTTCGGAACATGTTCTCTGCCATTCTGAACGTCACGCCTGAAACACGCCAATGACTTCAAATGTGGGCCGAAGCCCAAATGTCCCTGAAATGACCTCCATCAACGGCACCATTCATTTCAATCAAAACAATCAAAGACAGAATTCTGTAAGCAAGTTTTATTACAATAACCCCCCCCCCAGCAGACACCACGTGACCGTCACACTGACCGTCGGATGCCCCAAACCTTTCTTCAGCGTCTTCATCTCCTGCCTTTGCCCTGAAGTCTCTGCTCAGCAGAAGAACCGTTCCACCAAAACCGATTTGGCCCAGATTTGGCTATAAAGTCTGTTCTGTTTTTTAGGGGAGGGGGCCGTTGTTTTTCTCCCCCCCTGTGTGGCACTGCAGCCTCAGACCTGGGCGCATTTGAACATGGCGAGCTAAACTTTGCCAGCTGTTCAAACAACGTGCCCCCCTCTGCTAACACAGGTTCCCCATTGAAGCCGGGCTCCTCTTGATGGAGCGCTGCAGCCTGCAGAGCACTTTATAGCACACACACCTCAAAATGGACACATTTGTAAGAAGGCCAATAAAAACATTCCAGAGAGAAGGAATGCTCCAGGTATTTCCTCCCCTACACCTGGTTGCCGTTCTCTAAGTGGGCCTGGCTGTTTTCACAGCGCCGCGCTCTCTCGGGAAGGACTGCGGCTCCGTCCACCTGAATGAAAGCTGTGTCTCCACGGATGACGGTGAGGAAAAGCCTGGAAAATGAGGTGGTGCCAGCATGATGGTGCGATGACTGGGACCGTGGAGCGTCTGCCGTCTCACGGAAAATGGGAGGGGAGGCTGTGAAAAGTCATCAGCTATAACGTCACAGAGGTCAAAAGGTCAGATCCGGTGTGTGCAGATCGATAACACCAGTGAGAGCGAAGAAAGTGGCTGAGTTTCCGAGGATGGAGGGTCTGGACGGGTCACAGCTGACACTGTTGAGTTTCCTCATTATGATCTGTGCCTCGTCTGCACGTTCAAAGCTTCTGCAGCTGGAAACACAGAGTCAGCTGAAGCAAAAACCGTGACAAACACTTTCCTTGATGTCAGGACTTTGAAAACTGGAACTTTTTGACTAGTCACGGAGATGCCTCAACAACATGCTTTAGGTAACCTCAGCGGGTCAAAACATCGCTGAGGCCATGAGGACCGGAGAACTTGTGCAAACAATGCAAATGAAAAGGGTGTTTAAAATGTGCAAAAATACAAAAGTAAAAACATTTAACAACAAGAAGAATCTACATCTGGGTTTGGACTACTTTGGACTACTACTACACACCATGAGGAGAAGGCTTGGAGCACCAACAGCTGGAGGAGGCCAAACCAAATGTTCAGCTGCCTCCATCGTTATTTGCCTTGTGGTAATCTGAAATCTGACGGTGTTTTGGATGGCAGAGGATATCTCCTCCAGCTCCGACAGGTCCTGCAGTCTTGGCTTTGACGGGTCCAACATTCGTGACTGACTGGTCTGTGCGGGGCCTGTGACAGCGGAGGCAAAGCTGATGGTCCGGCTTCTCCTGCTGCTTGTTTCCAACAGTCATGACTGGTCAAGAACCCACGGAGGAGCAGCTCCAATGGGCCAGACGCGTTTACTGCGCACAGTCATGAAGCTTTCCCACAGAGACGGCAGAGCGGGCCTAGATTTGGAGCTAATGTGGTATCACCTGTTCTGCCTCACCATTTGCTGACTCAGCAGAAGAGGAGAGAAAATCTGGGCTTGACAGGCACTAAATCAGGTTCTGCTGTTACAGTTGGAGCAGTTAAAGGGAGTCGTCAGGTGCTGAGGGTGGATCTGCATCTGAGTAATTTAGACTTTTGGGTTTGGTTGTAAAACGGCAGAGAGAACAACAACCTGTGGTTGTAGATAAACGAGATCCGGTGTGTACCGACAATGTGGCACGCGCAGCATTCATATTTTGATGTGTCCCTCTTTCACTCTGAGCCAGCTGACAGGAATTGGTGTTTGAAGTGCGGTTTTCAGCTAACCAGGTGGATCCACACTGCAAAAAGTGAGTCCGCACCATTACTGAATAGTTAGCTCACCATGTGTGAAGTGTGCTACCTCAACGGGGAGAGTGGTTTGCTGAGCCGCATGTCGGTTTCCTCTCAACTTTCGTCAGTTTCTTTTGTGGCCGTGTGCAATCGAACCCGAACGCATCGTTTTCAGTTGAAGAATTTTCATCTATTTTAAATACGGTTGTGCTTTACTACAGCAGGAGCAGAACTGAAAATACCCACACACTCCACAGAGGCAGGGGTAGTTTTGAAAACTCCCCCGAGGATTGGGGGGGGACCTGACTCACACGACTTCTGAACCTAATTGATTTATTTACCACACCTGGCTTCAATAAACTGCACTAAAGCACAGGTTACTAGTCTATTTAACACTTCAACAGGGCTATAATTAACCCTCTGCAATAGCTGGGGGGGTTTACCCAACCGGTTAACTTGAAAGCCCCCCCGTCTTGGTATCTCTGGTGTGATCTGTGCCTCTCCTCTCACTTCCTATCAGGGAGCCGGCGGCGGCCGGGCAGGAGCACCGCTGCTGTTTTTGGAGTGGAAACAGGCAGAAGTGCTGTTGCGGTGTCAGCACAGAAGGTCAGCAGGATCCACTGCGTCAGAGCTGCGCTGCAACAACGGTTCACGTCAACTCCACCGCTCATGTCATGCATTTCTGTCCCATATGTAAGGGAGAGTCAAGTCGGCTGTGATTGGCTGAAGGAGCTACTACAAGGAGTGACCGATGACTGAGTCCCTGCCGCATCAGCCTGCACTTTCCAAAATACGTGATCCTTGAGGTGCTGTCGCAGGAACAAGTGACTAAAACACACAACCAACACCCAAACGCGCCTTCAGCCACGGCGAGTGCTGCAGCACTGTCTCCAAAGGCCTCCAAAGGTCAAGAGTTCACAGCCTCTCGATCGCTGAGGAGCCCGCCCTTCCAACCTTGCCTGACCACCTAATGCTCACCTGACCTCCTCACTGGGCCCCTATCAAGCCGTCTCATTAGCAGCAGGGCTGTCAGAACCGGTTCCTGAACCCGCTCATCACGCGGCCTGCCGACGCCGTCCTCTGAACAGCCGCTCAGGGAATCACTCTGGGCTGGATTGGTTCTCCTGGTGTTTTGGTTTCTACGCGTTTGTCAGCATGCCTGGACACGGGCCGGGTTCTTCCACCTGCGGCGGGCTGAGAGGATAAACGCTCCTGATCCATAAATGTGTCTGAGCTCATGGGGCTTTGAGTGACATTCTCCAACGCGGCAGCTGCTGTGTTTAACCCGAGGCGCAGACAAGGTGCAGGAGAAAAGCCTGCGCTAATCTACCTGCCCGACGCATTAAGCAATGCAGACATTCCTTTGTTAAAGGTATAGAGATGCTCCCAGACAAAAGCCCCTCATCCATGTGAGAGTTCAAACGTGAACCACCACAGGTCTTCCAGCATCTGCATTCCACGGTCTCAGTGAGGGAACATCTGCTTCTCAGGCAAATGAAGCAACTAAAAACCATTTTTTAGAAGACATTTGTCTCACTTCTGCTTTGGAGGTCTGAAGCATGCAGATATTGTAGATTGCCAGAGTGCAGAGTTTGTATTACTGAGGTGTACTTTGGTTTAATGCAGCTGGTAACCACTTCCTGTTTTTCGAACTGTGAATCTTCTCACAGTTTGGCCATAGTTTCCTGAAGTGTGTGTTCCGCGTGTGTGAGCAGCAGCGCTTGTGTGTTGTGGGTTAACGCAAAATGAGTTGGCTTGCATCTTTGCAGTGAACAATCACAGTTCCTCTCTGCTCCGTGTGATGCACCTTTGTGAGCTGCAAACCCCAAAGCCCAGATGCACGCTTTTGCAAAAGAGTCAACAACATGCAGCGTGTGTGCATGCATCTGCAGGCACCGGAGCCTGTGTCAGCGATTCTCCTCCTGTGTGTGTGAGGCCAGGCGGCTGTTCGGGGCACCTTACCACACCCTTTAGCTGTTTGTTCGATAGAAATCCCTTCAGGAGAGCATCGTGACCTTCTTCCTCAGACCAACGGGTCTGCGATCGGCGGGCTCTTGATCTCTCCTGGCAGCGTTGTTCCTGATGGACCTCACACGGTTTCACCACAGAGATAGCGCATTCCTGCCGCCGCTGTGGCTCAGGTCCAATGTTGTCTTTCAAATCAGAGATTAACTGGAACACATGGACACCATTTGTGTATATAATGAGTGTCTCTAGGTGAGCCAGGAGGACTGCTGAGCCGAAATGTGTTGTTTTAGACTCTGACAGTTCTCAAATTCCTACTCATCTGGTCTTCTTTACTCTCTCCAATGACTGTGGAAAAGCCTGAAAGGCGTGCTGCTGGCTCAAAGCTCAGGACAAAGACCCACAATAGTGCTTTTTTTTTCTATTGCTTTTTTACGTCTGATGATCTGATAAGATGTTCGTAAAGCACGTTGGTGATGTTGAAGGGCGCTCTGAGATCTTAATCAGAAAAGTTTTGTTTGCTGAAATGCAGCAACAGAGCGTTTGAAAAGTCTGCAGCATTTTCTCCACTGCGAAGCAGAGACGACAAACGCGCTGAAGGCTGCAGGAGTGGAGGTGAGCAGGAAGCCAGGCATCTGCAGAGCATGGCGGCCACGCAGGCCGCAGGTTGGAGAAGTGGGGCTGACTGTGGGGGAAGAGGTTCCCCGCTGCTGTTACACGCAGAGATAAACAGCTGGAAATAGATTCCCTTCATCTCTCCACCGAAAATGGGTTTAACCACTTTGAGGCTTTTCAAGCAGCCAACCCGGTCGTTACCTGCAGCCAAACAATCGACCAGAAATCAGAGACATTTTGCAGCTAATTGTTCATTCGTGACAACTTTCCCTCAAAGAAACCTCAAAAACCAAAAGCAGGGACGGGGGGACTGCACTGTTGTCCCCTCATCCCTGGGCTGAACGGGGTCATGATGGAATGCAGGGCTGGGCGGGGCGGGTCATGAAAATCCCACAAATGATGGACCGCTGGAGAACGGTTCTGCAGAAACAACTGCCGTTTTGGAGAACAGGCACTGCTGGTGGATTCCTGATTCTGGCAGGGGGCTCACAGGGGGGGGGGTTTGGTCTGAGGAGGAGAGGACTCCTGCTTCCATCAAGAAGGAAAATACCTGTCAGTTCAGCAAAAAGCAGAGAGGATGTCATTAGAGTTCTTCTCCAAACAGATTCATGTCTTCCTGTGATTCCACCTCAGCAGGAAGACGTGAGGAGCGGAGATGAAAGGCTGATGCATGAGCTTCAGCCTGTGCTGATGCCTCAGCGTTCCTTCTATGATGGGGGGGGGGGGGGGGGGGGGGCAGACTGGAACGTCCCGGATCATGTCGTGTTTCTGTGGCTCGCTGCTTTTCTTGGAATGTACTCGGCTCTTTGATTGTTCTGTTTCCTGTGATTTCAGAGGCCCTTTGTCTCGGCGTGGTAACTCACTAATCAGGGAACTCCGTCATTGCCCCCCGCCGCTGCGCCGTGCCCCCCCCATGTCACCCTCTGTTTTCTGATATTTTTGGCTGTGCTCTCATGCTCCTCGCCGTCAGCTGAAACGCAGAACACAAAGGAAAAGCCGCATTTAGGAATAACAATCCCCTCCAGGAATGTGTGGAGTAGAACCGCCGAGGAGCAGCTCTGCTCACCAATTCATGTCAAACCAGTAAAGACCACATGAACTGCCTCTCCACTTCCTGTATGATTTATTTCACGCTCGGACAGAAAACGTCTCCAAAGCTCCAACAGGCCGCGGCTGGAGGATCAGAAGGAGGTCAGCTCCTGGGCTCCTCTGGGTTTCCCCCCATCGTCTTCTGCTCAGACTGTGGTTTCACGATGTGTTATGGGATCCACGGAACAACAATGAAACCAGATGTGCTTAGTAATGCGTCTCTGCTCGCTCCTGCGTTTGCAGAAGTGGAGCTGCACACACACCGTGGAGTCAGTGTGTGAGAGGCGTCGTGCCGGCCCCTCTTCCCTTTTATACCCCCTCCTAAAATAACTCCCCTCCCATTGGCTGAGAGGGGTTAGGTCATTGAATCACATCGGGCCAATTAGAGACGAACACTTCCTTTTCTGTGAAAGATGTTTCCTGTTGATAGTAAATGTTGGGCCTGCCAAGCGGGGGGGTCTGCAGCGCGGCCGGTCTTCTCTGACCTTCGTGGCCCTCGTGGCGGAAACAGTGACTGTTGTGGGGGCCGAGGCGAGTGTTTTGACTGCGTGTGTGTTTGCAGCTGCTGGACGCTCAGAGCTTCAGATTGGACTCTCTGGTTTTAGAAAAGCATTCCAACGTTTTTACGATTCAACCAAACTTTATTGACATCTGACACGAAGCGGCCATCTTCTCCGGGTTGCAGACATGCTGACCCCCCAGCGCTGGAGGGAGTCACGATGCACTACAGAAAAATTAATTAAAACAGAGACAGAGGCATGCTGGGTAAATTAGTGAAGAGAAGGTTAAAGGGAAAATTCTTTACCCCCTTCTTAAAGGTGGGGGGGGGGCCTCAGGTCACCTGCTTGAAGTTCCACAGCGTTCTGGATCTTAACAGCAGCTTTTGTTTGAACTGGATCGTTGGAAGTGAGTTCAAAGGTAAACAAAGCAGAAAAGAAGAGCAAACATGAATCCAGATCACGTCTGGGCTCCAACATCTCCCAGATCCGTCTGCTTTCCCTGGAAATCCAACTGTTTACTCAGTCGTTGAAACCCCGCCCACATCCAGGAGCTTGGTCATCATCGTGCTGCTCGCACGTCCCGTACCTGGAAACGTTCCCCCGCCTGATGCGGCAGCATCCTCACATTTACCGCCACCGTGACTCATCTTCAGCAGGTCTGGAGGCACATCCGGCGGGGATGGGGGGTGAGGGGGGGGCCCTCCTCACCTCACCTCTCAGTCACATTCCAGGACTGTAGTTATAGCAGCAAACAGATCTGATGAGGAACTCATGCTGCACCTTCATGGCCGTCTAAACAAACAGACCACTTTTCTTTGCTGATGTTTGTGAGAAAAGCTGATGTTCTTCAGGCTGAAAGTCTGAACATTTTTGGGGATTTTCTGTCTGCTTCGGGGACCTCCACCTGTGTCCGCGGCCCGCATGGACCCGGGTCTGTTCAGGACCCTGTGCTCAGCTCGAGCCAGGGGCCTGACGGCTGCAGCCACAGGTTGGAGGAATGTCTACCGTCTGGACGGGAAAATGTAATCAGCTGAGATCAGCGAATTAGAGGCCACTTTCTCCTGCTGCCTTCACTTTTTCCTCCGTGAGCTTCTCACGCACTCTTACTTTCCTCCTCTCGCACACAGACACGCTTCTACTCCCTCAGATGTGGAAAAACGACACCTTTTCTTTCAGCTATTTCCTCTGTTTTTACATTCGCAGGCCGGGTACAAGAGGCAACCTTGTGTTTTTCATGAGACAAAAACACACAGAGGTCTGTGTGGACTCTGGAGAGGTGAATGGCCTAATTCATCATGTGAGGTTAGGCCCGTCCAGGCCTCATCTGGGAGTATCTGTATCTACAGTCAAACAGTGCGACTGTTGGTGCTGTCTCCCGAGCTCACAGGAGCTGCAGCTCTTTTTGACGGATGGCTTCTCCGGAGAGTCGGAATTCCACAACCGAGATGCGGTTAAGTCCGAGCGCCCGAGCTGGTTCCTAAAACTGAGCAGAAACAGGCGGCGTCAGCGTTTTCCTGCATTCACGTAAAACAAACATTTTCCTGCTCGTTACTTCCAAACGCTCCTGCAGGAGAAACACCGCCTCAGGAAGGTGGGAATACCAAAAACTTCAGTCTTACTTTTCAGTTACTTTTTAAAGACAAAATCTACTTCTTTCCAACAGAAAGATTTAGTCTGATAACAATGTTGTTTTTAAAAGGCAAAGTGAAAGAAAAACAGTCAAAGTGCTGAAAGGAGAACGCTGGAGCTCCTCTAAAGCCAAACACAGCAGAAAGAGTGTGAAGGTGAACGTTCTTCTTTGGATTTTAAAGGGTTTTTGGGAGAATTGTGCGCTCTGGTTTGAATTTTCTTGGTGCTTTTGGTGTTCGTGTTCATCCACTGAATCCGTTTTGGGGTCATGGGGTTGCTGGAGCCTATCCATTCGCTCCTTAGTTCCTGTCACGTTTAAGTTTATTATTAAAAGACACAATTTCTCTGCAGTATCTGCTAATGTAACCCCCCCCCCCCCACACACACACACACACACACCCCAGACAGCACATTAAAGGCACTCATTGCTTTTCTGATTTGATTTTTGCTGCTTTGGATGAAACGTTTTCTGTTTCTCAGGCATCACTGAGTTTAAAAAAAAAGAAGATTATTAGTGCTTTCATCTACTAAAAAATACTCTGTAATAGATTACTTTTGTCACATGCTGCTTCCAACCCTGAGCTCAATAATACTCTGCAGAGACAAACTGAACATTTTCGGTTTAAATTCAGATAGATTTTAAATTTGAACAGGGTATCAACTGGATGTGAACTTCTGCCACAAACCACTGAAAAATATCTCTGAACTATGGTTTCGGTTCATGGTTTAAACGCTGCACATGTGATCCTTTGTTCAGTTAACTGACAGAGAAGCGGGGCAGCACGTGGTGTAGTGGTTAGCACTGTCACCTCACAGAACAGAGGTTAGGCGTTTCAAGCCTCTGCAGAGCCTTGGCGTCTTCTGCACACATCTGCTGAGATCCTGATTCCAGTTTGAAAACTACAGGGAGGCTGTGAGGGTCTCCTCTCAGAAACCCAGAAGCAGGGGATTCAGGATCAAAGTCTCAAAGAAAAGTCAGCAGAAAACGACTTTTTAGTCCCATCAGTGAAACAGAGTCGTCATGACGATGAAACATCTGCAGCTTGCTGTTTCCTGCAGATCTGAAAGATGCAGAGGAAACGTCAGAACGCTTCACTCAGTCAGAGGAAAGGATGACAGAGGACGCCGCCGGCCTCCAGCATGGACGCCAAGGCCGCCTCACGGCTGCTCGGCGTGTCCACGTCCTCCGTGTGCAGCGGGTTCAGTTCCTGAAGCAAATCAGAACGTCCTCATGATGCTGAAGTAGGTCCGACCTGCCAGCTCACTTTGAGACGTGCACAACACAAAACATCACATCTTTAGAAGAGAAAACATGCTGACGTTCAGAAATGTGAGATGTGCTGTTGGATGATGTGAAACTGCGAGCAGCCGTCGTCCCTTTGAAGCTTTTCGCCTTTTCTCTTCTCCGTTTCAGCTTCAGATGCCAAATGAAGATTTCATTTGTAAAGTCTCACAAACAGCATCAATAGTTGGATCAAATGTTTGTTTTCAGGCTGAGCTGCGGATGACAAACACGTTTTTGTCACCAAAACAGAAAAAACGTCTGTGGGAATAGAACCCTCAACAGTACAGATTTCTGCTTTAGTGACTTCATGGTTTCCTCTATTCAGACTGCAATGACTTGCTAAAGTTTCTGAGATGTTATCAGTTTTGTCACAAAGCTGTTTCTGAAATCTAGTCTTGTTTTTCTAAAATGTAATCCTGTTTTTGGAACATCTGTTTTACCTTTTTAGCTGTCACTGTGATCTTTGAAATGTTTCTACGTCCAGTGATTTGTTGACATGATTTCCACTTCAGGGCATTTCGAGAGCTCTCTGTTCACACTGTCTGCTCTCACAGCCCTCACACCCCCAACCTCATCAGCGGTGATCAACATCAGATCTATCCGTCCGTCCAGTTCTGATCCAGATTCCAGCTCAGACCAGGAAAACAGAGACGCTCATGGATCTGTTGGTCTGACAGTGGATGATCAGAAAGGGGCGGAGCTGGAAACTTGTGGCCACGCCCACAAGTATGTCTCAAATACGATCTTTTTTAAACTTTTTTCATCTGCTCTTGATTTTCAACGATTTGAACAGAGAAATACTCAGAAACAAAGTTTTGAGCTGAATTTTCCTCATCTATGTCCTTCATCATCAGAAAAATTCCACAAGAACACGTTAAAAAACACCAAAACACCATTTTTATTTGAGTGAGTCTTTAACAATGAGATCAAAACTAAAAGCCACCCCATGATTCAAAAGTCAAATGAAAATCTATCATAAAGTGTTTTCTTTTCCGTGTCTGTCATCGGCACGCGGTCAAACGCTCCTCAAATATCGTCTTTCAGCCCAGGGCATTAATTCCCGATAATGAGGCTGCTCCGTGGACGTTGGGGGGTAACAGGTTAGCCGCAGGCACGCCGGGGCAGCCCCCCATCCGCCTGTCACGTACCCCCACTCTCACACATTCTGCCTGCACGCATATCCGCGACCACACTTGTAATACGAACTCTGCCGCTGAGCAGAGCAGGCCTGTAATTACAGCAGAACGGCGGGAACGCCATAATCACAAAGACTCAAATAGAAACGTGGATCCACAGATGATTCCAGATTGTTTCATTCCATCTGTTTACCGGAAGGCCCATTGTCCCTCCACAGGCCTTCAAGTGGTGACACGTAGTTTTGCTTTTACTCTGACGCCACATCAAAGCTGCTGCCCCCCCCCCCCCCCTTTTGTTCTGGAGCTCCAGCAGAAAACCTGGAAACGTGAGTTTGGTGTTTGCTCTCCACTGACGCCTCAGTGAGCTTTGGTCACGGCGGAAACCGTTAACCGCGCAGAAACTCTCACACCTCTATGGGATGGAAATGAGCTTCACCGCTTGTCTTCCTCTCATCAGCTTCTGGACGCACAGCTTCAGAGTTTAGTCTGACATCAGCCTCTCTGAAATGCCGCCGTTGCTGCCTGGGACAGTCCACTCCGTTCCTGGAGTGAATGCTCGTCCTTGTTCCAGATTTAGTTCCTGCCCGTCACCATGGCCTGCTATTTGGTCTGCCATGTCTCAGGGTTGTGGGCTTATTTAATGAGCACTTTGATCCCACTCAGGTCTGGGGCTGCTGTTTACACGACCCTGAAGAAGAAAGAATGCACCCCTTTCTCTGCGGCGTCCAGCGCCGTGGCTGCACCACGACCCCGAAGACCTCGTCTTCATCCTCTTGCTCCGGGTGACCACAGCGAGGTCGTGGCCGGACGCTCCAGCCAGAGCAGGAAGGGTTTTTGCTTTAAGTTCAGAAACAGATGACAGTCGTGGAAACAAAGACGGACGAATCGGTCTTGATTCCTTTGAATCCAGCTCAGAGCAGCAGCTGCTGTTCCTCTTAAAACAGTTGTGCAGTAAAACACGTGTTCCAGATTAAGATTTCCTTTATCAGCCTCGTAAATCTCCGAACTCTTGGCTCTGCTCGCCACATCCTTCATCTCCAGCCTGGACACGGAGCGGCTGAGCTGTCAGAGCATCTGCATCCTAACGAGCTTCCATGTTGGTGTCCCAAAGATCTCCGACTGAACGAGTCAGAAAGCGGGATTTTCTGATGAGACAAAAAGTTTGTTTGAATGCAGAGAAACGTTCCTTCAAACAGGCCCAGCAGCTCAATCCCTGCCCTCCAGGCAAAGCTCAGATCCACCGGTGTTCCTTCAATTCTAGGTTTTTGTTCTAGGAGCTTAAATCTGCAGAGCGATCCAGACTTTGACTGCGTTTGTTCATTTCACAGATAAAACGGAACCAAACAGAGGATCTGTTTGCAGAAACTGAGTGAAAACACAATTGAATATAAAAACCTTTTAACAGACTGATGACCTGTTCAGGATGAAACCCCCAAATGCAGCTAGTATAGGCTCCAGCAACCCTGCGACCCTAAAAGGGAATAAGCCAGTTCTGAAGATGGGCGGACGGATGATGGATGATGGATGATGGATGGACGGGTGGGTGAGCGGACGGATGGATGGATGGATGGATGGATGGTTAAAAAAAGAACCATTTCATTAGAAACACTCAGACACATGACGTGACATCGGCATCAAAATAATTATAATCTTTAATGTTTTTTAAGCTCTGTTGGGAAGAATTTTTCCTTTTTTTTTGTCATTCAAATGCTTCAGGTGGAAACCTGAGGCCTCCGTTGCCCCCCCCCCCACATGCATCCACAACCCCAGCTTTTTTAACAGGAGCTGCACATCAGTCAGCAACACGGTTCTGTTTGGTGAATGTCAGAATTCCGTCAGTAGGAATCAGACACTTCTGTCAGATTTCACCAACTTCTCTCAGTTTTGCAGCGTGTTTATGTTGGTCCTGCTAACAAATGTTCTACATGTGTCATAAAGAGCATTCTGAATGTAATGCTAAATATTACAAGTAAAAGTTCCATCTAAACAAACCCTTTTTTCACTTGGTAAACTCTGGTTTTGCCTCTGATTTGTCTCTGTGAATTTAAATAACTGTCATGGAGCATTTAGTTTCACGCTTCTGTCCTGGACGGGTGATTCTTGTCTTTGCTCAGACTGGGCTGTAAAAACAGACAGTCTGGTCCGATGGTTCCAGCTCAAAGCTCCTCCGTCTTCTTGTCACGTTCTTTGATCAGCCTGAGGGCATCAGCAGGAAAGTCTACATTCCTCTGAATGAATTAGCAGACAAAAAGCTGGGTACAGAACGTTTTGGTGTCATTCTTCAGCTGGAATGAGATTCATGAGAAAAAGAAGAGCTCCTGATCCAAACAGCTTTGCAGCAGCCAAACAAACACTGTAAATGACAGAGGCCACACATCCGTGCACGGCTCTGGGCCAATAATACCTGCAGCTCCATCCCAGGCAGAGCATCACAATGGTTTGTTTCAACCTGGATGAGATGTTGTCTTTGTTCTGTGTGCAGACTAAGCTCTAAATCCTGTTCAGAAACTGTGGCAGGATATGCAAAGCTGCTGGAAAGGCCTGACTGACGGCTGTTTGCTTTATTACACAGAGAAAACACCAGACGTTTCATCTCCTTTGATTCCTGAACTCTGTGACATGACGGGAGAAGCAGTGCAAACACCAGGAGTAAGAACCTGCAGACGTGTTGGTCCACTGCAGCGCCTCCTCTGCTCCTCTGCTCCTCTGCTCCTCTGCTCCTCTGCTCCTCACACGAGGGCAGTAGAACCAGAAGACCCTCAAAGCTTTGAGACATTAGTGGATTTTCACTCAGAGTGGCGGTGAAGATGGAGCATCTGAGGCTTTATGGAGGTGTAAATGGCTGCAGCCTGACTCCTGGGCCTGCCCGCCGTCCACGTGCTGCCATGATGCCCATGTGTTTCTGAGTCACGCAGACACGGAGCTGCAGTGACTCACCGCATGCCTGCTGGTCGGGCTGCTGTTCCCATGCCCTAAATGTGGAATCTGTTTAACTTCCACTTGTTTACATAGTTTGAATGCATCTGTCGTTTGCTTTTCTTCAAGTCAGCGTCGTACCTGTCACTCAGGATTACTCGCTGCGTGTGACAAATGCCTCTTCTCAGTTTTCAAACATCCCACAATGCTTCGCCTTTGACCATGGGTGCATGCTCTGGAACAAGTGTGGGTGTCTGTGACTTGGTACCTGGCCAAGGGTTGGAGAGCGGGTTAACCTCAGCGCCGATAAGGAGACGTTATGGCCGTCTTATCTGCTCCAAGGCTCCTCGAGTCACTCCAGCAACGTTTTATAGAAGCAGAAAAACGGTCATAAACATGAAATGAGTGACTGATAGCTGCACTCAGCTGAAGGGTGGCCTCTAATCAGCCTCCTTTATGAGCGCAGAGACATGTTTACGCTGTTTCTGAGCAGAGACTTCTCCACAAGTTTAAGGACATTTGTAGAAAGTCTACCGCTGCACCTTCCCCCCCCCCCCCCCACCATGCATCCATCTTGTTTCTGCAGCAGCCACCCGTCACCCCTCCCACCCCCCGCCCGCCCCAACAGGTCGCCAGTCTGGCACCCGCGTCCTGTTTGCTAATTGCACATAATTAGGGTGTGAATAATGTGCTAATTTCCATCTGTAACTGCCTGTTCGTGATAAGATTTGGTGCATTCAGCCGTTATCTGCTCTGTTCAACAAGTGATATAGTATTTTTCAAAAGCTGTCATTTTAGAAAAACAAGAGCAAACATTCTTATCACCCGTGATGTTTGGTACGGGAACGCCACCTCCAACTAAACTCTTCTTTTGTGTTTTCCAAAGTCAGTTTTGCCAAAAGTTAACATTTAAATTTTCCAGAGACCAGCTTCATGTAAAGACGCCAGACAGGATGTTGCTGCTCTACGTTTCAGTCGGCATCGCTGGCAAAACGTTAAACTTCAATCGTTTTCTGTTTCCTTCCTTTGTAGATGATGATGCTGTTTTCAGCCAAAATCTAAAAACATGTGTCTTTCTGTAGGACATAGTTTCTGCAGAGTGGCAGGGGTTCATCAGAAATTCACCCCTGATTTGTGGGTGAGACAGTGGGATCCCCCCCACTTCCTGTCATGCATCCTATGCTATGCTTCCCGTTAGCTTACAGCCCCTCACACCCCCATCCTAACATTGGCGGTGCAACAAAAACAGCAGCAACATCAGATCCATCCATCCATCCAGTTCTGATCCAGATTCCAGCTCAGACCAGGAAAACAAAGACCTTCATGGATCTGTTGGTCTGCAGGTGATTGATCAGAAAGGGGCGGAGCAGTTCGTGACCCGCCCCAGAATATTTATTATTTTATATGCTGCTTGCAGTGTGGGGTGAGAGGAAAGCAATCTCATCTGTGCTGTATGTCTGACGGATGCAGCATATTTGACAATAAAGCTGACTTTGACTTTGACTTTGACTATTTTCTACGTCACAAGTACGATTTTTTTTCACAATGATTTGAATAAAGAAATACTGTCATTTTGATCTTCATTTTCTCAGTAAATGTGCTCCATCATGAAATGTCATACAATATAGGTTAGTTTGTTTTATACTTTTCCTTCCTTTTTGCTTTTTGTCTTTTTATAAGGAAATTGAAACTGGTATTATTGAAGTTGCTGTGTTGTCATGACTAATACGTCAAATAAAAAGTTGTGGGAAAAAAATGTGCTCCATCATCAGAAGAATGCCAGGAGAACTAGTTGAAAACACCATTTTTATCACTTTTACAAACACTTTTAGAAGTTTTTTCCCACTAAATCATGAGGATCAGCCTCATCCTTGGTATTCCAGGAATGAGCCGCTGAGGAACTCCAGCTTCTCCTGTTTCACCTGCTCCTGAGAGGTGGAACCAGCGGCTTTTATCCCAGACATCTAGATGTTAAGCCCTTTAAATGACTGACATATTTAGCGTGCTCCTCGGGACAAAGGCAGCAAAAACAAGAGAGCTGAGTGAGATGCAGCGGCTCCCTTTGACCTTCTGGTCAACCAGAAAAGTAGGAAGAGTTAAGCCTGCTTGACACGGGCCTCTCTCTGGAGTGGGGGGCTGCGTCTGCCCTCACCTGGGGTAAACGCGGCGCCCCCGTCCCGACCCCACAGGTGTCGACAGGCACTAATGTCAGAGCAGACGGACGCTTTGGAGAAAACTGGGATTTCCATCAACGATTTGGACCTGCTGGGAAGTTGGACGTTGGTTTGGGGGGGGAGGGGGGGGGCAGTGATGGAGTCAGAAGGTATTCGTGTCACCTGAGTGAGCAGCGTTCTCCCTACGAGCCCAGCCCAGCTGTTATCAGCCGAGGAGCCGGAACCAGCCGGCAGGTCGCCGTGGCGCCACGCAGAGTTATGATATTTGATTGTTGGAAATGAATCTCTCTTCTAAAGAAGCTATCTCCTCTTTGAACCTCTGGTTTGTCTTTTCAAAATAAAGCTGTGATTGATTTGTTTAACTGGACCTGCTGTAGGTGAAGGTGAACTCACCTGAAGAGGAGGAGCTTCTCAGAAAGAGGCTTCCTTTGAAAGAACACCATGAACTTTGGATGCCGTCTTTAGTTTGACCAGAGGTTGACGGGTGAAAACCGAAAACAGCCCCCCCCTCATCTATTAATCCTCGTTTCTTCTGCTTTGTGCTTTTTGGACAAACCCTGAAACTTTTCTTTGCTCTGGGATCTGATAAAGTGCTATCGTTCAGAGTAAAAGCAAAGTTCAAAGGATGTCAGACGTGTTTGCAGAGCGCCGGGTGTCGACATTAGCTTTGCTGCAATTAGTCCTTTTCCATTTGACACTTATCTTTATTTGGTTTGATAAGAGGAGCTGATTCATGGACGTGGGGGCTTGGTGAGCGCCTCACGCTCCACCAGAGAGCCGCTGTGTTGAAGTCAGTCTGAGAAACAGCAGCAGATCAACTCTGGGCTTGTTCCTCAGGCCGGTTGCACACACTGTAGGTGTGTTTTTTGTTGAACAGGATTATAAAAGTATTACTACATTCCATCGGTGTGTTTACTTGTCTGCTCTTGTCTCATCTTTTGCCCCACCCTGAGTGTTTTTATAGGAACCGCTGTGGGTCTGCTGACTGAACCATCAGAAGAACTGGTGCTGATGGACTCGCTCACACTCCTGTCAGCTAAAGGCAAACAGCAGAATCTTCTGGGTCCACCTGAGCTGCTGTTTAGCTCCACCCCCTCCCTGTCCAAACCCCCCCAAAAATGTGCAAGTTGGCTTTTTCTAAATCTACTGTAGTTGTGAGTGTTTTTTGTTTCAGTTTGAGACCCCCCCCCCCAGTCTCCTTCAGCAAGGACATATGCATCCACCCCCCTCCCTCACAGAAGCAGAGAACATGGCTGAGCCTGATGGTGGAGATCCTGGATGCTGCTGGAGTTTCACCGCTAGGTCCCTTCACAACTTCACGTCTTCACTCCACCCCTTTCTGAATAATCCCCCCCCCCGATAACTCTCGGCGCCCGCTGCAGAAACGTCTTCAGCTTGACCTGAAAACAGCAGAACGAGACGGCGACGCCAAAGCCGACCTGTTCTGGTTAGAGGACTGCAGACCAAGGAGGACATGGATCAGAAAAGTGTCCAACCAGGACGGCAGAGTCTTTTTTATTATTGCTGTGAATGGAATAGTAAAAGTTGAGTGGAGGAGCGTCCTGAGTGCAGCTTTTCTCTGAAAACAGACTTTCTTTTGAAGAGAACATCATAAAAAAATTATGGACTCTCACAGACAAACCTGAATAAATAAAGGAGCGCGGCTCACATGTAGTCTGTCTTTTACAAAGAACATTCTGTTTGCTGCCCATGTGCTGCGTTGTAACATCCGTGAGGAGCATCAGGTCATGCAGGTAAAGCCACTTCCAGCTTTGATTTTCTCACAGGAGGGAGGCCAAAAGGAAATTCCTGACAGTCCACAAACTTTTCTTTCTGTTTATGAAACTTAACCGGTCTGTGAAGGAGACTGCAGAGGTTTGAGGAACTATTCTGACTACGTTTATGAAACACGGAGGAGTCCATCAGATGGACAAATGTTTTCTCAGACGTTGGGATGCTCATGTGGGGCCGACAATGAGAAACACAGACTTTAGTTCAGCACCAGCTTCACCTGCAGGTCTGAGAACCACCGGCGTGGCGTCCGTCACGTCCCTGCAGCTTCTGACCTCAGAGGCATCCTAGAACCACCTCCTCCAGTTCCACCAGAACACCCCAAACGTTCTGTTCATGCATGATAATGCTCCACCACATGCCGCCAGAACTGTCACAGCTGGACTTCAGGGGGTGGGAGTGGCTTATAGGGTATGACCTCTGACCTGAACCCCACAGAGCAGGTCTGGGACCAGCTGAAGCAGAGACTGGATGACCGGACCCCCAAGTGACCTGCAGATCTGCATACAGAACTTGTGGAAGAGTGGAACGCCTCAGAACAACATGATGAGGTTAGCGAGGAGCAGGAGACGCCGAGGTCGAGCTGTCACACAGAAGATGGAGGAAAAACCGGCTGTTGACTGGGGCGATCTTTATTATTGTCTTTATTTTGGGGTAATAAATGTCATAGTAAGGAAAAAGACGATTTCTTCTCATTCATTGTCAGTAATATCGAAGGGAACTTTTACATGTGCCATTAGAATTCATTCCACACAGGAAAACCCTCACATAAAAACAAGACTCCTGATTGATTGTGAGCAGTGAACTTCAGATCCGGTTTTGGGTTTTGGGTTTTGGGTTTACCGTTGTTTCCTTCTGACGTTTTCTGTGAGTCTTTTTCTTCAAAGACGACCTTCTGAAACCCTTTAGAGCGTGGAAGTGCAGCACAAACCCCAAATGAGGCTTGATGAGCCCACCGACTAGAAGAAGACAGGTTAATTACAGTCATTTAAACAGGCTTAGAGGCCTGTGAGCTCCTGTCTGTGAGCCGAGAGGCCGTTATGTAATCTGCTCACAGACTGCTGAGCGCCCTCAGCCAGAAGACCTGCAGCTGCTGCAGACGTGTTTGTTCACCAAACACAGCACAGTCACCCATACGGTAGTTTATATACCCCCCCAAACAGATTTGACCTCTTTTTGTTCAAATGGTTCGGTGCACCCCCCCTCCCCTGCATCTCAGGTTGCAGGCAGGTCTGATGGCCCGAGGCCTCCAGAGAAACCCAGACGTCTGCGCAGCTCTGCGCCTCGTGGGGGGGTCCCGCAGTGACGGCTGCTCCGTCTTTGGGAACGGGACGCTGCACTGTGAGCGTGCATCTGGGTAGCTGTGTGGGCAGCGGCGTCCCATCAGCCCCTGTGAGGTCTTGTTGACCTGTTAGAGGAGGCCACCGCTCCATCAGGGCACCAACTCAACCCGACGTGACTGAAGATTATGGGAGAAAGGCTGCTGTTTGGATAAACACAGCCCACAAAACGAGAGGCAGCAACATGTCAAAAAGTCCCACATTATCCTCCAATTACATCACAAACGGATGCTTAAAGCGTTTCAGAAGAAGAGGCTGAACTGTCTGTTGGCATCTCCTTCTACACTGCTCTGTTCAGAAATCACATTTACCCATAAAAGTTTTTTCCTTTAGCTTTGTGTTTCGTTGTTTTCCTCTTCCCACTGTGAAATGTTTTACCAACTCCAGTTCCACCCTCCTGTCTTTAAGAATCTTTATGTTTTGATGCAGAGAAATGAAAGTGTTGATAAAGATCAGAAACGACACCTCTCAAACACGACAGAGCGCCGCTTCTCTGCTCCTCTCAACTGAAAGGAAAAAGTATTGTTTGTGGATCAGCCTGGTAAAGGTTACTGTTGACTCTGCAAACATTTTCAGAGGCTTTTCCACCTCAAACTCCATCATCTCCTGCAAAATCTCAAATCAATCCCAGACAAATGTTAGACGAAGGGAGAAACTCAGGCTCCTCAGGTTAGGATGGACTGCATGCAGGCAGATCTGAGAAGAGAAGAAGTGTCTGCTAAAACCATTTTTGCATTTTAGTCTTTAAACCAGATAAACTCAAAGTGGATGCAGTTAGACCCCAAAGTGGCATCAAACACAAGCGTTTCTCTGTTTCCAGGCAGGATTACGACGGAAATGTTTTTGAGTTTTCAGATGTTTCTGTTTTCCACTTCTGGTTGATTGATGATCTTTGCACAGTTAAATATTAGAAAGGTCCTTCAACCACCTGAAAACAAGAATTGCACACATTCGGATGTTTTTGCATTAAAAAAACTTTTAAAAAAAAGCATCCAAGCTTACAGACAAACCTCTAAACTGAATCAGATTCTGACTTTTCAGGAAAACCTGTGCTCCAAACAAGAACTTCAGCTCTTCTAACCTGGAGAACATCTTCCCTCTCTGTCTTTGGAATGACAGTTCTTGGTTGCTCTCCCATGTCCTGTTCTCTGAGGTGCTGCTGCAATGAAGTCAGAAAATGAGAAGGCGTCCATGTCTGGAGCCTCTGCAGGATGCTGTGATTAAACCTCTCCATCAGCGTCTGTGTCTGTTCTATGTTTGTGATTAAACCTCTCTATCAGCGTCGGTTCTATGTTTTGAATTCCGTCTTGCTCTCTTTTCAAAGCCGCCGTTTCAACAGCTAATCAAAGAGCGAGCTGTTATCAGATCAGGACCGTTTTAGCATCTGTCAGCGGACGCACAGGCCGCCCAAGTCCTGAATCCGTCAGCACGTGACGCACCGCCGCAGCTGCAGCCGCAGCCGCAGTCGCAGCCACAGCTGCAGTCGCAGCCACAGCTGCAGCCACAGCTGCAGTCGCAGCCACAGCTGCAGCAGAGAGCTCAGCTCAGTGATGCTGATCATGAAGACCGAACAGATGACAGTCAGAGCTCAGACTGAGAGGTATAAATCCCGACTCATCGCATTGATTCTGTTGAACGGGGCTCAAAAATGGGTTTAGAGGATAAAACGTGCAGCGGCTTTTCAGAAACATGAAGCCAAACACGGAGGCTCACACAGATAAACCTGAGCTCTCCTCAGCAGCAGGTTCACAGGCGGGAACCAAAGCAGCGTCATGTTTCTGTGGACCTCCACGGAGGATGACGGCGGCCTCCATTGTGCTCCTCCTTTGTGCTGCATGGGAATGAGGACGGCAGGTAGCCGGCCTTTTGTTGGCGTGCAGTACGGTGTGTGATCAGGGACACACGCATCTCCGTTCATGTGCGGGGGGGGGGCACTTCAAAGCCTTTCATCTGAGGCAGAAGAGGGCAAATTAGAGGGGGGGATGCGAGCTTCAGAGGGACAGGAAGTGGATCTCCAGGACCTTTGATCTCCCACAACTGTGCCCAATCGAACATGCAAGGGAAATGACATCACACGGCTATGACCACGCCCCTTTGGAGAGGAGAAAAGGTTTCTCGCTGCAGATCTCATGGTGCTGAGCACCAGAAAAGGTTTGAATGTGAATTCAAACCTTCGTTCTTCAGGAGTAGCATCAAAGAAACGCTTCACTGAACACGTTCCTTAACTCCATTGACAGGAAGCCTCTCAAACGCAGCTTCTGACCAGCGCACGCCTCTCACTTTTGGCTTCACAGGGATGAGGAAGGATGTTTGAAGTAAACGTGGACCGCTCCGCTCCAGCAGGGCAGCTTAACTCATCACCTCCGTCCATTGCAGACTTTTAAAGCAGCCCTGAAGATGTGTCACAGGTTAACGCCGCCGCTGGTCACTGCAGACATGGCGTTCCCGCCGACTGTGTCACATTTCAAAGACAATAATTCCAGTGGAAACTCATTCATCTTTATCATAACATGCACAGACATCATGCAAAGAGAGGTTTAGTCTGTTTTAGAAGAGTTTGAACCGAGGTGTTTGAATATTTTCTGAGTTGAAGGTGGACATCCATGACGGTCGAGGCCGGAGCGGTCAGGAGCCTCAGTTTTCCGGCTGAAAACACCAACGGGGGTGAAGACTCCATCATCTGATAGTATCTGCTGATCAACACACAGCCATCAGCTCAAAACAAAGTGTGGGTGATGCAGCTGAAAGCCCCTGAGGTCTCCTCGTCTCCAAACTCTCCAGGAATGACAAAAGACCCAACCTTAGTGGGGCTGCGAGAAAAACAAGAAGAGTTTCTCCTGGAGAAGTTTGGGTCTGATAAGTTGAAATAGACTAAAAGTTTGACCCTGAGACACTTCTGTTTGTGATCTCAAAGGAAAAGTGTTGCTTTTTTATGGCACTTCACAGAGGATTCGGTGCTGCACATCCTGTAAAGTCCAGATGTGAACAATAGATGTACTCATTCAGTGATGAAGCCACTAAATGTCCTGAACATGTCAGAAGAGCAAGACTGATTGCAGTTGGCAAACGTGTCTGGGTGGAGCTCGGGGGGCAGGTTTTTCCAGGTACCTCACCCTCAAATTTGCAGCAGATTTGCAGAGATTCACAGAGTTTTGTTCAACTTAGCGCAGAGAATAAGTCAGTAAATCATTTTAAACCCAAATCCTCCTCACCTTTGTTCTAGTGAAGACATTTGCAGTTTCACTGAAGCCTTTGTTTGTCTGACAGATGCTCTTTTCAGATGGAAATAAAAGCCAAAGCTGCTTTTGGTGAATCACAGTCAAAACTAGTTTGACCAAAACTGCATCAAAGACAATAAGAATTCATTTTGACTGATGCAGCGACGACATGGGGCGTTAAAATTCAGACACTTAACACGCAAAAGCTTTAGTTAAGCAATTTAAACAACATTTATTCTTCTGGATGTTTTAGAACCGCTTAAAGTTATTTAAAGTTTAGTTTGAATCTGCATAAGAAAGGATTATTGTAGTATTTACCCAAAACACTGAAACACTGTTTTTATTCAGGTTCAAATGAGACGTTAAGAGAAATTCATCATTTCTTTTTTTTTTTCTCTTAATGAGATGAATCCATGAAACAAGTTTAGTGCCTACAAATGAATCAATAATAGAACTGTCCTCATTTTTACTGAAAAAAAAAACAACAACCAGAGCTTTCTCCTGGGTTTGCTATAAACATTACAGACGACTGAATAACCTGCATGTAATCAGTTCCTGTTCAGGATAAGGCAGATAAGATAAAACTCCCAAGAAAGCCTTAGATTCTTCCAGTTATATAAACTGTTGGCCCTGCTCCAGTGTTTGCTGTAGATAAGATTAACATTTGGCACTTCACCAAAGCCTATCTTTTCTGCTGCAAAAGTTTCATTTTACTGAACCGGAGATCAAGCCTGAATTTTTGCGAACCGCTTGTTGGAACACAAGAGCAAAGGCGTGGAGCGCCTGAAGGCGCCGTGCTCCTCACATCAACCTCAGGGGCCAAATCTGTGCCAATGAGCAAACACTGGAACAACCTGAACACATGTTGGAAGGAGTGGAGAAGCTGGCAGAGCCGAACGTGAGGAGGTGTGATCACAGGACATCAGATACGACAGTGAGAGCACACGAACGCCTCTGAACATCACCATGATGCTCAGAGTCTAAATGTAAAAGACATTCTGCTGTCTTAACCTGATCAACATGTTAACAAAACCAAAAGAACAATAAGCTGGTCATAACCCTTTATAGGGCACTCAATGAAATACTTTAAAATTCAAAAATTCAACCTCAGAGTGTTATTAGAGAACATAACAAGACTTCATTTCATTGGTAACATTTTTCAATTTATTTTATTTTCATGTAGAAAATCAATGCAAATGAAGTGACCATATTTGGTCACTTGCCCGTTAGTGGTAAAACAAATTCCAATAAGTATACATATATATATAAATATTTAGCTCGTGCTGGTTTGCGGTGCCTTCCCTCCGTGAAACCCAGGTTCAAATCCGAGCTGCTCCCTGTTTCCTTCTCTACCTCTGTGCCGGTCCGAAGCCCGGTTGCCTTGAGAGGGTTGCGTCAGGAAGGGCATCCGGCGTAAAATATTGCCAAGTTTACCATGCGACTTGTTCGCTGTGGCGACCCCTGATGGGAAAAGCCGAAAGTGAAACAACATAAGAAAAACATATATTATGTATTTGAACATTTTAACATCACTTTTAGAACATAAAAGTGCTAATACCAAAAAGTGCTAATAACAAAAGTGTTGAATAGACCCTCACACAACTGTGTGTGAGGGTCTGGGAATGTCCTGGTTGTGGGTGGGTGGGACGAAGTCAGGGTCTGACACATCATCATCTTGATCCTCATCATCATCACTAATGTCAGGGTGGACTGGCACAACAGCAGTCTCCCTCCTCTTGCCATAAAAGATTGATGGAAGCTAAAAATTAAACACATGCAATAAACAATTGTCATAACATCATAAACTGATAAACATCACTCTTTATCACTATTCAGAAACTAAAACCAGTGTTTAAATTCTCTCTGAATCACTGTATAGTGTGATAAAAACATTTGGCAACATTAAAACATAATATGCTAGGTTGTATTTCTTTATTTGTAAAGAAAATGCACTAATATGGTTTGTTAGATGCATAGGGCATATGTCCAAAAACGGACATTCCAAGTAAAATATAGTTTATAGTGAATAGGGCGTATGATCAAATATGGTGCCTGCATTTTTCATGCCGTATTTTCACTCATTTCAATAAATTATCTGCAAACAACTTATATGTCAATACTTAACACAACTATTCAACAATACAATGTATGAGTTTCATCAACTTACCATGGTTAGTTTTGACGATTCCTTTGAAAATGTCCAGTGAACCGAGCTGCAAAAGCAGATTTTTCTGACTTTGGAGAAAAAGGGAAATTTGATGTGACCCTGGTCTCTGCTGATTGGTCAAGTTGCACAATTGAGTAACCTATAATGTAGAATGATCTTTGCTGATTGGCTGGGTAAAGATCACATGATTCTTCAACTCACTGAGACGGGGGATGGGCGTGATAACTAACATGTGTGGAAATTACCAAAAACAGTCACTTGCCCTATAAAGGGTTAAATTCCTAAGACTCGTTATAGTAGACATAACTTATATCCATTAATGATCAGTCCTTCAGAAAATGCTTGGAAAATCCGAATGAGGAAACATCTTTGTTCTTTACAACGGTAAAGTTTCTGCTGAAAATGAGTCACTTCACCTCCTGATGGACGCCAGTTTAGAAGAACTTTTAAGGTGTTTTATGGTTAACATTTAAAACCGTTTGTTTTGTAGTGCAGCTGGTATCAAAGAAGCTGCTGGATGGATGGATGGATGCATGGATGGATGGATGGTTTTACTTTGTGTTGAATCCGCATCATAGAAATGTTAATATCTGTATCACTGACTGTATATGAGAACTGGACTGAGTGGCCCCTCCTCCCCTCCCTGTACAGTGTCACTAGAATGAGATTTCACTTGTTTTTGTTTCTTTACAACCTTATGAACAGAAATTAAATTGATTCTTCTGTTCTTTCATGGAACCGGAGCAGGTTGGAGGTGGACTCACCGGACAAGTGGTCACATGACGTCAGTGGAGGTTTTCTGGATAAACGCATCAAAACAGCAAATCTTTCAAACTTTATTTCAATTCCAGGTAAAACTTCAACCGACTGGACCCTGGAGTTTCTGCTGGGTTTGTTTGGAACTGGAGTTCCACCCCAGAGGCATTTTTTTGAAGTGGTTGCCTATTTGCCCTCACATTAAAGGCCTGAGGAATGCGTCCTGGGTTTGCTGAGGTTGTTTTGATGTGCATTAAAAAGCCAGTGTGTGTAGAAGGAGCTCATTCACAGCTCACAGCCACTCAATGGCTTCATTTGTCCTTAAAGGTAAACACTCACACGGGAGGCCCACAAATATTACCTTTTCAAATGCCAGAGCCCCCACGGCTCTCCATCTTCTTTGACAATGAACACATTCCTATTCAAAAGCACTTACTGTGCCACGGCGCTGTATTGTGGCGGCGTCAGCACACCTGAGCAAAGACCAAACTGCATCACTGCAGAACAAAGCCGGCCTTGAACGTGACATGAAAGTGTGATCTACTGACACGAGCACGTGACCAGTTCACCTGTGAGAACCGCTTTGACGGTTCTGGTCCCAAAGTAGAACAACAGTAACCAGGTTTAAGATCAACCGTTTGTCTGGAAGTCAGATGTCCAAAAGGCTGGTCGCTTCCCTTTCTGCTGCTTCCACCTGAAGATCTCAGTGTTGGGATGGGGCAGGGGAGGCGAGTATGAAGGAGGTCACATCCAAAAGTTTTGTTGTTTTTAGGATTAAGCTTCTGCCCTGCCCCTCCACTGCCCCTCATGATGCTGATACTGATGTGTTCACAGATGGATTATGTTAGAGTAGATCATTAGATTAGATTAAACATCCAAATGCGGTTTATGGTGAACCTGAAGACCGATAACGTGCAGAATAAAAGAATTGGATTATTGAAAATAGAAGGATGGATGAATGGATGGATGATGGATGGATTGATGGATGGATGGATGAGTGGATGGATAGATGGATGATGGATGGCTGGATGCATGGATGGATGGATGGATGGATGAGTGGATGGATGGATGGATGATGGATGATAGATGGATGGATGATGGATGGATGATGGATGGATGGATGGATGGATGGATGGATGGATGGATGGAGGATGGATGGATGGACAGACAGATGGATGATGGATGGATGGATGGATGATGGATGGATGGATGGATGATGGATGGATGGATGGATGATGGATGGATGGATGATGGATGGATGGAGGGATGGATGATGGATGGATGATGGATGATGGATGGATGGATGGATCGATGGATGATGGATGGATGGATGGACAGACGGATGGATGATGGATGGATGGATGATGGATACCAAGCGGCTGACAGTTCTTCAGTTTTTTATTTTTGCAGGAAGGCGTGCTGACACACTTTCTTCCTTCGCATCTACTATGAAGCTCCGCCTCCAAACACTTTCATCTGAGCCTCATCTTTCTCCTTTTAAAATGTTTCAAATTCAAAATGTTCTTTTTTTCAGTTCTTCTGGGTCAGGTTCTCACGTTTAGCAGGAAACCAAAGAGTCGTGACACTAAAAACAATCCCATCAAAAAGCTACAGGAAAAGCTACAAAAGAATTGGAGGCATCAGCCCAAAGCCTTCTGATTCTGTTTAGAGTCCATGTCAAGAAAACAGAAGCACTTTCATGTTAATACTACATTTTTGTGTCTATAGTAGAATCAGACATCGATGAAAGCAAACTTAATCAAAGCAACCGTTTCCAGAACAGGGTGACTGCAGAGACTGAGGTGGTAAATGTCACCAAACAGCAGAATCTTGTTAAAAACCTGTCAGTTTTTCACCACATTTGAACCAAACGGTAATTGCCTTCAGGGTCTTCAGAACCAGACGTTCTGCTGAGATCCTCTGCATTGGTGCATGATGAAAGGAGGGGGATGTTAACCACAGAGCCAGCCCCCCCCCCCAAAGTTAAAAACAGGTTTATTTTGGGCCTCAGGAAGCTGGAGGTGGAGTTCTTCATGACAGTTTTTCATTTGTTGCACTTCTCTGCTTTGGTTTGAAAGGATTTGCTCTGTTTTCAGAAGCGCCGGGTATTTGGCCATGGCGAAGATCTGGGTTAAGATTCAGAGCGTGTCACGATCATCGTAAAAATACCTGAGCTTCCTGAGCAGGTCAGGAATGTCTCTGAAAGGACTTTTAGATGTCAGTGAGCTCCGGAGGCGTCTGAGGGACCTCAGCTTCTGAGCCAACCATCATTTTCACACCAAACGTCACGTTCTGAATCAGGTTCTTTGAAACTTTATTCAAACCAGAGTGTTTATGAACGTGTCTCTTTCTTGTCGTCTATGAAAATCCCTCCTTTTGATTCAAGTCTGAATGAAAGAAGCTGCTGTCAGAGGACAATCTGATGAGATGAGATAAATCTTTATTGTCATTGTACAGTGATACTTCGTACAAAGTACAGTTGAAATTGGGATACAGTTCCATATCAGTGCAATTGGAGAGAAAAAAAAACAAGAAATAACTAGTTCAAATGGCTACAAATGACCTGGTGCTAATGTTTGGCTTTAATTAGGAGCCCAGATCATAACACTTCCACCTGCAGATCTTAAAGCTGAGCTCTATGATTGTCCAGAAGGTCAAATCCTTCCTGCTTTGATCAGTTCAGGGAGGACTGATCCGTGAATTTCACCACTGTTTGCATAAACGCCGTAGCGTCATCAGAAAGTTGGCATCCGTCTTGCGTCAGAGGTAGAATAAAACATTATGTCTGTACACTGAGTTACTACAAACAGAAAGCACAACAGACGTCTAAAAATAAAGCCGAGCCAGATCTGATTGTCTGATGGCAGAAAGCAGCGAATGCCAGCAGGTTTCACCCTGCAGGTTCCCACACTGACTCACCAGCGCTTTTCACCCACAAGCAGCGCATGCAAGACTGATGGAGCTCCCTGTCAACACCTCAGGGAGATTTACGAGGAAACCCTTCAGGTCCAAGAACAACTACTCACAACTGCAGGTGTGAAGACGAGCAGAGAGGAGACACTTTTCCCACACCACCACATTCCCACCCCTGCAGATTCCAGTCTGGACTGAGAGAATGAAGCCGTCAGGTGACATTCACACAACCCAGCAGCTCATGGAGGTTTACTCGTGCATGCAGAAAACACACAATGTGGATATTTTTACCTTCTGACTGACAGTTTGCTCCTCAGGCGAGGATGCTTGAGTTTTTGGTGCTTTGGTGGGGAGAGTTGTCCTCGCAGCTCAAATACTGTTTGAAAAACAGGTTTTTTTGTCAATTAAATATCCTTTTGTTCTGTTTAAAGAATCAGTTGGCCTAATTACGTAGCAGAGGATCAAAGCTGGACAGACTCCACCTGCTGTGGGCCGAGGTTGTAAAAGTGAGGACAAAGTGTTACACAGCGTTCAGCCGCCGGCACACCCCTTTGGAGGAACGGGGGCCGTTCTGATTCTTCTAATTCCAACATGAAAAGCAAACATCCAAACTGTCCCGGGCCCAGTGGTTGGACTGCTTTGGAATGCAACTATTCCAAAGATTCTAACCGGGCTGTTTCTCCAGACCATTGTGCTTTTATTTTGTGTGAAACCTGTTTTGGGCAGCACCCTTGCAAGCCCAAGCTGCACATTATAGCAGTTTGGCCAAACGGACACAGAGGATCTTCAGAGCAGATCCAGACGTCAGGATCTGCTCTTCATTTCTCCACCTGGTTCTGAAGTCGTCCGTCTGCAGGACTTTATTCCTCCAACCTGTTCAGAACAAAGAGAAGTCAACTTCCTCTGTGCGCTCCAAACCAGCACTGTTGGCATTCAATCCATCAACGTGCAAATCATGTAAATTGCAGGGAAGGGTGGGTATGAATGCTATAATTTCGATGGGATATGTGTGCTTAAATTAGAGCGCGGCGCGGTTAGAGGGGGCAAATGTAGCTGGGGACGTTTGCTGGCGATTGGCTGAGTGTTGTGCTAACAGACAGGGCTTTTCCACTGGTTGTGGCGGGAGGTTCTGATGTGGCCGACCATGCGGCCGTGATGACGGGGTTGCATGTGTTCCTTGACCCTGACCATAATGGACAACTTTTACCGCCGGAAGAAAATTACGGCCCCTCAGGAATGTTGCTGTTATTATTTTTCCTTCTCCGTATAAAACAGAATGCTTGAGTGCAGCCCTCCGCTCAGGGAAATGAGGTTTGTGCTGCTATCGTCCATGTAGGAGGGGACTGATCATTAGGAGCGGCAGGAGATGACTTTATGGGGATGCAAAGCTGAATTAGATGAAGCAGCATCCCCACGTTTGATTAATGTCTTCCTCTGTGACCCACCCAAGACCAATTCTACGTGGCCTCGCTGCATCTGAGTGTCACATTGAGAGCGTGCACGTTGCATGGAAGCGTCCCTTTCATGCAGAGGGGAACACATGTTTGGAGACTTTCCCACACAGCCGTCTAACAATAAAACTCAAACACTTTCACAAACCTCCAGTTGGACCCAAGCAACCCCTCCGAGTTTTAAAACCTCCTGAAAATACGTCTCCAGGAAGAATCCGGCAAACCAACCTGTGCACGGTGGTAAAACCGAGACGGACTCACCAAAGTCCACTTTATATAAATTTAAATTGCTTGATATATTTGGCTCAAGTCGTTTGGTTAAGTTTAATGGGGTCTGCAGAGAACCGAATGGGAGTACCACATGGGTCACACTAAAGCTGCGGCTGCTTTGGCTGCAGCCGCCGCAGCATCTGCTCAACAGCTACAGGCTTGAAACAAATGAACTCTGGCTCGCCATCCTCTGCTTGAACCCCAGAAGAACACAAACAGGTGGCGGCGCCGACGCGCTCCATCCTAAGAGCAGCAAAACTCACCGTCAGGATCCGATCTTTTTGGTCTGATTTTAAATGTGGAGATAAAGATCAGAGAGATGAGAGCAGATGAGTTCGGGGGCGTGTCTTCTGAAGGCGGGAGACGAGTTAGCATCAGTGATTGCATCTGCTGTTGAGGATCAAAGAAGAGGAGTTTCAGCCCCCCAGGGAAGCTGCCTCTTCCTGCTGCTCGCCTCACCTGCCCCGTCAGGTGTGTCCCTGAGAGGAAGGGGGAGAAGAACGAGTGAAAAATCAGGGAAATGGGAGAGATTCCAAAAGGAAGAAATCTGTTTGGTCAACATGAATGTTACATTTAGTAAAACCTGAAGTCTATAAAACAGCATTAAATAAAACCTGTTTGTGCCTTTGTTTAATTGTTAAACTGTCAGTTAGGATCAAATTGCAGTGCAAAGAAAAACTGGAAACCCCTGTGAGCCCACAGTTTGGGTGATAGATGTCTGTTCCTAAAAACTCTCATTGTTCCAAAATTATCATTGCATTTAAACAAAAACGTCCAGAGTTTGATGCCGTTTCCTTCTGTATGGTGGGAGGATTTTAGGAGTATTTTTAAAAAACAAATGTCTTTAAAAATACTGAAGACCATCCTAAAATATTTTAAGGAAACAAAAGTAGAAATAAAAAACTGCAATGCAGAAAAAGGGCCTCGTTTGGAAAGTCCTCCGAGTAAATTCAGCAACTTTTTTTATGCAAGAACGGCTGAAATGCAGTGAGTTGAGTTTTCACAACATCCATGTTTCCGTGTTCTGATGATGCCAGACGCTCTGCAGCTGGGATCAGGTGGTTTTTCCGTCCTCAGGAAAACTCCTGATGTGAGTTTTCTCCACACAGCCCCTCTGGAGCCCAAACAAACCGAAGAAGAAGAAGAAGAAGAAGAAGAAGAAGAAGAAGAAGGAACTCTGAGGAAGGAAAGTCCAACGGAGCTTCTGTTTCATCATTTGTCTTTTTGAGTCAGATTTCACAACCTCCATGCCAGTTCCAGCACTGAGGAAATGTCAATCGTGTAACAATAAGTAATTCATGACAAGGAAGTGTGTCTTATTGAGACAGGCACACGCTGAACAGAAATAACACACAAAGTTCCCCTAAACGGACTGGGAACATTATTTTGCAAATGTTTCCTGTTCAAACACTTGGAGTCTCACATCAGATTTTCTGTTCTGCTGTGAGCACAGGGGCAAACGAACCCCCCCTCAGGTGAAATCAATGCAGCAACCTTCCAGACATGCGTGGAGGCGGAGCTTAGAGGCCAGGAATCTGTTAACTTGTATTTAAAGAATGACTTTGGTGTAAAGGTTGGTCCAGGTCCCACGGGGATCAAACATCCGTCTGTCCTCTTTGCTCGCTTCTGGAGCTTTTTTTGGGGGGGGGCAGTAGTCTTCTACAACACAACCTCTGACGGGCAGACGCGGCGCCGTCGTTGGGCGGACTCAGCACTTTACAAAGTTTTACCAGAACCTGTATGGTATTCATGCTGACCACAATGACAGCACAATCCAAAGACATCCCTGGCAACCCGGTCAAAGGTGAATCCCAATCCTAATATGAGATCACCCGCCTGTCATTGGTGGGTAAATGAGCATCTGAACAGCATTTGAACCATTTGCTGCTTTAGTTGCAGTTAGTGACCCAACTTTAGACCTTTAACTTCATTATAACTGTTGGGATAATCTGAACTGGATCAGAGCATCTAATGTTTGCTTTGGGGAGGGGTTGTGCTGTTTAGACGGGTGGACGGCGCCTTCTGGGTTCTCTCTTCTTTAGCTTTTTAAAATCATGTCTCCTTTTTTTGTGTTTGTTTTTTGTGTGTTTAACCCTTGTGCTATCCTTGGCACTTTAACATTGGGAGTGGGGTCATCTAGACCCACTAGACAGAGCTCTGAACCTTTGTTCTTCAATGATTTGTGATCTTCACTGGTGTCCATGGATTACATGAAATCCTCTCCACCTTTATCCACCTTTGTCATGGTAGGAGAACACGTCAGTGGAAGGGTTGGGTCATCTTGACCCCATAGGATAGCACAAGAGTTAACACTTCCATCCAAATGAGTTTTCAGTTTCATCTGCAGACGCTCCTGTTTGAGATGAATGATGGTAAACCCACGGCTGCAGCCGCTGTGTCAGGAGGAGCATCTCTGCCATGAGCAGCTGTGGCACCGCTGGGGGGAGACGCCGAACGGTGAACAACCAGCACAGATGAGGAGGAACAGCAGTGTTTCTGCCACTGTGTCGTGAAGAACTGTGGAAAAGCTGCAGGTTGGCTTTCAGTGTCCCATCCCTCAGGTTTCAGTCAGGAAACTACGTTTGAGAAACCTGAAGTAAAAACATGAAGTTTGTGGAAAAACAAGTGAATCCGAGCAAAGCTCTGTTTTTCGTTGGGAAACAGCAGCTCTTCAGGTACGGCTGCAAAACGGCTGAATGATTGCAGAGACTGTAATCTCTTTATTGCTCTGAGGTGGCGGAGGGCTGTGTCTCAGCGTCTGCACATCTAAACGTGGGAGGCAGCAGACCAAGGCCACACCTTCTCAGAGGCAGCGCTGCCTGCCATGTTTGCTGAACAGAGTCCAACTTAATCCCATTAATGGTGTCTCAGATTAGGAATAAACGGCGTTCTGGACTTGGGAGGGATTCACGATTGGAGATGTCAGCAGTTAGAAGCTGCAGGTTGTTGGACTTCCTCTGCGTCGCATGCGGGCGCACACTGAGACCTAACCGCGCGCGCGGCGGCGCAGGCCTGAATCCCACATGATGGGGTGGAGGTGGGATGTGGGGGTTTTGGGGGAGGGTGATTTTTGAAGCTCTGTGGAGAGACCCCATCATTGCACTTCTGAAATAGACACCCATCAAACATGCTATTTCTGCTCCGAGCGTCTTTATGTGGTTGACACGCTATTTTTGCAGAACCATAGAGTTTCAGCAGAATGATACCATAGACCCCCACTGCACCCCCACTGCAAATTACAGCAGGAGACTCATCTGCAGATAGGATGAGTCACAGAAGGTTATC
Source organism: Oryzias curvinotus (assembly GCA_023969325.1). Classification (NCBI taxonomy): domain Eukaryota; kingdom Metazoa; phylum Chordata; class Actinopteri; order Beloniformes; family Adrianichthyidae; genus Oryzias; species Oryzias curvinotus. Next base: position 37,923,307 of record CM043722.1, read on the forward strand.
CTAACCAGCAGCCCTCTCCCCGTCCCGGAGGCTTATTTTGGCTCAGCTGTGAATGGTTATAGCAGCAGCACCACATGGCTGAGAGAGCCAGTGGTCTTGGTGGAAAAGGAGATGGAAATTACAGAGGGAGAGAGCTGGCCTCTCATTGGTGATTGGGTAAATACACAACTTCTCCCCGAGACCAAGAAAACGTCAGGGGTTTACTTCATGAGGGAGCTGGTCACATGCTTCACCTGTCTTTACAGCTGGACCTTGTTTGTTTGGAGGACTTCATCCCCATGGTTGCCGTGTAATTCTGCTCGTTCTCAGCGGCACTTTGCACAGAAATCACTATGAATGACCGGCAGATGATAACAGAGCACATCTACACTTGGACTTTGTGTATTTTGCTTGAGTGTTTTGTCTTGTGCCACCCAATACTTTTTAAAACCCAAGCTAGGAGATCTCTCCTGTTTTCCTTCAAAACCGCCACCTGTTTCATTTGCAAACGCTAAGGATTTGTCTCTGCGTTCAACCCTTTGATTGGTGGAATCAATCAATGAAGTCTGTGTGAAACTGTCAACTCTTTGGTGGTTTTTTATGGACCTTTGTCGGCAAAAGCTTAAGTCTGATTCAAGTCTGTTTTCAAACACCCCAAACACTACTTTATGAGAACAATTTACTGGAAAAAGTAAATATTATGACAGACATGAAAATGGTTTGGTGTTCAAGCATAAAAATCCCCTTAAAGAGTCCCAGTCAGACCCTCTTCTAATCGATTTTTAAAGCTTTCCCAGGTGTTTTTGGGAAAAATCAACAAACCTGTGTGGTTTTCTGGGACATAGTTTCTGCAGAGCGGCAGGAGTTCATCAGAATTTCTCCTCTGAGTTGTGGAGTTTGCCTTCCCCCTCTTGCAAAATTGTGACCCGCCCAGCGTATTTTCTACGTCACAAATACAATGTTTTTTTAGAACATTTTTTTCATCTGCTCCTGATTCACAGTGATTTGAATCAAGAAATACTCAGGAAATGCAGTTTTAATCGGAATTGTCTTTCTACATGTCTCATCATTTTTCTCTTTCTCATCATTCGACGGAAGGGCGGATGCTTCTACCCAGAATGCTACAAGATCAAGTTAAAAACACTAAAAGCACAATTTTCACTGGGGGGGGGGGTCTTTAAACTTCATCAAGTTCCCCTCAACTTCAAGTTTGGATCTTCATCATTTCTTTTTGAAATCTTTGGCTTAAAAATGTCTCAGGTTGGGGCTGCATGATCGTGTGGTGGTCAGTGCTCCTGCCTCACTGGTTTGAATCCCAGCTGGGGTTCTATCTGTGCGGAATTTGAAGGTTCTCCTGTTCATGTGTTGGTTTTCTCCGGAAGCTTTCCCTCCAACATGGAACGTGCTGCAGAGGTTCATTGGTGACTAAATCGTCCGTAGGTGTGCATGTGTGTGTGTGTGACACTGACACCAGTACTGGGTGAACCACCCATCACTAGCTGGGATAGGCTCCAGCAACCCCATGATCTTGAAAGGAATTACGTGGGCTCAGATAGATGACAGATGGATGGATGGATGGATGGATGGTGGATGGATGGGTGGATGGATGGTGGATGGATGGGTGGATGGATGGGTGGGTGGATGGATGATGGATGATGGATGGATGGGTGGATGGATGGGTGGGTGGATGGATGATGGATGATGGATGGATAAATGGATAGATGGATGGATGGATGATGGATGGATAAATGGATGGATGGATGATGGATGGGTGGGTGGGTGGATGGATGGATGATGGATGGGTGGGTGGATGGAAGATGGATGATGGATGGATGGATGGACTAAGTGTTTGATGTCTTCATCCAGAACATCTCCTCAGCTGCTTCTTTGTTGGATCTCTTTTAGTTCTATTAACTCAAACCCACCTGAGATGTCTTGGAGTGTTTCTGCTGGGGGGGGTGTGGGGGGGTCAGCTGTTTGGACCATCTGGACGCCGTGACAGACCAGCGCTGCTCGGCCACAGAGCCTCTGGTTCCGACTGTCGGTGTGTTTGCTTTGCTGCCGTCCGTCCAGAACCTGCAACGTCGTCAGACGTGAGCTCGGCGAGGGGGCCGCCATCTTCCAGCCTCCTCTGTCAACCGCCAGTCTAAACGAAGCAGCAGTGAGGGGAGGGAGGGGTGGGGGCTTGGAGCTCTGCTGCACAACAGAAACTGAGTGACACTGATGTCAAACACATGTTCCCCCGCAGCCCGACAGAAATAGACGAGCCTATTTGGAGGAGCGGTTTGCATGCGGCCTGCCGGTCCTGATGTTTGCAATCTGGGACCACAGCGGGTTTTTACATGATCAGTAATTCAGAACGTGGTCGACCAAAGAATTCATCCTGCGCCCCTTTGTTTTGCAGTTGCCATGCACTTGCGCTAAAATTCTATTGGCTGCAGCAGGTCGCCATTAAAAGGCCTCTGGGATGGCGTCCAAGGTCTCTGGAGCGTCCAGAGGAGCGGGGGAAGAAAACAGGGGTGGGGAGGGCAACTAACAGCGACTCTGGAGTGGGGGGGGGGGTCCTGTGTTCTTTACAGCTGCTGAGACTCAGACCACATCCAGAAGTTCACATTAACACAGCAGAAGATGATGGAGGATCTGTTTTTTTGTCCAAACATAAAGAAGGGAGAGAAGATCCTCCAAAGCTTGGAGCTCAGGTGCAGCAGCCAGGTGTGCTGGCTCTCCCACCGAGGACAGACAAAGCCGGCGGCCTCCATTGTGCTCCAAGAAAAGACTTCTCCGTCTGCACGCCGCCTGCAGCCACACTCTCACCGGTGGTTTCATTTAGTGGCAGAAAAGAATGAAAGGCTTCCTTCTCTGGAATAAAACATGAATTATGCTGCTGCTATTTCTGTGGATTTGTGTTCCTTTGCTGGAAACATCCTTCTTATAGAAGCCGGACACGTCTGTGTTTGTTCAGCAGGGGTTTGTTTACTTCTGAAGTTTCCCGCCGCTGTGGCAGAAGGCCGTGAAGAGACAGCAGCGTTATCTGGGCCTTATTGGGCTTTACGGAAGTCACGTGACTCCGGCGAGGAACATCAGATCCCAAACTCAAGAGGGGATGTTTGGACAGTCATGCCTCTTGTCTTGGCTTTGGGTTGGGACAGGAATAAAAAGAGGGGGCACATTTACCGACTGACAAAACAAACGCAGCTCCGCCGTTTGGGCCTTTTTCCCTCCTTTGCTGCCAAGATGGTTTCCAGAGTTCTTTCCCAGGAATAAAAAGCAGCATGGAGGATGAAAAATGAAGTCAGACCTGCATTTACTGTCAGGGAACTGTGGGACCTTCTGTATGTTAGCAGCGTCTCCGATTACAGAGCAGCTTCAGAGAGACGTGTGGGACTGAATGATGAAACAGTTGGAGCTGCGGTTAATAAAAGCAGCAAAGGTGGACGGGATGAAATATGCGCGCATGACAGCAGAACCTCAGGGAACAAGGGCAGTTAAAAAGAAAGGAATGTGGAGTTGCTGCCCTCAATCCGTCTATGTGCTCCTGACAGAACCGTGGAGCAGAAGGATCTGTCACCTCTGTGAAACTCTGCTTTTCATTTGCATGCTGACTTATAGACACCTGACATCCAGAGCCGGGATCGAAAAATGAGTCAAAAAGTGTTTAACAGGAGCAGCAAAAGACAAAAACGACCAACGTTTCTATAAATGCCTTCCCTCTAATTTGCTGCTGACCCCTTTAATGCATCTCAGAGCCACTTGGGGGGTCTCACCCACAGTTTGGGAACCATTAGTCTACTGCTCTGTAATAATAAGGTCTGTCTGCAGTGAAATGAATGGGGTTGCACACACACTTGCTGCTCCTCCAGACTCTGGGCTCCACTACTGTTGATGAGTCACTTTTCAGGGCAAAGCATTTGGAGCAAATCTGGAAGGAAGGAAGTTCAAGAGCGGAGCCAAACATTCACCCCGAAGTGCCCTTTGACCTGACAGAAACCATGAAGAGGACGGAGCGGGCTGCACGCTGTCACACAGCCCTGCAGCCATCTCCCAGGTGCGTGTGGGCGCTCTGCCTGCAGCAGCATCTCAAGGCCGCAGCAGTCCTGCTCTCAGCTATATGCTCTTTAAACCAATATTGTTGTAAAGTCTACGCAGGACCACGGAAACTGGCCTCTCCTGGAGGCTGCAGGAGCAGCGTGGACCACACACCGAGCTGCTGGAGGTTTTCATCCGTCTCAGGTTTTTGTGGGAGGAAGCGGCGCTCTGGGCATGCCTCCCGCTGAAGTAAAGCACCTTTTCTCATGGCGCTGTCTCACACTGACTCACTCAAGAAGCGCATTTCACAACCGCGGCTGATTGTCTACACTGAAGATAAGAGGACGCTCTGCATTCCTGAGCGAGGAACGACCCGGCCTTGACGTCAGACGGGATCAGAGTCCCGATGTGACACCAGAGGGTTTCCCTCGGTTGCTAGGAGCGAGGGTTCCTTGTGTGGACAAACAGAGGGCTCCTCACGGCGCACCTGTGTTTGACAATGCCACGCTGTCACATCTCCACCTGTTGAGTAACTAGGGTTATTTTCCATTGCAGGAAGATCCTGAAAGGTGTTTGCTATAAAAATACTTCTCAATTGTGCAACGTCGGCATGACAACACACTAATCCTGGAGGGGAAAGGTGAATTGTCTTTTATTATTCACCTTTTGCTGCAGTTCTGCTGCATGATGGAGAGAATAAAAAGACTAAAATTACATCACTTGACACAGTTTACCAGGAGATGCTGTAAAGTCAAAACAGGACTGCTGCAGACGCAGATGCCTGAGGAAGCATTTCCCACTACAGACAAGGGAAAGACGCTGCAGTCAGTTCTGAACGTGTTATGAACCAACAATAGAAATGTCTCCATCGTCTGTATTTATAGACCTGTGGTCATAGAAGTTGTCTGCTTTTCCTCATAAATTAGTCTTCAGAAGCCACATCTCAGTTCCAAGCAGCTTCTTCTCTCTCAGAAGTGCTGTTTCTGCTTCACTGGAGGAAATCAAAGTTTCCTCCGAGTTTTGTTTGAGCAACGTTTAAACAGCTGGAATTGTGATGATTTAGAGGTTACAGCACAGAAAGGAGCTGCAGGTCAAACATCTGATGCTGCATCTGCGCTGCACGCCGCAGGTCAGGTCTCCAAACTCCTCAGAGGTCGAGTTTACCTCATGAATGTGCCCTTCTCATCCTGTGCCAGATATTCCTACGTCCTGCCAAGTATTACAGCGGCCGTGTGTCAGTGAGGAAAAGCACACACGGACCAGAGCGAAATGCCTCCAGCCTTACGTCAGCAGCAGCTGTAACCGTGCCAGACCCCAACACGCCCTGCAGGTTTCCAGAACCTTCTCCCACGGCCTTCTGCCCCTCCAGGGGCAGTTCCAGAGCCGGACACAGACGAGGGGAACGTCATCTGGTCCGAGGCCAAAACCTGTCGTCCAGTTCTCTGCAAGGTGGGGTTTGTGCGCCCAGGCAGTTGTCAGTACATGAGAACTGGACTGAGTGACTCCTCCCCCCTTCCAAACAGGAAGTGGCTCATAGAAGCCAAACTCCCACAGACGTCTATAGAGAAATAAACAGCACTTATGCAGTCATTGTTTTGTCAGTAGAACCGTTCTGGATCTGACATCTTTTTATTTTTAATCTTAATATTTTTTAGGACATTTTTTTCTATAGTTCAAGTTATAAACTGACCAATCAGATGCCTTGGTAATAGTAGGCGGAGCCTGCTGGCCTCCATGCCTAATGTTCAAAAAGTTTGTCAGATTTGGTGGAGCCCGCTTTCAAGGGGTGTGGCCATCCACAGGCTCACTCCTGATGGGTGAGAGCGGTTACCATAGAAACTAAGAGCAACTCGGAACCGTCACTGCTTACTGATGACATCTGGCTCCAACATGGCGGCGCACGCATCGTGAAAAAGTGGTGAATTGAATTGACTCGATTTGGTTGGAGCTGGAATAAACCATTTTGTGTGGATGACGTGACACCGGGTTCTGTGATGCAGACGGTGGTCCAGGCAGAGCTTCAGACCTGAAGTCTGCATCTTAGAGTAAAAAGTTCAGTTAAATGCAGACAGGAATCTGGGTGAACATCACACCAAAGTCTAGAGATTCCTCAACCAGAACAGACATCGGCTGAAAGGTTCCAGGTTCCACTGAGGTTCACCTTCAGCAATTAGCAGGACTTCGCTTCATCTGATGCCGAAGGAAGAGCAGCTTCATTCTGTGGAAACCCGACACAAATCCAGACCGGGGTCTGATCCAGAACATCCGGATCAATCAGAACATCCGGATCAATCAGAACATCCGGATCAATCAGAACATCTGGATCAATCAGAACATCCGGATCAATCACAATATCCGGATCAATCAGAACATCCGGATCAATCAGAACATCTGGATCAATCACAATATCCGGATCAATCAGAATATCCGGATCAATCCGAACATCCGGATCAATCAGAACATCCGGATCAATCCGAACATCCGGATCAATCAGAACATCCGGATCAATCAGAACATCCGGATCAATCCGAACATCCGGATCAATCAGAACATTGGAAGTTTTTGTGGCACAATCCCCCGCCCCCCCTGACTGGGTCCTTGGCGGGACAGACCTCAGCAGTGACCTTATGGACAGCTCCTGCTCGGTGCCCGGCGTCCGCCAGTCCCCCGTCAGACCACGCCCACCGCGGCGGGACTCATTTCCCTCCCGGGTCTGCTGTCCTGTTTGGGTGGAAGAGTGATGACGGAGCACAGCTCCTTCTGGTGACATCACGACCACGCAGACGATGCCGGTGTTTTCACTGATTTAATGATTGGAAGGTTTGGGATTACAATGGGACAATGCGGGGGCCGGGGGGGTTCCTTTGATCATCCAGGAATCAAACAGAGTACAATGGGACGACGACAAAAATCATACAAAAGAGTTTCTGCTCATTTACAGTTTTGTAACCAATAACACTGAGCTATGTACAGGTCCGACGGTGGCAGAACCAGAACACTGATGAGCTGTGAGCACAGCGAGGGGTAACATGGACCTCCCAAACGGACCTGCTGTGAGATTGTGTAACGACTGCTTCCTGTAACCTAAACACCACTCCTGCTCTCCTCCAGACCAGGAGGAGCTGAGGCCTCCTCCTCCTCCTCCTCCTCCTCCTCCTCCTCCTCCTCCTCCTCACGTTAGCACGAATCCAGAATGAAGAACAAACAGAACTAAACGACAAAAGTTGATCCAGTCTTCTGCTGTTAGGGACCGCCACCGGCCACGACGGCGCATTAGCTGTTAGCTCCGCCCCGTCATGACTTCCACCTGCCGAGGAGCCGCCTACTGCGTCCGGAGCTGGTAATCTGTGGAGGAAATGAACAAACCTAATCAGAGGGACGAAGAAAAGAGCAAAACGAAGAGAAATCACTGGGGGGGGGGTGCTTTCCACCCAGAATGAATGGAAGTGACAGGAAATGAGGGGAGGATGTTTGGTCATTAGCGGTGGCATTAGCAGAACACCAACATGTGCAACCTCCTCACCAGAAAGTTCACTTTCTCACATGGGGCAGGACGTTGCCTCACCCTCTGCTGTGCATCCCCCTCACCCCCCCAGCCCTGCCTTACCCAACTGTTACCCAACACCTGTACATACGGACTCAAACCAGCGGCGAACTCTTGACCTACCGCCATTCTGGGTGATGTAGCGCACCCACGGCAGAGCCTGGTATCCACTCTTCTCAATGATCTTCAGGTAACGCACCTGTCGGGGGGAGGGGGAGGGGGGGGGGGTTAAAACATCTTTGATATAAACTGGTGCTTCAGACTGTTTCCTTCCTTCGGTTAATAAAAATGGGTCGTTGTCATTTATTCTCTGCTTCCTTTTAGCCAGGACTCCTTTAAAAACGAGATTCCTGAGTAAATAAAGGTTAAATAAAAAATTACTAATTCAGGGATTGCGTGTATTGAGGTGAATAAAGTCTAATGAACTCCACGCACATCCCTGCTGCGCTTCACCTGCAGTCTGTTGTGATTGGACGTCCATCGTCTGTATCAGAGAACTGGACTGAGTGACGTCGTCCACAGGAAACGGTTCATTCCAACCCCGACCAAATCCACTCAATCCAGACTATTTTTTCGTGAAACGGACGCCGCCATGTTGGAGCCAGACGCGGTCAGAGAGCAGTGATTGGTCCAAGTCGGTCTGAATCATCGTTTCTATGGCAACCACTCTCACCAATCAGGAGTGAGCTTGTAGAAGGCCACACCCCTCCCACTAGAAACGTTTTGAACGGTGGACCTGGGGGCCAGCAGGCTCCACCTACTTTTATTGAGGCATCTGATTGGTCAGTTTATAACTTGAATGACTTGAACTACAGGAAAAAAACAGGATTATCAAGCAGATGTTAAAATGGAATCAGATCCAACAGCAGGATTTTGGCTTCTTGGAGCCACTTCCTGTTTGGAAGGCCAAAGGGGAGGAGTCACTCAGTCCAGTTCTCATATACAGTTAATATTTGCATCACATGCACATAACAAGGTTAAAACAGTAGAGACAACAGGAAGCCAACAAAGTTAGACACAAAATCAATATTTCCTTCCTGAATATTTTGATACCTTTCATACCAACATCTTCTTCACTTCTGTGGTTCTGACCAGATTCTGTCAGTTCTAGACCCGTTTTTTGAGATGCATCTGTTATTCTCTGCATCCATAGTGTTTTAAAGCCACATCATTAAAGAAAATGTTGGTGAGAAGTTGGTTTTCATAGAGTCAGTCGGTGGGAAAACAACCAAACGGTGGTGGCATGTTGGGGAGGGTTATGAGTCACTCTGAGAAAAAGGAAGAAACCAAAGAGCCGCTTTCAAGGGACGCGCTTTCACATAACCGAGTTCTTCAAGGTCACGGCGGAAAAACGAACCATCAGCACAATCAGTCACTTTCACAAGTTCTTAACCAACATTCCAGCTGCTTACCGTCAGCCCGCGGCGCAGTGTCGAGAACCGCCTCTAAAAATACCCGTCCTGTTCTACACCTTCAACACGTTCTTCAGGCAGGTGGGGGGCTCCACGAAATGTTACTGAGAACGCCGTTTTGTCGGTGAGAACTCGCACTGATCCCACAGAGGAACATTTTCCCACTAGAGTCAGACGTGCATCGTGGGAAGCGGCGGGCGGACTGCGAGCAGGCAGCAGCCTGCACGGGTCAGGGTTCTGCCGAGGCCTCTGCAGCGACCGCCTTGTCATTACCTCCCAGGCCCGGTGAGGTCAGAGCGCCGTGGTCGCCACAGACGTGACGACAGACAAGCAGACGCGGGATCGCCGATGTCTGCAGGCGCAGCACTTCTCGCACCCTGCAGCAAACAACACGCAGTCTGCGCGGCTGCGGCTGCGGCTACGCAGTCAGCAAAACGGCATCAAAGGCCCCCAAATATCATTATGGGCTGTAAGATGAGAAGGGAAGCGGAGGATGTTTGTAGTCTCTCCATGGCTAAGTACAGACTGCATGTGTGGTCTGGATCCTCAGGCTCCTGGGAGACCCCGTCTGCTACCTGCAGAGGCGGGGTTTGGATCCAGCTGGGCGGTGGGGGGTGGGGGTGCTCGTGCCATTTTCTACTTAACTTTACTAGGTGGACTTACGTGCATCACGCACGCTTCACACATGCGCTGCCCTGCACTTAGTGGTGGAGTTGAGAGGAACTTTCTCATGCTTTGATATTTACATGTGTCTAATTAAGCTTCACTGGCTCCTCTCGTGCGTAGAGCGCGGCGCTGCTGGGCGCTGCAGTCCGACACCCAGCCGCTGGGGCCTGTAATAAGGGAGGGGGGGTTTGATGGGAATGCCGGTCTGGATCTGAGATGCAGAAATGGAAATTCTCTTTTTTTTTGTTACTAAATGATTCAGTTGTTAATTGACTTTGGGAAACGGCATGATGTCGAGTGACTCCGGGTTGAGGCGTTTCTCTCCGAGTGGGCTGCATTATGTCCTTAATAAGGTTTTATTGCCTCATAGGAAACGCTGGGAAAATGTGACCTTTTTTAATGAGCCTGGCAGAAAACAGCATTAAAAGCTCAGCTTTAAGCTTTACGAAGGCGTGGGGGGGTCAGCGGCTGCAGAGCATCAGTTTCAGAAAGGCGTCGGGACAACGCCACACTTCCTGTATTATGAAGCATCACTTTATCTAGAGGATCTTTTTTATGATTACAACAATGAAATGTTCTGCTTTCAAGGAGGAAATGTCATTTCAGAACCCAGACTGGACTCTTCTGGCCCAGATGAAAACTGGACTGACTAGTGGATTTATTCCCATTTCCTTTAGACTAAAAAACAGAGTCTGAGGATTTATGAGCAGTTTGTGTTCTTCCAGACCCACGCATGATAGACTTTGACCCTGAGTAGCATGTATACAGATCAGATAGGATTGTGCATGCGTGGGGTCAGAGGTCAAGGCCTCATGGAACACCAAACATGGCGGCTGCTAAGCCTAAACGTAGCTGTTATGATACATATTGAAAGGCAAAATGACAGTTAAGGGATTATGGGAGCAGATGTGATCCGGTACTGTGATCCCGACCTCAGAGAAGAGAACCGGAGGTATGGATGTGACGGATCTGTCGGATGAGTCGGGATTTAACTCAGTGATGTTTGTCTTTTTCAGTATTAGGCCTACATAGGATATGTTACTTTATTAGATTACAGATTTATAGTACTAGTAGTACACGGCTATAATATGCCACATGGACTATCTTTGATTTATTTATTAAAGACAAACCACATTCTTATGGTTTTACCAGCTACAGCAGACTTCTCTGCATTGATGGAAACAATTACCAGATCCTCTCCGATGTAGAAGACGGTCAGGTTAGTGAGGCTGACGGCCCCCCCGCCATGACGGATGTATCGCTCTGATCCGGAGTAGTGTACTGTCGTATACAGAATTCACCCAGACTGATACAAACATGTACAAATATTTGAATATTTGCAGTCCTTCCTCTTTCATTCTACAAGTCGGCGGCCGTTGTGGCGTCTAAAAACAGCCGTCTGTGTGAACGGCGCTCTTCTGTCCGGCAGGAAGGAGTGTCAGACGTTTCTGAGATCCAGTGATCTTCAGCCTCGTGGAGACGTGGGAAAACCGGAGAGTGTGTCACGGTGCCAAAAACATGATCACTGCACAGCTGTAATTATGCACACTTATGTGTGTGTGTGAATCTGTGTGTTTGTGTGAGTGAGTGAGTGAGTGAGTGAGTCGAGTGAGTGAGTGAGTGAGTGAGTGAGCTGAGTGAGTCTGGGGGGGCAAATTTTCTGTCTCTGGAGAATGAACTGATAATCAGAAGTGAGGGAACAGGAGGGGCGTACAAACAGGTGAGACTGAAGCAGGGGGGGGGGGGGTCAACCCCTCTCTACTTCCCCCACTGGTTAAAACAGCCCCCCTCCTCTTTGAGAAGAGGACAGATGTGGAGCACAAAGCTTCATCTGGATCGGGGGGGGTCTCCCGGTTGATGTCCGGACTCTGTGCAGCACAGGTAATGAGTGTGGGCGGGGCTCCAGCAGGACCTACCTGGATCCCTGAGGTGGTGAAGTACGGGATCTCAAACTTGACACTTATGGGCGGCTTTCCCTCCTTGTCTTCTGCCTCCACGCTCGGCAGACCAAAGTGCGCTCGCATCAAATACTCCTTCCCCCCCTGAGACACAAACGGCGGTCAGATCACAGCCGAAGCTCAGCCTCCTCATCCTCACTTGGTGCTCACAGGGAAGGACTTGATGGACCAGACGATCTCGCTGTTCTCTGGAACCCACTTCACGCTGCCCACCGTGGTCTTGAACTTGGGGGAGTCGGCGTCCGTCGGCACCGGAATGTGGATCTCCACGTTGTTGGCTGTGGAGCGCCTCTTGAACTGACTCTTCGCCTACAGAACGAGAAAACCGAGAATCCTGGTTGTAAAGAGGTCTTTGTTGTCATGGAGACTGTGCCTGACAGCAGACGCAGGTGACGGACAGGCGTCAGAGCCACCTGCCTTGATCATGTACTCGATCCGGCTGTGCGAGTGCTTCTCGATGACGGACTCGATCCAGATCAGCGGCTTCACCTGCAACACAAAACACACCGAGTCAGCGCTCAGGCCGCTCCACCTCAGGTCCGCTCAGATGCTGTGAGTCGCTGACGCCACCTAGTGGGGAAATAAAAACACCTCCGCCGGTTCATCAAAACAAAACATTTACCAAAGTCAAGATGATTCTGTTCAACTGAACACAAACAGGAGGAGTCCAGCATGAGAGCAAACACAGACAACGAGGACGCCACACTTCAGGAAGGAGTCACGCCTACAGAGGGGAAAATCGTCCACCACGACATGCATGGTCCAAAAAATCTCCAAATTCTGGATTGGTGTCACAACAGAAATGAGATCTAGATGCTGACATTAGCAGGAACTGGAGGAAACCTCTGCATGTTAGCCTTTCTACCAGCAGAAAGCTTTGGGACGAGGAAGTCGTGGATTGTGGCGCCCTCTAGTGGAACCCTGGCTCTGTTGTAGCTCAGTGGTCCCCAACCTTTTTGTCACCGTGGACCGGTACAACGCAAGGCACGTTTACCGCGGACGGGGGGGACGGACGGGGGGTGCAACGCAAGACAGATTTAACATGGACCAGGGGTGGTATTTTCTCTTTAGTAATGATAATAACAATAATAATTATAATTTTCCCCTTGTCAAAGCAACTTTCTAAAGAAGTTTGTTTTTTGCTCATTTTGGTTGTTTGGGTTTCATTTTCGTGGGGTTTATCACCTGATGTTTGGTGTTGCGACTTTGACGTGCGTTAAGTATGACACATGTAACAGAGAGAATCCGGTCACTTTTCAAAATAAAACGTTTTTGTCGGAAAAAAAAACAATAAAATGGAAATAATTTTTTCTTTCTGTGCGTCCCGGTGCAAAAATTTCCCGCGGCCTGGAACCGCTCTGCGGCCCGGTGCCAAGTGTCCCGCGGCCCGGTACCGGTCCGCGGCCCGGTGGTTGGGGACCACTGATGTAGCTGATGTTCTTCAAACGCGTTCCGTGGAATAGCACAACCCAAACGGACCCCCACTCCCCCATCCATTTGACTGATCTTAGCTCAAACCGCTTTATGTTCTCCGATCTACAAAAGTTGGTTTGGTAAAAATAAATAAAAAATGTCAATAAAATATGAATCCCCACCATTTTAATCTGCAGCTGATATTAGAAACCTCAAATGATAGAAAAAACAAAAATAATAAAATCCTGCCATATTCCTCTCTAGCTGGATTTTTCTTTGTAAAATTATTTTTACAACTTTCTTCAGATGTTCAGTACATTTTTGGGGAACGTTTCTTCTGAGATTCCAAATGTTCTATGAGGAACGACAGAAACACTGAAAGAAAACTCTAGACAGAGAGGAGTAACAATTCTGATAAACAAGGAAGTTAAATTTACCGAAGCTAACCAAGTCATAGACCCAGAAGGAAGATTTATAATAGTCACTCTTTCCACTCAAAATATGCAGCTATGTTTAGCTAATGTGTACGCCCCCAACGTAGATGACCCTAAACTCTTTCATTCCTTCTTTTCTGTGCTATCTGAGCATACAGACAAATCACTAATCATTGCGGGTGACCTCAACATGTGTTTAGATCCGGAGATGGATAGGCTAAATAACACAGGAACTCTTAGAACATGGCAATCTACAAACATTGTTAAACAGTACATGGAGGATTTTGGTCTTTGTGATATTTGGCGTGTATTCCACCCCACGAAAAGAGATTATACCTTTTTTTCTACAGTTCATCACTCATACTCCAGGCTAGATTATTTCTTGGTCAACAGCTCCTTATTGAGCATAGCTACAGAAGCACAGATCCATCCCATTACTATCAGTGATCACGCACCGGTTTCTCTAACTCTTAAAAACAAAACATCACCACCTTCATTAAGGAGCTGGAGGTTCAATACATCGTTGCTCAAAGACCCTAACTTTAGAGACTTCTTTGCTAAAGAATGGTCCTCATATCTTCAAAATAATGACCACCCAGGTATCTCCTCATGCCTCTTATGGGAGGCCGGGAAAGCAGTCATGAGAGGCAAAATTATCGCCTTCTCGTCCCACAAAAAAAGAAAAGAAAAGTCTAAACTAGTGGATTTAGAGCAAAAAATCAAATGGTTAGAGGAAACCTACAGCAACTCTCCAGATGAAAAAACTTTACAACAAATAAGGAAAGTAAGATTCGAATTAAATGAAATAACTAATCAAAGAACACAGTTTTTATTACAGAGACTACGCTTGGAGAGGTTTGATCACAGTAATAAATCTGGGAAATTTTTGGCAAATCAACTAAAAATAAACAAAGAGAAGACAACTATCTCATCAGTCATAGACCTAACAGGGAACGCAACACATGATCCATCCGCAATAAATGCAGTTTTTAAAAACTTTTACCAATGCCTCTACTCATCCCAAATTGACCCTTCTGACAGTGAGATCAACAGTTTTCTCAATAGCATAGATTTGCCTAGACCAACAGAGGAACAAATCACAGCCCTGGAGTCTCCTCTTACTGAAGAAGAGCTACATAAAGCATTAACCAACATGCCTAATAAAAAAGCTCCAGGACCAGACGGCTTCCCAGCAGAATTTTATAAAGAATTTTGGCAAATTTTAGCTCCCATTTTTCTCAGAATGACAATAGAAATTAAGGATAACAATTATTTACCTCCAAATATGAATTCTGCGAATATTATCTTACTTCTGAAACCTGGGAAAGATCCCACATCACCATCCAGCTATCGCCCCATATCACTGATTAATGCAGATCTTAAAATAATCTGCAAAGCTTTGGCAGGAAGGCTGGAGAAGGTAGTTCCCTCTCTAATACATCCTGACCAAACAGGTTTTATAAAGGGTAGACATTCATCTACCAACATGCGCAGATTAATCAACCTCATAGATTATACAACCATCAACAATCAAGAAGCAACTATTTTGTCACTGGATGCAGAAAAGGCATTTGATCGGGTCAACTGGAAATTCTTAATAGCCACCTTGAACAAATTTGGCTTTGGAAAATCGTTTATTAACTGGATTAAAATATTATATGCCTCTCCTAATGCTCGTATCAGAACAAATGATCAAACATCTTCAAGCTTTAATTTGCAAAGAGGAACCAGACAAGGCTGTCCACTATCTCCGTCTTTATTTGCACTATTTATTGAACCTCTAGCTGCTGCAATTAGGCAAAGTCGAGATGTTGAAGGCATTCAAACCATAAATTTAGAACACAAAATAAGTCTTTATGCAGATGATGTTTTACTATTTACTCCAAATTCACAATCTTCTATCTGCCAAATCATCTCCCTAATTAATATATTTTCGTCAGTTTCAGAATACTCCATAAACTGGTCTAAAAGCACAATTCTACCAATTAATTGCAATTATCTAAATCCGTTAACTATTAAAATACAAACAGGCAACATAAAGTACTTAGGTATAAATATTTCCTCTAGGCTTTCTGATCTATTCAAGCTAAACCACACCCAACTACTTAAAACAACTGAGGCTGATCTCACTAGATGGAAAAATCTTCCCATTTCTCTAATAGGGAGAGTAGCAACCATAAAAATGACGATTCTCCCCAAGATTAACTATCTGTTTTCAATGATTCCTTCCAAACCTCCAACTACTTGGTTTAAATCATTAGACTCATCCATTTCCCAATTCCTCTGGGAAGGTAAACCACCAAGGATTAGTTTAAAAACTATTAAAAAACCTAAAGATAGAGGAGGACTAGGCCTACCAGACTTTCAGGACTACTACTCCGCCAACAGATTGTTTTATGTACAAAAATGGCTGAATCCTGGTGTGTTGGATGAATCTTGGCTAGACATAGAGCAAAATCTCTGTGATGGCCTGGATGTTTCTAATTTACCTTTCTTCAGTTCTAAAATTAAACAACACAAATGCTTCAGAAGTTTAAATATTAGCTCATCTCTAACAGCCTGGTGGGATTTTCTTAAAAAAAACAACCTCACATTATTTCCATGCAAACTCACCCCCATTTGGAATAACCCTGATATTTTAATTAACAAAAACATGATTCATTTTGCTTCATGGAAGAACAAAGGAATCCAGCAGTTCCAGCATATAATTCAGGATAGAACTTTTATGTCCCTGTCGACATTATCCTCAATTTATGGAATTAGTATAAACAAATTTCTAGAATATCAGCAACTTAAATCAGCTATAAGCACTAAATACTGCCTGACCGAAATAGACCTAGACCTTCCCCGTACAGTAACACATTTCATTGACCTTAAAAATCCCAAGCTCACCTCCAAAATTTACAAGATGTTATCTAACATAGATGAAACAATTTACCTACCCATGACAAAATGGGAGTCTGAGCTATCATTGAATCCTAGTGATCAATTTTGGCTACAGATCTGTTTGAATGCCTTTAATATGACCAAAAGTCCTAATCTGCAACTTATTCAGTACAAGATTCTCCACAGAATTCACTACACCGGACAGAGATTATTTAAAATGGGTCTTAATCAGTCTGCTATATGCACACAGTGCACAGATAACAACATAGACGACTATTTGCATGCCCTGTGGTTGTGTCCACCTGTCCAATCATTCTGGCGTAAGGTTTGTGAGGATTTATCAATCTGGTTTAATCATATGATTCCTGCATGCCCCAAACTCTGCTTACTAGGTGACCTGAATAACATCAACATAGAATCCAAAAAGGCTTATATGGTTCTCACCGCTGTATGTATCGCAAAGAAAACTGTCCTCCTAAACTGGAAATCAAAAAATAATCTCAGCATCAGCCACTACAGAAACCTCATGTCAGAGCATATTAGCTTAGAGTTAATGTCCTCCACAAAAAACCTGTCGGCTTCAGACTCTCCCTGGCTCCAGCTGGTTAGTCACATCACCTAGTAGGGGTGGGATGGTGATGGGTTGAGCTGGTCCTGGCTGGTTGGATGGGCCGGTGCGGGTGTGGGGGGTGGGCTCTGCTGGGCCTATCGTTCCCCCGGCTCGGGGCTCTGGTTGCCCGGGGTGGGGGGTGGTGGGGGCGCGCTCTGCCGGCAATTTGGCAGGGGTTCCTGGGCTGGTGCCTTCTGGGCGCAGGGTAGGCAGTGCGGCTGACCAGGAACGGCGGCCGGGAGCCGTGCTGGGTAGCTGGTCGCCGTGGTGGGGGCTGGGGGGGGGCTTTGGGTTCTGGGGCCCGGGGTCGTCTGCCCGCGGCCGGTGTTTCGCCCGTGGCCAGTGGTTGGCGCGTGGCCCGGCCCCCCTGGGGGTCGACGCCACCTTCACAGCAGGGGTTAAAGGGTTCACTTTGGTGGGTTTACATAATATATTTTTTTTATTTTTTTTATTATTTTTTTTTTTTTATTATTAATGTTACTATTATTATTATTATTATTATTATTATTATTATTATTATTATTATTATTATCATTATTATTATTATTATTATTTCTACTATTATTATGACTGTTGTTATTATTATTATTATACATATATGTATATATATATATGTAATTTATAATTTTATATGGTTAATATATGTATATTATATTATATTCTGGGTTTATTTATTTATTTGTTTTTTATTTTTTTTATTTTGATTCATTTATTTATTTATTTATTATTTTTTTATTTTTTTGGGGGGATGGATGGGGGGCCCTGGGGGGGGTGGTGTGCAGTCCTTGGGGAAGTCAGGGCATGGATGGTGGGGCTGGACTCCCTGCCCTTCCGTTCTGGCACCGGGACCCGTCCTTGCCGGTCGTCTCTCGGCGCAGCGGGGCTCTCGCCTTATCGGCGGCGGGCTTGCCGCCTCTTGGCCGCCTGGCCGCCCTGAGAGGGGGGGCGCCTACTGCGGCCGGCTGGGGGGCCGGTCGCTCGGGGGAGCCTCTCCCCCGGTTGTGCCCATCCGCCTGCTCCTCCCCGCCCTCACCAAAACAAATGTTGCACACAGGCACATAGGGCTCCGGGAACTGGATGGGTGGGTTATGCTGGCGGGGCTCTCTGGGGGGGTAACTCTCTGGGGCGCTCTGTTGGCGCCCACCCTCCACCCCGCTTTTTACTTGCATATTAGACACCCTGATTCATCTAGGGCCTTGTGGGGAGGGTCTGGTGGAGGGGGGCACGGTGAAATATCCGTGCTCATCTTTCAGTGACCCCCCCACAATTTTAACTCCCACTTTAGACACACACACTGCATGTTAGCAGCACATACACAGCAAATACACTCCACCCACAGAGGATTCCCGGAGTGGGGTTTCTGCGGTTTAGCAGCGGTAGGGACCCCACACTGGAGACCTCCTTTTTTTACCTGCAGCACACACACAGCACTGCCACACCTCCATACATGGGTGGGGTCGGGGGGGGGCGGCCGGTCTTCACCCGCCTGGTCCTCTCAGGGCGGCCGGGCATGGGGGTATCATGTCGGCTGCGGTGATGGTCGGGCGTACGGTGCTGGGGGTCGGTCGGCGGGGGGGGGGTTACTGCGTGGCGGCGGGGGGTGGGGAGGTAACCAGATGATTGTATGTGTGCGTGAGTGCATGGATGGACGGACCTGGGGGCTGACTCACTGGAACCCTCTGGGGCTTTCCCTTCCCATCACAGAGGGGTAGGGCACTTTAAGGGTAAGGGAAGGGGGGGATTGTAGTGGGTAGGGTTATGGGGGGTGGCTGTGGGTGCGTGGCGATCTCTGGGTTGTTCGGGTCGCGTGCCGCGGCTGGCTCGCGGACACGGGGCGCTGGTCGGGTGGTGGGCGGCTCTCGGGTTCTGGGGCCCTGGCTTCGTCCTTGGCCCTTGTCTCGGCGTCCGGCGCCCGGCGGCCCCCATGGCTGCCGCCTGGTACGGCTAAGCGCTTCTGTCCTGTGGCCTGGGGGCCGGACGCCGGGTTCGCTTATGCCTCTGGGCGTAGTGGGGACCCCCGTAGGGGGGCCTTCTCTGCGCCTGGCTGGTCGGGTGGGCGGTCCCCGCCTCCCCCCCTCCCGGGCTGCTTGGGTCCGGTGTGGGGGGGGCGCTGGCCTTGGGGGGCCTCTCCTCCCCTTTCCGGGTCTGGCTGTTCTGGCTGGGTGGGATCTGGTTCCCCACAACATAAGGTTCACTTGGGCAGCATGCATGTATCTCCACCCCCACGTGCACGTGCACACTGCCACACTGCTCCCTGTCTGCTTCATCCCCCCTTCTAACCTACAGTGTATTGATGGACAGATATTTTCCACTCATCTTCGTGTCAGATTTTTACCCATGATGAAATATTTGTCTTTCCAGCAGATCTAGTATAATTGTTACAGTTTAAAAGAATAACTGATCCAAATCAGTGCTTGTATCCCCCCTTTTTTCACCCTTCTTCCCTTTACTCTCTTCCACCCCCCCACCCCCACCCCCCCGACACACATTTTCCCTCTTCCTCCCCACACACACTAAATATAACAAATAAAGAAATAAATAATTCAACAAAAAGGGGTTAATTCAGATCTACACTCTGGCTTCTAAAGTTCTACAACCTCTTTTTGTGATAGTAAAACCTGTCCAACACAAAAGGCCTGCAGCTCTAATCTGTTTGCTAAGTTGTTGGACAGAACAAGTGAAAAAAAAAAAAAAAAAAAAAAAAAAAAAAAGAAACACTGAAAGAATCAGCAAAGGGCAGAAATACTGACTGTTGTGAACACTGTAGTCATGGTAACGCACCCAGTTCTCATGTGGGATTTCCAAAATGCAGATAGGAATGTCGTTCTGGGATGAAGGACATGAAGGTTTGGACAGACTCACCGACCGGAGACGAACCGTCACCGACCAACGTTTAGGATTTATTTCAGTGAGAAACGTCTGAAAGCAGGTATGAACTCTAAGCTCTTTGTCCTGCAGAATAACTGCAGAATTTTCCCATGATCCTTTCTGTCCCGTCTTCATGCAGGAGCACAGACGACCACAGTCTGAACCAGAACCGGAGGAAAGCAGCCTTCGGGCCGCGACTCACGTGCGTGTTGAGGCGGTACGACATGAGCTCGAACTCGCCGTCGGGGGGAATGAAGGAGATGGTGCGGTCGTTCTCAAAGCGGGACAAACGGACGCACTGGTGAAACTTCACGTCCTCCAGCTCCACTGATTTACTCTTTCCTCCTGTTGAAGACAAGAGTCTGCATCTAAATCCCGCTGATCTCCCAGAATCTGCCCTCAAACCAGCAGAATCGGAACCAAAGACGATCCCTCATGACCAAACACGTCAACCCTTCGGATCTCAGGGGAACTCACGTCCGGTGTTTTCAAACAGAACCTTGTCGTTGAGCCCCAGCCGTAACTCGGGCATCCCGGACAGGAAGACGCGCATCTTTATGGAGCCGACGATCTCACTGCGCAGGACGTTCCCGTTGGCACTGACCTGGAAGACAAGCGGACGCCCATGAAAGGAGCTCGGCTGACGGCGTCTGACACACGGCGGGAGGTTTGAGCGAGCCGCCACCGGCCATTGGAACCGGAAGCTCCTACCAGGAGGTTGACTGACTCAATGACGTCCAGGAAGACCTCGTTCTTCCTGTACTTGATGCCTTCTGACCTCCAGGAGACGGCGTTGGTGACGGTGGCGGGGGGCCGCGGGGCGCCGGTGTCCAGTTTGTGCCCCTCCTGGGTGATGTACCTGCGAGACGACACGGAAGCTGAAGCTGAGAGGAAGTCTGGGTTCCCAAAGCATCAAAGAGGAGCGACTTCCAGCTGATCATGACGGCGACGTTCTCCTGAAGCGTTCACTTCTGATCTACTTCAGAAGAAACGTTTGTCTGAAAGACCAAAATCTGCAGCAAACCCCGTTCAGATCAATGCGACAGGTTTGAAAATGACAGCGTGGGGCAGGAGCTCCTCCGTCCTCATGGAGGGACACCAGAAAACTGAGAAGGGACCTGGAGGACGGCACGGAACAGAAGAAAGGGAAACGGGGGGAACATCTGCACCGTTTTAGTGAAAACCCTCCGAAACATTAGAGTCCAGAATCCACCAAACCCTGACGATTACGTGTAACAGCAGCTCAGCCCAGGGAATTCTGGGAAATACGTTTGCTGGAATGCACTTTGTTTTATGAAGTAGACAACCGTTGTGTTTGAATTCCTTCCCTACTCACTATCTAGAGCGTTTGCTGTTCCGTAGTGCTCTACTATTCCAAAATCCAGAGCCCTAGAAATGTCCCAGAAGTCTCTGTGAAAAACCACTGAGCATCCATGCTCACTAGATCGGTGAATATAGACCACAATGCATTGCGTCGGAACAATTTTTGCCCAAAAAATGTCTTTGAATGTATTTTTTAACAAACCATCAACGTTTTTATCTTCAGAAGACAGTGGATCATAAATAATCATTCCAAAACTCTCATATCAATCAGCTCAATTTGACTTCCTGAAATCCACCGTTTAAAAAATCAAAAAGTAGTTAGCGTGGTGTCCTTTAGCTTTTAAAATCCAGGGCTCCACATAGTCCTGCACTGTATAGTTTTCTGGTGTTTAGGGGTTAGGGCGGGGGTTCGGACACAGCCAAAGTGAGCCGAGTCGTCAGAACTGTGTGTGACGTAGGTCTGTATGTGAAGAACAGGCACCAAAAAGACGCCTTTTCCTTCCTTCCTGTGGGGAGTTTCTACCGCCCACCACCAACATGCCATGAAATCAATTGCAGCTCAACACTCTGAGGACTCCAGAGGAGGAGGAGGAGGAGGTACTCCTCCTCCTCCTCCTCCTCTGGAGTCCTCAGAGGAGGAGGTACTCACTCCTGCAGGATCTTGCTGTCAGTAGTCTGAGGGTAACCAAAGTCCATCAGCTCGTCCATCAGCTCGTAGATGATAACAAAGTTATCTCTGATGCTCTCCTCCTCCAACTCTTTGAAATACTCAGAGAAGACCTGAACGCATCAATGACAGATGTCAATCATGTATCTGCAGTGACAACTCTGAGGTTTGCCTTGAACTTTTCTTCACCTGGACAATTTTGTACAGGAAAGAGAAAACCAGAGAGACGCTGGCGTTCTTCTTGGACGTGGCGACCACTGTTGAAGCTCAGTTAAGGTTTTCTGCTGGGGATGGAGAGGAGAACTGACCCTGCCGGCAGTGAGAAAGAGGATACGGTAGAGGTTGTTGTGTTTGATCCACATGAAGCGCACGCCTCCGTGAGCGAGGATCGGCGACAGGGTGCCCTCCTCCTCTTTGTCCATCAGAAGGGTCATGAAGTGCTCGATCTCCGACATGTCCACATCTCCGCGGTAATTCCGACACACCAGGACCTGAGGGAGGAGATGGTACGGATGCAGCTATCAGCGCTAAAGACGGATGTACAGCAGGGCTGGAGAACGGTGATGCAAACACTCAAGACCAAAGATAACAGACGAGACCCACAACCAGGGATGGGCCCATGTCATTTTTACCCATAACCGATAATAATAGTGTCTACAGCAACACAAAGTTTAGATTTCCTTTTTGTTTCTTTGTTAGAAATGCACAACTATTCTTTTACTGGACAATCACATCGTACTTGAGCAGCTTTCTAACAGACTTTTCTTTTGTCTCATACAGATGGTGGTTCAACCCTCAGCCTTAGGCCACAGAAATGACCATTTGGAGAAAAATATTCATTTAAAAGTGAGAAAGCCTGAAGCTTTTAGGCCTATACTAGCATCAACTGATCAATCAATCAAACAATCAATCAGGCTGTAACAAAGAACGGGATTTAACATTAGAGTTGAAGAGTTTGACGGGGAAAACAGCTGACAGACTGAAAACAGCTGTTCGGTGATTGAGCATGCGCAGACCACGGAGCCGTTTGATCCATAAATGTCTCGCGGTCTCTGTCTCTGCTGTAAACCGATATATTCCGGGTGGTAAACGCGCGGCAACACACCCGTTATTAAGCGTTACTTGTGTAGCGCGTTACTCCCTTGTGCAGAAGCATTACGGAGGCAGACCATCGCTGTGAGACGTGGAACCGCTGCGGGTCACCTGATGGTCCTTAGTCAGATTAAAATTCATATTGTCGGACATAAAGGCAGAACATGGCTGTCACGTGACTCCACGACAATTAGGAAAACATTGACTTAAATTCACATGAAACCACAAAAACGTCATTTCAACGCTTCGTTTCAGACTGAACCACATCCTAATCTGTCAACGGAAACCGTACAGCTAGCTAGCCCGGTTAGCTTAGCACAGAGGCGCCGTAATCTCACCTTTCCCTTCAGGTCCAGGACGTAGACAGCGCTCGCAGACATCTTTTACGGTAACACCGAGCTTCGCACAGCTCGCTATAACAATTTACGGATTATATTTAACAATCATGCGATCAGGAAAACATCAAACCACAGACTTTTTTCATTCATAATACTGAAAAGGGCTCGACCCTTCCGTTTCACATATGAAGAGCGCCGCCTATGGACGGGGAGGAATAACGACAGGCGAAAGTCTTCCTCCATTTAAATTCACCGACAAAACGTTTAAAGTTATGTTAACACGTAACACCTCAGCGTAAATATCGCCCATTAAGCATCAGTGGCTTTTCCTAATGTAAGCTGGATATTTCTAGGTGACAAAGAATGTAACTGCACACCTGTGCTACCTGATGGCTGAGCATACTGTTAATGATTTTGTCATGTCCTTTAAAACTGTTGTCTTGATGTAATCCTGCCTCGTTCAAGGACATGGAATAATGTATCTTGACGTGCAGTTATTTGGTATGTGAAAGTCATGATCTTTTAATAATTTTTGTTGTGCCTAACATATCAAAATGTGTGTTTTCTCCATGTTAGTGCTGCAATAGCGCCAGTGCAGAACCACACTGATTGTGTAATAAATAAAACCACCACCAGATGGCGCTATTTCACCGGTGAAAATATTTTTCATCTTAAACGTCCGCGTTAAGAAAAATTGTATAAATGAATAAATTAGGAAAAGGCACAAAAAAACAACAACTTTATATTGTTTTAAGTAAATGCTTCAAATGTATTCCTTTAGTTATGAATGTTAATCCTTCTAGATGACAGCTTTATTTTTTAATTTCTATCTAACACCAACATTAACTGACTAGACTTTCATGTGTGTAGAATTAGACAAGAAGAATGAGTCTTTTCATGTTACATGTATGAAATGTAATTTAACATAATTGTGTGTTGTTACACACAAAGCTGCAAAGGAGATTTTTGTGACTGACCATCATTAAAATACCTCAGAGAGCTCTCAGCTAATGCAGAATCTGAATCATTTCTCGTGTTGTGTCACACGATGAAGTGAACGGCAAATGATCTTATCAGAAAGACATTCAGAAGAAGTCTTCCCCCCCCCCGAAACTGTGAAAACTGTTTGCCTCAGGGAGAGGATCTGAAAATGCTTCACACGCATCGCACATGTCTGACGCAGGATCAGCACATGCAGGTATTTCTGCAGTGAGCAGGTTGGCCCCGTGTCGTTCATGCGTGTGAATCCTCAGGGTGGTGCAAACGCTGAAGACGGATCTGAGCTAGTTTGCATTCTTACAGCTTGCACTCATATTAAGTCTGCGCAGTTCTTCCCTTCACATAGCTTAGTGATTTATCCTCAGCAGGACTGAACTCCCAAGGCGATCCTGTGGCGTTTGAGGCAGTTTTTACCATACAAGGAGAAGAGGAGTCCAGCTTGGTTTCCTGTGGGAGGGTTCTGATTTCACTCTCTTTTTCTGATTCACACTGTTTCTATTTCTCTGCCCTCCAGCTTCCATGTCTCCAACACTTCACCCGAGCTGGTTTCACAAACAAAATCACTGTTTTGACCCGTCTGTAACCTCCGCTGTAATCCTCACAGCCATTCTTTTGACAGACGAGGAATGCATCCTTATCTCTGAACAGCATTTAGTTCATTTTGGTTACCAGCAGGATTTTTCAGCCTTCAAAGAGCCGCCGCTCTGTGAACGTCTGCCAAAAACAGATTTCTTTTTCTGCGACAGGGATTCCCATAAACGTCCACAGTTTCAGCTGGTCTGGAGGAAAAACAAAGTTACCGACGTTCCTTAAGATCAAAACCTGTAAAACTCCTGAGAAGCAACAGGTGAGAGTCTATTGGTGTCTGCTGATGTCAGCAAATGTTCTCTCAATGTTAAAATCACAAAATAAATTATTCTTTTTTAATCATTTTCCCAATCAGTTTTAAAGCAACAACAAACACAAACTCCCAAAGGCTCCCGTTCTCAACCTTTGTGTCTCATTTCTTAAACGTTACCCGTCCCGTACGGAAGCACAGCGGAGTGAGGATGGTTCCAAGAACAGCAGGCATTGTGGGACACATTCAAACAGGGAAATCTATCTTCAGACGGGGCCTGGTGGAGTCAGGACGGCTTGGCCGGTGATCCGTGTTTTTAGCTTGGCCAGCTGCTAAGGATGAACTGAAGACGAGATGAGTCCATCCACGAATCCACCTTCTGCTCTCAGTCACATCGGTTCTTCCATCCCAGGTTCTGGTGTCATAAGAACCACAGCTGGAGCGGCGGAATCCCACATGCTGAGGCCGTCATTTCCTTTGGATGTTTGTGCGACTTTAGAAACGTTTTTCCTGGAAATCGGTGGCGTTTGCTCCTTGAAGGTGTGTCAGCCCGGCAGCAGGACCCTGGCTGAGGTGGACCTGAGGGTTTCTGCAGCTCCCCAGGGTCAGTGTAGGCCACATGGAGGCCAAACCGTCTTTGGTTGGATCGTTTCCATGCAGCCCTGTTCTCCTCGCTGACGTTAGCATCACTTTGAACGTTCCTCAGCTCCAGCCTGTGTCCACAGCCTGCAGAGAGGAAAACAGCAGATCACTGAAGAGTTCTGGACGGGTCTGCCGCTGTCATCTGGAAATCCATCAAAGAGGCGACGGCGTCCTGAAACCACAGAGATCCTATGAGGTGAGTTTTACTGGGAAAAGGGGGGGCCCTAAGGTCTCGGGGAGGCGAACGGGAGGAAAAGGGCCGTCTCCAAACTCCAGTTTAGATGACGCCCTCACTCTGCATCTCTCCTGTGCTTCCCCCTCGTCCTCACCCCGCCCCCCAGTCTCTCCCCCCTCAGCCTAGTGAGGGCTCCTTCAAGCCAGAAGAACCTGCAGACGCGGAGAGGCGACCGGCACCATGGAGGCCATCAAGAAGAAGATGCAGATGCTGAAACTGGACAAGGAGAGCGCCTGCGACCGGGCCGAGCAGGCGGAGACCGACAAGAAGACGGCAGAAGATGAATGCAAGAAGGTGAGATGGAGCCGACCGGGGGGGTCTTCAACCAGCAGGGGGACCACGTGCTCGGGGGGGCACCAGAAGAATAAAAGAGACGGATTCTAGAGGAAAGATATATGTAAACACTAAAGTGACAAAAAAGGCAAAAGATGCACATAAAGCAGCTCAGCAGCAGCTGCTCAGAGACTGTTTGATGAAATGAGACAGACTGCAGGATTGTTCTGGATTGGTTCTGTTGAACAACTGAGACCCGTTTTGATCCTATGACCAACAGAGGATTCAGAGAAAAACCTCTCCTGGTTGATTTTTTTTACAAACAAACTCAAATGGAAATGAATTCATAATGGTGTGGAGCAGAAAGGAAGATGCTCATCAAAGCGGTGGATCTACTGAGCTGGGAGGCAGGCTGGGCCTTTTCCAGGTCCTCCTCGTCTGGACTCTTAGCTCTGTATGAGAACCAATCCAGAACATCCACATTCGGCGCTGTGTCGCTCCAGCCGGGCTTCATGACAGCAAACTTCTGCCTGCTGATGAGTCTGAATCCAGAGATGTGATGAGGGTTTGAGGTTTGGGGATGACTGCAGCTCCAGAGGGGGGGTCGTCACTGGGGTTGGATTGTAGGAACCAAACAGAATCCTGACGCCGCGGTCAGACTGACTGTCTTCAGGCAGCACACATCAGCAGGTTGTGAGCAGTCAGCATGAACATTCAAAGCTCCTCCGTTTGTTGGGAGAGGGGGGGGGGGGGGGGGGCGCAGAGGCGGTTTCTTGGGGAGCAGAACAGCCGAGTGCAGCCGGGTCGACACAAGGTCCAAACAATGTCAGCATCTCTGAGACAGAGGATCAAAAACAGGAGAAAAACCCCAAATATTCTCCCTGAGCGAGGAACCCGGCTCTGATGACCCCCCTACCTCTGTGGTTCCACCAGAGAACATTACAGAACGAGTCCTGCCGATGCACAGCCATGAGAAATGTCTCAACTACAGCTTAGCTTCACATGAAGATGGGTTTCAAACCCTCACCTTTCATGTTTCTGTTGGCCTCACAGCTGGAGGAGGAACTTCTGGCTCTGCAGAGGAAGCTGAAGGGAACAGAAGACGAGTTGGACAAGAACTCGGAGGCGCTGAAGGACGCTGAGGACAAACTGGAGCGGTCAGAGAAGAAGGCCGCAGAGGTGAGTTCAGTGCAGCTTTCCTCCTGTTCGCTGCTGCAGGATCCGAGCACGAAGGTGAAATGAGGGTGACGCCGTCAGGTGGCTGGGTGACCTTCACAGGTCAAACCGCTCGCATTACTGTCATTTCAGCCCGTTTTCCATTCAAAACAGAGAAACCGGTGCATGTGTTTTCATTTCCAAACAGAAGTCTGAAGAACACCTTCAGCTGAGGCACCGACTGCCCAAAAAAAGCTAAAACTGTCTTTTGTGGAGCTTTGGATCCTTTCTGGGTTCAGTGTGCGGCTCACAGGAGCCAGAAGGGCCACGTCTGACGCTGCCTCAGAGTCCGCCTGTGTGCAAACAACCGCGAACCGTTCAGTCCACACGCCTTTTCTGCTGGGACTGACTGCTGAGGAAAGGTGCTTTTCCTGCATCTCATCTGGATCGGACCAAAAAACCACGGAGGGTCTGCTGCCTCCAGAGCAGTTTCTGCCGCTCACACGGCTTCCCCTCAAGCAGAGACAAACCCGGGAGGCTGCAGCCGCGCAGGAATGCCAGGAATGCGGCTTAGGCAAACAGAGAAGCCCCAAGCGCAGGGTTTCAGGAGATCAGGCCTTTTTAGGAGAGGACGGCCTCACGGCAAACGCCCTACAGGCCGGACCACGCCACTCTGAGGCGGTCCTGCAGAGCGGCGGCAACCAGAGGGACGACACACAGTCTCAGTCTGAACCAACGTTCATCTTCATCACCAACAAACTCCAGCAGTTAGATGTGGAGCACGCTCAGAGTGGGACGAGAGAAATTCATTTAGCATGCACATATAAACATTTATGGTTAGGAGCAAATATAATGTTAGGATGGTTGCATCTATTTTTATTTTATAATTCATTTAGGGATTGACATCTTAAATAGATTCGGTATGCAGTTTCTGTGTATTTTTACTGTCGTTTTCTTTGTTTTTATTGCTGCAAATGTTTTAAAATAAATCAAGTTAATCGCTTGATTTACGACATCAAATCCCAACATTTCTCCAAACATTTCACTGGGATATTTGGAAGAAACTTCTGGAAAAATGTTCCGGCCTTTTGTTGTAAATATGTTGATGACTCAGCTTTTTCTATCAACAAACAATTTAAATACAAAAAAGGTCTTTCAACATAACTTTATTGTTCTCAGACAACAGAAACAGACGAGGTGAAAGTTTCACAAAATAACTTAAAAATCCACAAGTCTGAGAAGTTTAAGACAGAAAACAAATGTCTGCGTCAATTTTACAGGTGATGCACATGTATGACATGACTTGTATGACGTGATACACATGTATGACTGAAAATCTCTCTGACAGAAACAGATATGAGTTTGTTTTTTAACTTTGTTCTTTCTTGCTAAATCGAAAGAAACCATGAAGGCGGATGGTTGACAGGATGAGAGTCCAGGTGAGGCCTGAAAGGTCAGAGGGGGCAGACAGGTGACGTCATTGAGGAGGACTCGTGCGTGCGTGAGTGTGCGGGTCAGAGAGGATAGAACATCTGGGGCAGAAATGAATGAACCTTGTGACTGCACTTCTGCACATCGGGTCAGAACCCCCGAACCGGGTCAACCCCTCCTTCAGAACAACACGTTAATTTGTGAAGGTTTGATTCTGTTGAGGCTACCCGTCCCGCTGACCAGCCGGTCTCCCTCCATAAAAGTGGGACACGGCCGAACCGAACCGGGCCAGAGAGCCGCCGGGCGCGTCCCCGTCCGCCCCGATGATGACAGCTCAGACTCGTCGGGATTGGATGACCCCCCCGTAAATTTCCTGAGTCCTCCCAGCCCTTTTTTTCCTTCATTCCGCCCCGCACGTCCCTGATTTCCTGCCGAAGGGAGACGGACGGGAAGTTTCCTGGGAATCTGCGGCACAGCTCGGCTCGGCTCAGCACGGCTCCAGGCTGCCGGCCATTGTTCGCGTTTGTTCTGAGGAGGACAAAGATCCAGGAATCATGGAGATGGTGAAGAAGAAGATCCAGAGCCTGCAGCTGCAAGTGGATGAGGCGGAAGACCGGGCGCTGGCGGTGCAGCGGGAGCTGGACTTCGAGAAGGAACTTCGGGAGAAAGTGAGAAACTTTTACGGTGACCGTTTATGACCGGACCTTTGCTGCTCATCACCTCACCGTGACGTCATCTAGCTTTCTTTTTTGACTTTTGGCTGGATTTTTTGTTTTATTGAACTGTAACTGAGATTGATTGTTACGTTAGTGGACTGTGTGTTTTCCCACACTTTTCAAGCGTCCGTGAAGTGTTTTGTGCAGAACCCTTTGTTCCACCGAGAAGCCTTTTCAACGCGGGTGTGTTCAGGCCCGTCGGGAAAACGGAGCAGCAGTTCCTTTCTGGCTCTGTGGGGACAAAAGAAACGGCGCCGTTATCTGATTTCTGCCCCACCGGAAACAGCGGGGGTCGGGGTGGGGGTGGGAGGTTTTCAGGGTCGAGCGTGACTCCTGTCCGGTGTCGGCGTGTTTTCAAACCCGCTCGGACCGCAGAGTCCAGAAGTCGATAAGGAGGAAGTCCGAACAGGTTAACGGAGATGAGCAGGAAACTCGTTTCTGTGACGTTAAACCCGTTCCACGCGGAAATGCAGCGCAGATCCGAAGTTACGGCGTAGCGGCGTCTCTTCTGTACAGGAGAAACAGGGAGGAACCTGTACTGCAGACAGCCACCAGGGGGCGCTCGGTTGAAGGCATTCTTGGCCCCTGTGTGTGTGATGGGTCAATTCCTGCCCCGGAGGACTGAGAAGAGGAAGAAATTCAAAAATCAGGACAGTTATGACTGTTTACTGGATGATGTAGAAGTCTGATGATTAATTAAAAAATAATCAGAAAGTTTCTTAGTGTCTGTAAAGACATCGTGGAGTTAAACTCCAACTTGATCGTAGAGAGTTAAAGTCCCACTCTGATCACCTGCTGGTCTATTTTCAAAGCAGACAGTGGTCTTTTAATTCTGGTTATGTTCTCTTTAGACATAATTAAAAAAGAAACAGAGAGTTATGGTTACTAAAGAAAATGGCATCACTTGGTGGGACAGTTTCTGCAGAGCAGCAGGAGTTCAATAGTAACTGACCTCTGAGTTGGGGGTGGGACTGTCACCGTGCAGTAACCAGTACTGTAGGATACACAGGTGTAGAGTCTCTACACACCTGAGCCGAGGCAGGGGGAGGGGCTTGTGGCCCCGCCCGGCGTGTTTTCTAAGTTATAAATACGATCGTTTTCAGCTGGCATTTTTTCATCTGCTTCTGATTTACCACCATTTGAATCAAGAAATGCTCAGAAATGCACTTTGCAGCTGAATTGTGTTTTTATGTCCTCCATCGACAGAAACAATCGTGTTAGTGAACCCAACAGTTTTTTACCGTCAATCAATCCAAACTCATTAAGCAGAGAACTCGTTGATTCTGCTCCGCCGGACCTCAAAAGAGCTGCAGATGTGACTCCGTCGCCATGGAAACACCACTCAAAGAGAATCCCTGTGATCCCAGCAGGTCTCCTTTGGCGGTCCTCAGGAGGAAATCAATGTCTCGAAAGTTTGTTTCCGTCATCTAACCTCTGTTTTTCAAATGCTCGCCACGGTTTAAGGCGGAGGGGGAGGTGGCGTCTCTGAACCGCCGCATCCAGCTGGTGGAGGAAGAGTTGGACCGCGCTCAGGAGAGGCTGGCCACGGCCCTGCAGAAGCTGGAGGAGGCTGAGAAGGCTGCTGACGAGAGCGAAAGGTCAAACAACCGCACTACAATACCCACAGTGCATTGCTGTCACATCCTAGATCAGGGGTGGGCAAACTACGGCCCGGCGGCCATATGCGGCCCGTTAAATGATTTAATCTGGCCCGCCAAACTGAAATAAAGGATATTGATATTTCCCCTGTAATTCTGGAGTCCACTCTGCAAATACAGTGACCTTTGACCTCTGCTTAGACGTAGAGAGTTATTCTGCATTCATGTGGTGCTGGAAGATCTGTTATTTCTCTGATGTTTCTGATCATTCCAACCGCTCATGAACGCAGCATTTCTCTAATTTCATGTTCTGCCAGAGGGGCATCCATCCATCCATCCATCCATGCATCCATCCATCCATCCATCCATTCATCATCCATGCATCCATCCATCCATCCATGCATCCATCCATCCATTCATCATCCATGCATCCATCTATCCATCCATCCATTCATGCATCCATCCATCCATCCATCCATCCATCCATGCATCCATCCATCCATTCATCATCCATGCATCCATCTATCCATCCATCCATTCATGCATCCATCCATCCATCCATCCATCCATCCATCCATCCATCCATCCATTCATGCATCCATCCATCCATCCATCCATCCATCCATCCATCCATGCATCCATCCATCCATTCATCATCCATGCATCCATCCATCCATCCATCCATCCATGCATCCATCCATCCATTCATCATCCATGCATCCATCCATCCATCCATCCATCCATCCATCCATCCATCCATCGGAGCAACTGGCTCTAAAATGAGAACAAAATCCAAAATGTTCCGTTTTAAAGTATATAAAACATTTTTTAATCAGTTCAAGCTTTCAGCAAGACTCCATGTTATTTCTTTCTCTGATGAGGTGGACGACCAGAACGCCCCACAGATCTGCCCTTCTGTTGAGTTTGTGGCCCAAACGTTTGCCCAGCCCGGTGCTAGAAGGTCACATGTTAGCTCTTAGTTTCTGAGTGACTACAGCCAAACGGGGGGGGGGCGCAACAGCAAAAAGAATCAAATGAAAAGAGATCTGAGCAAAGTGAGGCAAATAAGGTTTTTACATCACTACAAATGCAAAAGGTGTCAGCCAAGTTAGCAGATATTTGTTTAACTTAAGGTAGAAAAGTACATTTAAAATGACAGGGTTCCTGTTTTTGACAAAATACAAAAACATTTATGCCTGCAGACTTACTGTGAGCTGCTTTTGGTTTCATTTCAAATCTCTGACATCAGTTTAGGATCATCCCCATGTTTATGAATAATCAGCATACATACCTAAAATACTGGACAGGAAGTCATTTCCACCAATTTTGTGACAAAAAAGGAACGTATGTTTGTCCTTTCCATATTGATTTCATGCTGACGGTTCCTGGTGTCTGCGGCATCCTCAGGGGCATGAAGGTGATCGAGAACAGAGCCATGAAAGACGAGGAGAAGATGGAGATCCAGGAGATGCAGCTCAAAGAGGCCAAACACATCGCTGAGGAGGCCGACCGTAAATACGAGGAGGTGCAGACGCGGCGCTCTCTTCCACCAGGTCCCAGCCTGTCACTTCTGTTCTTAAGACGCTCCTTCCGCTTGGTGACAGGTGGCGCGTAAGCTGGTGATCCTGGAGACGGAGCTGGAGCGGGCCGAAGAGCGGGCAGAAATATCAGAGCTGTACGTACAGAGACCGTGGGACGCTGCATTGGGGCGCCGCTGGTGTGTGACTGCGTTTGTGTGTCTGTCAGGAAGTGCAGCGAACTGGAGGACGAGCTGAAGAATGTGACCAACAACCTGAAGTCTCTGGAGGCTCAGTCGGACAAAGTAAGTGTCTGTGGTCGGTCGGCATGGTGTGGCTTCAGCGCTTGGTTCTTGCTGTTTCACTAGTATGTCCCCACCAGTTCTACGAGCTCCTTTTCAGAAATTCAGATCAACATCATGAAGCACATTTTGTTTTTCTGTGCAGTACTCTGACAAAGAAGACAAATACGAGGAGGAGATCAAAGTCCTGAATGACAGACTGAAGGAGGTAATTTCGCGTCTGTCTGAGTGTTTTGTGATCGGAGCTGAACCGCTTACGGAGGACTGATGTTTGTCGTTGTGCCAAGGCGGAAACCCGAGCAGAATTTGCAGAAAGAACCGTGGCGAAGCTGGAAAAGGCCGTAGATGACTTGGAAGGTGCGCCTCATTTCTGTCCTCCTTTCACAGCTGCTGACTCAAAACCCTCAGACTGGACTAACCGCTCTCACCAAAGCCTCCTGCTCCTGCTCCTGCTCCACCCTCTCTGTTTCCTCCCTCCTTCGGCTCTCTCTGCCTTTCCCCTGCAGATGAGCTCTTCGCCCAGAAGCTGAAATACAAGGCCGCCAGCGAGGAGCTGGAGCAAGCCCTCAATGACATGAGCCCCCTGTGACCCCTGACCTGTGACCCCTGACCTGTCTGTGGATCTGTTCTCACACTGAACTGAAGATCGATGAATCCTTTTCCTCTTTTCCTCCTCCTGTCTTTCGCTGCCTCAGCTTCACTTTGCTCTAAAATCATCATCATTTCTGATCATTCTTGACATTTATTTGTTTTTCCCACCACTCTGCGTTGCAGAATGCCTATCACACGCCAAGGACGAGAACATGGAAATGCAACAAGTCCTGGACCAAACGCTGCAGGAACTCAACTGCTTGTGAAGCACCGCGAGAAGCGATCGACAGCAAAAAAAAAAAAAAAAAAGCGTCTCTCTTTTTGTAAAAGACTTTTTTTACACGCTCTCCCTGATCAGTTCTCCTTTACCTGGTAAACACAAATAGCCCCTTTTTATACGTATGTGTTTCCTTTTGTTTCCCTTCTTTTTGATGAAAATGGTTTTGGGTCTGTGCCGTTTGCATTTCTGTGTTGGAAACGGTTGTAGACCAAACTGAGCACAAATAAAGCTGCTGATGATGTCGGCCTTAACTCTGCTGCTGCTAGTGGGGACGATGAGGAGCAAGGTGTGCTCTTCATCCTCTGTGCACCACGGTGCAGCGGTGAGCCTCCATGAAAGAGCTCTGCATGCAGGAACACACTGCCTTCCTCCAACACACACCACTGTTGCTCCAAATTCAGGCTTTGAGGGGACTTATTGATGAGTTAAGGCCTAAAACTGATCATGTATGAAGGAACCCACACCGATGCTTAAAGATGAACCTAGATTTCCTTTTGTTTTGATTAAAGATAAGCAGTCTGTCCCTGCTAGAAGCTCCCATCATGCTAAAGACCTGCAGTGTAGAAACGTTCAGACAGTCTGTGCTCACATGACTGACATCTAGGGTTACTCTGCTGTCTACGTTCTTCATCATAGTCAGTCTTTGTTTCAGACAAGGAAAAAAATCATCTTAGATTAAAGTAAAAGCCCACAGTAGCTGTCATCTGAATGCATGCTGCTCGTTCAGCTGTAGCATCAACACAACGGCTCTCCTATGGGACCATTCTGCACCCCCACAGTCCACGTTTGACACTTGGTCTCTTTATAACTACTCTACAGTTAGCATGTTTTAAAGAAACCATAGCTTTATCCTTTAAAATGTGGGAAAAAATGTCACCAAGTCCACTTCTGCATAAAACACAAACATCTCCCAACATTAAAGTTACTGCCTTGTATGCATCAGGGGTCCCTCTGTTTCATAGACAAAGTTTATTATATTTATATAAAAAACTTCAATTAAAGTGTTTTTCTCATATTATCTTGCAATGAAGAATATAGAAAACATAGCTTGAAAATCAATTATTTCATTTAGAAATGACCAAATGAGAAGAGCAAGTTAATGGTTTTCAGAGCTGCTAATCAGTCTTCTGAATATGAATTTCAATTTGTAGCTTTCTTTACTGGAAACGTGTCTCATAAAATGAGATATAATGGTTTTAAATGGACATTAGTGCCTCGTTTGGACACCGGCGCCTGTAGAAGCGGCAGGCGGCGCTGCAGGGGAATTCCGGGCCAGCAGGGGGCGCTGCCTCCACGTTCAACACCTTCCGTCATTACCGGGCGGGATTTCCGCATCTATATCAAGTATGGCGAAAACATACGACTATTTGTTTAAATTACTGCTAATCGGAGACTCTGGAGTTGGAAAGACCTGTATCCTGTTCAGGTTTTCAGAGGATGCGTTTAATTCTACGTTTATATCAACAATAGGTATGTTTTGTCCCCGGAATCATACATTATTTTCGGTTTGTATATTTTCACGGGCATCCTATCCGGTTGCGACTACTTGCTGGAATTTGAGTCATATTTAAGACTGAGTGCAAAAAAAAAAATATCAGTTAAAGTGCGTTCAAATTTAACACGAATAGTTACGTATTTGTCCTAATATGGTATTTGGAAGCCGTGTGTTTATATTTTCTGAGATGTCAATGCGCTGAAGAGCGATAAGATCACCTTAGACTCATGCCGGGTGGCAACTGCTGAGGTTAGCTAGTATTAGCCGGGGGACCCGTCTACTCTCTGGAAACTGACCGGAAAAACTGCTTTGTGACACATTAAAAAGACAAACCAATCTGAAACTCCGGTAGTTTCGTTTTTTTCTTTAAAGGTCATGTGTTTGTGCTCATGTATGAGTTATTTCCGTCAGTTAGTCAGCTTTTGTTAACAGTTCCGGTCTCTCCGATCCTTCTGTCCCTGCAGGTATTGATTTCAAGATTAGGACGATAGAGCTCGACGGCAAAAAGATAAAGTTACAAATATGGTGAGAGCACTTTTGATTGTTTGACATCCGAAGATAAAGGAGGAGTTTGTGCCTGAATTGTTTAGATTGAAACAGATGCCACAGCTTTTGACCCTCAGCTGATTTTTGTTCTTAAATCCAGACTTAAGTGTTTGTCTGTAAACTCTGCTGGAGGTGATGGCTACATCCAGATGTTCTGGCTCTGAATCTGTGCTTGTTCTCCATCAGGGACACGGCCGGTCAGGAGCGTTTCCGAACCATCACCACTGCTTACTACAGAGGAGCCATGGTGGGTTCCCCGCCGCCCTGCGCGTTGACCGCTGTGCTCAAACCTGCGGCTGCATCCATCCAAGCGTGCCGTCAGGAGCTTTTGACCTCATGACCTTCAGAAATGATGGCGATGCGCTCTAAACGTGCCGGGTTTCCTTCATCCGCCCAGAGTTTGAGCACAGCAGAATTTCATTTCCTTTTTCTCTGTCATGTGAACTTTATAATGTTTTGTGTTCCCCCACAGGGCATCATGCTTGTCTATGACATCACAAATGAGAAGTCTTTTGATAACATTAAGAACTGGATAAGGAACATTGAAGAAGTCAGTTCCAGCAGGTTACCTGAGTACGTCTTTAGCACCTGGAATGGTCAGCGTAGCGTTTTAACCTCCATTTCACGTGTTCACTGCAGCACGCCTCATCCGACGTGGAGAAGATGGTTCTGGGCAACAAATGTGACATCAATGACAAGAGGCAGGTGACCAAAATGGGAGGAGAAAAGGTGAGGAGAATCAATACTCTGGAGATAGATGTGTTTTTGGTTATGTGATGTCATGGATGTTGAAGCTTTCAGCTGGCAGGTAAAGGGTTCAGTTTGTGTTCTCTCCCGTCTCGTAGCTTGCGTTGGAGTATGGGATCAAGTTTATGGAAACGAGTGCAAAATCCAACATTAATGTTGAAAACGTAAGCAGGCCCACCTCCCAAGAGGACCAGAAATCAAGTATTCAATGCAATCCAAAGAACTGACCCGTTTTTTTGTTTGTTTGGACCTGCAGGCCTTTTTGACGCTAGCCAGAGACATCAAAACAAAAATGGACTCTAAACTGGTAAGAAAATGAACTTTATTGACAAAAATCTTCTCTTCTTACAGTCATTTTGGTGGGTTGGAAGCCATGAAAACAGAGGGTTGTGTTGGTTCGTTGCAGGAGGGCAACGCGCCGCAGGGAAGCGGTCACGGCGTGAAAATATCGGAGCCTCAGAAGAAGACCAGCTTCTTCCGCTGCAGTCTGCTCTGAGGAGCAGAGCTCTGGTTCTGGACGTCTACGGACTCTTCCTTCCTCTTTCCTCCTCTTCCATGGCCTTTTCCTCAGACAGCACGGACCACTATGGTCAGGTGGGGAGGACACCTGGTCGTCAGAGCTTCCACGAGTCTTTCTGGATGTCTTCATGGATCAGAGCTGGTGAAACTGGGACCTTTGACTTCACGCAGAGTTAAGTTTGCACAACTGAGGATGAGGATCTGTAAATTATTGTAACTGTTTTGAATACAAATGAACATTTACTTACATTTCAAGAGTTTTCTTTCCTCTTTCATTATGAGCACTGCTAGCTACATCTCACTTTCACTTCTCAGAGTCATATCAGCTGTTAGCTTTGTGTGAGCGACCATAGAAAAGCTTCGTGTTTGCTCATCCCCGGCCTGCTACTGGACTGCCTTTCAGATCCAGGAGCAGTTCTGCCACAGAACCGTGAACGGCAGCGTCTCTGAGCGGTCACCCTCCTGTTGCAGAACTGCCGCCAACGTCGTTTAGCCTGTGCTTTTATTGAGCGGCTGTTCTGGAAACTCGCTGACGGCGGTTTTTCAAGTTTCCCTCGCGTCTGCGCCGCCTGACGGGACGACGTCCGGCCTGACCTCCTCGTCTGTGGTGTGACAGGCCCCTCCCTCCACGCAGCTTCCTGTGCACTTTAGCAGTAAAAGCCTTAGGTGTGTAGTTTGGTCCTTTAAAAGACATTTGTCTGACTCTAAATGACCTGCTGTGTTCCACCGTCAGTTCCTGTGATGGCTCACATGTTCAAACATGTTTCCCTGTAATCATGTATGTTGATGCAGTATGTAAGCATGAAGGACATCTCTCAAAGTGACGGTTGACCGACGTTCAGCTTCATGCCTGTGAAATGTAACCCCCCCCCCCCAGAAATGTTTTTCCTGCCTCTTTCAGAACAAAAAGTCACCTTTCATTGAAGTTGTGTGTCTGTTAACGTTCACGTGTTGCTGCTTTGTGTTGTGTGATTGCTGAGGAGTGCGTATGTTGGATCGTCCTGAGGGCGGCGTTCCCGTCGTGTTCTCCGGTCGGAGTCGAGCCGCAGCTTTAGGACGCGGCACGTTTCCAACATCCAAACGTCCTCCTCGTTGTGCACATATCTCCACACGCGTGTCATTGCTTCGTAGACTGAACATGCTTATCTGCTTCTGTGTAACACGAGGAGAGTTTGGGTCAGAGACTGTAAATATGTCACCATGTTCTCTCTAAACCCGTCTAGAATGGATCTACGCTCTGTACAGACGTGTACTTTTGCTTTATTAAAAGAAGAAGGTGAAAGATGTGACGTTGTTTTCATTGAATGGACGTCGGCCCTCGTTTGCCCCCCAGGAGCTGCTCCGATGACCAGCCCTCCCCTCGGCGCTGCATTGTGCGCTGCTGCTTCTTTATATTTGTGTAACCAAACCCCTTCAGATATGAAAGGAATCTGCTGGCGATCGTCATAATTAATGAGCCGGGTCCTGGGGGAGCGGCTCCGTCCGGCAGCGGGTCAGGGTCTGGGACGACCGTCCGTCCTGGATTTCTACAGACCAGGTGGTGAAAAATAGTACCTCAGATCCGTATGTGGAAGGTGCTGTGGAGAGACCAGAACCGGATCAGAACAGGCTTTAATGGAGCGGCGTCGATCCACGTGAGTTCTGAGCTCACCTGAGGAAGTCTGGAGCCCTGACGATCATGTGCTGGAAGTCCTCCAATGAGAGGCGGCCGTCGTTGTCCAGGTCCGCCTCGTCCATCACCTTCTCGCACACCATCTTCACCTCGTCCTCGCTCAGCTCGCCGCGGGTCAGCTTGTTCAGCGTCTTCTCCAGGTCCGACTTGCAGATGAAGTCGTCGTTGTTGAAGTCTGTTTTCGGGGTCGGAAACGGACAGGATTCCCATCATGCAACGGTTCTAAACGGTTTAGTTTGGTCACGTTTGATTCTGTCGCTGAAGGAACTGGAGAATTTTCTGATTGTTTCATTTCTCCTGAATGAAGCGAGCCGCTAAAACATTCGACTGAAGGTCCGTCCAGACCCTGTTCTGATCACCTGGACACACCTGATCCAGCTTTAGGGGCCACACCTGGTGGTTTCCAGGTCAGAATCCGGGAAATTTGAACCGACCAAAAGAATCTGGAAGGTTTGAATGAAGACGTGACGGTGTCATTGATTTACAGGGAGGGATTGGAAGGAACGTCTCCAGACGAGCCTCAGAAAAGTCTTTACCGTAGATCTTGAAAGCGTAGTAGGCCTTCAGGTCCCGAGGCGCCATCTCGCTGAGAACGGAGAACATGTCCAGGAAGTCGTCCAGCGACATGTTTCCTTCTCCATCCTCAGAGAAAACCTCCGCGATCCTCTGACGAAAGGGGTTGTCCTGGACCGAACCCACACCAGAGACGGTCTGGTTAACAAAGCGTTTCACAGGTTGAAGGACAGAAAGGCTCGGATGGAGGTTGGGTCTCTGTGCTCTGAGCGGCCACACCTGTTCACCTGACTGTACCTGAGAGCGGCACAACTGACCTGCTTAAAACAAAGCTGCCCTCTGGAACCCACCGGCATTCTTCAAGTTTAAAGGAGTCATGTAACGGATAACCTTTCAAAGAATTCTGTCGATTAGCTGCTCGTGCATTATGGATGGGAACGGGGACGGGGGTGGGTGGGGGGGGCTGCAGAGCGCCGGCTCTACCTTCAGCTCGGGCATGCTGCCAATCAGCTCATATGGTAGCTTCACATCTGGCTCCTTGGTGTAGTCGAGAGGAACGAGCTGTGGGGCCAGATCCCGGTACCGGTAGAACAATCTAGAGAGAACGTGGAAAGAATTTCAAAATAAACATTTCCAGACTTTTATTTTGAAAGGACGGCCACTGGAATTAAGACACGATGAAGCTGATTTAAAAAAAAAAAAGTCTCCACAGCAGGGTGATGTGTAAACGTTACAACATTCAAGACAAAACCAACAGAAATGAGATAAAGACATGAACAATGAAGCTCACCTGAGAATCTCTTTCCTGGTGAAATATGTGCAGTCCTGCTGAGAGACCAGGACAGGTTAGCAGACCCCAGAGACCCTCAGGGTGTCTTCATCAAACATTTATTTCTCCTCATCTTCAACCTGCCTGCTGCTAAAGTTACGTTGGAGTCATCAGCAGCTTTCACTTCAGATTTGTTTTTGTGGCGGTTTACCTTCCCAAGGTGGTCCCAAGGGACACGCCCACATGAACGCACATGCACACCGCCTTTGATCTGCTTTTATCGTTGTTTTTACTCTGATGATCCTAACGCACCTTAAATGTACTAAAATGTAGACAGTCTGGAATGAAACAGGAACAGAATAATTCCTGATGAGTCAAATGTGACGTACAGAGATGTGACCGAGGAACCTGTCCAGAACCAGAACCAGAACTAAAACCTCCAACAAAAACATCAATGACTCTGTTGGTCTTTGATCGGCAGAAATCAGAGGGAGAACGTCCTGAAGTTGTTCAGTGACAACACTGAGGAGGTGTTCGAGGACATGAGGAGGTTCTCAGAGACATGAGGAGGTGTTCGAGGACATGAGGAGGTTCTCAGAGACACGAGGAGGTGTTCAAAGACAGGAGGAGGTTCTCAGAGACACGAGGAGGTGTTCGAGGACATGAGGAGGTTCTCAAAGACACGAGGAGGTGTTCAAAGACAGGAGGAGGTTCTCAGAGACACGAGGAGGTGTTCAAAGACAGGAGGAGGTTCTCAGAGACACGAGGAGGTGTTCGAGGACAGGAGGAGGTTCTCAGAGACACGAGGAGGTGTTCCACCCACCTGGTAGGCATCCAGCTGCTGCGCCGTGAAGATGCTCTGCTTACTTCCCATCCCGGAGCAGCAGGTCCATGGCTACAGCCTGGAGGGCTTTTTTATGGAGGGCAGTTCAGATATGAAATCCTGGCACAAAAGGAGGCCGGAGCCAAGGAGGAGATCGGGTGTCGGGTCGCAGCCGGGCCCTTTGGTTGCCTCTATAATGGCAGCAGTTTATGGTTCTGTGTGCTGAATAGGAGCCCGCGTGGCAGTGAATGAGGGCTGTCGTCGAGCGCCGTGCCAAGTGGTTTCAAGCCCTTTAGTGCCACGGCACGGCCAACGCCTCGCTCCCCGATCAGGTTACCGTCTGCACCCACCGCCTGCTGGGACGGCTTTTTACAGAGAAACCCTTTATTGCATCTGATTAATGCAAACGGCGAATGTTTGAGGGACACGGAGACCTGACCTGACCCCCCCACACACACACACACTCAGAGGGAAACTCAACGAGCGTCCAAAGTGTGTTGTTTTTGTCTGATGGGTGTGTTTGTGAATCATGAACGCGCTTCTGCTGAAGTTTGGCTGACAAGAGAAAAACCCATTTAGAGTGGAAACGAGAACGCGATGAAGGAAGAATGAAGACGAAGAATGACAGGTTCAATTCCCGTTACTGCAGACATCTGCAGCAGGGCTCCAGCACTGATCCAGGACCTGTCGAATGACTGAACCTGAGGTCAAAGGTCACCGAGACGACGGTTCAGATTCACTTTCCGTCCAACCTTATCGCAAAGAAAAACTTTAAGTCAAAGTAAATTAAAAAAAAAAGTCTTAAAACTTTTTAGTCAGACAGCTTCAGCTGCCCCTCTGAAGGTAACTTCGACCTCCTCACCTGCACCAGGTGACCAGCTCTGTCCTCTCAGAGCACAGCGGCGCCCTCTGCTGGGGGAACCTGGTGACAGCAGGCTGCTGTTCACCTGCTCATAATGATTATTCACCTGAATGATTAATAGTTTTGTCGATGGGATGATCATAATTCAGTTTACTCAAGAACAGCATTTTTTCATTGTTTAAAGTTTATTATGTTTATCATTTGAGCGGATTTTTCGAAAAAACAAAAATATTTTC
The DNA here is from genome assembly GCA_023969325.1 of Oryzias curvinotus. Lineage (NCBI taxonomy): Eukaryota > Metazoa > Chordata > Actinopteri > Beloniformes > Adrianichthyidae > Oryzias > Oryzias curvinotus. The sequence continues at coordinate 37,965,282 of CM043722.1, forward strand.
TGTCATTTGACCTTTATTCAAACTTCAATCCCACAGCAGGAAACACAAAATACACATTTACATTTGTGTGAATAACACATCTGTCATAAATATATATTAATATTTATGAATATTTACATATTTTACATATTTGCTCAGGTTTGCCTGTTAGCGCAGCCTCAGAGTGATGCTGGCTGTGTGTGCGTGTGCACGTGCGCGCTCATGGTCAGTGGCAGCCGCAGCTGCCAGCCACCATGTCGTTGTACTGCTTCAGCACCACGTTCTCGTCATCATCAAAGTACAGCAGGTTGATGGAGTGGAGTTTGTCCGGCACACAGCACGGCGTCTCGATGCCTCTGACCAGCTTCAGGGCGTTGATGATGGACTGGACGGTGGCGTGGTTGGTGGGCCTCATGTTCTGACCCAGGGGGAAGGGGCAGGAGCCTTTGCAGTGGTAGGCATTGTAGCCCCTCGGCGACACGATCCAGCCCGACCAGCCGATCTCCTCGAAGTCCACGTAGAGGGGCAGGCGCTGGCAGGGCTTGGACACGCCGGGGTCCTCACTGTAGTCCACCGAGCGGGCGGAGCGAGAAGACGGAGAGGACATGGGGAGCTGGGGGAGGGTGGAGGTGGACTCCCCAGAGTCTGAGGGAGGAACCGAGACGTCAAACATGTTTTATCTCTACAGGACGACGGCGTGAGCAGGCATCGTGACAGTAAACCGGAACTTATTGGTTCTGTTGGAATCCCTGCACTCTTAACCCATGTGCTGTCTTGTGGGGTCCAGATGACCCCCCCCCCCTCCCAACGTTAACGTGCCTTGGACAGCACAAGGGTTAAAACACTGGGGTTATTTCTTCACCCCAGTTTCTGGGTTAACCTTCATATTGTGTTCGGATCAAAATCGGCCCATTTGCACACAACCAACACAATATAAGGGTTGGGACACATTGTTGGGTTCTAGTAGTGTCATTTGAACAAAGTTTAAGACTTTTCTGAGTTAACATAACCCAGCAAAAACGGGATCCTTTTTGACCTCAGAGTTGGGGTAAAAACAGCCCACCTGGGGTTGTTTTGGGAGTTTTTAGTGAGTGGGAAAGCCGTGGATGAATGTGGAGCTGAAACTCACCTGAGCTCTCCAGGGTGGCGGACTGACGGCCGTCGTCAGTGAAGAGGACCAACATGGGCTGCTTGCTCGGGTGGTGGTGGCGTCCTGAAGCGAAGCGGATCAGCTTCAGGTCCATCTGACTTCCCCCCAGAGTCTGAACCACCACATGGAGCCTCAGGTTACTGCCTTCCTCTGTCATCCAGGACCGAACCTTCAGCAGAGCCGCTGTTAGAACATGTTCACGGGCTCCAACGTGTGAAGATGAGGAGATGCTTACGGCTGGAGTGATGGTGAAGACCTCCCAGCCGGAGGAGTGAACAGGGAGGAGTCTGGCGGACAGCAGCTTCTTCTCCTGCGTGCTGCTCTCCATCAGCTGGTAGATGCTGACCTGAAGGACACAAACGCGCAGCATGAGCAGAAACAGTGACGCAGCCCCGCAGCTCGGACCTGGCCTGAAGCTGTCCGGACCTGGCAGAAGTGGTGCCGGTTGATCGTCGGCGGGGCCTGAGGTCTGAGCTTGAACAGATGAAGCTCCGCCGTGAGGATCTTCTCGGTTTTTGCGACACTCGACAGGTTGAAGCGGAACTCCACCTGCTCACTGCGCACTGCAAAGACAAACAAAGGGGCCGTCAGAACCCGCAGGAGCACCGGGACGCAGCGTTTGCCTCTCCGAGCTTACGTCTGTCATAGAAGCTGCGCACAGTGTTCCCCTCCAGGAGGGAGGGGTCTCTGGTCACGCCGTCCACATCCGCCACAGTGTTGTACAGATCCAGCATGTACTGGGGCGGCTGCTTGTGTCCGTGGACGGCGGGGGGGTCCTCCATGCCAAAAACTTCCAAAAGTCTCTTGATGGCTGCAGAGCGAACTTCCTCTGACTCGGCATCGGCGGGAAAATGGTTGACAGGGTGCCGAGGAGAAGGGCGCGCGGCGGCGGCGCACAGGAGCGCGCACAGGCTGATCAGGAAGGGCCGCATCTGTGCGCTTGGATGAGCAGATTCCCGGACGGCTGGAGGACGCAGCTCAGAGTCGGAGAGTTTGACCAGTCCTGGAGGCTGCAGACTTTATATGAGAGCCCCCCTCGGTCCCTCCAGTGCCCCCATACCCTCAGTAAACAGCAGTAAAGATGCTATTTGGCCGCTAATGTAAATCAGCAATCAGCGAATGTAAAGGAACACTAATGGCGACGTTAACACGTCCATTGTCTCCGCGTCTGGCAATAAAAGCTCAAATCCAGGAGAATCAACGTTTCTGCAGATGCTTTTCTGTGGAGCAGCTGCTGCGCTGTGGTGTAACGTGCTTCCAGCACCTTGAGGAATCTTTTAAACAAGGGAAATGTCGATTTGAAGACAGAAATTGAGCCGGGGTTGACTTCCCGGAGGCCGAAGCTATTGGTGGGAGGTGGGTTACTCTCAAAGGAATCCATTAATCTACAATAATGGATTCATTGTTTTAGGTGGAAACCAATTACGCACCGATGCCAGCTGCACTTTGAGATATTTACATAACCACTTCACGCCTCATGGAGTTTTGGCACAAAGATGCGGATCTTTTTCTCTGTTCCGGTGCGTTTTTACGCATCAGATGTGTCCAGGAGGCCTGATCTTAAATGAAACACAGGCTCCAAAAACGTTATTTCCTGTTTTCATTTCAAAAGTCTTTATAATTTTCGTTCTTTCTTTTTTAAGGAACCTATGTTTTCTCATCTCTGCGCACTGTTACGCATGCGCTAAAGACCTGGTACCTGAGGCAGTTTCCTCTCTCTAATAAGCTTTTTGGAGATCAAAGCTTTATTTCGCCGCGACACTTCGCGGGAAAACAAGAAAAACTCGGGATTAAACAGAAAACTGACGGAAAATTGTTGCTTCACACATCCGCCCCAACACGAAGAGCTGAGCACCTGCGCGCGCGCTCTGCACGTGCTTCTCCTGCATGTTTTCCCCTGTTCTTTTAAACATTCTCTCTAAACCGAGCATGATGAACCTTTAAGGTGTTTTCATCCATCAGACATTCTGGATAAAAAAAACACGCCTGTTTATAAAAAGACAACAACCTGCAGCTCAATAAATCTGATTGTATTTCTGACGTCAAAAGAGGAAAGGTAAAGAATCCCATTTACTTAATTACGTTCAGATATTGTACTTCAGAGTACTGACTAAGCAGTACTTTTTACTTCCATGGTGGTAGAGTTAAGGTTGACGTGTTTAGTCTAATAACAACATAGTACTTTTTGAATTTTGTGTGTGATTTGAGGAAATGATGTGGATTATGTTTAAACGTTCTCAGCTTCTGTGACGACCACTGACTACGGTCACCCACAGACACGCACGCGCGTACACACATCAGGTAAATAGTCTTTGATGGATCTGTTGTCTGAAAAGATCATCATAAAAACAAACAGTAAAATAGTTTTCTTATATTTATATACAAAAGTATGATTTCTACATATATTACAAATAATACAATAATATTTTTAGGTAGAACATTCTTAATATTATATGGGGAGGGGTCTGGTGGCCAGTCTGTGGAGGAGTTGAGGGTGTCCAGCAGAGGGCGCTGTCCTAGGAGTGGCAGAGGCAGGAGGTGATGGACAGGACGGTGCGCGGCTGCGCGTGATGGTCCACTAAGCTGTGGATCTCGTAACCTTCAGGCACGCATGAGCTGGACTGAGGTTCCGACCACAGATAGCAGCTTTCTGGATCTGATGAACCTCTGCAGCACAGAAAAGAACCAAAGTCATTGGAAGAACGGCCCGTCCCTCAGCAAACGACTAGTTTGGTTTTGGTTTGAAATGGTTTATTTCAAGCAATCAAGTAGAAACAATACACAAAAGCAATACAATCATCAGTTATACATTCATACAGTAACTAATCAAACTTAGGATAATTAGACATATTAATAAATATTGCTTAAAGGGAGTGGAAGGAAGTGAACTTATATAATCCCACCCCGTTATACCGTAACCATTTTATTACATGATTTATCAATATCCGGTTCCCAGTTTTTATCAGACAGAATTAAGAATCATAAAGTATCAATAAAGCACATGACAAAGAGGAATTACTTAATTATTATGTTAAAAATAACTATTTTAGAAATCAACATGGCAAATGCAGATCAGTTATCTAAAATATAATAAAATAAAATATAATACTAGTCTATTTAAGTTAACTACGGCTGGGTCTGAATTCCATCTCTACTCACTACATAGGGCGTTTACCAGTTCTAGTGCTGTCTAATTCTACAATTCCAACATCCAGAGGCCTAGAAACTTCCCAGAAGTCTCTGAAAAACCAGTGTGCATTCATGCTCAATAGATCAGCAAATATAGACCACAATGCATTGCGTCTGAACATTTTTTTTTACAAAAAAATGTATTTAAATGTATTTTTTAATAAACCATCAAAGACAGTGGACTCATAAATGAACGCTCATATCAATGAGATTTTAACTTCATGAAATCGATGACGTCACATCCGCCGTTTAAAAAAAGGAGTTAGCGTGGCGTCTGAATAGCTTCTAAAATCTACAGCAGGGGGGTCAAACTCATTTTCACTGAGGGCCACATCAGCATAGCGGCTGTCCACAAAGGGCCAGATGTAACTTATACATGAAATTAAATGTAATTAAAAGTAAACGTAACTACTCCTTAATGTTAAATAACTCATTATTTATTGATTATAACGTTTTAAAGTGACGACTACAGCTGCATAGAAAACAAATGTTTGCTTGTTACTTTAGCATAAATCCTTTTACATTTAATTCTGTCAGGTTAGGTTATATGGACAGTGTTTAAGTCCTGATGTATAACTGCACAATCTGATATTTCAAGTCTGATTCCCCCTAGATATGAATAAATACACACCAATTTGTATTTTTTATTTTAAGAAATTAAAAACTTTTCTGCTCTCACGGGCCACATGAAATGACATGGGGGGCCACATTTGGCCCCCGGGCCTTGAGTTAGACATGCGTGCTCTACATAGTGCCGCACTGTATAGTTTTTAAGGGGTTAGGGCATACAAGTCTTCTTAATCTTTACTAAAGGTGTTACTTTTTATATACTACCTATAGATTGTAAACTTGGAATGCTCCAATTTAGTCTGAGGTCGTGTTCCGTTCATGTACTCCTGTATGTTCTGAGTTTTACAGTTTTAGTGCAGTGAAGTCAGAGCACAGCGATCTCTGAAGCTCTGAGGAGCATTTGGTCAGGAACATCAAACGAGGATGAGGGTGAAGGTGTCAGAGCTCACAGGCTGTTGTCATGGGGGGTGGGGGGGGGTTCGTACTTACCTGAGAAGGCATCGGTTTCCTGTGGAGCAGCCTCCCAAACATCTGCCCACGTCTATTTCCTGACAAGAATTAGCAGAACAGAGAGGAGAATCAGCCTCAGCTGCTCACAAATATTGACCCAGTTGAGTCTGAGAGCAGCTTCACGTGTTGGGGGCTTTGGTTCAGCGGCTGACACCATTGGTGTTTACCAATATTCCTCTCTGACTTGTGTTCCACAAACACGGAAGACGAGCAGTAGAAGGAACCGTTTGCAGCTCTGAATGGATGGAAATGAGGAAGTCACAACCAAAATCTGTCTTCACAGCCAGATGTAGGCATGGACAAGGGGGGGGCAATGCCCCCTTAAATGCTGTAACTGTACCCCTCCCCAAAAAAAGAAAACTGTCATGGCAGGCCCGCAAAAATCTACAATTAACTAAAGAAACAAAAAAGACAAAGAATGAAAACAAACAACAACAAATAGATAAAAGACAAAAAGCATAAAGATGCACAGACAGACAACAACCGGTCTCCTGCATGCGCCCGTCCCAAGCCCGGAAAATGCAGAGAGGGGTGTCAGGAAATGTATGAGACACTATGGGACAGATGAACTAATAATGGCTTTCTACACAGTTTAGGGGCTCAGGGGGGGTGACACCCCAAACTCTCAGCAGACCCAGATTTGACCCCCCAAATAGTCTCCCTGCACACTATAGTGCCGCTGGCTCAGTCCAGGCCTGCTTTGATTCTTCAGTCTAATGAAAACTGACGGTTTTGTGTCTGAAAGCAGAAAAACAAAAATCTGGGGGGTTTTCCACTAAAAGGCCTGAAGGTTCTGTTCAGGAGCGACCAGATCCGGCTTTTCACAGCCCGGATGTCATCAGGAGGAAGACGACAGGCTGTCTGATGAATAACCCCCCCATTGCAGTCTGACACCCGGCTGAAAACCCCCTTCCTGTCTGCTGGATCACAAAGGGGTGTGAAGTGCCGTTTCTCTGGGGTCAGATCCTTCTGATCCAGCAGGAATAATTCATGAAGCTCCGTTTGGAGACGGATGAGGCGGAGTTTGGGAACGTTTTCACTCACTCTGAGCTTCTCCTCTTTGACTCCGTCCTCATGGTGGACCATTTCGTAATAATATTCCACATGGGGGACCCTGTAGCAGGTCTCCTTCAGCTCACAGTCCACCACAGTCTGGACCTGCTCCACCCTGTTGGGGGTTTCCACCAAAACCGAGTCAAACTTGGTGGGGAGGCAGGAGAATCCCTCTGTGGATGGAGACGGAAACAGCCTGAGATGAAGGAGCCTGCGTGAACACCTGCTGGGTCACCTGAAAACACACCTGGGGAGCCCTTGGAGCGGGAGCACCCCCCCACGTCCAGGACAGCCTCGTGGGGGGTGTCAGAGTAGTAGGTCTTGAGCGCGGGCACGCGCATGCACTGGCTGAGCCGGACCTCGCAGTGGCACTCCTGGATGACCTCCACCTCCCGCGGCCCCTCGAACAGGAGCACGCGCTCCACGCGCACACCCGCCGCCGCGCACACCTGGTTCATCCCGCAGGAGGGCAGCTGGTTGTGTGGCGGCGTGCTCTCCGGGGGAGGGGGGCCACGCACCCTCCTCTGCATTCAGACAGCAGAAAGAGTTTTAGTCCTAAATGTTGAAGATTTCCCATTACAAGCAGGAAATCTGAAGTCACAGCGCCCCCTGTGGCTGCGGGGGGAGCAGTCAGAGGTCAACCCACCTTCTTGCTCCTCAGGAAGTCCAGGACGGACCAGGGCTGCTCCTGCAGGCCTCGTGCTTGTGAAGATCCCCCCGCTGCTCCGCAGTGAGGCCTGCACAGGCCGACATCCACGCTGACAGGCCCCCCGGAGATGTCTGAGGGGGAGACGAGAGGTGAAGAACCTGCAGAACCCAGACCGGCTCCATCTGACAGCAGAACCCGCTGGATGCAGAAAATGAAGCCCCCACCATGATGACGATTCTCTACATGCTGTCTCCAAATCAAAATATCCATTTTCTGCTTTGAGTTTGTTTCTCCACAAAGATCCCAGAGATGTGGACAGAAGGTTCTGGACTGGAGCGGTCCGGTCCGTCTCACCTTGTCCGATGAACACAACGTGGCTCTGCCTCCTGCAGCACGCTCGCTGCGTGAAGAGGTTTCTGTGGTCACTGGGTCTGCTCAGCACGCCGCTCACTGACAAACACACAAAAAGAAAGTCACTTCAGACGAGCTTCAGGCTGTTTTTCTGAGCAACTTCTCTCGGTTCATGTGGAAAATCCTTCCTTTTGTGTTCAGAAAATGGCCTCGTTTGGCATCACTGCAGGATAACCTGAAGCAGACGGATGGAGTCCACAGCAGGAAAGAACAGACTTACGGCTCAGGAGGAGGAGGAGATGCTGAGGTGCATCCATGACGTTTGGCTGAAGGTTTCTGCTCCGGACTACGCCTCTGCTGACTGATGCCCCAGAGCTTATATAGGACGCGGCTTTTGCCCCAAACGTCACCCAAAGCCCAGCTAATCACATTTCCATGCTGAAAGCCTCAGAGGCCGCCAGCACTTCAAAGGACGCGTCCCAGCGTCTCCGTTTCTGCTCCAGAAGAACCCCGGCGTCTCCAGAGGAGCTGAGCTCCCACTAATGAGGAGCTTAAGTATCCTGGAGCCCCGAGGGCTCGCTCGTTCAAAGGCTTTCGTCATCTTTATCTCAGGGGGAAGGCGTTTAGCACCTCGGACTTAAAACAAAACCGACCCAAACACATAAACAGGATCAGCATGGGGGGGCCTCACCTTCACAGAGCTCCAGCACCTCCGTGTTTATTCAGCCTCACACCAAATGGCCGGGCCTCCTCCCTTAAACCCCACCTTCTCTTGTCCTCGCAAAAGGAGGAGCAATAGAGCAACATATGATCCAGAAGCTTCAGAAACGGGTTTGTCTTTTCAGAAGTCTTCGTCTTAAAGCTACTTTTGAGAAAATATTTGCTTTATGATCTTAGTATTTATGGTGGAGCGGTCACGCCTGAATCAAGGCCGTTCCTTTGATGTGCTGATTTTATCTCCTCATTTCACTCAGATTAATGGATCAGACGCCCCCCCCCCCATCCTGCAGCACTTTCTGGTGGAGATCATTATCATTATCCAACAAATGTCACAGAGATTTATGGAGATCCTGCAGAAATGTTGGTTTCCGTTCCACAGACACGAGATTTCCTTCTGCCAGTGTTTGGTTGTGGTCCTGAGAGCGTGAGGCGTCTTTGTTTCTGTGACCAGACGTCCTGAGAGGTGTCACAGTGTCTCCAATCCAGTTAGCAGGAAAAGTTCTAAAAAAACAGACTAGAAGTATGAAAAAAGTCGCCACAGATCACATCATTAATGACTTCTAGACAGGATTTTTATATATATAAAACAGAAGCAACAAATAATTATTTCTGAATATTCTCAAATATTCAGAAAAACTTATTTCTGTTTTTAGGTCACCTTTTCTGAGACCCACTGACTTTTTTAAATGTCGTTAGTTTTTTGTCCATAAGTTTTCATTGATGAATTCTTTCCCTTTGTCTTGTTGAATGTCGCTGGACGCAGCCTTCCTCATCACATGAACGCCATCTTTACCTTTCCTCCTCCATCCGTCCTGGCTGGAGACTGTCCCGGAGCTCCGCACATGCTCAGATGTCTGTCGGATTATATCGAGGCCCTCATAACACGAGAAGCTGATTATGACTGTCAGACGGTCTCATATCCAGTCTGGAGGTGGCTGTTGAGCCTGACAGGAGCTCACACTTGTGTTATTGCGGGCCGTCTGTGGCGAGGCTCGCCGTCTGGGTCAGCCAGTCCTGGCGGGACCCGGGACACCCGGTCACACCGGGGGCCAGCACGTAACCATATCTGGAACTGAAGCATATCTGCTCAAATACACCTTCAGCACAACCAACAACTTTGATTGAAATCTTCATCCTTGAAGCCAAAGTTCTGCCGATGTTTGTCAAAACCTTCATCGTGGATGCTTTTGAAGATGAGTTTGCATTTCTGGCCCCAGATGCAGCTACTTTCTTGTGACCTTCTTGACCTCTACAGTGATTCTGCTGTCTGCAAAGGTAATCCCCTCTGCGCTCCGTCGCAGGAGCTGCATTTGTGTCTATAGGGGCTAAAGTCACGTCCAGAGACGTTCTGTCTGCATGGGAGGAGTCCAACAGCCAGGGATTACCAGGCGTTGTGCAGAGGTTGTGGATTATATTCCAGGAGACGGCAGAGACAGAGCCGGTGAGAAGGAGCAGCTGCATTACGCTGAAAACTTTGAGCTCTTTGTTTTCGATGCTCACAGATGGTTTGAGCTGAAATTATGTCCAAACGTTCTGAAGGACCTACTTTCACTGAGATTTCTGTTTTGCCGTGTTTTCCTGTGATCTTGTCGCATTTGTGAGAAAATTGACGTCTGGCGCGTCGGATGGGAAGGATGTACTGCAGCAACAAAAACATCAACACAGAGAAGAGCAAGAGGAACGTCACCAAGAAATCATGTGAGTGGAAAGGCATCTCTGCAGGTTCTAGCTTCAGTCTGAACGTGTCTTCATCCTCAGGGGCTCGTCTGAAGACGTCCCCATGGCCTGAAAAGAGCGTCGCTTTGGAAAACCAAAATGAAAACAGAAAGATGGAGACAAAGCTGTTGGAGGATGAGGAGGCGGTGCAGGGCACGGTCTTTGGGAAGGCCTTGTACAATCTGACCCATTCGGACCGGGTGATGGACGACCTGATATTTGGACGGCGGGTGGGCTTTTACGAGCTGAGAGGGGAGATCGGCTCCGGCAACTTTTCCCAGGTTAGATTGGGAATTCATGACCTGACGAAAGGTGAGACTTTCCTTCCTACTTTTTCCTTCTTTTTGATTCTTTTCTGAGTCGCAGCTTCACGGATCGGGTGGAACACGTGGACGGTTAGTCGTCACAGGGTCACACGGTCACAGGGTCACAGGGTCACAGGGTCAAAGGGTCACGGGGTCAAAGACAGACGGCTAGTGTCCGAATTCCCTCACTACTCTCTAACCGCCAATAGAGTGCAGGACAATCCAGTGACATGGATTTTAATCTGACTCATGATCACGACTTATTTTTTTAATCGCCAAATCGATTTGCTGCAGTAAAAACCTGATAAATATGAACATTTTACAAAGACTCTTTCATGAATCCACCGTGTTCTGATGAGGACAACGTGGAGGATTCATCTTTCATTCATCTTCATTTAAATACCTTTTTTCAAATGACAAACAACACTATGCATTGTAGTCTATATTCATCCACACTGGTCTATTACAGAGACACCCCCCCAAAAACATGACGAACGCCCTACATAGGGCACTAATGAGTGAATTTGGACACAGCCCAAACTGCCCTGTAGCCACACATACGACGCCTGTGTGTTATTGGAATGCCGCAGTTAAGGAACGTCCTCATAGAAACGTGATTTGAAGCCTTTGGACCGCTGGGTTTGCAGAAGGATGCTTTTATTTGATGTCTCCTGACGGTCAGAGTCACATGTCTGATGTCAAATCCAGGCTTGAGATGAATGCGCAGAGATGCTGACATAAACCCTTGTCAGTCTGGGTCATTCCACATGTCAGAAGACGTGGTTAATCTCATCAACCAGCAACCCAGTAATCCATAACATTTCCCGCCATCTCACCTTGTGTGTAGCGCCTGAGCCACGCCGGTAAGCCGCTCTGCTGTTGTAATTCACAGGCTTACATCTGCATGGACAGGAAGTCGATGCCCAGCATGTCTGATCAGAGGTAGAAGAAGAAATGAGCTGACGGCTTGTCTGTGTCTGCACCCGACAGAGAGAGTGGCGGTGAAGGTCCTGGATAAGGAGCGCCTGGGCCAACCGCTGCACGCCCTCTGTGCCTCTGAAATCACCTGCATGGTGAGGCTTTCCCACCCCAACATCGTCCGCCTGTATGAGGTGGTGGAAACCTTCAAGAGGCTCTACCTGGTGATGGAGTACGCCAGCGGGGGGGAGCTGTTCACCCGCGTCAGCACCAAGGGACGCCTGTCAAACCTGGAGAGCAAGCTGGTGTTTTCTCAGGTCCTGTCTGCGGTGAAGCACATGGTGAGCCCACAGCACACATTACTTCACTGACCGACGTCCGTGCACACGCATTTCTGCTGCTCCAGTCCAGCTGTTGAGCTACGTTCACACTGGATGAGTAGGGAGGGGCTTCCTCTTCTTTTTCTACTGTTTACTGTCCGTCTCCTGCAGCTGGTGGGAAATATCAAAGCGGTGTAAATCTGGACTTTTTCTGTCACAGATCTATTTCCAGAAAAGAAAGACTTGGTGTCCCAGAATTCCACAAGCCGCTATTATTCATTTCTCCTCCATGATGACTTTTCAAACGTTAATGCTTCCATCAGTGGTAAAGGACGGCATCAAAGCGTCAAAATCTAAGCCTTGGATTGGTCAAAGTTTAACTGGTTTAACTTTCTTTGCTTCACGTTTTGTACAAGAGCCCAAAAATGGACATAAAAACTGGCATATTGAGAGTTCTGAAGGCAGAAGCCCAAAATGCATGTAAACACATGTTTACACAGACTTTTCATTGGAAGTGGTCGTCTGAACCGAGCCTGGTGTGAACATAGCATGAAGCTGATCTTTGTGCAAAGACATGAAGGAACGTTCTGCTGCTGACGTTCTGGTCTGCAGCTGCAGCCTGAACACTCAGACTCCAGCTCAGATCTGTTTTCACACTTTTATTCTGACTTCTCATAAAAGTTCCAGCTGTTTTCTAAACTCTCTTTCTTTTCTCTGCTTCCAGCATGATAACAATATCGTCCACAGGGACCTGAAGGCGGAGAACGTCTTCTACACCAGCACCTTCTGCGTAAAAGTTGGGGACTTTGGTTTTAGCGCATCCTGCTGCTCCACCGACGTCCTCCACACCTTCTGCGGCTCTCCGCCTTACGCCGCTCCGGAGCTCTTCAAAGACAGAGGTTACATCGGGCAGTATGCGGACATGTGGGCTCTGGGGGTTCTGCTGTACTTCATGGTGACGGGGGCCACGCCCTTCAAAGGTTCCAACACCAACAGGCTGAAGTGCTGCATCCTGCAGGGCTCCTACTCCATCCCAGAGTACGTTCCTCCGCCCTGCCAGGAGATCATTAAGGGCCTCCTGAGGCCGGTTCCCATCGACCGCTACACCACAGCACAGCTCATGAAAAGTGAATGGTTGAAAGGCATCGAGTATCCCCAGGCCTACCCTCCCCACAGGCCCACGCCCTCTGACCTGGTTGACTCCAACCGCATCCTCAGCTCAGAGGAGTTGAGCGTGAAGGCAGTGATGGAGGACATTGGAATCACGGATGCTCATCTTCTCAACAACCTGGATGTGCGGAGTCCCATCACGGGGACCTACAGGATTTTACTCCACCGCATCCAGAGGAGGAGCTCGGTGGAGGCTGCTGGCTACAGCCAGGCCTTCCTGAGGGGGTCCCAGACCAGATTCAGGCAGAGAGCGGGCTCAGACGGTCTGCTGATGAAGCGCCACTCTGTGGTCTGTGTCCTCATGTAGTTCCTGTTCAGGAAGCAGAAAAGCTTCCGTGAGCGCCGGAAACATGCTCAACCTCAGTGGAAACGACACGTGAAGCTCGTTTGCTGCTCTGACGCTGAATATGGAAACCCTTCAGCTGAAAGTGGAGGGAGTCCGTCTGCGTCGTCACCTGAGCTGAAGACGAAGACGTGAAGGTCTCACACCGTGCAGATTCCTGTGGATCCCATGACGACACTTGGCGTCACGCTCCAACACAATGTTGGCGTGTGAGGCGCTCACAAACCCACTGAGCGTGGCAGAAGCTTCCAGATTTGATCTTTTCATCACAAGATGGAAAAATCTAGGTCACATGAATGTTTTGATTTATCAATCAGTGAATTGTTAGACAGGAATGGAAATGCTGGTTCAGCTAAAAAAGAAACATAAAAGCGTTCAGTAGAATAAAAAGCGAGACGTGTCAGAAATCTGAAGACATTTAAATGAATGAGTGTAGTCAGTGAAGCTGTAGAGCTGCGTTATCATGATGGAGAATGTAAATGTGTCACTTCTTAGCTCAACGCGTTTGATTAACAACATACTATGTTCAGGGAAACAGACCGTGCGCCGCCAGCTGTAAAAACACGTTATCCATCCAATAAATGTTTTTTCTGAGCATCTTTATGGCGGGAAATATTCTGATGTTCCGATTTCACAACTTCCTTAAAGGTTATTGATTGATATCAGCTGTGGAGACAATAGATTCATTATTATTAGTGCTGCTGCCACACAAACCTCTGTGACTTCCTTCAGAGCCCCAAAAAAGCCCCTTAAGGTTTTGCCTCAAAGCTGCTGTTGCCCCCAGTTGACCCCACTCCTCGCCTGCAAAATGCCCATCCGCCCCAACCGGACGCCGTGGGAAAGGGACAGCATTCACAGACTGTAAGGTATTGATATTAAGCATTACTAAAGCTCAGTTCTACCTTTGCGAAAAATAGATCCAAACGTTTCATTAGTGATGTTTTTGATAGAAAACAACAGGAGAATAATCGTTGGCACAAGAATCTATTTAAATGCATTTATCAGTCATTTCAGGTGTCCATCAATTTCCTTTGCAGGTGATGTCTTGGTTATTATCTTGTATTTGTCGAGCCATCTATCACTGTTGCCCTAGAGCAAGTTGGCAGCGTGTTGAAACGCTTCACGGTGGATAAAAGATTCTTTGCTTGTGCATCTGGGTTCACGTGTTCACATCTGCAGAGAGAAGATGGCAGATCTGCCAGAGGAAGGTGCCAAAACTTTTCCTTTAATCAACAAACAGAGGAGTCATCCATCTCTCCACTGAGACACTCTCCTCGCTCTGCCTCGCTGCAAAAAGAAGCGTTTGCATGGATTTGATCTCCTGCAAGCCCGAAAAGCCTTCCCTTCACCGAGAAGAACATGCAAACGAATGAGCAGAGATGCAGGTTTTTGTTTCCTGAAAGTCTCTGATCAACATCCAAACCCGTCTGTGGAAGCTGCAGAAACATTTCTGCACCAACAGCAGTGATTGAGTCAGCAAAACACGCCGTTTTAATCTTTATTACTGCCGTTTTTTGTCAGTTCAGATGTCTCTTAAGGTGGAACTAATTACACACCAGCCACGCTTTATCATTGAGCTTTTATTTATTGTTTGATTGATGTTCAAAAGCTAAAAACTTGAAGTTGAAACATTTATTAGTTTTCACAAAGTTAGAACAAACACCAAAAGAAACACAGATAATGTAAAAAGACACTTTATTGATCTCGTTACATTTTCATACTGTAATAAAAAAATATGTGATAAGCTGGATAAAATAAAGACAAGTGAAGAGAGAACATCGTCATTTCTGTGGCACACCTGTCAGAATGAACAGCTGAAGAGGTCAGATCACAAAGAGTTCCACAAACAGATGATCATCAGAAAGCTTTTTCCTCATCCGATTCTGGTTGTGACACATGAAAGCAGCCATGTGGTTATGAGAGCTTCAAAAGTCCGGAACAAAGTTCTGCTGGACTCCGACCCGCCTCTGACCTCTTTTATTGCAGAGTGAAAGCAAAAGCGGCCTCCCCACCTGCCTTCCAGAAAGACGCCATAAAACAAGAACAAACGGCCTGTTGCTCAATCATCAGATAGTGAGAATTGGTGGATGAACAGCGGCAGCTGCAGTAAACCTTCACCCTCAGCCTTTTCTTGAAAGTTGGCGGAGCTGTAAAGAATAAAGACATCCGAACATCAGCCTGACGTTTTTGTAGTTGTTCGTCCAGTCATCTGACCAAAGTGAGCGTGGCCGTTACCTTCCTGGAGTCTCTGGGGATCGGTTTGGCGCTCTTGGCATCAAGGTGCTCCTTCAGCGTCACGGCCCACTGCTCATTTGGGTTGGCACAGATCATCCGACCCTTCTTCATGATGAAGCTATGCAGCCAAACGTTCTAGTTTAGCAACAATGTCCTGCTGTCCAATTGTCCAAAGTTGTATACGTCTTTGTATGAATGTATAGCTGCTGATTGTATTGTGTTTTGCATTATTCTTGCTTTGATTGCTTGAAATAAACCATTTCAAATCAAATCAAACAAGGGGAGAGTATGGAGTCTGAGGAAACGGACATGATGGTGTTTGAGCACTCACACGAGGGCAGAGATGTTGCAGCTTCCATCTGCCTTCTGGATCTTGTAAGCTATGGCGTGTTTTTGAGTGTTGCGGCTGAGTTTTCTGACATACTTCAGACAGCAGTCATCGTAGGACACTGCAAGAGCAGACGGTCATCAAAACCCCATCAACAAACGCAGAACAATCCCAGCCGTCAGTGAAGGAGACGAGAGCAGAGCGTGAAGTCCAAAGCATCCAAACAGACCATAAACCTCCCCACCAGCCCTGGTTTTATCGTTCTGCTCTTTATTGCATTGAGATATGCGAGACAGCGCGCTGCTCTGCAGTTGTTTTCACGTCTTACCTTGTGTCGCTGCGAGACAGACACAGCACAGGATGAGCAGAAGGGACAGGGCGTGGAACCTCATGGTTAAATCTGCAGGAAGACACGAAGACTCTCAAAACATGAGAGCGGTTCCCCTCTCCTGCCCCTCTCCTGCCCCTCACCTGCAGGTCTCACCTGGGACGCCACAGTTGTGGTGTTTCCACACAAATGTAAACCTCACTGGCAGATTTTCTTTAAAGAACCAAAAAAGAAAAAGCTCTCCAAGAACTTAGGAAAACAATTCTAGTCAGTAAAACATGTTTTCTCAAACTAAGATTATTTTGCTTTGCAATCTTTCTTCATCAGATTTTTGCTGCATTTTTCTCTGTAAGTTTTTGTAAATATTTGTATATATTTGATCTGTACTTCATTATTTCTGTCTGCAATGCTGCATCACTGAAATGTCCCCTTTATGGGACAAAAAAAGGATGATCTTTTCCTGAGTCAGAAAAGTTTAAACTTTTTCTGGAAGCATTCGGTTGTTGGATATCCATTTAAAAATAATTTCCGTGTTGTTGAACAGAAAAATCTCAGCTCCTAAACTCACAAACATGCAAACTAAGTTATGTTTTATCCTTTTCAACCAAACCCAACCTTTCTTATAATGCTTTGAACATGCATAAAAACACATTTCTATGGTTCCAAGCTTATGTGGGAGTGAGCAGCATACCTCCAGGTGGTGTTGCAGACGGCTGTGTCTCAGTCCATGTGTCTGAGCAGCTCTCAGGCGGCTCGCTCTTTTATAGGGCAGCACCTGAGCGGGCTCATATTTCCATAAACGGGCTCACCTTTGCACCTGGGCTCATCTTTCCTTTCCGTTTCAACGTTTGGATTGAGCTCAGAACGGATCGACAGCGTCTGCAGCCGACTCTACGCAGATCTTGGTGTTCTGAAAGTTTCTCGCTGTGAACAGAATGAAAATAGCTGCATCTGCATGTTCACACACAAAAGCTGCAGCAGAGCTTGCGATAAACGAATGCCTCTTTTTAGTTTTTAATTGTGCAATCATCGTTTGAAGAGACCATAATGTTAGATCTTTGGGCTTTATGGAGCTTCGTTTAGAGGCTGTAACTGGAAATCATCCACACAGAAGCCATAACTTTTCATTCGCTTTGCACCTTCAAGGCTCAATCGTCATTTATGTCACCAGATAGAAAACTAAAAGCTGTGCAGATTGAGCTGTTGCTCCCTGGAAAAAATGACTTTAACAATCAAGCTTTTGTTCTAAATGATGACAAACGTTTCAGGAGCCGAGCCAAACTGCTTTAGGCATCGGCTTGACTGGAAAAAAGTGTCAGAATTTGGATTTATTGTTCAGAAATGACTTCTTATGGAATGTTCTGAGGGAGGCCTAGTGAAACGTGCAACTTTTAACGCAGAAAAGTGTTTCTGAGGCCTCGGCAGCACAAACACTATGAAGGGGTTTCCTCATCGGGTAGAAGGGTCACCAAACAGAAAACGAGGAGCTGCAGGTCATGGAAGGAAGGTGTGTTTGTGCAGAAGATGGAAGACGGGAGTGAAGGACTTGGAGGAAGAGCTTTGAAAGTAAAGAAAGGAGTGAGGAGAAGACGAGATCGTTTCATCTTGCAGACATTTCAGAATATCAACTAACTATCTGCTGACCTATTCAAACATGTAGTTGTAGAGTTAGATAAGCTAATTCTCTCTAAGAGTTCTGGTACATTGCCTGTCCGTCCTGGGGGAGGATCCCTCCTTCAAGTGGGGGTGTCCACTGAGGTTTTTTCTTTTCTCTTAGGAGTTTTTCCATATCCAGAAGGAGGGTCTTAGGGACGTCCAGTTTAGTTTAGTCTGTTTAGTTAGCTTAACAATCAGCTGTTGTATTTCAGAACTGAAATTATGTTTTGTACATTTAGTGAAGCCTGTTGAGACCACTGTGATGAGAAAGTGGGCCATATACAGACCAAAGGTTTGGACACACTTTCCCATTCAAATGAACAGGAAGGTGTGTCCAAACTGTTGGTCTGTACTGTCAATAAAAATTGAATTGAATTCAATTGTAAAGATGAGGATGAGTAGGGTCAGACAGCAGAGGGTGGAGGTGTGAGGATGACTCTGATGGTGAGGAAGATGAAGAGAGCAGAGCAGAGGACCAAAAGGTGGAGTCCTGTGAGATTTTTAGGGTGGAGGTGAAACAGACTTTTGGAGATTCCTCCAGATGACTAAACATTTGTGAGCAACATGGTTACATTCAGAGGAAGAGAACCACAGATTTGTTTTGAAGATCTTTCTTGAGATGAACAGAGAAGGTCAGAAGGAATTTATTGGGTCTTTGTAGATCTGGAAAACAGCTACAACGGGATCCAGGGAGAAGCTGGGGTTTGGATGGGGACGTCTGGAGAAGCAGAAGAGAACGTTGGAGTTGTTCAGCACATTTATGAGAGCTGGAAGACAGCGGTGAGATGTGGTGACAATTGAAGGTAGAGGTGGGACCACACCAACAACCAGCTTTGAGCTCCTTCTTGTTTACTGTGGCGATGAACAGACTGACAGATAAGCCTAGACAGGAATCTCTGTGGATCATGAAGTTTGCAGATGACACTGTGATCTGTAGTGAGAGCAGTGGAGGAACACCCAGTGACTCGGATGCAAAAACAGGAGGCAGAGCAGGACGTAGCAGTGATGAAGAGGCTGAGGTTCTCTTTGGGACCAGGATGGATCATTAAATCCATCAGAGGATCAGATCATGGTAGATGTTATGGAGATCCATGCAGGGACTCAGGTGGAGATGTTTGGACATGATAAGAGGATGATGTTGGTAAAAAGATGCTGAGGTTGGAGCTACCAGGAAGGAGGAGGTTCATGGATGAAGAGGAGCTGGAGGTGGACGGTGCCTCCATGAGGGAGCAGCTAAAGACAAACCACTAACTAACACAGGCCGCATTTCCAGATCCAGAAGACGCAGTTCTTCCTGTTTGGTCCTGACATCAGCGTGATGTGTTGTTTTTAGAGGGGTTCCAGCTCCCTGGGATCTCACTTTTTTGAGGAAATTTGATAGTGCGGCTCAAGTTTGTGTTTTTGTTAACACAATCTGTCAGGTTGCAGTGAAGCAGCACGTTAAAGTTTTTTCGCTTTCTGTGCCGTTGCGGATCAGAGACCAACTGGTTGCAAATTCAAAACACTGTTCATGTTCTCTGAGAGGATTGTGGGAATGCATAACAAACGGCTGACAGACTGGGTTTGACATGATTTATTCACCTATTGCTTCAGCTTCATACAACTCTGGTCTTGTTTTGTTTGCGACTTTAACCGCAGCCACAATGAAGAGAACATTATTTGGCAAGACAAACTGCATCTTCTTGTGAAAAATAGAAATTAAAACTGTCGGTGAAAATCCCCGTTCTTGGCCAACATTTCCAAAAAAATCCCAAAGGATTAATCGCACTTTCATTTGTCATAATAGTTAATGGTCCGACGTTGCATGAAGATGCATTGTGTAGCCGTCAGTGCTCTTTTCAGACAGAATGAAGTGGAGTTTTATCGTTTAATGAGTGTTTGAAAGAAGGAGCCATTCATCAGACTGTTTTTGGAACAATAAGGAGTAAACTAAACAAGTGAGGAGCTGCAGACTGAATGAAGGCGCTACTTTTCATCACATTGGTGATTCATCACTATGACCTGTACTCGTGAACTGGACAGCCTTCTTTGGCCACACAGAGATGTATATATCAGGGACTCATTGGGGAGGCTGCATGGTGGTAGAGTGGTTATCACCCTCAGCGAGGAGGCCCTGGTTCAAATCCTGGCTGGGTCATTTCTGAGAGGAGCTGCATGATCTCCTTGTGCATGTGTGGATTTTCCGCCCAAAGTCTTAAAAACATGCTTCATGGGTTAAAGGGTGACTCTACATGCCCAGGTGTGCATGTGCATGTGTGTGGCCCTGCAACAGGCTGGCGACCCGTTCAGGGTGAGCCACGCCTTCTTTCCCTGGTTGGGTCAGAGAAAGGAAGACGGCTTCTTTTCAGTATCGGGGATCCTCTATGAAGGACATTTTTAATTACAGGATCTCACAACTTTAGCCGCAGTTACACGTGCAAAATGTTTCAAACGGGTCAAAGATCGGAATAGAATCCAACCGTGTACATGGACCCAGAAAAACGTTTTCCGATTATAACAAACGTTTACATGGGCCACACTTTCGGTTGGAATAAACCATTTGGGCATGCGCTGTACTCTTTAAAGTACCGGAAGAGGAAATTAGTTCTGCTGTAAGCAAGCTGAGCATGTAGCCACATTTAGCCTTGAATGAAAACAGAATCCATGTGGGAAACGCTGCAATCTGCATCCTGGCTGCACGTAAATATGTGGGAACAACATCAGCCTTTCTTTAGTCGAGACACAACTGGAAACACAAATCCATGTTGATTGTTTGAACGGTTTCTAAGGGCTGAGCGACATTTCTGCTTTGAAAAGCTCCGCCACAAAGCCGGTGGTGAGCTGGCGGTCCGAGCTCTGCTCGGAGACACTGTTCTCGGAGGGGAAGGGAGAGGCGAGGAGCCCGCGGGGCGAGGGCGGAGCACAGAGGCGTCCGCGGAGCAGCCGGTCGTCCTGTTTACGCTCCAAAGCCTTCTCCGGAGCAAAACACCGTCTATGCATGACGTTAAGCCAGAGCAGTAGTGACACACGATCGGAATGACATGCACATGCACAACGATTGGATCAACAATTGGCATAACCACCTATCTCCAGCGGAAAGAAATTTTCATCCGAAAGAGGCTGATCGAGGCAGAGTATTCCGAACGGCGTGTTTACATGACGCATTTTTCTTCCGATCAGGCGTTCTCTCAGATAACTTTTGTCCTCGTAAACGGAGCTTCTGTCTCTGCCTGAAACCAGAACATGTGGATATTTGGAATCTGGGCCTGTAAGCTAGCAGGACAGCATGTAAACGTAGAGATGATGGGAAGTCAGGGAAGGCTTACTCCGCTCCAACAGTCCTGTCCACAACTCAGAGGTGAATTTGAATAAACTGCTGATGCTCTGCAGAAACTATGTCCTAGAAAACAACACGGGTTTTTTTTTTTATTTTTGCTAAAAACGTCAGAATCACAATTAAAAGGCAACTGGGAACAACTTTCTTTTGTTTGTTGCTTGGACATTTCATCTAAAATATTCATGCTTCTTTGTCACAAACCCTTTTTACCCTTCGTGACCTTTGAATCTGTATTTTTACATCAATAAACACAAATCCCAGATGATTTCACCCTAATTCACCTGTTTTTAATCCCATTCTTCCACAAAGTCTAGGAGAAGGTGTTTGTCTTTGTTGCTGTCCTGCACATCCTGGGACACACAGATGGCTTTTTATTCAGAATGAATTGGTGAGAGCACTTTACCATTTTTTTTAATCTCAGGAACATAATCTGTTCCTGAGCAGCTTCACCTGCATCAAGGTGAACTACCTTTCTAACACTACAGGCCTTAAGTCAAACCTGAAGTCACCCCACTAAGCCACTTATCCCGCATTGAGCAACAGATCCCTGAGGTCCAATATCCTCACAAAATTCAATTAATGCCCCTGATCCCTTTGCTACATCCACTTATTCCTGGGGGTTTGGGGGGCCAGGAGCCCCCCCCCTGGCTAGCTTTCCATTAATCACACAGCTGAACAAACACACGACGAGGTTAGGAGAGGGGCCTGCCACACGGGGGTCCGGACGTAGCGGCGCGATAACATCTATGTGATGACGGTTCTTCACTGGTGTTCCTGCAGGTTTGGAACTTTCTCCGTCATGTGGGCTGTAGTCAGCGGGGATGAGCCGGGTCTGTCAGCTGACCTCGCCATAGACCCTCAGAACCAAACGGGAAGATTCTGCTTGATTCCCAAGGAAAAGATGCTATCAAACACAGGGGGGGGTTGTTTGTTTCCACTGAAATCCCCCCATAAGTTTCATCTTCAGGTCTCTGTTTCAATAATGTGAGAAACAGAAAGAGGAGCTCAGAGTTTCACAGAGGTAGCTTCTCATGTGTGGTGGGAATGTCATGCAGGAATGTCTGCTTTCCGAGTGGAGGAAGGATAGAGAGCTAATGCTCCTCCCCCCCCCCAATACTGCTGTGTTCGTTATGTAACGAGGATGTCAAAGGGCTCCGCTAATGGAAGGCAGAAAAAGAGAAACTGTTACGGTCTGAAGTACAAGCCAAGCTTTGCTCTGCAGCAAACATCTCAAACACATGCGGCAGCTTGTCTGACTGCAGCCTGAGGAACTTCATGCATTCATCTGTCAGGACATTTCTGTTAACATGCTTTGGTGCAGACGCACAAAAAAACTCTGCATCAAGCCTTTTCTTCACCAAAAGAAAGTCATCAGACTGAAGTACTTTTCTTCTGCTTTTTACTGTTTTGTCTTAATTTAGTCGTGTTAATGTCTGATGGAGGTTGAACATGATGAGAATGAACGTGTGAAAAGTGGAGGAGAAAAGAGGCACAGACAGAGAACATGAGCCACAACACTGTTTCAATGGAAGTATGACAAAACAACAGAGGGGCTTGAGTAAAGGTACTATGTAAACGTTTATGTAAAAAGAATGAATTCATGTTTTATGCTCTACATTAATACTTTTATTAATGGTTTTAGGTGAGCAGTGGGGTCACGTGGGCTTAACGCTCCTGGATCTACCTAAAGTGAGGTTGTCCTCTAGTGGCATAAAACAGTTATGTCATGCAGATTGGAAATAATGAATCTGACATCAAAATGGGCAAACATTCATGTAAATCTACTAAACTGCATATGCTGATGAACTGAACATCATTGAAGCTCGATGACAACTTCAGAAAATCACACGGTTATTTACACAATCAGGGAAAAGAGACTCTTCTGAAAGGAGACGGTATATGAGATGTGTAAAAGCATTTTATGAGCTTTTTAAAGATGTCTTATATAAAGTCCTCCCCCCTCAGTGGACCGCATTCAGATCCCAAACGGTTTCAGTAACTTCTCTGCAGAAGTGCTGCTATGTTGTTTCATTTTTCTTCAGTACATTTTTGGATTTGCTTCTTGGTTTGTGCTTTTTTTTTTCTGTAAATGTTTTTCAAATTATCATATCTTGTAATAAATCTTATTTTCCGTCATATTTTTTGCACATTTATATGCTGTGTGAATGATGAAAAAGGCGGGAAACAGCACGGAGTCCCGAATGCAGCATCGCGTTCCTCATACTGTTCAAACGAACAACTAAACATAGGAACAGACGCCAAAACACCTGAACCAGGAACTCCTTTCAAAAGTCTGCATAATTTAACTCAAAGTGAAAAACCGGGTTCAGAAAACTTTATTAGCAGACATGTTACTAACAAAGTGGATTGTTGTGTTTAGTCTCTGCTGGGATTTGTAGGTCATCGGTGATTTTCGTATTTGCTGCTCTAACTGAGGTCGCAGACATTTCTTTTCCATTTTGGCGCTGCGGGTCAGGTGGCCCCTGACTCGCAGGGCCCCTGCGGTGAGGCCCTCGCTCGGTCAGAGGCCCCGGAGAGCCCGCTGCAGGCGGAGGCCCTGCTCCGCGGCTCGTCTTATCTGCGCGGTGGGTTGTGGGTGTGTGAGCGTCGAAGTAAAATGGCGGACTTGGCAAACGAAGGTGAGTAAGTAGCAGAAACGGAGAAAAAGCGCGCCTCCGCTGCGGATTTTCTGTTTGCACACAGGTGCTGCGCGAGTAGGGCGAGCGGCGACGAGGCGCTCTGTCGCCCGCAAATGTTGACCGTTGGAGAAATGTCGCCCAGGAACGTTTTGAAGAGCGAAACGATAGCAAACATGCTAACAATGCTAACGACTGGGCTGAGGCTAATTCCTGGATTGGCTGTTTGTCACTAGCCGGCTTACCCCCCCAGTGCGAGCATTTGGCTATTAATAGCCACTTTCTGTTGGCGTTTGTAGACCCGCGTATCTAACCTGCCGGATGCTTTGTCCCCAACGATCCTCCATAAGTACGTGACCGTAAGCACAGGCTCTGACAACACCGGTTTGCCGGTACAGAACGCGCAAAAGGACGACGTTGTCTGGCTGATGATGGGGTCAATTTGCGGAATCCAGAAGCACTTATTTAGGCGCGTAGAGTAAGAAAGGCACCCCCCCCCCTCCCCATTATGCTATGAGTTGCTAACAGTTTGCGGAAGAATTACCGTTAATTGCGCGTAAATGCGTTAGTGGTTCTAGTGAATCTAACGGTGTGTCACCACTTTTAGCGGCTTTCGGTGGCGGGAGTTGTAAAGGAGAGATGACTCACGCAGGATGAAGCGAATTAGCAAGCTAACTATAGCATGTAAGCTACTAAATGCACAGCTTTGTAGCAGTGGCGGCGTCTATGTGCTGGAAAGGGTCAGATGGTGAAAAGTACTAGTTGTTCAGCATCCGCCGGCAGCGTCTTCTTCACGAATGACGGAAAATAGACGCCGCCGCCTTTCGTCATCGTATTTGTCTGTTTTCCCGATGGGCTGTAATGTTTACGGAGGTGAAATACAAGCCTTGCGTGACCCACATTCGCAGGCTTTGGGTTTAGAACGGTTTCCTCGTGAACGTCATGATGATGAACCGCGGGGCTGTCATGGGTGTGCGGGATGCCCAGTCCCGCGCAGCCCGCTGTGGAGCGGAGGCGGCGTCTCACGCATGTTTTCCGGACAAACAAAGCTCGCGGCGGGGACGCTACACCTGCTCCGAGCATTGGGCCTGGTTCGGACGGAGAACCTTTGTCTGGTGTCGCTGAACGTGAGGAAAGTGGAACGCTACCGAAAATCCCCCAAAGTTTGAGTCTGTCATACATTTACATTAAGATGGTTGTTTTTATTTGTTTTTCCATATTTCATCCCGACGCTGCAGCTTCATCTGGAACCTCAGCCTCATAGGGTTGAATTTTCTTACATGTAGTCAAACTGGGATTTTATTTCTGTATTTTTTGTCATGTTGGTCGTTAGTTTCTAAACATCTTCACAAACCTTTTCCTGGTCCAAACTTCTGAAATTCTTGACTGACTTTATTTATATCTGTCTAATATTCTGCTCATCTTCTAACGGATGTTAAGTCAAAAATTGGTTGATCTGAATGCTCACTGGCTGTCATATAATCCTGGGAACAGCCGTTTACTGTATTGTAGTTCATGTAAACGTTAGATGGATGTCACAGCGGCTGGTTCAAGTCCTTGGTGCTTGGATGACCAGCCTACCTCTCTTCTTGACAGACAAGCCTGCCATTGCACCTCCTGTGTTTGTTTTCCAAAAAGATAAAGCTCAGAAGGTACGTTTCTTTATGTTGGATGTGTTGATGTCATATTCTATTCTTTGTGTTAAAAGATTTTGTTTTGTTTGGAACAATGCACACCGATGGAGCACATTTTACAGAATTAAAACTATGGTTAATTGGTTGAACAAAATAAAAACCCAGATGATCATGAAAGTTATTTAACCCATAAATATTCAAGAACAAATAACAAAATGTGGATTTCTTTTACTGGTTCGTTTGCTATTTATTTATTACACATTTAAATATGTTGTTGCTCTCTCTGACAGCGATCTGCAGAAGGCTCGAGTGCAGAGGATGGAGAAGGTTAATGAGATTTCTCAAATAAATGTCTGCATAAACCGTGTGTCTCTATAACCTGATTGCTGATCCTTTTCTGGCTACAACTTTCAGATTCAGATAAAGATGAGGGAAGTTATTGTCCTCCTGTGAAAAGGGAAAGAACCTCGTCATTCCCGCCCCCGCATTCTGGTAAAGACATTTTGAAAATAAGCATGGCCTTTTCTTTTTCTCGTTTTCACATTATGCATGGATTTGTATGCTGACGGCGCTGTCTGCTGCTTTGCAGTTCCCAAGAACAATGTATTCATGCCCTCAAGTTTCTGCCAGTCGCCCACTGGGAATTCAGACTCTGAGCCAGGTGAGAAGCGCAGGCCTCCAGAAGGTCCACTTTTTCCATCTTTCCTGAACAAATACGCTTGAAAGAGGTCAACAAATAGCCCAGCCTAATAAAACACTAATATATCCACAGTAATAGTAACACTTTCTTGGTTCAAGTGTCGTATGGAACAATTTGTGCTTTGAGAGTCGTGGTTATCTGCAGAGTGAGTTTGGTGAAAGGCTGGCATGTCTGCTCTCTTTTCCTTTGAGCTGTCAATATTTCCATAAGTAATGGATCTGATGTAATTAATGATGGATGATTGTAACGTAATGCTAATGCAGAGTTCCCTCGTTTGTCGCGAGTGATACGTTCTAAAACCAATCAATTCAATTCAATGTTATGTCTATAGCCCAAAATCACAGCAATGGGCTTCGTGCCGGTAATTGTAAAGTAAACATAAAATCGAAAGGATCATAAATTCATAGAATTCAATAGGAAAATTCTAAACTGACTAAACTAAACTAAGCATCCCTGCCCTTAGACCCTCCTTCTCTGTAAGGAAAAACTCCTAAAAATAAACGGATTCTGGAAAAAAGAAGAAACCTCAGGGGTGTCCACACGAAGGAGGGATCCTCCCCCAGGACGGACAGAACTCTTAGAGAAGAATTAACTTATCTAACTCTACAACTACATGTTAGAATAGTCCAGCAATCAGTGATGAGCAAAATCCACAGAGTAGGATTATTCTATATGTTTTAAGGCAGTAAAACTCCTCACTACACACTACAGGCTTTTCTCAGACATGAGCGTTCTCACACATTTCTCTCTTGTTTAAACTTAAAGTTCAAACCTTCACTGACAAATACGACCAGTTTTAAAGAATAAAAACGCAGATCTGATCATGATCGAGGATCTATGTTAATGCGGAAAACTGCACGGATTCTGAACAGAAAACAGCTCACTGAGGTTGATTGACACGGTCCTCAGCCAATCGGGGCGCAGAAAACAACACCAAAAAAATGAAATTACACTGAATAAAATCTGTGAGGCGAGAGAATGTAATGTGATTCTCTTTGACAGCTCATTCATTTGTTGATAGTAGGGGTGGGTATTGACAAGAGTCTGGCGATGCATCTCAAGTGCAACTCGTTCTCATCTGGAGTCCTATAAAAAAATCACCACAACCCGCATTTTTAGATGGCAGCAACGTGGCACAGAGGTTCAAATAAACATCGTCTGTACAGCATTTTAAATCAATACAAGAATCGCCAAATAAAATATCGCGATATATCTCCAAATCGATTTTTCCCTACATCCCCAGTTGATATGAACAGAGAATATTTAAAAGCCAACAGGCCTAATATGTAACCTAAGTATGAGTCATTTGTAGAACAGGACTGTAGTTTAGGAGGTTTTCCATGCATGAACAGAACAGACGTCTGCCTGCAGAAGAGTCTGTGCTTTTGGTAAACTCCAACATTTTTATGTCACATTTATGTCACTGCTTTAAAAACAGAAGTACAGAGAAAAAACACACCAAAAAGATCACGTGATTGAGTGATGTACATCAACGGATCAGACATACTGATCAGCACCAACTCCTCCTGTAAATGGGGTATTTTCACAGCTCCGGCGAGCTTCTTCCTAAACGTTGTTGGATTTGTGAGTTAGCACCGTCAAACTACCCGGTAGGATGAGGAATCGCAGTAAAATCAGGTCATTTGGGCGTTGGATGTAGGCCAAATGTTTAAAGCTGAATAAGCAGCAGGATGGTATTTATTGGAAGGCAGCAGATCAAATGTGACCACATAAAAGGGAAACGCAGCATTTACCTCATTTTTGTGTTTTCCAACGTACATTATGTTTGTTGCTCTGACAGAAGTGTTGAGTACAGACCACTTTGGGGTCATTATCTGCCCGTGTCCTGCCGGCTGAATGTACACTCCACGTTAACCTGATGGAGCGTTATTGACCGCCGGCCTGTATCGGGACGAGACTGTTTTTCTTTTGCTGTGGCGCTCTGCTTCGCCACAGATTAGAGCAGGTCATGCAAGCTAATAAAGCCAGAGAGTTGGCAAGACAAAAGTAGAACTAGATCCGACGCCAGAGAGGCTGCCGTGTCATTGCACAAGAACTGGATTGCTACACAACTCACCGGCCTCTCTTGAGGTTGCTGTGGTAACTGGACCTGTGGTTAGAGAAGAACACGTCTATTTTATGTTACTGTGCTATTCTCCACTAGTTCTGCTCCTGATTTGTTTTTTTTCTCTCATGCCGTCTCACCAGAAGAGAAACCTGTGGGATTCCGCTTAAAGCCCCCGACTCTAATACACGGACAAGCCCCCAGTTCAGGTAACCTCATGCTCTACATGTGTTTACTACCATAGAAAGTACTTTGACTTCCAACTTACAAACGTCACACAGTTCCTGCAAAAAGGGGGAGGGGCTAGGTTATGCATTTATTGAACTTAGACATCCCAAACATCCCAATCTCTGTTATAGGCGTCCCAAGTCAGAAACCCAAGGAACAGCAACGCAGCGTCCTCCGCCCCGCCGTTCTCCAAGCTCCACCCTCCAAATCACATATAGAGTCAAGTGAGTACATTTTACACTTTGACTGCATTAAACAGTAAAATCCCTTCTAGACCACACAGTGTTCAGGTGAAGCGCTGCACTGTATTTCTGAGGGGAGTTTGAGAATGTGCAGCATATAGAGCCTGGCCGTAGTGGATAAAGAAAATCATATTCATGCATAAATGATAACCGCTTATAGTCAGGCCTTTACAGGTGTTCAGATAAAATCTACAAGGAATTTAAAAATGAGTTTATCCTCACAACCTGTGACACTCGCGTGTTCTAACAGTGCTTTAGAAGTCGGCCTAAGAGTGAGGACTGAAGAAAAAAACATAATTTATATCATTAATCAATGGCTTTCATGAACATTTAATGTAAGCTCTATAAAAAATGTCCTGCTGTTAACTTAAACGTTCAAATATTTTCCCAAATCGTCACATTTCATGAAGTTTTTTTTCAAGTGTTGGTAATTAATAGATTGCTGCCGTGTTAAATTAAATATTTGAAGTATTTGACAGTATCTACCACATCTGAAAGGCCATCACTAAAATGTTTCTTAGTGGAAAAACCATAAACTCTTATAAACTATGTAGTGAAAGAAGGTTAAGATGTTCTCAAAGCTGCAGAAAGTCATGCTAAAGGATTCAGTTTCTGCAGAAGCTTCATTCATTGATTGTCAGACTCTGAGTGAAACGACGGTGGTCATTTTAACATTCCCTCTATGGTTTAGATTCCAGTTGTGGAACCAATGGCGTGAAAAAGACATCAGATGGAGCGTCTGCGACTCCGTCCCTCTTCTTGAATAACAAAGATCATTCACCCCCATCGGCCAAGACACTGGTAAGACATGACCAGTTCAGTTTAGTCTGGGTCTCTTCCTCTGGGACAGTCTCTGTTAAAATGTACATAAATACTGATTTTATTAAACCCCCCCACACACACACACACACAAATCTGGTTTGATTTGAACTTGGAGCTCTCTGGAGAAAAAACATAAGCTGAGGCAGGTCAAGCTGCATGACAAAGTCCTGCAGTTCCAACAGGGGTCACTGGGGGGCGCTGTTGTCCAAAGCAGCTACTATGCATAGGAAGCAGATGACACCATGACCATGAATGAAGGACGGATGTTTCTGTCTTTAATCATAAACAAAAAGTAACTTTTACAGATTTAAATGACAGTATTAGTTTATCGGGGGAGTTACGCTCTAAAACAACCAGCGGTAGGAGAAATCTGTGAAGAAGAGATGTTTTAAGGCTGTACAAATACACACTTTAAACTCTTGGACTTCACAGAATAAAAAGGTCCAGGATTAGAGAATGAAAACTAAGATCTGATGGAAAATCAGAATCAGGGAATTCGTCTTCAGTTACTTGTGCTCTCGTGCAAACTAGCAAGGTATAGAAAGTGTGAGGGTAACAATAGGATAAATAATATAAAGAAGGTAGCTGTATGAATAAGTAAACATAACTAATATAGATGTATGTATGCAAATGTAGCAAACTGGAAGCATTCTGCACACGGCACGATGATTGACAAGGTCTAAAGCCAATCAGGATGCAGAACACAGCACCCTGTGAAGAACAAAAGTAAAGTTTCAGTGAAAATAATTCCACTAAACAGGGAGACGGTTTAGATTTTGTTTTCACCGACCTGCTGCTGCCTTTAGGGGGCGCCCTTTCTGCATCCTCCTCTCTCTAACATTTGCCCTGGTGTCCTCCTTCATGCACCTCCTGGTTGGTCCTCCTGGACCTGAATTCCAGCCTCCAGTGTGGCGGCTGAGCATGAATTCAGCCTGAAGAGCATGATTTAAAAAGTAATATAAAGTCATCCATGGAAGGCTTTAGAGCTAAAACCTGCAGAGCCGTCTTCCTCACGGGGTTTCACTCCTCAGCTGCTGGGACTCCTCCACTTTCACTGCACTTTTGTGCAAATGCTGTTCAGTTTGGACTTCATTCCTCACAATAACAAACCTGGAAATACTGGAACACTGGACCCGTGTTAAGGAGCTAAAACCCCGTTTCTGTCATCGAATGTTCCCAAACGTTTGCATCGAGTCAAACAGAGTCCGTTTTCTGCTCCGATCTTTATTAGCTTTATGTTGGGCTCATTTATATGAAAGCAGTTGCATGTGCAACTCCCCACTGAACATGCTGATTTCCTCCAGTGCCCTTGAGCCTAACCAGGTCCTGTTGGACGGATGAGGCCATCAGAAGAAGACAAAGTCAGGAAACTTTGGCGTCTTTATAAAAGTGGAGCATCTCAGATGTTAGCTTTATACAGCCTGACCTGAGGCTGCATTCAGAGCAGCCGCTGCATCATGTGATCATGAATTTCAGTTTCAGTGCTAAATCATTCATGCATAACTTAAGAATTAACCAGGAATCCTACGGACAGGAAATAAAAAGATGAATGTGCGATCACAGCTGTCCAAGGAGACAGATGTTTGTCCTATCTGGACTTTTTCCTGGTCATCCAAATGATTGGAGCATTCAGGACCGATGTTTGGTTTCTAAACCAACGGTCGTCTTAAATAAAAGGATCATGTGTTCATTTGACATCTCTGAAAAACGTTAGTACACTTTCTGACTGTGATGAAGATCCTGAGAGGAAGATGAGGCTGAGTTTGTGGAGCCAGTTGTTTGTGGTTCTGGGGTGACAGCAGGATGGAGTTCATGATTTGGGAAGAACTGCCATTGGGTCCATTCTGGCAGAACCAAACCTGGATTCTGAAATGAAAACCGAGACTGTTTGGTTTG
Source organism: Oryzias curvinotus (assembly GCA_023969325.1). NCBI lineage: Eukaryota > Metazoa > Chordata > Actinopteri > Beloniformes > Adrianichthyidae > Oryzias > Oryzias curvinotus. The sequence goes on from CM043722.1 coordinate 37,996,311, forward strand.
AGAAGACTCTAAACAGAAATAATCCTTTTTTTTTCTCTGTCTTTAGAAACATGAGAATCAGGAAGATGGAGAGAGTGGTAGCAAAGACGAAGACGGGAGAGAAAACGAGAAATCTGTAGCTCTATCGTTTGTGTTTGGTCAGAATATCAAAGACAGAGCAAAGGTGGGCTGTTTGTCTGCTACCCGTAAACCTATGGGACACATTTATTTAGATTACCCTCTGAATGTTGTCATGTATGACACGCATGAATGTGTCCGTTTGCGTGAAAGAATCCCTGAAGTTTTCTTTCTTCATCCAACAGTTGGACAACAGCAGCACAGAAGAAAACTCAAAGGATGGTTTGCTACCGGACTGTCAGTCAGAGAGCACAAATTATTTCTTACAGTACATCTCCACCCCAAGGTGAGGAGGTCTAATTGTTTTTATCATTCTTTTGTTTGAAACTCTAACCGGCGCGTTTTCATTCCCACTTCAGTTCAAAAAATGCCTCAAACAGTGGAGAGAGTGGAGCCAAGTTTGTGTTTGGGCAGAATATGTCTGAGCGGGTTCTGGTGAGTGTTGCTCCGCAGAAAAGCTGCGGTTTGCCTGAGAAGAAAGCGGCGTGATGATGGCTGTTGTGTTTCCAGAGTCCTCCTAAAGGAGAGGCACCGAGTGAGGAAAGTAAAGATGTTTGTGCTGCTCCTGCTTCAGAGTCTCCCTCACAGGAAACGGCCACAGACAAAGGTAGGAAAAGATGCTGCATGTGTGACATCATCCGTCACGGGCCTGACGGGTCTGAGGTCATGTGACTAAACGGTTATGATGACACGCATGTCAATTACAGGATCGTTACAGGTAGTGCCAGTGTTAACTACCGTTAATCAGCTGATTCATGCTAACGATGGCGAAGCGTCTTATGTTGGTGTTGCTGGCGGCGACTCCAGTGTTAACGGATTCCCAGCGTTTTAGGTTTTCCTGAGTTGGTCGTCTCTAAAGATGGCCGCTTCCATCATCCTTCGAAGACCGCTCCCAGTGGTCACTTCTTAGCTAAAGTTTAAAGACCATATCGTTTTCAGTTTTTACTGAGACAGTGAAAAATCAGCGGACGATCCAAAGCGGCTTCTCAGGTGTTTGTAAGCCCTCCACAATCTCAGGCTCAATTGTGAAAAGTGGATGCACTTTTTTCTAGATGCAATAAAAGTTAAGTTAGAAGATTTGAAAACAGTTTGATGTGTGTTCGTTGGTTTCAAGGCGTTTAACAACAGATCTTGTGCGCGGTCAGTCTCACAACCCAATGCATCATGGGAGATGCAGTGCATTAAACGGCCGGCGGAGATCGCGTCTCTGAGCTTCATGGTTTTGTTCTCTTGTTCCACGGTCTGATACCGGATTCTGTGGAAAGCTACACCGCTAAAGACGAGCTTTAGCTGGTATTTTTGTTAGAACTGAGCGATTTTACGAGCTAAATCGGGACAAGGAAGTTAAGACTTTAACCACTTCTGATTGGTCAGACTGATGACATGTGATTAAGCCTCTCAAGAATGATTGGTGGAGACAATTAAAGGGGCGGGACTTTTACAAAATACAGCCGGAGCTGCAGCTGAATCGCGGTACGTCATTCTTATCAAAATGTCTTTAATAAAATAAAATAAACGCAAAGAAAAAAGTATTTTACGATATTTTATATTCCTAACTCCTCAGTGTTTTATCAAGTCCTGTTTGGATGAACAAAGAGCTGAAATCCTGGAGATGGAAAATGTTTTTAGATCAGTTAATGAGGGCAATTCCCCACGGCACACTTGACCTAGTGTGCCGCGGCACACTGGTTGAAAAACACTGTTCTAGGACATGGTTTCTGCAGGGCGGAGTTGTGGGCGGAGCAACCCTACACACACCCCCCTTCCCTGCGTCTGTGGCTGAGAGCTCTTTGTTTACAGCCCCTCACACATCCAGTCTCATTAGCTGTGGCAATACTGTGAAAAGTGGATGCTTCAGAAAGGGGCGTGGCTGGGGGCTTGTGGCCCCGCCTAGCGTGTTTTCTACGTCACACATGCAATTAATTTTCATCTGCTCCTGTTTGACAGCGATTTAAAGAAATACTGAGAGATCTTGTCTGTATTTCTGTCATCTATCGGTGTGGATCTCTTAGAAGGATGCTTCCATGTCCGTCCTTGATCTGAAGTTAAACTCTTGTCGACCTTCAGATGAGGCTGAACGCCCTCCTGTGTGTGTAGTCAACAGTGTGTCCGAGTCTCTGGAGGAGTCTGCAGCAGCTTACACCAAAGCCACAGCCAAGAAGTGCATCTTAGAGAAAGTCGACGTGAAAACTGGAGAGGAGTCAGAAAGCAACGTCTTACAGGTGAGAAGCGCTCTGAGGCGGAGGCCCGGCTGGACGGCAGACCCTGATGCCGGCTTCCTTTGTTTGCCTTTGCTGCAGATGCAATGCAAGCTGTACGTGTTTGAGAAGAAAGCTCAGTCGTGGATAGAGAGAGGTCGAGGGCTGCTGAGACTCAACGACATGGCCTCGACAGAAGATGGAGCCCTTCAGTCCCGCCTAGGTAAACCTCTGCAGACACCTCTGCTCAACTCCAAGGAGCTGCTGCAGGGGGGGTTTGGACTCTACCAACAAATTCTAACTCTTATTAGTTTTAAACCCCTTCTAATTAGCTCTAATACTTCATCTTTAAAACTGTTTTTGTAGCAATGCCTGTTATCATCTTTGTAGTACAACCAGTTATTTAACAGATATTTTTTTCATGTTTTGCACCTTTAAAAAATCAGAAAAATTGAGCCAGCGCACTTTTTATGTTTTATTACGAAAGATCAGACATATAGAGACAATTAAAAAATATAAAAGTCCAAAAAATGCAAAGACAAACTAATGTGACAAATGTCTAAAAATAGCTCCACTGAGCCACCAATTAACTGTCATAGCATATTTCAAAGCTAAGAACCTTTTTGAGGCCTTCAGCGTAAAAGTTTTGAATGAAAACCATGCTAGTGGGGGGGGGCTGAGATCCATGTGTTGTTGTGAGGCCGGCTGTGGCCAGCAGGGGGCGCTGCAGCCGGAGCCCTCCTGCTCAGAGATCAAACGCTCCTTTACAGCCTGATGGTTGTGGGCCAAGAGCTCAGAGCTGGTTCTCATTACAGAAAGAATGAATGTTGTCGTGAGGAATGAAAACAATTTACAAGTAAAGCTTTTTACTTTAGTGATTTAAAACCTGATTATGTCCATTTCAAACCATATTTTAGACTTCAAGGTGACTGTAAATATCCTTTTTGTTTAACTTTCCCTGACTTATGTCTAGCTCACAGATGACATAACAGAAGAATCCTCCCGACGGTTTTGTGTTTTCATTGAGAGTCGGAGCTCTTAGACGTGGACTAACCTCTGCAGCGTCTGGCGGGAGGATTTCAACCCCGTGTCTGTTTTTGCATGCGCCCCTGGCAGTGATGAGGACCCAGGGCAGCCTGCGGTTGATCCTCAACACCAAACTCTGGCCGCAGATGCAGGTGGACAAAGCCAGCGAGAAGAGCATGCGAATCACTGCCATGGACACGGAGGACCAGGGCGTCAAGGTCTTCTTAATATCGGTGTGTGGGGCTGCTGTATGGTTCTGGAGGAACATTGATTGAATCCGCTGATGTTTGATGCCGTGTGACATGAAGCTCCTCCACGTTCAACCGCTTGGTGGTCGGAGCATGTGTTCGTGACAAACACACATGTTTGACATCACGCTGGCCTCAGATGCATGAAGGCCAGAGTGAGGCCATGTGATTCACGTGTAAGAGGCGGTGTCATGAGAACACGCATGTGCTGCTCCCCATAGGGTAGCTCTAAAGACATCGGGCAGCTGGCTGCTGCGTTACATCATCGGATCTTGGCCCTGAAGAGCAAAGCGGAGCAGGAAACGGAGGCCCTGACGACGACCATCCCCGACGCAGAGGTACCACAGTCCAACGAAGACGACAGCGATGAAGAGGACAAAGCGTCTGCTGCAGCCTCTGCTCCTGCTGCAGGTCAGGGATCAGTCCTTCATCACCCTCACCTGCTCTGTCTGCCTGCTGTTTTTAGGCAAGCAGTGAGTGTTGGTCAGCTGACGGGGGCAGACATGTGCCAGCTCTCTGTTTACATGCAGCTGACTGCAGTTTATCTGCTGTGAGCTGCAGTATAGGGTTTGTTTGCATTAACAGTATAGTGTTTGCATTAACAGTATAGTGTTTGTTTGCATTAACAGTATAGTGTTTGCATTAACAGTATAGGGTTTGTTTGCATTAACAGTATAGTGTTTGCATTAACAGTATAGGGTTTGTTTGCATTAATAGTATAGTGTTTGCATTAACAGTATAGGGTTTGTTTGCATTAACAGTATAGTGTTTGCATTAACAGTATAGTGTTTGTTTGCATTAACAGTATAGTGTTTGCATTAACAGTATAGTGTTTGCATTAACAGTATAGTGTTTGCATTAACAGTATAGTGAACTGTTTGTTGCATTAACAGTAGTGTTGTTTGCATTAACAGTATAGTGTTTGCATTAACAGTATAGTGTTTGCATTAACAGTATAGTGTTTGCATTAACAGTATAGTGTTTGCATTAACAGTATAGTGTTTGCATTAACAGTATAGTGTTTGCATTAACAGTATAGTGTTTGCATTAATGTATGGTGTTTGTCTCCAAAGTCATGGGGATTTTCTGCAGGACTCATGTTCTCACCTGAGCAACTGTTTAGTTTCAGTCACCAGACGTTTACTCAGCAGCAGGTCTCACCTGTGCGAATTCTGCCTCCGTGATGGACTTGAATGCATTGTACCATGACACGCCCCCTTAAGCTCCGCCTCTTTCCGTTTGAAGAACAAACAGAACAAACTCTTCCAATAAGTGTGAAAGTAATATAAAAACCGTGACCTCTTCAGACCCGAGCTGCAGATGAGCTAACCCCCAGTCAGGCAGAATGGGGTACTGGGGTAATATGGTTGGGGTAATAAATGGACACCAGGTTTGAGGAGGTTCAGGAAGAAAGCTGGCAGCAAGAAGTTACGTAAATGTCAGAACCGGTCTCTGCTCCGGTGTGGAGCCGGGTTCTACATCTTCTGCTGCAGACTTTGAAAGTGGATCTGATCCATCTGCTCAGATGAGTCCCGTCTTGGGGTTCATTCAGGACCTGAACGGCGTTCTGGTTCTGGTGCCGTGGACGTTTGGGTTCAGTGAATGCAGAGTTTTTGGTTTGTTCTGTCGGTAGTCGTGTCCACTGAGCTCTGCAGAGTATCGGGACCATCCGGGGCGTCAGTTCAAACTTTGCATTGAGTCTCGTTGCTGCAGAAGACAGACAGATGCGTCCCCATGGGACCCAGCACTGCTGTGGTGGAGCGTGTGGCCGCTGCAGTCAACCCGCTGTCCCTCTGTCCCTGCAGGTAACTCAGAAGGAGGGGAGAGTCAGGCCGCAGGAAGCACATAGCGCCGCTCTTGGACCGCCTGCTGAGACGCCTCCGTCAAGGCCTTTTCTTCAGGCATCTCCACGGACAACCCTTGACCAATGTAGGTCACCCAGACCAGTACTTTTGGATAGTCTAGCTCCAGGAAATACCCCCCGTGCCGGAGTGTCTCCCCCAGCCCGTGCAGTCGTCTTCTCTGCATTCAACGTTAAATCTGGACTTGTTTGTCCCCCCCCTCCTGTTTTGTGTTTTATTTTTGTTTTCGAGTATTTTTTTCTTATTCCGATAGCAAAAATAAAGACTTCAAAGCTTTGGTTTGGGACTTTTCTGCTCATCATATTGATGAGTGTAAGGGTGTTTTCCTCTGCGTTTGAATTAACGGCACATGTTAAGACTGCAGTTTCTACTTTGGGACCTTTCTACTCGCTCCACAGCAGCCCCCCTGGCCCCCACGCGTCCCGTAGACCTTCACCTAATAGGGCAGCCATCCTTCAACCCCCCCATCCCGACCAGTCCCTGCTTTAGGTTGGCAGAGGTAATTTATTTGGGCGGTGACTTTGTGTTTTCATGGGGCGGATCCCGTTGGGGCGGTCTGTGCCGGTTAGCGGCGGAGCGCCCCCCCACTGCCACCGTGGTCCTTCTGGACGCTCGCAGGTTCATGTGGTTGAATGCTATGAAACTGTAGCTTCTGATGAGATTAATCCAGTCATTCTAACAGAGAAACCACCTTCTGCATGACACTTCATCATCCCAAGAGTTGGTTTTTTGTGTTGAGACATTTTTTATGTTGACATTTCTATAAACTTTTTATCCATGTACATTTGGAGAAGCTGTTGGAATGAAGACTGTGTGGGAGTGAAAACTGTAATACCCTCTGAATGTCATGTACATTTGAATATATTATTTAGTAGTGCACCATGTTTTCTCATCTCCAGCTGCCCCTTTACAAAATAAACCATTTTGGACAGAATTCTCTCCATTTTCACCCTTTGTTCCGTCTCCTCTGAAAGACGACGTCCTGAATGAGTGTCGGGGCGGGCCGCCGGCGTCCAAACCGGACCTGAAGCCGGACCGCAGCTCCTGTTCTCACCGTAAAGATTCCCCAATAAACGCTCGTGTTTCATTTGAGTGTTTTTAAATGCTTCATCAGTTTTAGAATGTCTGCTGTGAACGGATTGACAGGAAACCATGTAAGGCGAAGAGCCGGCGGGCGGCGGCGGCGGGATTTATGCTTCTCAGAGGGTTGAGGGGGTGGAGAAACGCGACCGTCAGCCGTGAAGCCTTTTAAGTCTGGATAAGTTCGGAAAGCTGAAGAAGGTCTGGTGTTACTCCCTAAAATGAGAGTACAAAGCAAAGCGGGTCAAACGTGGGTCACAGCCAGAGGGCCTGAGTTTACCGTGAAGGTTGATAAACCGACTTAGCAGCAGAACACATCTACATCTGATCCAGTCTTCAGGACCTGACCTCTAAACTCTGCCAGTCGCCATTGAAACGGTGTTTTAATCAGAGCCACCACAAACTGAAGCTAAACTTTAGCCAGTCCTCAGTCTGAATGGAGAAATCTGTGTTTGATCTGAACGTGTTTGTTTTACCCCAAAATGCAAATGTCACTGAGGAAGACGTGACTTCACTGCAGCTGCAGAGCATCAGGAGGGGAACCTTGGTCTGCAAACGCCGTCATGTCAGACTGGCGAGCAGCTGTTGGTCTCCATCCTGTCCAAACGACGGACCGTTTACGGGACGCCACATTTGTAAGACGACCCGGCTGTCGTGTGTTGGTGACGCCTGAGGCTCCATCCTTTCATCCGGTCGGACATCAAAAAATCCTCCAAGTATTTAAGCAAGAAATGACGTTTTCTGTTTGACTATTTGGATTTAATCTGATGTCTGTTGGTGACTTTAATGAATAAAAATCCTGCTGTCAGATCCGGTCTGGGAGGCTTTTTTTAAATCAGAGTTTTTTATTCTGTTCTAGTTTTTCACATGTTATCGGTCTTCCAGCACTTTTGAACGTTTTTTCAACAAATGTCTTGTTTTCTCCTCTTCCTCGCTCCGCTGCATTTGAGCTCTTTTTAAAAACTGCTTTGAATCATTTAATCTCTGCATGTGTTGCCAGATAGAGTCGTGGTTTTCCAGCCTAAACGTCATCTAAAGACAAATGAAAATAAACTAGAATATTAATCAGTAATTAATCACCTGTTATTTATTACTTCCTGGTGTGATTGAAAGTCCAACTTTAACACATTTGAATGGTTTTACATCCATGTCAGTCAGAAAAACATGAAATAATGGACTCCTTTGAACGTTACCAACAATCACAGATGTTTTTCATAAATAAGGGAAAAGTAAATAAAAACACAAATATTTAAACACTATATGAGTTGTAGTTTAATTTATTAGCCTATCATTAACCATAGTGGAAACTGTTCTTGTATTTTTACTTTTCATTGGTTTATTTATTTTATGTAATAAAGAGTTTGATTTTTAAAAACCTGTTCTTGTAAATATAAAATGTTCAAGTATTAAAACATTAAGAAATAAATCAAATGTCTCCTTAGATGAATCCAAAAAGTACTTTTTTTCTAATTGTGTATTAAAAAAACAAATATTTATATTAATATCACAAAAAACTCAGTTGTTCTTCTGTGTTTTCAGTGCAGCTTCAGAACCAAAGAGAAAAACACGACCTGTCATAGAAAGACATGGGACAAAAATGTCTAGAATGTAAATCATAAGCTTTACTTTATTAGCATACGCTGAGTAAACTAAAGGAGCCATCAACATGACTTCACTCAGGATTGTGTCATCTCTGGTGTGGCAGAGCTCACGCTGAAATTAAACAGAAAATACGCAAAATAAACCAATTTTGATGATAAGAATGATTAGAATCAAACATATTAATTTCATTTATGGACCAAAAAACTCCAGAACCGATCAAGAACCCGGCCAAAGTATGTCCATCACCGGAAGCAAAGTGAACCCCCAAAGCCAGAATGAAAATCAGCCTTTTGAGCGGGAAACCGCCCAGTCTGGCATCAGTGCTGCTTCTGCTCGCTAACTAATGAGTCTGGACTGCTGACTGGAACGTACCATTGCTGCAGAAGGACGGCCTTATGCCAGTTCAGTGATTTGACTTAAATAATGATGGACGTGCCTAATGGAAAGTCTGCCCCTGGTCTGATAAAATCCAAATAGAACTTCTTTGGAGGAGAAAGAATGCTGAATCCCAGCAACACACACCCACTGTGAAGCACGGGGGTGGAAACATCATTGTTTGGGGCTGTTTTTCTGCTAAGAGACTGATCCGTACGGAGGAAAGAATGAATGGATCCACGGATGGAGAGATTCTGAGTGAAGATGAAACATGTCTGGATTTTCCAGGGGGACCAAGATCCCAAACACATCACCATGGCAACTAAGAAGCATTTCATGATCCTGAACAGGTCTAGCCAGTCTTGGGACCTCAAGCCTTTAGAAAGTCTGCAGAGGGAGTTGAAAGTCTGTGTTGCCTGGCAACAGCACCTAAACATCGCTGCTCTAGAGGAGATCTGCATGGAGGAATGGACCAAAACAGTGAAAACCTACTGAAGTCCAACAGAAAACCTTTGACCTCTGTCATTGCCAACAAAGGGCTGAGTGGAACTTTTGTCATTGACCAAACATTTATTTTCCACCATAATTTACACATAAATTCTTTAAAAAATCAGTGAGTTTCTGGATTCTTTTCTTCATTCTCTCGCTCAGAGTTTAGGAAAACCTCTGATGAAAATTACAGACTCAGCTTTTATGTGGGAGAATTTTCACAAATGGTTCACTGAATACTTTTTACCCCTTTGTGTGATTGTGAGTTCAAGGTTAAAGTCTTTCAAATGGGACTCCTGCTTTTCTGAGCCAAGCTTGTATGATTTTCTTTTGCAAAGGTTATATTTTTATATATATTTTTCTTGGATTCCGGCGGCCTGCACAGCCTGACCTCATTAGTGTCCTGAACTCTCAGATTTGAATTTATCAGCCCAATGGACAATCAGCTTTAATGCGTCTGAGACAAACCCAGGAGCAGAGGAGGCGACCGCCGTCTCTCTGCATTAAAGCTCCTCCTGTGGAAGCGGCGCCTGAAGCTCCGCCCGTGTGGAGACAGCGTGGGCTTCCTGAGGTGACCCCAGGACCGGTTTCTATGGAAGCATCATCGGGGTTCTTACGCTGGGATGCCTCTGGGTCCAAACAGTAACCTAATATTTGTCTCAGCTTTAGGTTTTTTGCCATTTTTTTTACACAAATCTTGTTTTTTTATATCTGACCTCTTTCTTGCTGCATTTGTTCACAAAGAGGAGAAACTTTCCTCTCCTCTGGCTCGGATGAAGCAAACTCCTCTCCGTCTTGAATTCCTCGTCTTCTTGGTGCTTCAGACACAAACTAAAAACAAAAAAACTGCTTTTTCCATCGCCTGATTTATTTCCTCCACGCTGCTGTTTTAATACTCACTGGTTTTAATTCTGTGCTGAATAAATGTGATTTTTGTACGGACTTCCTGCTTTCAGAGCTGAAGCCGAGAAAACAAAACGCGTTAGAGGAAACGCTGGCGTCAGAATAAATCCTCAGAAACCTGCTGTGAACGCAGAATTTGATCCTCCTTTTCTCTTATGGCTTCAACTCAACGGCCTTCTCCCGTAATGTTTTGTTCTTTGAACACTGTCACATCCGCTGATCAGCTGATGCCCCCCTTCACTCCACCTGACCCACCTGATGCCCCTCAGTAACGGTTGATGGTGCAGCACAAAAATGACATTCTGCTGGGTTCCACATGGAGGCGCTATGACAATGAAAACCAAGATAACCAGACCAGGCAGGATCTTCTTTAACCATTCAGGCCACTGGTGATGTAAATGCTTAATGCTGGCGGCGTGAAGGTGATGTCTGTGAATCCAGATGTGGTTTTTCTGCAGCAGAATCAGAACCAGAATCATGAAGATGGATCCATATAACAAAGATCACCTCCCACACCTGATCTGACAGAAGGCTTTTTATTCATTAAAGCCTGTAAAAATGACACCATGGAGTCTGCAGAGCACAGTGCTGCAGAGGTTAGCACTTTTGCCTCACAGCCAGAAGGCCCTGGTTCCAATCCCAGTGTGTTTGCATGCTTCTTCGTCCACGTGGGAGTCTTCCACCGTCACTCCAACTTCCTGCCTATGCAGGGTGATTAGTGGCTCTAAGTTGTCCCGACTGCCACAGGCTGGCGACCTGTCCAGGATAAACCCCGCCTTCGTCCAGCGTGAACCAGGTTAGGCTCTGGCGGCCCCGTGACCCCAAAGGGATACAGTGGGTTAAGAAAGTAGATGGATGGACCCTGCAGAAGGGACAGATGGACCCTGCAGACGGGGACGGATGGACCCTGCAGACGGCGTATGGACATCAAAATGCAACGTATATTGGTTTTCAGAGTAAAACTGGATTTTAACTGATTTTAACGTAGAAATGAATAGGAAAGTTATCCCTTCTGCACTCCACCTTAAGCCCCGCCCTGAACTCCACCTTAAACCCCGCCCTGAACTCCACCTTAAACCCCGCCCTGAACTGCACCTTAAGCCCCGCCCTGAACTGCACCTTAAACCCCGCCCTGAACTCCACCTTAAGCCCCGCCCTGAACTGCACCTTAAGCCCCGCCCTGAACTCCACAGGCCGGCATCCCTGTGACCCTATGCTGGACTAAGCGGGTTCAGAAAATGTTTTAGTGAGGCGTGGATGTGGACAGCTGATTTATGAACGCCATCCATAGTTTTAAGGCGTCACCAACATTTGTCTCTTTAAGAAAGGATTCGTCCCCACCTTAAGTCTTTAGCATCAATGGAAGCATAAATCTCTTTTCATAAAATCACAAGGCCAGTAATCTCCATGTAATTAGATTTTTCCGTCCACGTCCCAAATGGATGGTTTTAATAAGTGGAGCGTTCTTCCTGGAAGAGGAGAAACACCTGCTGCTTGGGTTGTTTGGGTTCTTCGTCCTCCATCAGAGACGCTGGACTTGCTGACGGGCTGCAGCTGGATGTGGGAGGGGCCTGTGAGGCTGTTTACCGTGGATCCGTACCAACAACAGATGTGCTGTGCACGCTGACCTCCTGCAGCATGCTGATGCTGACATGAACATGGAGGGGGTTTCCCCGCAGACCCTCCTCGCCTTCAGCTAAAAGGTGTCACTGCAGGATCCGTCTGGGAAAGGCTCCGCAGCTGGAACGTCCAGACAGAAATTCCTGAACAGGAAGATCTTTTGGTGTTTTTCCCGTGTGACTTTCATGTCATCCAACAGGCCGTCCGTGCAACTGCAGATGTGTTCTTTGGTTTGCTGAGGTTTGACTTTGCTGGATCCAGTGTGCGCCGAACAAATGATCATGATTTGATCCATGTAATCTCGCTGAGGATCTTCTGGGTTCATTACAGGCGAGAACATTCCCGGTTCTGAAGTGGACTTCCTTAAGTCGGCCCGCTCAGGACCCAACCTGCTATTATCACCCCATGAAAAGCATGTCAGGAAAAATAAACAGTAGTAATGATTATTTCTTTGCTAATGTCAAGGCGCAGCTCCAGTTTCTTCAGATTAATCATACTTTGTCATCAAATGGGTGCCATGTGTGACGGAGCTGTGATTACCTGACATCAACATCTCCTTCCTGCACTCCTCGCCGCTCTGCTGAGCATGTGCAGACGCTTCCAGGCTGCTGCAGAAGGGTGTGTGTTTATTTCAGAGCTGAAGTGTTTCCCTCGCTGCTGCAGTTATAAACATTTTGGAGCATATTTTGAATGCTCAGGTTATGAAAACCTGCCAGAGTTACTTAAAGACAGCGCTGTAAGACGAAGCAGTGGAGGATTTCTGCTGGTCAAAGCTGTGATGCCAGACTGATCAGAAATCTGCTCTGCTGTGGTGCAGGCAGCTGGATTTAGGGCATTAAATCATCAAGAAAGTTAGAACATTTGTGGTCAAAAGGGTTGAAATGGTTTTGGTCTGCAAACCCAGAGAGGTTTCATCTGTGAGAGCCCGCGCAGTCACTCTCTGCATGCAGGCTCCATGCTTGACTGAAACCCAGCAGGAAGTGAGTGCTGTTGCCTGGAATTCGCTGCGACTCGTGCTGAATCTGAATGCTTAATTAATGCGACACTCAGAGCATGAAGCAGCGATAACATGCTGTACCTGAGATCAACCGAGACAAAGTCTTTTAACAAAGTTAGCAAACCTTCACCCAACTTGTGACTCTGCTGTTGGAGCTTCAGAGAAGATCTGGCATCTTCCAGACAAACGCTCCTTCCTCCACTCACGCTCCCAAATCCTCTCCTACCGATGACAGCAGGTGTCAGAAACTGCTGTCATCGGTTGTGTACATGAAACCACACTTTCCAAGTAAAGCCTCCTAAGGTTAGTGCCAGAACTTGACGGTTTTCCTGCAAGAAAGTCTCGTCTTATCTGCCTCTATCAGAAACAGACAGTTGCAGCCACTGTTGACACAAGCCGCGCCTCTGCCTTACCTGCTTCGTCTTGTCAAAATGCCTCAGAGTGTATTGTTCGCCCTCTCAGGTACAAACACCTGCGGGTTTCCGGAGCAAAACCTCAGATGACCACCAGGGTTTTCAGCCTCAGCAAGTCCAGGTGAGGGCGGTTCTCCACGTGTCATCTGAAGGAACTCCTCGTGATGACACTGGGAAGTGACTCACATGTGAATCCTTCTGCAGAAATACAATGTCTGTGTTTAAATCATTGATCTAGTTCTGCTATACTAGATCTGTGTGTGACAAAATCAGAAAGAGACGGTTTGTTTGCATGGCCTGAGCATAAGATCTGCTCATGGATCTGTGTGCATGCATGCATTGAGACTGCTGCGCGTCATGTGTGGCTGCAGGAGCTGAACAAACCCTGAAGATCAATGATGTGTCATTTCTTTGGACAATTTTTGGACAGAATGTCAAAAAGGCAAAGATGTCACGAGAGATGCTTGAGCTACCGTGACTGATGTGATTATTTAGAATGATAAACCAACATTTTTACAACCCCTTAAATGCATAAACTGTTCCGTCCTGAAAGTTAACTCGTTGTTTGTACTGCAAGACAAAAGAAAAAGATCCGGCATGTGAGGATCAACAGAAACTAATTAGCATCATCTTTGTAATTTATGAGCTGTAGAGAAATCCGGCATGTCTCTGACGCCGACTCCTGACAAATTCCCCCACATGTCATCTCTGCACTGATTTTCCCCTAAACATTACGAGGATGTAGAAAGACGGCAGAAGAAATTATGGCATGGAGTCATTTTCCTGCCTTTCAGAGAAAATGGTTCAAAGTTTCCTTTAGTTCTAAAAAATGAACCATTGAAACTCATTTTTCAAACCTGAGACTTTTAGGAGCAAAAATAATGAGCAGAAAGTCAGAGAACAGAAGATAAACAGAGAAGCTGCTTTTCTTCCATAATTCAGTTTAGATTCTGCTTTTAGGATTTGGAAAACCCAAACAACAAGAATTATTGAGCATGTTCAGCAGCAGACTGTCCCTTCTGGTGGTAGAAATCACATCTCTGCATTCATGCGTAAAAAACCCTGATTGAATTTTAATTTGTGAATTGTTTTTATTGTATTTTATTATTTTATTCAGTATGTGAGTATTGTGAAATGCAAGAATCTTTATGACTCCTTTAGGAGTCATAAATACTCCTAAAGAGAATTAGAGAAGCTGAGTTAATCTAATTAGTTCTAAAGTAATCACATTACAGTAGAGTAATCCCTATAGTAGAGGAAGTCAGAAACGTGGGAGGGGAGACAGGTGAGTCAGCTGCCATCATGAGATGTAAATGATTGTCCAAATATCTGGCGTATAACTACTTATGGCGCTTAACTACCATCTTCTGCGGCCCAGCGTGGTTTATAGTCTCACTCAAACACTGATGGCAGCTATCAAACCCTGGAGCCAACGTATAACCACCAGGAGCCATGTGCCTTGCCCAAGGACACTTCCACAAATGGATGGACAGAGTGAGAATCAGATCTGTGACAGCCGTTCTTCCCCTGCACCATGGCCGCTGATCTGGGCTACACATGAAATGTTTGTATAATTTTATTCCTTTTAAAATTCAAAATCTCTGTATTTTGAGTATTCCCAGTGCAATTACAGCGTAGGCTGTGAGGTGAGGCAGCAGGGGGCAGCACTGAGCTCTGCCTCGCGGGAGGTGACGCATTCCAATGTAAACTGAATGAGCGCGTGCCTTTAGCTAACTCTGCGTATGCTAGCACTGTAATGCTTTATCAAAATGTTGTTATTCATTGTAGGCGGTTTTATTGAATGTCTTCATTTTCTAGATCTCAGTGAGTGTTTTTCTATCACTTATTTAGCGTTTGGGGTCTAACATACAGAAAAGACGGGGTAGCTCTTCCTGTAGTGGGAGGCGCTCGTGAGCTCACGTTTGTTCCTCGATAGGTGTTAATAAAGTTTTATGTCCGTAATGTTTTGATCTGATAAAAATGGCGGGTGTTTTGTTTCGGCCCAAAGCCTTCTTAAAACTGGAGCAAAAGACCTTCCTTACGGAGATTTAGGATTCAACTCCAAAAACAAAACTAGTTTCTAAAGGCTTTCTAAACATAAGAAGATAAAGGAGGACTTTTTGACGCTAAAATCACCGAGATGTGACCGGACAGAGAGACGTCATTCACAAGAAGTAAAAATCATTCAGGTAAGAACAGTGCGTGTTTGCTTTGGTTTTACATGTGTGTGTAGTTTCTTGTTAGAGTAGAGTTAATGTGTAGGATCCGTCTTTTTATTATTATTATTATTATTTTACAACCCGCTAAGGACGTCGCGAATCCACTCTGACTCTGGATCTCGACGTGTCGCCATCTTGGAACGATTGGAAAACTTGAAAAAAGGCGGGAAGTCAGCACTGACTGTAAGAGATCACTTTTAAAACAGGAAGTACCTGCTGGTCCCAAAAACCTAAAATCCCACAGACTTCTATATAAACAGCTGTTACTCAGTCATTCTATAGGTCAGAACCTTTCTGGTTCTGATACTTTTTTTTAAAAAAAAACATCTTCTTAATAATCCTTTTTTCCCCATGTTATTTTGTTTTCTGTAGTTCTAGTTATTCAAGTTATAAAAGGACCAATCAGGTGCCTCAGTAAAAGTAGGTGGAGTCTGCTGGCCCCTACTTCAAAACCTTGGACATTATTATAATTTTTTTGCACTATATTCATAATTTTACTCAATATCCTTTATCCAGTCTGATATAGACTCTAATATCCTCAGGTTTAGCATGACTCCAATGAAATGAGCCAGTCAGATGTAGATGTTTTCCTTCACGTCAGAATTCGGTTTAAGGCTGGCGATCCACCGGTGCCGTCTTTCTGTCGCCTAATCCCGGTTCGTCACCATTTTTAGCAAATGGAAAAACACGGGCTTCTGTCTCCCCACAGTGACAGCCGAGTCCACGGCAATAAACCACTAATTTGCCATCAGTGGAGTTCTGGAGTCGTCCTCAAGCGTTCACCAACATGGCCGCCTCCTGGAATGATGACGTCATTCCGGGTCTATAGATGTTAATATACGTACCTCCTTGGTCCAGGATTTGCTGTGTGTTTAGAAAGAATGCCGTGATTCAGTGGTTGGTTGGTAAACATATGGGATTCATTTATGTGTGACTCTGAGAGTCAGAGCGTCACAGACGTGAACCTCACTGCAGGAAGTTTGTCATTGCGTTGCAGGAAGTGACACGTTTGCCTGCTGTGCTGCTGCACACAGCTGTAATAAATGGTTAGAAACGTGAGATCTTTCTATGGGATTCCATCCTGTGTCTGGTTCAAGTGAAGCAGATGAGAGCAGACGGCAGGAGAGAAGCCGGCTTTGTTGTTGTTTTGGTCTAAAGTGGTCACATATTTATGAGTTCATCTGTCAGTCATTCAGTAGTGTCGCTGCTTTCCCCACAAACCACAGGTACCTGCTGTTCCTCGTGATTTCTCTGCTGAAATGCAGAATTATTTGTTGCTTTCAGATCTCAGCTTTCATGTCGGATTTCTTTCCCACAATTACAAAATGTCCCTGACAGAGGAGCCCCCCCACCCTGTTGAGGTTTCTTTGTGGAGAGGTGGTTCCTGTTTTCCTGGATGGCTCCTCTTCGTGGCGGCAGCGGCGGCAGATGCTCTGCACGGCGCTGAAGGTAAACACGCTCCTTTGTGCTGAAACACTCCTCCGAAGGTGAAAGATGAAGCGTGTGTCTGAAAATCACAGATCATGCATCAACACGAAGGCCTCATTAAACCTCTGCATGCGGGTGAACTTGGTTTATGTTTCCCTCTGAGAGGTTCATCCTGCAAAGCAAAATGTTTGCCTCTGAGAAAACCGCTTTGCTGACGCTCACTTCACATCATGTTCTCCTCAGAATATTTCTGTTAATTCCACAAAAGCAGAAGAAAAGGTTGAGTTCTTTGTAGAACTTCCATGATGGAGAAAGAATAGATATGAAGGTCCATGAAGCTACTGGTCAGTGTGGAGGTGACTTATAATGGCACATATGTTGTTTACATGAACATATTCATACAGAAGCTGTCGTCTAATGATCATAAAAACTGCCTTGAAAATCTAAGAAGGAATGAGAGTCGAGGAAATGAAAGTGCAATTCTATGATACTGGGGACAACATAAACAATAAAACACTGTTTACTTATTGTTTACGCCTTGTTTACAGAGCAAACTGCTCATTTCTGATTCGCAGAAGTTTGTTTAGACGGTTAGAAAATCCAAAAACGGTCAAATTGAGGATTTTTTTTAACCTTTAAACTAAAGCAAATGTAGAGATTTCGGTTAAAGCTGAAGCTTCTCTCGTCCAGCAGTGAGAGACCCGTAAATGTCTGCAATCACTACCGCAAAGTTCAGCTTTGTAGCTTTGGTGGAAAAGATGACGGGAGCAAAAATTAAAACAGCTTCTACTTTTGGGATGATTTTTAGAAAGAGGAAGCATTTCAAACAGAAAAATGTCCAACGATCTCTTTCATTAATCAGAAAGCTTTTGAATAGCTGCTCTTTTTAGACAGACTGTGTTTTTATCACATCTGAAGATGTTTTTCAGCTGCTTTCAACTTTCCTGAAATGATTGAATCCTTCATTTTGCTCTGTAAACAATAATTATTACATGTGAGGAAAAACTCGCTATCATAAAATCACCCGACCATTAATTGGTTCATTCTGACTTTGATTTCTCCCTTCATGCGTGATGACCTTCATCAGTGAGGAGCATCATCATCATCATCACCAGCTGAGCTTTCGTTTGGGGGTTTCTAACATCAGAGGGGAGAGGTGAGGTCCCCGGAGGAGTTTGTTGCGATGAAGGTTTGAGCTGCCGGAAAGCCGTGATCTCCTGCAGAACCCGGGGATCCTGCAGGCGCAGCTGTGAGGGGCAGGTGGGTTTCTGATCCTGCACTGCATCTCCTCTAAAGTCTGACTGTTTCAATTCTGAGCAAAACTTCCCGCCATCCTGTCGAGAATTGCCAGCGGCCTCTTTGGAAGGTCATGAACGCCGCCTGAGTGCAGGGATGACAAACGGCCGACCCTCTGAAACGATGTTTATTCAGCATCAGCACGGAGAGTTACATCAGCTTTTTGGCACAGTTGCTCGATGATAATGCGCTGTCCCATTTCTGTATGGTCATCTAAATAAATATGCAAGTTCATAATTTATTCTCAAAATAAATACAATAGAAACTAGAACAGAGAGATGCACTGCATCTGCCCCCCCCCTCCCGAGCTTGAACATCTGAAGAACTTCAGGCGGTTTCAGTCAGTTCACAAGCAAAGATGAATGAGGGTCAAAGGGATACTAATTCACCCCCCTCCAGGAGGAGCAGGCTGAATGGAGGAGAGGCGTGTTGGGGGCCGGAGAAGGCCGCTTTGGGGCCAGACTGGATCCAAACGTCTGCCCCACAACCCGCAGAAGGAAACCAGAAGGTTTGGGCTGAAAGGACGAAGCGCAGAGGATGAGAATCAAACGCAGAAAACCGCTGCAGACAAAGTCGCCGTTTGTTCTTTTGAGCCGCTTTTGGCAATTCTTTAAGATATCATTTCAGAGGATTATGGGTAATTCAATATTTTATAAAGGACTTTTCAGGAGAGTAGAAACAGTAGAAAATATTCTTTGGGCAGTAGATGGGGCTCCACAGAATGGGCGGGGTACGTTTTGAGGGGGGAGCCTACACAGCATCCATATATAAAACACAAACATTTAAAATGGGTATCAAACCTGCAGCAACTGAACATGGTTGTCCTGTAAGTCTTCTTCCTGTGCAGGAACTGAGGCTTGACCCTAGTCCGGTAGCTTTTTCTTCCTCTTTTTCACGTGGTTTCTGTCACCTGAAAACGGTCAGAGCGGTACCGTACCAACCGCCAGCTTACCCACAGACACGAACGGCGTCGCTACAAAGATGGAAAGAAGTCTCTTCGGTTCGTCAACCTAACTGTTCCCGGTCCGGCCTACAGGGCGGCGACACTTCCAAACATTCAACACAGTCTTCAACGGTTTGCTGCTGAGAGCCCCCGGCCTCCGGCCTCCGGCTGTGCCGCGGGTCATACGCAGCCGCAGTTCTTTGCAGACACGTTCTGAATGATGTGGTAGCGGCTCCTGTTGTCCAGGAAGGTGAGCGCCTCTTCGAAGGCCGTTGGCCGGCAGCACGGCCCGCTGCTCACCTTGTCCCGGCGCCGGTCGTGGAAGGCCGTCTGGACCATGTGCCTCATGGTGAGGTCGTAGTTCTGCCGGTGGGCCGTGCACCTCCCGCTGCAGTACTTCAGAACCATCTCCTCGTCGCTCTCGTAGCCCAGGCCCAGCTCGCTCACCTTCAGGACCAGCTTCCTCAGGTCGCAGGGCCTGGGCTTACGGGCCCTTTTAGTCCGGGAGGCCTGGTTTTGGTGGAGGGGGGGCTGGCTCCTTCGCCTCTTCCTGTCCAGCAGATTTCCGACCACGTGCTGGAGCTCGCTCTCCGTGAAGCTCTGGAACATCATGGAAACTGGAAGAGGACAAAAACATGGGCAGTGAGGAAAACAGGTCAGGTGCAAACAGATGGAGCGCTCTCCTGATACGAGCTGGGGAGACGGCCCGCTCTGTTTGCCTCCAGCAGATGTTTTCACAGAGAAGCGGGACACGTGGCGCCTTCACGGACACCTGACGTCTCCAAGCAGACACGAGGAGCAGGGCTTACACTCTGAGAGGAGCGAGTTCATGTTGTTGCCCGTTGAGCGGACCCTTCGGCGGAGAGCTCCCGTTGACGCTTTGGCTTCTGTCAGAGACAACTCTGAGGGCGGCGGCCTTGTCTGGAGGTTCAGCTCTGCGGTGTTTCTAACGAGGACGACGGTCAGGGCTGCGCCACAGAGCACGAAGGCAAAAGTAGCACCTTTCCATAACTTCATCTTAGAACGTGGAGGAGCATTGAAACCCTGCAGTGACAAACAAAGCACACCTTCAGTCAGCAAAATGACACGTCCACCGTCGTTCCATCAGTTCCCCAACCCTCCAGCTTTTCACGCCTTCAGTCTGAGTGGGTTCATGGTTCCTGCTGACACCTGAGAGCGCCGCGTTCATAGCCGAGTGCAGGAAGAAAAGACGTTTGAAGGCGCTCGCCGCCTTTCCGCATCTGACAGTCGTTTCACACTTTCATCACAGATTGTGAAATCTTCTTTGTGAAGGAGGCAGAACCTCCGGACCACACTGACCATGCAGCCCGGTGAGGCCTCATGTGCCACAGCCCCCCAATTCTCCTCTCATTGCTGCTATTTGAAAGGTTTGCTTTGACTCATCGTCTCGCCGCTCAAGTGCATCCGCAGGGAGACCAGACGGCGCGGAGTCGTCTCTCTTCCATCATAAAAACAGAAAACTGATCTGAATGTCAGTGCAGCGCCACCAAAACTCTTAAATAAGACAAAGAAAGTGTAAGGAGTGACTTTAAGCCAATTATAGTTCCCCCTGACTGAATGTTTGGATGAAGCTCAGGGAAAACAAACGGCTCGCATGGGCTGCAGTGGTATAAACATCATATAAACAGGTAGAACCCGTCCTGTCAGTCACAGCTTGACTCATGGTTCATAATTCTATATGAGTCTGACGCTGCCACGAGTGTCTGCAGTGTGGCGTTCGTCTGAAACGCAAACAGGTCACAGAAGAACCTCATTTGAGGCAGAGCTGCTTCTCCACCGGGGCTTTAGTCAGCAGCACATTTGGAGATGTTTCAGGGAACATCCTCTCTGCTTCTTTTGGAGGAGCTCAAAGCGCCTCCAGCAGATATTCAGCTCCTCGGTGGATGAGACCACTGAAGCTACAGAGCCTGATGAGCTCATTGCTTTCCTTTACGATTAAGCGTTACGTTAGTGAAAATTACAGAGGAGAGCAGTGATCCATCAGCGCGCTTGTTCGCTCTGATAAAACAATCATCTGCTCAACTGGGAGGCTGAAGCTGAGACCCTGAAATGTCTTAATTAGTGACATCTGTGCAACAATAAAAGCGTCAGGGAGCGTTCTGCTGCTTGTTCAAATGGTCACGGAGGATTAATAAGCAGGGGGTTTAATATCTGCAGCTGCTGTGGACATAAAAACACAGAGGCTGATGGGAAAAAGCTGCTCAGATGTTTTCCTGTGGAAAGAGGAAGGCTGCAGACGGAGAGGAGCATCGGGAGCCGCCCCAGAGGACTCCAGCAGCAGGAAAATCCATCCTCAAACAGAGACATGAAAGTGCAGATGAGCCGAGCCCGCTCCCACACATCCTCGACATGTCTGGCCCTCACAAAAGCATGTGAGCCACGATGTGCCCGTGCACGCTCCTGTGTGCCGATGAGGTGGAAACGGAGAGCAGGACCGGACGTCTCCGCGGGTGGGTTCCTCTGAATGCCGTCGGGTTCTCCTCACCTGAGGAGGAGCAAACGGGGAGCAGCTCCTGCTGCTCATCATGCTGCTGGAACCATGAAGGCGAACCAGGACTCAAAGCCATTCCTGAGGCATTATGTATGCGGCGACGTGCGCAGCGCGCTCTCCATGCATCAACTGCGCTCTTGTTGCTCATCAAAGATCGCATTATCTCAAACTCTCAATAAAATTGATGCTTTCAAGGAGTAATTGGGTCAGCGCTGCGGCTGAGCTGCTCCTAATGCATTTACAGCGGCGAGGCCCCCCCACTGCCAGAGGCAGCCAGAGGAGGACGAGGAGGATAAGGGAGCGCCTGTCATTAACACTTGTCAATGGAAGCAGCAGGACGGGGGGGCTGGGGTCAGCTTGCTTGGATCTTGCCCAGTGTGGCCCGACTGACGCGAGATCACACGACGTGATGAAGAGCTTCTTTATGCTGCAGGAGGAAGATGTCAACTTTTACAGCCTGCCGGGGGTGGGGGGTATTTTCTCCCTCTCTTCCCTGGTCTTTAGTCACACCCCCACAAAAACCCCCACTTCCAGCTCATTTGTTGCAGACAGAGCCGGTTCAGCGGTCTGCAGAACATCACAGGGCGGCTCTGCTGCACTCTGTGCTGATGCATTTACCTGCATGGAGCAGGACCCTGCCTTTATTCACCCCCCAATAGTGAGCATCACCTGAGGACAGCCAGAGAGCGCCTGGAGAAGGTAACAGGGACATATTCCAAAGATCAGAGCGGGATTAGCACTAAAGCTGCAGGGTTTATCTGCAGTCACGTGGGTCAACACCTGGCTGCAGAGACGGTGCTGCAGATCAGGCCTTACTGTGTGTTAATCCACCCAACACCTCAAACTCAGGGGCCAGGGCGCCACACAGGGCCCCCCCAGAAGAGCGTCTGCCTCTCAGGGCGGCAGGTTTGCCGTCCGCCTGTCTTTCTGAGCCGGGATTGGGGTTTCTAAATGCGGCCTGGGTTCGGATGTAAGCGAAGAACGCTGTAATTTTGCTGGGCAGCCACATCAGTTGGTCCGAGTGGTGTTGCTGGGTAACCAGATGGTAATTAAAACGAGGCTGTTCCTCGTTAGCGACAAAGCTGGCGTTGATTAGTTAAGAAAACGTCTTTGGGTGAGGCGACAGAGCAGTTTAGGACACATTCTGAAGGGATTCTGCAGGTTCTGTTTAGTGAGTAAAGAACCAGCTTCTGGTCTCTGAGTGTTTTTGCTGAAAGGTCAGGCGTGTGGCGGCGGTGCACCTGCGTCTGCTGCACCAGACCCTGACGCCACCAGAGAAACTTCACAGGAAATAATTTGTTTTCTACGGTTTTTATGACGTTAAATCTGGACAAGAAAAATAAATTCTACAGTTCCCCGATAAGAGGACTTACGACACCAAAGGGTTAAAACGTATTTGAAATTTGTTGTATAAAGGGTTAGTAAGGGTGGGTAAGTGGCTTAAAAAGATTTCATTTGGCCATAGAAGTCCCACTATCAGGTTTCAGGGATTAATACAGATTAATGCAGATTAATGCAGTGACCTGACTGCCTCGCACGGAACATGGCGGCTCAAACCTGCGAGGTGAACAAACGTTTCTAGACCCGCGGTTCTGTGGCGGCTCTGCTTTCCTCTGGTTTCACACACCGTTGGCAGGGAAACCTAATCGGGCTCGGTGGTTGTTTGTGTGAGCAACCTGCATGTCGTCCGGGCTACTTTCTAAAGAAATGAGTTGCTATTCCGGCTGCTAATCCCTGTGTGCCAGATCCTCTTTTAGCGCAGCAGCATCCCCTCTAAACCCACGTCAAACATGTCAGTGTTTCGGTTACAAAAGGTTGAAGACCATCTGGCACGCACCAGGATGAGCAAGCACAAGCAAGCTCAGACATCCGAGCTATGACATTCTCCTGCTCTGTGCTTCCCTAATGGGAATCATTATTTTAGCTGAAGCACAAAAGGAAAAAATGACATGGGGGGGGCTCATCTCAGCCCCAATCGTCCCCAGTCAAGACAAGCAGAAAGTGGGATAAACTCTAGAAGTCCTGCTCTGATGCAGCTTCTTGTGGCCCAGAGATCCAGAAAAATCCATGCAGAGGGGAGACCCTTCCTCATCTCTGTAACCTTCAAGCTCTGACGAAGAGGAGACCCTTCCTCATCTTCACTCTGTGACCTTCAAGCTCAGATGGTCCAGGACATCCATCTCTGAAAGCGTTTGAAGCTGGCGTCAACGTTTCACAACCTTACCAGTGAAACGGCATCTTGCAGAAGAAACGAGTGTTTAGAGAAAGAGTTCGTGAAAATGCGTTGGAGCAGTGAGGGGAAAGATCGCGTTTCCCACCAACCAAATAAACTTCTGAGTGGTGAAATCCAGAAATCACAGTGGAGGGGTTTATTTTGGTTCCAGCATGGTGGCACGGCCCTGGAGATCTGTGGAAACCACAGACATGCCGTGCCAGGCTGCGGAGCGCCGCTGTCATGCGGCTGCAGCGAGCACCGCTTGTTGATACAGATAATCCAACGTGTGTTTTCTGCCACTCAAGCACTTAGCGAGGCATCTCTGTCAGCAGCAGCGCCTGACGCCTTCCCACCTAAGCTGCCAGCTTAAACTAACAAAAGGAGATGCGGTGTCCTTACCGTTCGGCCGGCTAATCCAGACTTAGCTGCGTGGCGTCGTCTTCAGCTGACCTCCTCAGGCAAGTACTGGCTGGGCAAGTCCATCCTCATCACAGCCAACTCCTGCGTCTCTCCAAGACAGTCATGGCAGATCCTCGTTCCGCAGGTTTGGAAGGTGTGCTGGCTCAATGTGGGTCCTAAAAGTCTTATTTATGCTTCATATTTACGCTTCCATAGAGGAAGTCTGGAAGATCAGCGTTCCTCTGACTGGCAGCTTGGATTCTGTCAGAGGGATCCATTCAAAGTCCAGGAAACTCCTGCTCCCGCGCTGCTCCTGGTCCTCAGCTCACTCTGAAACAGAAGAATGCAGCGGAGCGGAGCTGAGGTTCAGCGGCGTGCAGTCCTGCAGCAGATGCCTTGACTTTGGCCTCGTCTGCTGAGAAAGTCCCTCAGGCACAGAACAAACATGTCCTTACCTCCTTCTCCTTCCAGCAGCAGGTCTTCTGCTCAGCTGCAGGGAGGGAAGTCTGCGGGTGGAGAGGATGGGTGGTGGTGAGGAGGGAGAGCGTGGTTACCGTAAGTGGAGCACAGAGCTCCTCTCTGATGCCTGTCTGCCTTCCCCCCTCAAAGGTTGCTCCTCCTCCTCCATAGTTGTGCTTGTGGGCCGAGTCGGATTACTCCTGATATGTTAATCTTTCTGGCTCTAACACCAGGAGTTCTGGAGGATGCTTTGGCCCGACCAGCAGCTTACGCTCACCTTCTGCCGCGGGAGAGCCCGCCGTCTTAAGCAGCCATTTGGTAATAACCTCAGATGGGCTGGGGTCTGCTGCACACACTTTTCCAATCTTTTAGGGGGAATTAGGAAAGTTGACAATTGGCTTAAACGAGCAAAGACCAAATTAACCCCGTTCAGGTCGAATTATCGCGGCGAAGGTACTTTGTGATTAAATCTGCAGTTGGCCGGAGACAAAGGCGGGGATGTTGTTGTTGAGGATCCCGCATTCTTCTCCAACACAAAGCAGTGCTTTACCTCTGGAGCCCCCGAGCAGCAAATGAGGAGCAGATGGTTGAGCTTTCCGACGCCGTCAGCCGCTCCAAGCCGCCTCCTAAACACACGGCCGGTCCGGCGTCAGGTGTGCGGGGGTCAGGGGAGCTCCGCCCTGCAGGTGCAGGACGAAGCGCAGCATAACAATGCCCTGGTGATGGCAAGAGAAGCTCGTTAGGAGGCCATAGGTGTTTAAAGGACCCCCCCCCCATAGAGTGGAGTGAAGCAAGAATCCAACAGGAAACAAACCATTCAGTTCATTCCGGCAGCATGACTCACGCCCACCGCTTTCTAAACAAATGCGACTTTTTGGCGTGAAGCAGACGAGCTGCAGTTCCTGCGCCACTCCATCTGTTGGCCCGTTTTCTCTGATAACCAGACCTCCTCCAGCAGGTGGAAAGCCACCTCCCAGGAGAGGAGTAAAACGGGACAAGTTCGATTCCAGTGGAAGGCCGCTCCACTGCTGCGCGCAGACGAGGCTGCGTTTTCCTGGCCCAGAAGGAGTGTACGGGCGCAGAAACATTTCCTGACAGCAGGCGGGAACATTTCATCTCTGCATATTGTCCACAGATGTGTCGCTTTCTGCTGCCTTCAAAGTCCGACAGCTGTTACGGGCAGAACCGAGTCAGCCCTCGACCCGCTGAAGGCTCGGCCCGCCAGATCACGCTGGTCACAGAGGCACGCCGACATTTGAACACGCAACAAAAACAAAACAATAAAGTATGTTTCTAATTTCCGTACGACGGAGAGGATTGAACCTTTCCACTGGGCGTGGGGAAGCGAGGAAACACATTTTGTTTAAGTTTGGCCAAGATTTTAAGGAAGCCCTCAATCAGTAACACTATAAACAGACCATAGCAGTGGAGGTGTCATTAGAACGGCTGGAAATAAGGCAGAACTGCTGCCGCTGCGCCGCTTGCACAATATGCGGTTTGATGATTGAGTCGCCTTTTGCCAAACCGTGTCAGTCAGTGGAAAGCTGCTTTTTCTAGTCTAAACAGGCGCTTATGAGGAGGATGCAGGATAATGAAGGCCTTCTCTGTCTGAGGAACCGAGGCGGATGCATCCGAGTGTGGAGCCAGAAACACCACCTCCACCTCCACCTCCACCCAGCCTGAACGCTGCTCATGTTTACCTGCTGAACGTCCAGGAAGAGCAGAGAGAGAACAGACGAATGCTGCCCTCACCTGTCAGGGATCTGCACTGCACTCATCAGCACTTCTTCAGAAATCGCTTTATTATCATACATTAAAGAACTTTAAAGAATTTCAATCTCATGAAGGTAAAACTGTTGTCTGATCCCTCCTCCCCCTGGGATGGAAGCCCCTCCCACCATCAGGACCAAAAGGCTGCCGCAGTACTCTCTTCATTTGGAGCGCCGCCGCCGTGTGTCTCGCTGCAGATTTGCGCCTCAGAACCCACGGACGCTTGTCGTTGGCGTCTCCGAAGCACATGTTGGTGGGTAAGTAGTTCTGACAGCAGGAGCAGACGCCGCCATCAGGGAGAAACGCCCCGAGTTTGGCGTTTCGCGCCGCTCCTGAGGGCAGGTCCGGTTCTGTCTGAACCTCAGAGAGCTCCACAGGTGAAGATGGTTCAGGTGGACTGAGCGACATTTCAGGGGGGGTTATCTCAGGACTTCTGTCCTCGTCTCGTCGTGGACCTTTCTCCTCCCCGGGCGGATGTTTGATGAAGTTACACATGGACTTGCATCCCAAAGCTACGACTCTGAAGCCCTCTGCGTTACATTTGTCCTCTTCTGCTCGCAGGGCTCTGTAAGCCCTCCGGACCTTCTCCAGGTGATCAAACTTCACCACTGTGCAAACGTGCCGGCCCAGCTCTTGGTGTCGTTTGGTGTAGCACTGCAGCTCCTTGGGAAGCTGCTCGCCAGGACGCAGGATCCAGAGCGAGGCAATGCCATCAGTCAGGCCCAAGTTCTGGAGCAGCATCAGAAGGAGAGCATGATGGGCTGGACCCCTCCTGCTCGGCTCCTCACACGGGTTCCAGACCAGCAGGAGCTTGCTGGTTGGAGAACACAGCAGCCAATTGGGAAGCGGCTGTTTGCGCCTCAGCTTGGTGCATTCGGGGTTGACCTCCAGGAGGTCTGAGGACAGAGCAGCTTCCAGAGTCTCGTGCCAGTCTGTGGTCAGGGTCTTTATCTGCAGCAAACAGAACACACTCAGTTTTGTTCACGCCTTCTATTTCCTTCAAACAGCTGGAAGGTCAAGCACTGAGCGTTACCTTCTTCAGACTGGTGAGAAGCTTGAGGCTGACGAAGCCGTGCCTGCTCTGCAGGTGTTTCAGCAGGAAGCCGTCCTCTGCCAGGTGAGCGTCGGTGAACATCTCCTCCAGCTGGGCTCTGATCTTCTCGCGGAGCAGTTTGTCTCCACGGCCCGGTTCCTGTTGGGTGGCCTGCACTCCATCTCTACAACACATGACCCCGCCCCCCGTCACAACACGCTTACAGGCCAGCAACACGGAAGACACGTGGCGTCCATACCCGTTACTCATGGTTCCTGAAAGGTGAGACCGTTTCAGGCGTTTTCTGGAAAAAGCACAGCTGAACTCACTGCAGCAGGAATGCACACGGAAACCGTTGACATGGAGCAGCGTCAGTTGATGCTGCAGAATCCAAAACAAGAATTCGTAAAATGCTGGAACCAACGTTCTGCTCCTTCCTGTGCATCTCCAACATGCTGCCAAAGATCATCACCTGAAACCTGCTCCACATGCTGAAAAGCACTGAGACCATTTTAGCCGAGCTTCAGAGCCGACAGGGTCCAGAAGAACCTCAGCTGCGTTGAGCTGTAAAGCTGCAAAGGCCGGCTTTGGATCTTCACACATGATGCTGCAGCTGCACGCTGCGTGACGCGTGGGGAGAACGCCTCTTCATGAGCAGGACATGAAACCAGGACAAGAACTTCCAAGCGGTACGGCATAAACCCGCGCTGCAGGAGGAGAAGCTCGTGGCGTCTTCAGACTCAGAACGACGGCGTCTACATTCAACAGGAAGCGAGGCAAAAACTCAGTTGGGTTCACTTTGTGATAAAAGTGCCACAAAAGAAATGTCAGAAAAAACTTCTTCAAACTACAACTGCTTTGGTCCGATTTGTAGGATTCTTTGTCTCCATGGCAACAGCAGAGCAGCACGACCATAGAGGAGGACTCCCGGAGCTTCAGGCCGCTTTCACTTGAGCGACGGCACTGTGGGGAACATTTCTGAACAGAACCGCCCAGAACGGGTTCTGACTCTCAGAGGCAAAAAACAAGAAAAACCCGATGTTTAAGTTCAGCATAAACATCCAGGCTTCATCCCGTCTGCTCTGTCAGCAGCAGGCTCTTATGAGCCGGGCCCTTAAGCACATCAGTCAGAACCGAGGAATCACCGTCGCTCCTGTGGGGGCCAAGAACGCCTAAAACGAATCATCAATGTTGATGTTCTTCGGTTTCTAGTTGCCATGGTTACCAAATACTGCAACCACGTTCTGGTTGTGGGAGAATCTTTAAAAAATGTCTACATCTCGTACGGGTTTGTGGAGAAGCCGCAGAGACCTGAAAGGAGTCGTCTGAAACGTCCAATCACAGCGCGAGTAACAGAAGGTCGGCGAGAAGAAACATCAGGAAACACAGAGCCACAGGACCAGCCTTCGTAAAAAAAAACCCAATCATTGAACTTTATTGACATCAACGTTTTTTTCATCAACATTTTCTTTTCAGGTCTTTATTAACAAATAGAAAACAGACTGTGTACAACAGGTTTAGTTCCTACAGCACGAAGCATTCACAAGGTAAAAATGAAGCCTTCCAAGTCCCGCCTCCCTCTCCCCTCCCTCCTCCGCTCAGGGGGCGACGCCCCTCTGGTTGGGGAAGACGGCGTGTGCTTGTACGGTGAGGAGTAATCCGTTTCAGATGGGGGGGGGGGGTTGTGCTGTTTTCCTGGCAGAACATGGTAGTACAGTAGATACGACGCGTTTCCATGAAGACACTCTAGAACCGGGTCTCCCGTGGATCCGCAGAACTCTTCCCGGTCTCGATAGATTCTGAAGCTGTGCATATATCTATGTGTCATTGTACATATATATATAATCAGTCATAATTATATATCTATATAGAGTTTGTTCTTTATAAAATAGTAGCAGGTTTCAGTCCAGAAGGCTGAGGCGCTCTTGCAGGAATGGTTGGTTCTGTACAGGTTCTGACTCTCCTGGAGCCGTATGGACCACGCCTCCTCCTCACAGTCCACGCGCCCCCACTCCGGAAAACAGACAGAACAAATGCAGGCAAGAAGATGGGTGGGCTTGAAGAGCGTCTTTACTCTGGACTCAGCAGATTGTTCTGTCCGCTGTGGATCCAGAAGTTCTTCAGGTGGGTTCTGGAGCACGAAGGCCTCGATGCCGCAGGCGTCCGACATTAAACGGGACGTTTCCAAACAAAGACGACAGAATAAATGAACGTGCTTCCATGTCTGCGCTCCTGCTTCGTTTGGATTAGTTACCGGGTTAGCCGTTCCTACAGAACCTCAACGGTTCTGTGGAAAACGTTTAAAAGGCAATCAGAGCGTTGGAGCTGTGAGCAGAAAAACATTAACGACACATAAAGGAATTAAAAAAATATATACTGAGCAGCCGTGAAGAGAACGGAGGTTCTCCAGTTTAGTGTGGAGGAACGCGGGAAGAACCCGCCTTCCTCCTGCTAAAAACACCCCCCTAACAATGATTATGAGAATAATGCCTGCCCAGGGCGGGGCAGTTAAGACAAACACAACTCTGATAATAAAATGGTTACGATGAAGAACAGAACACGAGTACAAAACAGAAGATCCAACATCAAGTATGAGAGGACGCAGCTGGAGGCTCCTCCCACAGCTGGAGGCTCCTCCCACAGCTGCGCTCGTCACGTCTGTACAAGAACCATCGTCAGTGCAGCGTCTTTAAAGCAAGAATCACAGGTGTTGTGAAGGCGGGGGCATCTCTGTGATTGGTTGAAACCCTTGTCTCTTCCTGCACCCCTGCGGGGGGATTCAGAGGGTCCGGTGAGAAGATGGTGGCTGGGATGGGACACTTGGCACTCTCCTGAGAGGTCTGGCCAGTGAAGCTGCACGATGGGAGTGGTTATGTTGCATAGTGATCGAAGCTCCCCAGGTACTCCAGAGCGGCCCTGTAGCACAGCTGGTACTGGTCCTGGGGGGGGCAGAGGACGGCAGTCAGAACATCTGAGCAAAACTCTGTTTCAGCAGCAGCCGATGTCTTCACCGACGAAGGAGAAGGAGACTCCAGCTCCCATCAGAACATAAAGGAGATGAAGTCCAGACCCCCTCCTCATCAGCACGCCATACCTCCGTCTGCACCATGGCCGGCCTCTGGGTGCGAAGCGTCTTCACCGTCTGGAAAAGGTCGACCACGCCTTCGTACCTCATCCGCTCCAGCACAATGCTGAGGGTGATGAAGACTCCGGTCCGGCCCACTCCAGCACTGCAGACACACAGAGTTCTTCATGCTCACAGAAACTGACCCGTCTTTGATCGGTTAGTTGTTGTTTTCCTATAAATGACTCCTGGAATGATCGGAGTGACATGAATGTATAGAAATGCACACAGCTGCACTCCGTTATGATTCTCATCCGTATTTCTGAGGCTCATCCAGACAAAACTTCATCTTTTCTCCTCCTTTGATGAACATGTTTTCATGCTGCGTTACCCACCACAGGAGAATAAACTTTCTTTGACCCCCCCCCCCCCCACCTCCTCATTTCTGAAGTGCACTGATCTTCCTCCTCACCTGCAGTGAACCGTGATGGGGCCGTCCTGTCCAAACTGCTCCTTGGTTTTGTGCACCTGTCCAATGAAATCAATGAAGCCCTCTCCAGTTTTTGGCACTCCCTGCTCCGGCCAGTCCGTGAACTGGAACTGGCGGATTGTTCTGGATTGTCCGTCCTGCCGGGGAAAAATAAGAACCTTCAGAACATGGAAACTGCTCCCATATGCTCCGCAGCAGAACCGGACTAAACCACAGACAGTCTGCAGATCTGCAGGATGTTCCTGCGGCTGAGCGGGTATCGGAAGAACAACACAAGCAGAGACCCCCCCAAACTGTGTTCCACAAAACTCCACACAACCAACACACATCTGAAGACAGAGAGGCTGTAACACAACGCTGGAGATATTTTTCAGGTTGTGCAGAAAAGTTCTAAATTGGTTCTACGCTGGAAAGACGCAGCATGTCTGCAAACTTAACTGATGATACAAACACTTCCTGTTTCTGCTGCATGTCTTTGAGAGAACAAAAAGACACGAAGGACTGACGCAGCAGACAGGACAGAGCAGGCGGGACAAAGCAGGCGGGACAGAGCAGGCGGGACAAAGCAGATGGGACAGAGCAGGCGGGACAAAGCAGATGGGACAGAGCAGGCGGGACAGAGCAGACGGAACGAAGCAGATGGGACAGAGCAGGTGGGACAGAGCAGATGGGACGGAGCAGGCGGAACAGAGCAGATGGGACAGAGCAGGTGGGACAGAGCAGATGGGACAGAGCAGGTGGGACAGAGCAGATGGGACAGAGCAGGTGGGACAGAGCAGATGGGACGGAGCAGACGGGACAGAGCAGACATACCCGGGCGTCTGTGACCTTGAACTCTCGAAGAATGTACTGAGGCATGTTGTATTCAGCCATGGGGTCCACCACAAAGTACTGGTACCGGGCCGAGCGCTCTGCAGGCCAGTACTGATGGCACTTTTCCTGCAGAGACACAGACAGAAGGTTTCTTCCTGCTTCCTAAAGCATTCTGGGTATCATGTGAACAAACATGGAATGTTTCTGCTCCCCCTGTTTCTCTCAGGAAGTTTGGATGGAAAGCCCACAGAGCTTCAGTTTAGTGTGACTGAGGTCCAGCTTCACTTCCTGCTGACGTTTACAGATGGTTAAAGCTTAGCTTCAAGACAAGCAGCATTAATGTATCGTCGTTTTCCTCCACAGCACAGCAGGAAACGGTGCGGTGCAGGATTATGCCTGGAATGCAGCCAATTCCTGACGTTCTTCAAACACAAGCGGCCTGGTTTGAACCCAGGATGAGCGCAGCTAGGAGAAGGTCACGGATCAGCGCCGTGCTCCAGCAGCAGAACCTGTATGTGGGGGGGGGGTCAGGAAATGCTTTTACCCGGCCCATCTCTCGCAGCTTGGTGAGCATGACCACGATGGTGGAGTTGTGCTCCCACAGCATCCTCCAGAAGTCCTCGGTGGTCTCAGCCAGGGGTCCCTGCGTGGCCAGGTACGCCTTCTGCTGTCTGCACCGAGGAATAAAGGTCAAAGTTCAGGAGACGAAAGCCAAGATTCAAACAGATGCAGACCGGAAACACTTCACAGCAACGAGGATTATGCATTAACGACACATGGATCCAGCTTCATAGCATCGCCGCAGAAGCACAGCTGGAAAAACCCCCAATATGACGGAGAGATTTCCAGAGGTTCTGTTCAGATCCAAACAGAGGTCCTGGTGACACAGAGGCGGTTCCTCAAACGCAGATTCTGCCTCTTCACCAACCAGAAGACTGAAAATAATCCAGCTCTGATTTTCCTAAATCTTTAGTCTCATCTGTTTAGTCGTTTCTCACTGTATTTATTGTGAGTTCCTGATGATTCTGTTTCCCGTTATTTTCGATTATTTTCAACTTTAACGGAATGTTAAGAACCGGATTATGGTAATTATGTAATAAAAAGGTAAATGAAATCCTCAAAGATTATAGAAATTCACTTCTTTTCATTTCCTTTCAAGCAATTAAACTATTTGACAGTCATTACATCTAATAAGATTAGATTAGATAGACTTTATTAATCCCACAATGGGGAAATTCTTCTTGTCTGCTGCGTTAAAGACATGTGTTGTGTGTCTGCTGTATGTATGAATGTCTATTCATGGAGCAAATGTTAGGACAGTAGCATCATTTTCACATCTTTTCTAATCAGTTTATGAGTTAATATCTGAAATAGATTTGATATATCAATTTGTTTTTCTCTTTTCTCTCCTTTGTTTTTTCTAAATTGCTTGAAATCCATCAATCTTTGCTAAACGAAGCCTCTGGAGCTCCTGCAGAGATCTGTCAATCATACGAGATCAGAAAATCAAACTTTCATTTCAGTTTCTTGCATCCGTCTGAATGATGAAATTATTTTAAGGCATTAATTAAAGCGTATAAAAACGGGCTTTTGTTCATTTAAGTACTGTTTCAGTGATTATCAATAATAGTCCTTCCCTCCCCCTTTTGTCCTGTACCACAGCACAGATGGGGGGGCTGATGAGGCTCCAGCTATGAGCTCATCCTGCTGCTGTCCTACGTGACTTCATCCCAGCGCAGTTCCCTCACTCGCCACTGGGTGGCAGCGGCGCGCCGCTCAGCAGGAAGGCTTTATCTCTGCCACACAAGAGCAAACAAACACGCTCAGGTGTTTGTTGCACATGTCAACCTGCATGCAGGTGTGGGTGTTAACGCGGGCAGCAGTTCTGCACGTTTACTGTCTGAGGCGCCGCTGAACGCCTGATGGCGGCGTTCCGGGCCACCCGCCAACGTGGAACCGGGAGAGTACAAAACACGCTTACGGGCGCCACCAGAGACAGATCATGGGGGAGGAGATCACGTACGGGGGGGGGGGCACAAAGAAGATAACGCAGAAATCAGAAAACGTCCTTCCACCATGAAGAGGAGCGATGGGACGGGGGCGGGTCACCTGCAGAGGGGGGGCATGGGGTGAGTGCTGCGTTTTAAGATGATAATGATCCTCTCACACTGTTGTGAAATCCCCCCCACCAACCAAAACACAGATCAGGCCTGGCTCCCCCCAGCATCCCTGGAATCGTGACACCCCCCCCCCCCCCCTCATTAGCTTGGCATATTATTGGCTCTTCTCTGGGGTGCAGGGCACCGGGGGCCCCCGTTTAGCTTTATTTATGCAAGCAGCTTAATTACACAGCGGCGCTGCTGCACACAGCAACCCCCCCTGCCACCATGTTTGGGGGAGGGGGGTGAGCACTATTATAAGACACAATTGCTGCAATTACGCTATTTACACAGCAACATGGAATCCCCCCCCCCCCCGTTACCAGCAGGTCAGAGGAGGAAAATGTGGTGGGGAAGGGGAGGGGTCATCTCTGCCACGGCCCAAAACCAGGCGGGACCGGTTTCACTAAATCCTGGCTTTTATGCAGCGGGTCGTCAGTCTGTCACTTCCTGTTCTCATACAGATATCAAACGCAGCGCCGCCGCCGCCACCAGCACAAAACCCCGGAGGAGCTGAGCAGAGTCACGCCACAGCGATCTGATCATTAAGCCCCTCCCATTATCCAGCCTGCCATGGAGGCCTGAGCCTTTCTACTGCAGGGAACTCAGATGAAGCGCAGAGCCGACATCTTGGATGGTTACAGAATACGGTTACGGTAGTGGAAGGGCGTCGGCTCTGCAGGGGTTAAAGGGAAATGGTCCTCAGGTGAGGCTGACCTGTATCCGTCGATGCAGCTGGCGTTGATGTAGTCGGAGCCCTCCACGCCGCGGATGGGCTGCAGGCAGACGCGGGTGGACTCGAACGGCATGATGTTGACCAGCCGGTTCTTGAACTTGTTGCAGGGCAGGTTGGCGCTGATGAAGCGGGACGTGTGGGCCTTGGAGTTGGCCAGCCTCTGTTGGAACAGACCAGAACACGTCAGAGCCACAGCTGGATCTGCCTTCAGACAGAGAGCATCATGGGCTTTGTAGGCTGCTGTGCACCAACGTCAGTGGGCATTGACCGATTGACCTTGAAGGCTACTGGTGTGTAAGTGTCAATCATTTGTTCCTGCCATTGAGGGGGGGGGGTGTTGTCCTTGGATGTTGGTGGATGTGCTGATGCTGCGGGGGGGTCTCAGCACCAATGTCACAGGGATAAATTCCTGCGCATCGGCTGATTCAGCAGACTGAAGCCCCCCCCCCGGCACCTTTGACTCAGTTCAGCAATAAACCCCCCCCCCACTGACAAGGTGCAGATCCTTCAAGCATTAGGTGACATGTGACCCCCCCTGCCCCACACACCTTGAACTCCAGCTCCATGGCAGTGACGGTCTCGCCGGGCGGGGGCTGGGTGAGCTTCTGGATGTGGGCGTACAGGTTGCGCGCCGGGACCTCAGTGTTGCCGCAGGTGGCGGCCTCCAGCAGGGCCTCGTGGATGAAGATGTACTGGTCCTCCGTCTGGACCATGTAGTTCCTCTGCGCACGCATGCACGTCACGTGTCCGTAGATGTCCACCGTCTTCTCGTGCTTCATGCGCTCCAGCATGGCGTCGATCACGATGAAGCAGCCGGTCCTGCCCACGCCGGCGCTGACAGACGGACGCACACATCAAAACCCAAAATGATCCACGGATGTACAGAGGCTCACAGAAGACCGCGACCCTCTACGACCGTTGACGTCATGTTTGATCCACACGTCTGAGACCCGTCTCATTAGCATGATCAAAACTCCAGTGTTTACACCGCCATTCCAACGGATTCTGACGCGAAGAAAAGCGGCTGATATGCAACGCAGGGGGCGTGTTTACGCCATCAACGTCACATCAATCACGTGTGTCAAAGACTGCGTGTTCTTTAGGT
Source organism: Oryzias curvinotus (assembly GCA_023969325.1). NCBI lineage: Eukaryota > Metazoa > Chordata > Actinopteri > Beloniformes > Adrianichthyidae > Oryzias > Oryzias curvinotus. Next base: position 38,031,882 of record CM043722.1, read on the forward strand.
GTCGTCTCCCGTGTTAACGAGGTGCAGTCTTCCCTCACTATAGTGACCATTCGCAGTCTCCATGATATTTTATGGTGGAATTTTCTGTTCTGCGACCTGATTGGCTGCAGACTACTGTCCATCAATCTGCTCAGTGCCATGTCTGTATGAAACATGTTCAGTTTGCCAAATCTACATCAGTCTTTGATCGCGATCAGATAACATCCTGGATGTATTTCTCTATAAAAATGTAGCTGAAAATGTTCGTCCCCCCTGAAAACTCCACAGCCGTAATCTTTCTTTTTTACTAAAACTAAATGTTTGAAGGCGGTAAAACACTTTTCTTGGACGGATGTTTTCACGCGTTTCTAAACTAAAGCTAAAGTGAGACGGATCTTCATCAGAGGTTCCCCTTCGGTACGGCAGCGCCCTCACCTGCAGTGGACCACCATGGGGCCTGCATCCAGGGGGTTGCAGGCCTTGACCCGCCGCAGGAAGGCCAGGATGGGTGTGGGGTACTCGGGCACCCCGTGGTCTGGCCAGGCCATGAACTGGAACTGCCTCACCTCTCTCTTCTCACTGGAGCCATTCTGGGGGGGTGAGTCAGATTTTAGAGGAAGACCTGGACAGCTGTTAAACACTGACGACTCATGCTGGGACACTAAGGGGGGGGGTCCTTTACCTTGTAGAGAGCGAAGGTACGGACGCTGTAGGTGGCCAACTCCACGGTGTCCAGCATGGTGACCTGGATCATCCCGTAGGTCTCGGTTCCTCGTGACGGCCAGTACTGGTCACACTTCACCTGGCAGAGCGAGAGAAAGGGCAGGCTGTCAGGACGGAGCTAGCGTCCAGCGTGGAGCGTCCAGACCGCTGAGGAGGTCGCACCAAACCAGAGGACGGCTCCTGCTTCACAGGACCGTGCACAAGTGCACCGTGAGGCCTCACATGTGTGTGAGGCCTCTGCCTCACGGTGATCATCTTCAATCAGGCATGGACGCGTTTGTGATGGCGCTGCCTGCATTGTGGAGGGAGGTGTGTCTAAGGGGGGGGGACAGCAGGTTGCACTACCTGGCTTCATATGTGCAACGTCTGTGAAAAGCAGGTTTCTGAAACATGTCAGGGTTCAGAGCTGGCTTTGGAACAGAAGCTTCATCAGAGGAAAACATGATCCGTGAGGATTCAGGTGCTTTTTAAAACACGCAATCAGAGAGCTGCTGCAACACAGAGTTCATGGCTGGTTCTGTCTGCAGCTCCTCATGTCTGTGTTCATCCAACCCACCCAAAATCTTCAGCGGAACCGGGTTCTGGTCCTTCAAACATGCAAAAATAAAAACCAGAGACAGCTCCTGTTCAGGCAGAGGAGCCGATTCTGCTGCAGAAACAGAACTAATGGATGGAACGCACAACCCTGAACCCTGTGTGTGTGTGGGCACACACACACACACACACACACACACACAGAGTGTGTAGTATCTGAGCTTTCTGACCTTCATAGTTAGTGTTTTTCAGGAGAAGTGAGCACAGAGGAAGCAGAGATCTGCTGCTGTGGGATCTCCTCATGTTTGTCCAGCTGCTGCTCTCTGGCAGAAGAAACCAGCCGGTCAATGTTGTTGGAGGTTGGAGGCTGACTCACCGCCTTATGTGCTGAGAACTTTTTTTGGAATGGAGAAAGGAAAAAGTTGACTGAGGAAGGTGGAAAACGTAGATCCCTCACAGCTCCAGTGAGTTCCAGCGGGTTAGCAGGAAGCTCTTGGATGGTGTGGAGGCGTCTCCAGGAGAAGCCGGAGCGAGCAGCTGTCCACCTTTCATGAGGCTCCACTCTAATTGGCCATCTATGAATGCCTGGACAGACTCCGCCCACCTGCCTCCATCTGCAGTCAGTGTGCAGAAACAAAGCCGTGCACCCCAGCAGCAGTTCTCCCTGCTGACCTTCATGTTCAGCTTCTGACAGACTTTCTGATGCGGCGCCTTCTAAAGACGCGGCGCGGCCGCTCCCCAAACGCCACGCACGCTCCACGGTTTCAGGCGGAGCTGGAAAAACAAACTTTGCTGCAGAAGCGCGTCTGCAGCTCCCCTATGAGAGCCACACAAAGACAACACGCCACCGAACACGCCAGCCTTCTACTCTGCCTGTAAAACACACATCCCAGAATCCCTGTGGCTCCTGCTCACAACACTCTGGATCGCTCCGTAGCAGCAGATTCACTTCAATGGCAGGACATCAATTAGTAATATTTGAAATGGGACACACCCCTAAAGGGACAGTTTACTACCAAAACCTCGAAAGCACTTCCTGTTCCATCCATGAAGCTCTCACTGATCAGTGTAGAACGTTCCAGCATCTTCTGGACGCGATGCAGAGGACCTCCAGCTGCGTTTTACTGCTGTAGGCAGTAAGAGACGCGGCGTGGAGCTGAACTCTGCTGTTTCTGGAAAAGTGTGCAGTCTGAGGAGGTCTCATTCTTTTTAAATCGCTGGTGTTGCAGCGTGTGTCTTTATTTCATCCCTGCGTGTGAATGTGCAGCTGCGTCTGCAGCAGCGCAGCCTCTGAAAGTGACACTCTGACACATTAAATGTATAGAACGGCGTCTGAAAGGACACGCGCGTCCTCAGCACCGACTGTCTGCGTCATGTGATGAAAAGCATCCTGGCTCCCAGAGTAAATATCCTCTGATCCAGGAAGACGCCTCATCGTTTCTCCTAATAAATGATGGAATAGGGGGGTGGGAGGGGGGTTGATAAAAAACAGATATCACATATTTAAAGGCTTTAGTCTGGATGATCTGAACTCCAGATAACGTAAATAAACATTAAGATTCAGCTTAAGGACTGCCTTCTTCTTAATTCCTGGTCTTTCTTTACTGCATCGTCTCACAGACATGTGGGGGGGGGGCTGCCTTCTTCTCTGAGGAGTTTGTGAGGATGATTATATGATGGTAATTATTGAAAGCAATTCCAGCTTTGAAGCTGGAGTTCTCTCTTCCTCTTCCTTTTATTAGCTCGGGTGTTTTTAAGAAGCACACAGATGACGACGGGCGGCAATCCTCTTTAGCTCCAACTGCAGGAATCTGATTATAGCGCCGCGGCTTTGGAGGGCCAGTCAGAGAACGCGCAAATGAGAGTCTGACTGTGACCTTAAAAATAAACACCAAAGAAATGAGAGCTCAGCTCTTCCTCAGGATGAGCAGAAAGTCTCCAAATGGAGGAAATGTTGCTGCAGCTGCAGCAACAGGACAACCTGCATCCGGCTGCAGGACAACCTGCATCCGGCTGCACTGCAGAATTCCCAACTGTTGCATTGTTGAGCTTCAGAAACATCAACTCTATTCTCCTGTTCTCCAGCAGTTCCTGCGACTCCTTCAAACCACAACGACCAGGAAGCCGCACCTTTAAACTCCCAGGATGAATCAAATGCTGTGTCAGTCATTTCAACGTGCACGTCTGTGGGCGTGCACGCCCGTGCGTGTGTCAGCACTCACCCGGGACTTCTCCTCCAGTCGGGTCATCATGATGATGGTGCTGGACCTCTGCTCCCACACCATCCTCCAGAAGTCGCTGAGCGTCTCCGGCAGCGGCCCCTGAGTGGCGATGTAGGCGTTCTGCTTCCTGTAGCCGTCGATGTAGTTGGCGTTGATGTAGTCGCTGCCGGGCACGGCTGTGATGAGACAAACGGCCATCGTCACCCCGGGACTTTGTCCAAACAAAGGAGAAGGAGGAGAAGCTCCTACCGTCGATGGAGGTCAGCACCACCCTGGAGTGGTCGTAGGCGATGACGTTTGCGTAGCGGTTTTTCGGTTTGTTCACCTCCATGTTGGAGTGTTCCCAGGTGAACTGCTGGCCCGGATCAATGGACTGGGGGGGGACAGACAGAGAAAAGGATGAGACTGCTGAGGAGGGACTTCAGGAATGTGGGAGGAGCCTGGGAACGCGCCGCCACGTGGAGTCTGACAGGTTTAACTAGGTAACAGCCGAGAGTTTGAAACCTGCTTCGAAATGTCATCTTCATTTCTCTGTTCTTTCTATCAACACCCCCCCCCATACACACATTTTAACGAGAACTTTCCCTTGATTCAAACAATGATATTTTTCCACTTTAATAAGGGCAGCTTTGGCGGAGCGGTCAACCGCTGATACGAGAATCACAGGTTTGGTTCCCGCCCTTGTGATAAAGTGTCTGTAAGGCGCTCTGGGTTGATCCAGGTGGAGAAGCGTCACGAACGCCATTGAACATAAATATGAATGTAGAACTAAATCCTGACCCGACGGAGTCAAACCTGCAGACTCCAGGAGGACGCTCCTGTTCTCCGGTGGCAGAGACCTCCGGGAACGTCTCTCCTCCTGGAGCAGCAGCAGCTCTGAAGCTGGTTTAAACCGCAGGAAACGCTGCTGCTGAACTGGACGTGACAAACGGAAAAGTTCCTCAACCACCAGAGTCAGAGCGGACGAGCTCGGCCAGACCCTCTGCCGCCGCTACCGTCCAGATTCATGAGAGACTCCAGTGACCCTGCCGGGGGGGGCATCCCCCAAACAGGTGAGATGGAGAGGTAGGGAGCAGATGCCCGAGGCGTGACGATCGCTCTGATGACTGCTTCCGACGGGTCCACGGAGCTGCAGCCCGCCTGGTAGACAAATTCTGCTCATTACCCACAATGCTCGGCGCGCGGCGTCGCTGGAGGAAGAAGGGCTGAACTCTCCACACGTTAGCAGCCTCGGTGTTTAGCGTGGCGGGAGCAGGCTGCGAGTGTGACAAAGTGCCACGAGCCGGGCTGGCAGAGGGAAGCGCCGCCATCTGCCTGCCGACAGGGGGGGGGGGGTCCTGCTCTGAATGGATGTTCAGGAGGGAAACAGGCCGCCTGCAGCTGAAGCTGCTGTTTGATTCAGTTAGACCAGGGGTCGGGAACCTATGGCTCGCGAGCCACATATGGCTCTTTTGATGGTCACGTATGGCTCGCAGACAAATCTTTATTTATACCATTTTTTTTTTCATTAGACCAGTCATTCTCGTGCGATGCGATGCCAGAGGGGCGCGCAGTAGTATCGGTGCTTGGAGAGAAAAATCTGCGCCAGCACTCAGTTTACTATTATCTACTATTTCACAGAGTTTATTCCAGCAGGAAACCTATTAATTGCCGTGCCTAAACCTGCGCGCTCCCGTCTCTGAGAAAGAGCGCGCAGATACGGGGACGGGATGTGAGGAAGAAAGCAGAGGGTGGGGGTGTCCCCCACCCTTTCTTCCTCACAGGCAGCAGGTGAATCGCACAGGGATTGTAATAACGTAAAACCCGCTGCCCGTCACTCACTGCAGTGTGTGAGTGTGTGTTTGGCTCCACGTCTGCATGTGAGTCTTTGTCACATCTACAGAACATTCAGACCTACGATCACGTTTAAAGTCTCAACGCCTGCATGAAGCTGAAACTCACCACGTATCAACCAGACTAGACCATCAGCAAAACCACCACGAGAAATACTCATCATTTATTAGCAACAGCATAACCATGTTATTAAAAATAATTCACAGACTTATTGTACTTTAAAAATGTTGAAATTACATCAAATGCTCACATTCACGTCTATTTTTAGTTTTAAACATATTGTCGCGGACTGAGTTGGGTCCGCTGTTGGGACGCGTTAAAAGTTCTGGAGTTCATTGAACGCATCAAGCAGAGATCTGATTGGCTCTCAGTTCTGTCGCTCAGCCTGTTGTTAGGTAGTTTGGACCAATGGGGTTCAGCTATGGGCCGAATAAGGGAAATGGGAGGACTGGAGCGGGAGCAGAGGAATATAAAGTTGGGAGAAGAGCTCTCGTCTCAGAGGGAGAGATCCAGGAGTTGCTGAATTAATTGTACGGCGTTTGTTGCGGTCTGCAGTAACCAGAATAAAGAACCTTAAAAGAGGTTAAGTCTCCGTGCCTCAGTGTGGGACAGGGACGCTACATTATTGTATGGCTCTTTTGAAATTACATTTAAAAATATGTGGCGTTTATGGCTCTCTCGGCCAAAAAGGTTCCCGACCCCTGAGTTAGACTAATGCAGAGGGGGGGTCCTGCTATATGTGCTGAATTCATTTTCATGGTATTATGCAGGTATATTCAGAATGGGGGGGCATTGAAAACACAAAAATGACATCATCTATAAATTGTTTTTATCTGTGTTAAACTGACTGAATTTAAGCTTCGTTTGTTTTCATGAGGCCTCAATCTCACGTTTAACATCGTTTGCAGTTTCAAACTGATCCAGAGTCAGCTCTGCCACAAACTCATGACTGTAAACAAAGGAGAGACGGCGACTCAAACTCACGTCTTTCAGACTCCAGCATCACGCTTCTAAAAGCTGGATTCAGAAATGAAATATTCAGCGTAAACAACAGCAGAAGTCTGTCTCAGTGATGGACGTTTGGCTAATCTGGGATAAAAATACAAAATCTAAACTGAAATGAATGTGGAAACAGATAACAAATATCATCCACGATTGAGCGTTTGACCGTGTTTCTGCAGCAGAACCGTCCTGATTTCCATTCTCTCAAGCCTTTAGACTACAGTTTAATGGATGGTGTGTTTCCATTCAGGCCCTTTCATCCAGAAACACACTTATTCACACACCGACGGTTCCAACCTCAACCACACTGTGGCCTTGGGTGATTTGCCCAAGGACACTTCAACACAGGGCAGGAATAAAACCTGTGAACTTCCAACTAAAGGTCGACCGCTGTACCGCTACACCATGGCTGCCTTGTGGTAAAAAATTGTTCACTTTTATATTGAAAAATCAAAACAGGACTCTTATTCTGAAATCCATTTTTCAACGTTTAACTTTTGTAAAACCTGAACAGAATAAAATATTTCAGGTTCTGCTGTGAAACAAACGACATGAATTATTAAATCTAAACGTCTTGTTGTTCACTGTTAGGTCTTATTTACAGAAACAAACATTAATATTCTCTTTTTTTAAGCAAACCGCTTTTCACATTTAAATAATCCACAGAAGGTCATGTGATCACGTGTTCTGGGATCTCCAGAGTTAACTTGATCAGGAATAAAAAACGCTGGTGTTTTCCTGGGAAACGTGAACAGACGTGCGATAAAGACGTCGTTATTCATAAATGGCGTCTCTGGGGGTGGAAGCGCGCTCAGCAAACGTTCACGCCTGCTGTTCACGCCCCGGCAAGAACGCCACCCTCCCAGTAAACGCTGCAGCAGAGACGCGGCGCCTCTGCAGCCGCCCGATCTAATCCGTCAGAGGAGCACCGCTGATTAGAGCGGACAGCTCCGACAATCAGAGCAAATAAATAAAAGACAAATTGTGTTTTTCTGTTTGCAGGAATACCTTTTCCCTCCAGCCGGCCTTGCTTAAACCCCAAACCAACTATGTTCCACTTTAAATGCAAATTTGTGGCCCTTATCTTCTTTTCTTTTTTGGCTGTGAAGAAGAACACTGACAAGAGATAATCCCTCACTGAGTTGCATTGGAGAGACCGCCCGCAAAATCCCATTCCTCCGGGAAACGGCGAGCAGATTGCTGAGGCGGCTCGCCACCTGCCAGCTCGGTGAAAAAGCATCTCCCAGCGTTTAATGGAAGTGTCGCTTTCCTGGTGGGATTTGTAATAGAGTTGTAAAAATGACTGAAAATGTCGGAAAAAGACGTCTCCCATAATGCATTAGTGTGCCGCGAGGTCCCCCCCATCCCGACCCGGAACCGCAGCGTCTCGGACTCACCTCGTACTCCTGGGAGAAGCGCAGGCCGTCGTTGGCCTTCAGCCGCTCGATGTGGTCGGCCAGCATCGCCACCGAAATGGGGGGGTGCTCTCTCATCCCTGAAAGAGAGGGGAGGGGCACGGTGAGGGCCAGTGGGTCTGTCAGGGACTTGAACACACGACGGCCGGACCGTGAGGCTGCCGGTGGGACCATGAGGTGACTGTGAGACAGTGAGGGGGGGTCTGCAACCACGTATGAGGAGGAGGCTCAAGCTGGAACAGACCGGTGACATCGCCATGCTACGTGAGGGGGACAGAGGTGGGGGGCCACACGGAGATGTGCATGAGCGGCTGGGTGAGCATGCTCGGGGGGCAGACATCGCCCGCCCCCGCTCCACAAAGCTCTGCGGGGGTGGAGGTGGAGCAGGAAGCCTCCACAGATCCGTCACGCTGTGACTTCGGTCCCAGAAGACGACCTGACGGGTCACCGGTCTGAACCCGTTACCCTGACCCCCCCAACCGGACCAAAGACTGCTGCCTAGCCTGGACCTTTTTTGCTGGATTTGTTTAAACCCCCCCACCCCACTTCCACTGAGCTTTTGTTCAACAAAAACCCACCGGGCGCCGCACAGGTTCAACGCTCTACAGAGATCCTGACCGTTAATGAGAATTAACGTTTAACCACGACGGGGGATGGGGGGCAACACCCACTGATGTGTGTGCGTATTTTACATTTGTAACAATATTTACTAACAAAAGGTTCAGTTTTGAAATAAAACTGTTTTCACTAAATTAGTGTTTTGAAGTAAAGTTGGAAGAAAAAGCTTTAAAATAAATTATTTCTGAGATGCAGAAGATCATCAGCTCTGTCCAACCCGAACCCATCCCTTCAGAAGACGCTACCATGAACAACTGGGATGTACGGCGAGTCAAGTTGTCAACACCAGGCTCACGCCGCTCTACCGTCAGCGCCTCTCTACCGTCAGCGCCTCTCTACCGTCAGCGCCTCTCTACCGTCACCTCTTACGTCAGCGCCTCTCTACCGTCAGCGCTCTACCGTCAGCGCCTCTCTACCGTCAGCGGCCTCTCTAACGTCAGCGCCCTCTGTCTCTAAAACATCAGCGCCTCTTAATCCACGCCCTCTACGTAGTCAGCCTCTCTACCGTCAGCGCCGCTCTACCGTCAGCGCCGCTCTACCGTCAGCGCCTCTCTACCGTCAGCGCCTCTCTACCGTCAGCGCCTCTCTACCGTCAGCGCCTCTCTACCGTCAGCGGCTCTCTACCGTCAGCGCATCTCTACCGTCAGCGCCGCTCTACCGTCAGCGCCTCTCTACCGTCAGCGCCTCTCTACCGTCAGCGCCTCTCTACCGTCAGCGCCTCTCTACCGTCAGCGCCGCTCTACCGTCAGCGCCTCTCTACCGTCAGCGCCTCTCTACCGTCAGCGCCTCTCTACCGTCAGCGCCTCTCTACCGTCAGCGCCTCTCTACCGTCAGCGGCTCTCTACCGTCAGCGCATCTCTACCGTCAGAGCCGCTCTACCTTCAGCGCCGCTCTACCGTCAGCGCCGCTCTACCGTCAGCGCCTCTCTACCGTCAGCGCCTCTCTACCGTCAGCGCCGCTCTACCGTCAGCGCCGCTCTACCGTCAGCGCCGCTCTACCGTCAGCGGCTCTCTACCGTCAGCGCCTCTCTACCGTCAGCGCCTCTCTACCGTCAGCGGCTCTCTACCGTCAGCGGCTCTCTACCGTCAGCGCCGCTCTACCGTCAGCGGCTCTCTACCGTCAGCGCCTCTCTACCGTCAGCGCCTCTCTACCGTCAGCGCCGCCTCTACCGTCAGCGCACTACAGTCAGCGCTCTCTACCGTCAGCGCCTCTCTACCGTCAGCGCCGCTCTACCGTCAGCGGCTCTCTACCGTCAGCGCCTCTCTACCGTCAGCGCCTCTCTACCGTCAGCGCCTCTCTACCGTCAGCGCCGCTCTACCTTCAGCGCCGCTCTACCGTCAGCGCCTCTCTACCGTCAGCGCCTCTCTACCGTCAGCGCCTCTATAACGTCAGTGCCACTCTACCGTCAGCGCCTCTCTACCGTCAGCGCCTCTCTACCGTCAGCGCCTCTCTACCGTCAGCGGCTCTCTACCGTCAGCGCATCTCTACCGTCAGAGCCGCTCTACCTTCAGCGCCGCTCTACCGTCAGCGCCTCTCTACCGTCAGCGCCTCTCTACCGTCAGCGCCTCTATAACGTCAGTGCCACTCTACCTTCAGCGCCGCTCTACCGTCAGCGCCGCTCTACCGTCAGCGCCGCTCTACCTTCAGCGCCGCTCTACCGTCAGCGCCTCTCTACCGTCAGCGCCTCTCTACCGTCAGCGCCTCTATAACGTCAGCGCCTCTCTACCGTCAGCGCCTCTATACCGTCAGCGCCTCTCTACCGTCAGCGCCTCTCTACCGTCAGCGCCTCTCTACTGTCAGCGATCCTCCGTCAGAGCGCTCTACCCAGCGCCGCTCTACCGTCAGCGCCTCTCTACCGTCAGCGCCTCTCTACCGTCAGCGCCTCTATAACGTCAGTGCCACTCTACCTTCAGCGCCGCTCTACCGTCAGCGCCTCTCTACCGTCAGCGCCTCTCTACCGTCAGCGCCTCTCTTCTGTCAGCGCCTCTCTACCGTCAGAGCCGCTCTATTGTAAGTGAACCTGCACTTGTTCTGGGAAGTTTACCGCCATGAGGACGCCATCGCCACATGGCTGTAGTGCCAGAGGCTATGATCTGGTAAGCATGTGATGTCTGTCAGGATGGCGATGGGGGAGGATGGGTTTGGGGGGGTGAGAGAAGAGCGCATGTGGGGAGGGATGTGAGAAAGAAGACTAACTTGGAGTGTTGGGGCAGCGATGAGAGCTGGGACCTGTGGAGAAAAGACAGTAAAGGAGGAAGGAAGAACAACCGTCAATGGAGGAGGGCTGGACCACCAGGACCTCGCCCCCCCAGGAGGACAGCAGCTCCTGTCAGGAGGTGAACTGGAGCGGATCAGAAACCAGCGGGTACGACTTCAGTAATCAGATTACAGATGTTTCCAAATATCCCCCACTTCCCCTCAAACATTGGTCATTAGACGCTCAGCGGTAGCGTTGTGTTTTTGTGTGCGTTTGTGTGCGTCTGCCGTAAACAGTGTGGTTTTCTTGCTTTCTGCAGCCATGGTAACTAAATCACTTCACAAAGCTTTCACATCAGGAGGGCTGATGCTCAGTAAAGGATGTGAACTCTCCATAAAGTGCACTTTGCAGACTTTTGGTTCTTGAAGTGACCACTTTGACTGAGAAATGACGGGCAGAGGAACTCTGACTCTCTGCAGGAAAACTGCAGCTTGGTGGATCTGGAAGACACTGGAGGAATGTTTTCTCAGCTCAGACATAGAAAGATCATAAGCAATGACTAGAAACAACATCACAAAATAGGAATCAAAATCCTGAAACTAAAATGTACAAAAACATTTCAGAAAATCTAACTGAAATGCTACAAAAAGGAAACGAAAAGGCAGGTATTATGGGATGTCCCTGATTGAACAATCACGGATGTTTTGGCCAAACTGGTAAAGAGTTGACATAACAAACACTGAACGTTTGTAGTGGGCGTGGCCAGAAATATCTTCTGCTGGAAGACATCACTGTGCCCAATAACGTCCAACCAGGGACATCCCATAATACCTACCATTTCTGGTTTCTTATCTTGTTTACATTTTTAATGTTTCAGTTTGATTTCTAGAAATTCTTTTCTTTTCCAAAACTTGGCTTTTTATTTAGTTTCATATCTTGGAATGACCTTCCTGGACTGAAGGACCGAACCGCCTTTCAGCAAAAGTGTGAACCCCGCCACAAACTCAAGAACTCACCAAAAGGTTTACCGGAATTATTCCTGAACGAAACATTAGAACAGCAAATGAGCAGGAAATCCAAAAGTTTACTGTCCACAATGACAAAGACCTGTTAGTTGTCCCCACATGACCAAAAAATCTAACGGTTGCTATGGAGATAACGCCAACAGAAATGTGTGTATTGTTTTTTTTCATGTGATTTGGCCTTTAGGGCCACCGTACTTTCTCCATCAAAAACAACACTGTGGCTCTATGTGTCCCAAAGCAAAGAGGAGCCAGAAATCCTCAAGTCCAACGAGAGGAAAAATATCCGCGGTTTGTCTGAATCCTCTGACTCCTCCTCACGCCGGAGTCGCAGCGATAAACGTTTCAAAGGAGAAGCTGTGAAGCGGCTCTGAGAGATAAAGCAGGTCAAGTCACTGCAAACAGCTGCTGCCGAAGTGCCCAGGGGCACAGAGGAGGTGCGTGGAGACAGGATGTGAAGCTCTCAACAACCATCAGGATCCGGGCAGGAATGTTCACCTGCTGGGGGAATCAAAGGGCGAGCGGCCCGCTCAACAGTCACGCCGCTCAGGCTGGCGTCTCATTCGCCCTCTTGACGGAGCCGTGGTGATTCTTGTGATAATCAGCGCGCTTGAAGCATCACAGAAAAGTGGCGAGCGGGAAGGAGAAGGAAATAAGTGTTGACGTACAGAGAGAGGAAGAATGCGAGGAAAGAAAGGAGATTACCCTACGGGGGAAGTGGAAGACAAAAGATGAGAGAGGTGGAGTGGGAGGATGGCAGAGCAGCAGCTCTGCTTAATTCCTCTGCAGGGGTTCAAAGGGGCTGCGTGCACGTGTGCGTGCACGTGTATGGCAAATGGGGGCTTTAATAAGCTGTGAGAAGGAGCCGCGCTCACGGACGCTGGCAGATTCGGAGGCTGACATTTTCTCGGGGCTGCATTGTTCCCTCGGCTTCGCTCACCTTGACATCAGAGGCAGCAGGACTCATTACCAGCTGGAGGGAATGAAAGGAGCTCATGGAGGCAGCAGCGGCGAGGACCTGAGGGGCCGCAGCCCCCCCAGATCAACGTGGCGCGCGCACATGTGCGTTTGGACAGTTTCCTCCCGCCTGACTCTGCTCACGCTGCCACCCGGCCACGCTGGCAAAAATAATTAGCCTTTCAAACTTCTCCTGGATGTTCTCACTTCCAGACCGAGGACAGATCTAGAGCGTCATCACGCCGTCAGAGACGGGCGGACGCCGCAGCAGAGGAGCTTCAGTAAACCTGCAGCTACTCACCCCTCAGTGTTCTACGAGATGCAAAGACGCTGTCATTAAATTAGCCATAATTAGCACCGACAACCACACGGTTTGAAGCAAGCAGATGTTCCTGAGAGGAGCATCCAGCAGCTTCCACAGCATCTGGAGCTCAGTGATGATCAGCCTCTGACGGGAACATCACACAGGAAAACAAAAGACAAGCCCTGCGGCTAAACCATGACGCCTCTGCAGGCTGCCTCCTCTGGCATGTGGAGGCCAGAGCCGGTACTATTATGGTATGGGTCGTTTCTGGTTCATGTTTCTCTGGGTGACATGCTGGTGGACGGGACTGGACATCATGAAGCTGAGCTCAGTGCTGTGACTCACTGATCTGAAACGACGTGTCTCTGATGCCTGTCTGTCTCTGATGCCTGTCTGTCTGTCTCTGACGCCTGTCTGTCTGTCTCTGACGCCTGTCTGTCTGTCTCTGACGCCTGTCTGTCTGTCTCTGACGCCTGTCTGTCCGTCTCTGACGCCTGTCTGTCCGTCTCTGACGCCTGTCTGTCTGTCTCTGACGCCTGTCTGTCTGTCTCTGACGCCTGTCTGTCTGTCTCTGACGCCTGTCTGTCCGTCTCTGACGCCTGTCTGTCTGTCTCTGACGCCTGTCTGTCTGTCTCTGACACCTGTCTGTCTTTCTCTGACGCCTGTCTGTCTGTCCGTCTTCACAAGTCTCATCAGGACCAAATGTGAGATCAGAGAGATCTGGTCTGTGGACACCTGGGATTGTTGGCTCCTACCTGGCGTCTGATAGTTGAGTCTTCTCATCTCCACAGGGTCGGAGGAGTTGCCCAGCAGCGAGTCTTTGACTCCGCCCGAGTGCTCGTCCTTTGGTAGAGGCGACGCCCGCTTCCTAAGGAGGCAGGAGAAGACAATGAGGAGCTGAACAGACTCTGACAAACAAAGTGAAACTGACAGTATGATTTACTATGACATCAATTACGCCTCCATATCACACACTTTCACTCATTTGCACACTCAATGAGGTTAATGGTCCATTTAATGGCAGTGGAAACAGGTTCTGAGGCCCGGCGGTTCCTGTGACAGCAGCTACCAGAACCTTCCTCCTATTATGGTTAAAAACAGCCGCGCTTCAGGAATGTTGCAGGAGTCTGCAAGTTTGGGTCGGTATCTAGATAGGCTGACAGCTGCAGTGTGAGAATGTGTGTCTGCAAAACCTCAGGTGTGTTCTGTGTGTGTGTGCACATGCATGCATGTGTGTGCATGTGTGTGTGTGTGTGTGTGTGTGTCACTGTCCTTCCAGTGAGCAGAATGTGAGAGAAAGCAGGCGGCTGCTGTAATTGGCTCATCAGCGGCGTGGCACCACACCAGATAATAGGAGCAGTTCTGCAGCACCTGCGATGCTTAGCACAGAACGGAACAGCACAGCTTGGACTGGCTCGGCTCAGTCGAGCATAGGCCGGCCCATCAGGTGGAGAAAGAAGCAAACTCAGCCTGTTTCTGTTCAGACAGCTGTTGACTCACAAGCTGACAGAAGAACACACACACACATCCTCACAGACGCACACACAACCTCACTGACACACACACATCCTCACAGACGCACACTCATCCTCACAGACGCACATACAACCTCACAGACGCACACACAACCTCACAGACGCACACTCATCCTCACAGACGCACATACAACCTCACAGACGCACACACAACCTTACAGACGCACACTCATCCTCACAGACGCACATACAACCTCACAGACGCACATACAACCTCACAGACGCACACACATCCTCACAGACGCACATACAACCTCACAGACGCACACACAACCTTACAGACGCACACTCATCCTCACAGACGCACATACAACCTCACAGACGCACACACATCCTCACAGACGCACACACATCCTCACAGACGCACACACAACCTCACAGCCGCACACACATCCTCACAGACGCACACACAACCTCACAGACGCACACACATCCTCACAGACGCACACACATCCTCACAGACACACACACCTCCTCACAGACACACACGTCCTCACAGACACACACACATCCTCACAGACACACACACATCCTCACAGACACACACGTCCTCACAGACACACACACGTCCTCACAGACACACACGTCCTCACAGACGCACACACATCCTCACAGACGCACATACAACCTCACAGACACACACACATCCTCACAGACACACACACCTCCTCACAGACACACACGTCCTCACAGACACACACACGTCCTCACAGACACACACATCCTCACAGACACACACACATCCTCACAGACGCACACACATCCTCACAGACACACACATCTCCTCACAGACACACACACATCTCCTCACAGACACACACACATCTCCTCACAGACACACACATCCTCACAGACACACACACCTCCTCACAGACACACACGTCCTCACAGACACACACACGTCCTCACAGACACACACATCCTCACAGACACACACATCCTCACAGACACACACACATCCTCACAGACGCACACACATCCTCACAGACGCACACACAACCTCACAGCCGCACACACATCCTCACAGACGCACACACAACCTCACAGACGCACACACCTCCTCACAGACACACACGTCCTCACAGACACACACACATCCTCACAGACACACACGTCCTCACAGACACACACGTCCTCACAGACACACACACGTCCTCACAGACACACACACATCCTCACAGACACACACGTCCTCACAGACACACACACGTCCTCACAGACACACACACGTCCTCACAGACGCACACACGTCCTCACAGACGCACACACGTCCTCACAGACGCACACACGTCCTCACAGACGCACACACGTCTTCACAGACGCACACACATCCTCACAGACACACACATCCTCACAGACACACACAACCTCTGAGACGCACATACAACCTCACAGACGCACATACAACCTCACAGACACACACACATCCTCACAGACACACACAACCTCTGAGACGCACATACAACCTCACAGACGCACATACATCCTCACAGACACACACGTCCTCACAGACACACACACGTCCTCACAGACACACACACGTCCTCACAGACACACACACGTCCTCACAGACACACACACGTCCTCACAGATGCAGCTGCAGACTCACAAGCCTCCTGACAGCAAATGGAAATGGGTGGAAAGACGCATCAGGGCGCCCTGTGGAAATTTCACATCTCATTGCACTCCATTTGCAAGTGGCAGGCAAAGGTTTGAAGGAAGAGCAAGCCCCTCTGTGGAGAGAGTATACAAAGCTGGTGGAGCGCACGCAGGTGGAGCGCACGCAGCCTCCACCTCCGTCTCCGGCCTCGCAGGTTTAAACTAAAGCTAGCAGCGTGACGGCTAATCTCAGACCAGCATCTTCTGCTCTCCAGCTGCGAGCTGAGCTGGAGCACATCCAGCTGTCCTCAGATCAGTGCTGCTGCTGCTGCTCGCCACTGAAGGAGGGATGAGGATCCAGCATGTGTGACCTGCTCCTCCAGTTCTAATTTATCCCTCAGACCCAATCAGATGTCAGGCTACACCGCCTTCCGGCGCCGGCTGAAGGTAAACGTGGCAGCAGCCCCTGTTGGGCCGGTCATCCTAAACGTGTGAAAGAAGAGTATTGACACCAGGAATGTATGGAGTGATATTTATGCCACCATGCTGCAAGCAAAACTTTCTAAATTGCAAATGAAATTAAAGCCGCAAGCGGCGTTGTATGGCCCGCAGACGCAACCCGCCTTCCACGCCCAACTCTACGCACCACCGCCGCCCTCACCGCCCTCACCTCCCTCACCGCCCTCACCGCCCACCTTTGATGAGGGATAGAAAAAGCTGCATAAGCTAATAATGCTTACTATGCTAATCATGCTAGCTATGCTAATTTGGCTAAAAGTGCTAGCATAGCAATCAGCATCATCAACTCGTTCGGAAAAACACATAACCTAAAATGCTAATTATGCTAACTATGCTAGCTATGCTAATGTGGCCAAAAGTGCTAGCATAGCAATCAGCATCATCAACTCGCTCGGAAAAACACATTACCTAAAATGCTAATTATGCTAACTATGCTAGCTATGCTAATGTGGCTAAAATTGCTAGCATAGCGATCAGCATCATCAACTCGTTCGGAAAAACACATTACCTAAAATGCTAATTATGCTAACTATGCTAGCTATGCTAATGTGGCTAAAAGTGCTAGCATTGCGATCAGCATCATCAACTGGCTCGGAAAAACACATTACCTAAAATGCTAATTATGCTAACAATGCTAGCTATGCTAATGTGGCTAAAAGTGCTAGCATTGCGATGAGCATCATCAACTGGCTCAGAAAAACACATTACCTAAAATGCTAATTATGCTAACTATGCTAGTTATGCTAATGTGGCTAAAATTGCTAGCATAGCGATCAGCATCATCAACTGGCTCAGAAAAACACATTACCTAAAATGCTAATTATGCTAACTATGCTAGCTATGCTAATGTGGCTAGAATTGCTAGCATAGCGATCAGCATCATCAACTGACTCAGAAAAACACATTGTTTAGGATGCTAATTATGCTAACTATGCTAGCTATGCTAACAGGGCTAAAACTGCTAGCATAGCGATCAGCATCATTAACTTACTCAGAAAAACACATTGCTCCATTGGTGAAAGCTATATGTCATGAGTTGACAAAAAACCCACTTTTTTTCAAAATGGCGGCTTTTCTGTTGATTTTATCTCCATAGCAACCATTTTATGTTTTGTTTGCCTCGGGAAGACGAACAGAATGACGTCAGTTTCGGACAAATCGGGAAAAGTAAACTTTTTGTTGTCCTTAGCAACAGTGGTTTTATGCTAACCACGCCCACATTCCTTATATGTCCTTGTCCAGTGTTTTTCAATGTATTCAGATCCAGGCATAAATGAAAGCATTCAATTTTCACTGTATTGTATTGAAAGGCATGGGAGTTATAACAGTGCGCCACTTTGCTAGCTCGCCACGCGCACGCCGTTCAAAATCTACAACTTCTAATTCCAACATTTTTTTCACAGTAGCTTGCCATTGATGCCCAAAAAGTTTGGAGATGATCGATGAAAATTTCAACGACAAGTTTACGTTTGAATCTGGTTGTAAAGGTGTTTTTTATTGAAAATTCAAGATGGCGGCCTTTTCCCGAGGTCAAAGGTCAACGAAACTCCAGAGGTGATTGTAGACTTACGCTAGGGACATGCAAGTCAAATTTCGTAAAAATCGCTCGAAAAAAAGTTCATTTTTCCATATTGTGTAAAAACGCGAAAATCTCAAAATGGCCGATTTTGGCACAAAATGGCTGCCAAACCATAGGTCGTGTCGCCATCACGTAATAATTTCAAAAGTTTGATTGGATATATCCAACAAAGTTATCTGGGTTTCGTTAGCCGATTCTTAAAAAAAAAATCCGAAAAAAAAAATTTCTGCCGAGTCAGCACTTTTTTTTGCGATCGTTTTTTGCTTACCACGGCCATATTCCTTTATGGATTTTGTTGTAAGTGACACCGTTTTGTTCAGAGTGAGCCAGGGAATCGCATATTTCATTTTCACAACATTCCGATAAAATATGTGCGACCTAGCTAAAATGGCGACGGTTGCGAATTCGCCACGCGCACGCCGTTCAAAATCTACAACTTCTAATTCCAACATTTTGTCCACAGTAGCTTGCCATTGATGCCCGAGAAGTTTCAAGATGATCGAAAAAAATCCCTAGGACGAGTTTTCGTTTGTATCCATTACTAAAGGTGCTTTTTTCGGAAAATTCAAGATGGCCGCCCCTTCCCAAGGTCAAACGTCAACGAAACTTCTCTGGTATTTGTAGAATCAAGCTGTTGGCATCTGTATCCGATTTCGTGAAAATCGCTCAAACAAAAGTGTCGTTTTCCCATATTGTCGAAAAACACGAAAATCGCCATTTCTCTGAGTTCGCCACAAAATGGCTGCCAAGCCGTAGGTCGTGTGGCCATCCCATAATGATTTCATAACTTCTTTGGGATATCTCCAACACACGTGTTTTGGTTTTATAACTGTATTTCAAAATATTTTTTTTTGGCCCCATAAGCAAATTTCGGCCCATTCATTTTTTTTACGGGAACGCTCGCCGTGATGTCATCGACTTCGGGGGGGTGACGTTCTCTTTGCCGAAAATTCATTTTCAATTTATTCTAGGTGTGTGCCAATTTTGGTGAGTTTTCGGGTATGTGGCGGGGGTCAAATTTGAGCTCAACGGATCCGTTAGAAAGAAGAAGAATAATTAAAGCCGCAAGCGGCGTTGTATGGCCCGCAGACGCAACCCGCCTTCCACGCCCAACTCTACGCACCACCGCCGCCCTCACCGCCCTCACCGGCCACCTTTGATGAGGGATAGAAAAAGCTGCATAAGCTAATAATGCTAACTATGCTAATCATGCTAGCTATGCTAATTTGGCTAAAAGTGCTAGCATAGCAATAAGCATCATCAACTCGTTCGGAAAAACACATTACCTAAAATGCTAATTATGCTAACTATGCTAGCTATGCTAATGTGGCTAAAAGTGCTAGCATAGCGATCAGCATCATCAACTCGCTCGGAAAAACACATTACCTAAAATGCTAATTATGCTAACTATGCTAGCTATGCTAATGTGGCTAAAAGTGCTAGCATAGCGATCAGCATCATCAACTGGCCCGGAAAAACACATTACCTAAAATGCTAATTATGCTAACTATGCTAGCTATGCTAATGTGGCTAAAAGAGCTAGCATAGCGATCAGCATCATCAACTATTTCAGAAAAACACATTACCTAAAATGCTAATTATGCTAACTATGCTAGCTATGCTAATGTGGCTAAAATTGCTAGCATAGCGATCAGCATCATCAACTGACTCAGAAAAACACATTGTTTAAGATGCTAATTATGCTAACTATGCTAGCTATGCTAACAGGGCTAAAACTGCTAGCATAGCGATCAGCATCATTAACTTACTCAGAAAAACACATTGCTCCATTGGTGAAAGCTTCACGTCATGAGTTGACAAAAAACCCACTTTTTTTCAAAATGGCCGCTTTTCTGTTGATTTTATCTCCAGAGCAACCATTTTATGTTTTGTTTGCCTCGGGAGGACGAACGGATTGACGTCAGTTTCGGACAAATCGGGAAAAGTAAACTTTTTGTTGTCCTTAGCAACAGTGGTTTTATGCTAACCACGCCCACATTCCTTATATGTCCTTGTCCAGTGTTTTTCAATGTATTCAGATCCAGGCATAAATGCATGCATTCAATTTCCACTGTATTGTATTGAAAGGCATGGGAGTTATAACAGTGCGCCACTTTGCTAGCTCGCCACGCGCACGCCGTTCAAAATCTACAACTTCTAATTCCAACATTTTTTTCACAGTAGCTTGCCATTGATGCCCAAAAAGTTTCGAGATGATCGTTGAAAATTTCAACGACAAGTTTACGTTTGAATCTGGTGGTAAGGGTGTTTTTTATAGAAAATTCAAGATGGCGGCCTTTTCCCGAGGTCAAAGGTCAACGAAACTCCAGAGGTGATTGTAGACTTACGCTAGGGACATGCGAGTCAAATTTCGTGAAAATCGCTCGAAAAAATGTTCATTTTTCCATATTGTGTAAAAACGCGAAAATCTCAAAATGGCCGATTTTGGCACAAAATGGCAGCCAAACCATAGGTCGTGTCGCCATCACGTAATGATTTCAAAAGTTTGATTGGATATATCCAACAAAGTTATCTGGGTTTCGTTAGCCGATTCTTAAAAAAAAAATCCGAAAAATTTTTTTTTTGCCGAGTCAGCACTTTTTTTTGCGATCGTTTTTTGATTACCACGGCCACATTCCTTTATTGATTTTGTCGTATGTGGCATCGTTTTGTTCAGTGTGGGCCAGGGAATCGCATATTTCATTTTCAAGACATTCCGATAAAAAATGTGCGAGCTAGCTAAAATCGTGACGGTTGCGAATTCGCCACGCGCACGCCGTTCAAATTCTACAACTTCTAATTCCAACATTTTGTCCACAGTAGCTTGCCATTGATGCCCGAGGAGTTTCAAGACGATCGAAAAAAATCCCTAGGACGAGTTTTCGTTTGTATCCATTACTAAAGGTGCTTTTTTCGGAAAATTCAAGATGGCCGCCCCTTCCCAAGGTCAAAGGTCAACGAAATTTCTCCGGTATTTGTAGAATCAAGCTGTTGGCATCTGTATCCGATTTCATGAAAATCGCACAGACAAAAGTGTCGTTTTCCCATATTGTCAAAAAAAACGAATATCGCCATTTCTCTGAGTACGCCACAAAATGGCCGCCAAGCCGTAGGTCGTGTGGCCATCCCATAATGATTTCATAACTTCTTTGGGATATCTCCAACAAGTATGTTTTGGTTTCGTAACTGTATTTCAAAATATTTTTTTTTTGCCCCATAAGCGATTTTGGGCCCATTCATTTTTTTTACGGGAACGCTCGCCGTGATGTCATCGACTTCGGGGGGGTGAAGTTCTCTTTGCCAAAAATTCATTTCACATTTATCCCAGGTGTGTGCCAATTTTGGTGAGTTTTCGGGTATGTGGCGGGGGTCAAATTTAAGATCTACGGATCCGTTAGAAACGGGAAGAATAATAATAATAATAATAATAATAATGAAACATTCGAAAAACAATAAGAAGTTTTTTCCCCAGGGTGCTTCCTATGTATTTCAATGCAGCCTGTCTTTTACTATAGGCTGGGCATGTCTTTTGGGCTTTAAACCCGTCCTTTGAGGGCTTTTTGGGGCTTTTTCGTGTTTTTGTCGTCATTTTTGCGACTACAATTTTGTCGTTTGTGCGTTGGTGTTGTGCGTGTGTGTGGTTTTTTTTGTTGCGTTACACAATTGTCGACTTGTTTTGTGCTTTGGGCGACTTTTGACCCCATTTTTTGGCGTTTTGACGCGTTTTTTTGACGTTTTGGGGCTTTTTGAGTGTTCGACCCTCGTAGCAGTTACAATATGGTCCTTGCAGTTGTGACTGCTGCGGGCCATAAATATTCAATTTTGCTTTCAAAACCTTTTTTTTGGTTTTTGCTTTCAGAAAATATTTTTTTGCGTTTGCAACACAAGTTTTAGTATGCGTTGTGTGTCACCTCACTTTTGTCCTATCTTTGATTTTGCTAGTTTCAGTTTAGCGGCACAGCTGCCATCAAACAGCTGCTGATTGGTCCAGATTCTAACCAATCAAATCGCCGTTTTTATCTAACATGGTGCTACCGAGGCTCAGAAACCGGAGCAGCTCTTTTTACCCTGGATTTTGTCTCTTTGGCTGAAGAAAACAACTGAAAGAAAAAAATAATAATTAGAAAAAGTAAAAGCAAATATTTAACATTTTAATTTGCAACTTAGAAAGTTTTGTGTGCAAAGTGGGGGCAGAAATATCACTCCACAGGTATGCAGCTGTCTGCATGTGTGTGTATTTGTGTGCACGTGTGTGTGTGCACGTGCATCTTTCATCTCTTTCATCAGGTAACTGTGATTCAGGAGTTCTAGAGCTAAGCTGCGACGCTCTTGCTGGCAAACACACAGAAACAAAGATGGCGGACGGCGTCAGACGAGGAACATGCACAGGAACGTAAAGGTCATCGGGGCTGCAGAGTTGGACATTTCTCCCTCATGTTCAGCATTTCTGAGCCAACCGGCTCCAGACGAGGATTCAGAACATCTTTTTTCTAATCTTTGGGTTGCTTTTTTTTTTTTGTGTTGGTCAAATGAAGCTGAGAGATGTCAGCTCTGCACCCCCCCTTCCTCCCCAGGCATCACTCAACACCAACAGCACAAATGACAAAGGGGAGGAGCCCCAGCTGATGTGAATGCACCTACCTTTCCTGTTTGCTGCGTTTGCCAGGGCGGGAAAGAAGGAAGGGGGAGGAGTTAATGCGTCACTGCCGTCTACAAACGTTCACTTTATTTCATGTTTCTGAACTCATCCAAACAGTTTGTGAAAGACCAGAAGCGGCGGAGCTGCAGCTTTCGTTTGATCATTTCCATGCACATTAGCTGCAGGTGGAGTGAAAAGGCCAACCCCCCCCCATGTCAGTCTGCGTCTGCACCGAGGAAGAGGATGTGCTGCTTCATCGCGGAGCTGTCTGAAAGCCTTTTTTTAAAGGTCTGCCGAAGGGGGGGGGGGGGCTGCAGAACAGGTACCATGACAACAGAGCCAACAGGGTGGGAGAAGAGGCGGGGCTTCATCAGCGGGAAGCATCTTATGTAAATAATGGCTGGCAGGTGAGCGTTCAGGAGCAGGACTGAAGCTCAGGCAGGAGGCCCCGCCTCCTGCCTGAGCTTCAGTCCTGCTCCTGAATGCTCACCTGCTTACAGACAGGTGAGGACACGCCTCCTGCACTTAATCTGCACTAGTTATTTAGTTTAACCACCTGGAGCAGATTTTCGATTGTTTTCCAGAGTCATAACAGGTGGAGGATGTCATGGCTTTGAACCAACAACCTCCATGGATAGCGAGGTGCCGCTCGGCGTCCTGGCAGCCGCAGCTCTGTTTACGTGAAGAGACCCGTGGTGTTGCCCAAACGCATTTCTCACTTCTGCCTAAGAGGCTTTGACAGACTGGCTGTGCTTTGATTAGAGCGCCGCCGTCAGCTGCCAAATCGACCGCCGCTCGCTCCTCGCAGTGACGCCGAGCGGGCCGAAGCTTTTTCCCTCTGAAACGCAAATCAATTCTTCTCTGGTCCTTCTCCCGCCAGAGCCGAGCTGCAGGTGTGCGAGCGGCGCATGCGGGAGCCTCATTACTGCACCTGATGCAACCCCGGGAAACATCCAAAAGCAGCCGAGCCGCAGCTAAACTCTCACTTTTTGAAGAGGATGATGGCGATGACGAAGACGACGATGAGGACCACGGCCAGGACCGGTCCCATCACCCACAGCATCTCGGCTTGCTCCAGACCCTCGGCCCGTTCCGTTTTCACCAGGATGGGGTCCGAGTAGGGACTGGCGGAGAAGGTCATCTGCAAGCAAGACAGACAGCAGCTACATTACCCAGAAGGCTTTGAGACAGGAGCACAACAACCCCCCACCCCAAAGGTCAGTCATGGGTAAATGGGCCAACGTCATTGTAGAGCTGCCGATCAGACGGACTTGATTGGATATCAAGTCACTATTTTAGGATTTGATAATAATTCAGATTTTTGCAGATGAATTGATTTTCAAAGTCAAGATTTGATTTGATCTCAATCCATAGATTTATTTTAAACCCTAAACTTTTTTACGTTAATTTTTATACCTAAGATGGTTGAAAAATTCTTTCTCTTTAATGTTCAAGATCCGAATAAATGGGGGCGGGGGTCATCTGATGTCATGAGTGGGTTAGTTTCCACAGATACGTGTGGATCCGACCGGGCATCTCTGACATCACGCAGAAAATTCTGTTCATTAAGTGAAGCGTGACACGGGGCGGCCATATTGATTGAAGAAACAGAAGAAACTTTTGTTGGCTCCGCCCACCAGCCAATCAAAAAAACACACCCCTAAGGATTCACACCTTTCAGCTGTAACAAAATCTAAGCAGCTTAAATAATTCAACCCCCCCAGAAGTTTTTGTCAACAGGACATAGAGACCAGGATCCATCAGGTTGTCTTTGGGAGCTCATGGAGGATTGTGTCCTCTAGCGCCTCTAGAGGATTTTTGGAGGAACTGCAACATTGGACACATCCTGGTTGACTGCTGGGATAAAGGTGGGGGCTTGGTTTGTCCCAATATCCACACATGTTCTGGGAGGTACAGCGTCAATGACAACATAAGACAAAATGGCAACAATTTAAAAAGTGGCTTCAAATAAGCCCAAAAACAAACAGAGGGTCACATGACCACATGGTTAGTCCATCCCTCCTGTTGTCCCCTGTGATAGTCTGCACTGCAGACGCAACTGCAAACACAACTTTACACGCAAATGCAGATGCAACTGCAGACACAACTGCAGACACAAGTGCAGAGCCACAACCAGGTCTTTGGGGTTTTTCAGGTGGTCAGTAAGCTTTGAGCTTTAGGACCACGCGCACGGGAAGCGAGGAGCGACAGCTGGGATGAGGCGGCGTGTCCCCGGCTCCTCTGACATAAATAGGGGCGCAGACGAAGAGCCATCTCTTCTTCATTAGTGTTGGTGCTGTGACAAAGGAGGTGGGGGTGACAGTGAGAAGGCTCCTCCACCTCGGTTATAAATGAGACATCTTTCCACTCTGTCTCCAAATGATGGAGATGGAGGAAGGGGAGAAGGGTTGGGGGGCATCAGAGGAGGCAGACGTGGTGATTCAGTACAGGGTTTGAAACAGAGGAAGAGGAGGACAGAGGAGAGGAGGACAGAGGAGCGGAGGCTGACAGATAAGACAGAGGAGGAGGAAAGACGGCGGCATCTGTCATTAGAGCTCAGCACGCCACCTATTCAGTGTTGATAGGATATACAGGTGGGGAGGGGGGCGTGGAGAGGTGCGCCTATGACAGATTGCAGACTTCGAAAAGAATTGCGCTCGCAGCGTGAAGCGGGAGTGGCTGGGCAGCAGGCAGCAGTAATCCGCATCATTAGCTGCACAGCAGCCTGCTCTTTGGCACGCAGGCAGATATTAATTGGAAAGATAAGCTGAGATGAGCTCACAGAGTCCTGTGCTCTGTCATAACTTGTGTTATCGCTCATTCTCCTGGGCAGCGCCTGGAAAAACCCACACTGCCAGTGCACGTGAAACGAGCGCGCTCGGATAGTAAAGACGGACAGAAGATCAATCAAGCAGAGAAGTTTTGACATTTCTGTCAATGAAGACGTTAGTTTACCAAAGTGCTTCTCCTTTGTTTCTGTCTGCAAACACAACATGCAGAGGAGGAGGAGACTCCCACCTCCTCTGCAGAGGAGGAGGAGACTCCCACCTCCTCTGCAGAGGAGGAACCTGTGATCTCACAGAGAAGCTTCTGATGACACCTCCAGACACACTATAGGGCGGGGCCCTGCAATGAATTCTGGGAAAATTATGTCCCTTGAGGTGGTTGCATGACCCTGAAGGGAACTGCAGACACAGCTTGACTCCACTTAAGATGCAGCCCCTCCACCCTATGACCCTCCTTGGACCCTAAGACCCTCCATGGACCCTAAGACCCTCTTTGGACCCTATGACCCTCCTTGGACCCTAAGACCCTCTTTGGACCCTAAGACCCTCATGGACCCTAAGACCCTCCATGGACCCTAAGACCCTCTTTGGACCCTAAGACCCTCTTTGGACCCTAAGACCCTCTTTGGACCCTATGACCCTCCTTGGACCCTAAGACCCTCCATGGACCCTAAGACCCTCTTTGGACCCTATGACCCTCCTTGGACCCTAAGACCCTCTTTGGACCCTATGACCCTCCTTGGACCCTAAGACCCTCTTTGGACCCTAAGACCCTCCATGGACCCTAAGACCCTCTCCATGGACCCTAAGACCCTCCATGGACCCTAAGACCCTCCATGGACCCTAAGACCCTCTTTGGACCCTAAGACCCTCTTTGGACCCTAAGACCCTCTTTGGACCCTAAGACCCTCCATGGACCCTAAGACCCTCTTTGGACCCTATGACCCTCCTTGGACCCTAAGACCCTCTTTGGACCCTAAGACCCTCATGGACCCTAAGACCCTTGGACCCTAGACCCTCTTTGGACCCTAAGACCCTCTTTGGACCCTAAGACCCTCTTGGACCCTAAGACCCTCCATGGACCCTAAGACCCTCTTTGGACCCTATGACCCTCCTTGGACCCTAAGACCCTCTTTGGACCCTAAGACCCTCCATGGACCCTAAGACCCTCCATGGACCCTAAGACCCTCTTTGGACCCTAAGACCCTCCATGGACCCTAAGACCCTCTTTGGACCCTAAGACCCTCTTTGGACCCTAAGACCCTCCATGGACCCTAAGACCCTCTTTGGACCCTAAGACCCTCCATGGACCCTAAGACCCTCTTTGGACCCTAAGACCCTCCATGGACCCTAAGACCCTCTTTGGACCCTAAGACCCTCTTGGACCCTAAGACCCTCTTTGGACCCTAAGACCCTCCACAGACCCTGGGACCCTCCTTGGATTCATTTCTCCAAGTAGCTCCGCCTCTTTTCTTCCAACATTTTACTAAAGCCCCCGCCTCGTCTGATTATTATGTTGCAGCGTCTTGTTTGAAAATGTGATGGCGGGAGCAGAAGAATCAGACGTAAAGTCGGTCACATGACCTCTCTCTTTGCTGATGAACATGTGGTTTATCTGGTTGTCGGTAAATTATTTGGACTTATTGGGTCATTTTTAGTCGTAGCCTGTTCTTGTTATTCCCTCCCTCAGACCCCCCCCCCCCCCCCTGGGGGGCGGTGGCGGTGAGTGCCGTCAGTCGAGTCTGTTCTGAAATCCAGAGCGATCCCAAGATGATTGACAGCTGCAGCTGACTCGGTAAAACCCGACTCGGTGAAGGATCCGCCGTGCAGGTACAGGAGGAGCGCGGGGATTTCAGCGACTCCTTTGAAGTACATCACGGCTGCACCTCCTCCACTCGTCCCTCCCTCCTCAGATGGGGGATTAGTGGGGGAGGGAGGGCTTCTGGGACAAGGAAAGCGGCGTTTCAGGGGAATCGGGCTTACCGACTCTCCTGCCCCGTGACCAGCCCCTCGTCTCCCACTGTACTGCAGCCGCACTAATCAATCTGCCCCCACGCTGCAGGAGGACAGAGTGGGGGTGTGGAGGAGGGGGGGTGGAGGTATGACTGGATCTGGATTCAGACGCAGCTCAGCTGCTGAATATGCATGTCCCGTGCAGCCCAGAGCAATCCTCACTCTTCCTGCAGGGTGAGAGGTGTAGCCCCCCGTCCCGCGAGAGCCCGCCTCCTCGCCGCTGTTTGACGAGGGTACAGTGCCCCCGCTTAGAGACGCTTGTATGAGCCTTGTTGCTACATCCGCTGTGGCCCCCCCAGCTGCAGCTCTGGAGGCGGGACATCTGGGAGTTTACCGGAAGAGGCGGAGTCTGGATGCAGGGAGCGGTCAGCGGCAGAGGAGATGCTGCCGTCCCTCCCCAGCTTCAGAACCCAGAGCAGCAGCTGAGGAGGTTCTGCAGCTGGGGAGGGACCCCCTGGGGAGACAGAAACCTCCTTACGTAGTTGGCCGTGTTGTTGGTCTCCTCGTATCGGAGGACCGCCAGGACGAAGCACAGGTACTCCTGCTGGCTGCTCAGCGGCTTGTTGTAGAAGCCGTTGTACATCTTCTCATCGCCCAGCGTGAAGGTGGTCGGCAGCGAGGTCAGCTTGGCGGCAATGTACGGTTTGGGGGGATCCAGGTGACGCCTGCGCCGCAGAACCGGACCCTCGCTGGACCTGAGGAGCTGAGGAGACGCGAGGAGAGGAACATGGTCAGCACCGATCTGCATGACACTCCAGAATGATCTTTGAACCAGCAGAACCTGGGATGAAGTCATGAGTGGGGGTTTTGCCCCGCCCCCTCTGGCCTAAATGGCCTTTGTGCGCTCATGCAGCAGAGCAGCACGGCGAGCAATCTGAACGTGACCGCCAGCCCGGCTAATAAACGTGTCTGGGGTGATGCAGCTTTCTGAAATGCTCATGTAGGAGGGAGGAGACGCTGCTTAATGACTCTGGGACTCCCACGCCGCCTCCTTCCTCCTCCTTCTACTGGGAGCCTGAACTAAAGTGACCCTGAACTAAAGCTCAGAAACCAACCCCTTCAGATTCAGACTCTAAAGGTAAAACCCGGTTTGAGCCTGAGGGGTGGCCCCCGACCCGGCACTCACCTCCTCCAGGTCCATGTCGTCAGGGTTCTTCCAGCGCCGCGCCGACTGGGACGAGGGAACCAACACGATGTAGTACCAGCTGCAGAGCGACACACAGGCGTGAGCACAGGGGGGGCTGCAGGTCCGACCGCAGCAAACCGGATCTGCGTCTGGATTAAAGGCTAGTGACAGAGAACGCCGCGGCGAGGAGGCAGGAGGAACCTGCTGCACGCATCGCCTTTTGTCAGAGACTGACGGGAATGAGAAACAGCAGAAAGACGTCCCAGCGGCTGGGGTGTGCACGTGTGTGCGCGTGCACGTGTCTGCGCTCCTCGCCGGGCTTCTCCCTGAATGTTTGGGTGCAGCTGAAAGTTTCTCCTGGTCGCAGCGTCTGTAAAACGAGCTGCTGCTGACAGAGAAGCAGCTGCTGCTGCTCTCCTCCATTTGTGATCCAACCGTCAGTCTGAGAGGAAGAAAACATGTAGAACAAGCCCACCCCCCCCTCCTACCCACAATCCCCAACTCTCTGTGTCAGTCTGCGCTGGAGCGTGACCGGCCCTGGCAGCCCTTTAAGCCAATCACGGCGAGCGCCGCGGCGTGTGCGTGCGGCGGTGGAGACCCGCTCCTGCAGATGCGTGGACGCGGCGCCACTGACCTGACGCGAGCGCTGGTCTGCACCGCCGGCAGGCTGATGGTTATCCTGCTGCCGAGCGCCAGGTGTTTGCTGGGTTTGGCTTGGAGGAGGTCCGGGGCGGTTCTGATGGACACCTGCTGCTGCAGGCCTCCGGCCATGTTGCCGCGGCTCGTCAGCACGAAGGAGTAGTCGGTGTCGGGCTGCAGCTGACTGATGAGCTTCCTCTTCAGGTTTCCCTGCACCTCCACGCTCTGCTGGTTGTAGAGGATCTGAAACCACAGCGCAGCGCCGCATTAACAGAGGAACGCTGCAGACCACGTGCTGCGGCGTCTGCGAGCCCCGAGGGGCCCCGGCTCCTGCTCCTACCGGTAGCAACAGACAACTGCCACATTTACTCTACAGCGGTGCAGCATGACTGGGGCAGGAGCGACCAGAGCTCCCCTGACTCACCTTGAAAGGAACCTGGGACTTGTAGTTGGGAGGTAAATCCCAGGTGAGGAGGACTGACGTTTCGGTCACGGCTTTGACGCCAAAGTTCAGAGTCGGGAAATCTATGATAAAAAACAACAACCTGATTATTGCTGTGATCAAACAGACCTTCATACTGTCACGGCGGTAGAGGCGTGTTCAGGCTGTCGTCATACGTGACGAGCTGCAGGAGAACCTGACTATGGGTCACGTTTGTCCAGAAACAGACACATTCATAAACCACAGGAGCTACATTTATACCCCTCTGACATTCATCAGATGGTACGTGCCGGCCCACCTCGGCATGGCGTGTAACGGGATGGAAGATGGGGACACGTGACCACGTGACGCTGGCATGGAGTGAGATCAGAAAGGAATATTCTGGACTACAGAGGGAAGAGGACCTGATGGAGTCCGAGGTCAGGAGGTCAAGTCTGTGCTGGTGGAGCTGCAGTAGAACCCGTCACGGACTCGCCTGACCTCTGAACCAATCTGTGGTTTCTAACAGAGGATAGCGGGGGGGTTAGGCTGGAGGGGCAGCAGGTTTGTTCTGCTGGATCTTTTGGATCAGAACCTAAACAGCCGTTGCAACAGAGAACGTCGCATGTTCTGGAATGAAGCAAACGCCACCAGAACCCCGGACCCGGCTGAGAGTGATGATGGTTCTGAACCCCTTTGGATCACCGGCGTTCTCATGAGCAGCTGATGTGTGCTGACAGCCGTTTGACCCGGAACCGGCTGTGGGTTCTGCGTTAGCGTACCGTTGGACATGGTTCTGCTCTGGATGCTGGGGCTCAGCGGGCCCCCGCCCTTGCTGGTGAAGGCCTGCACGCGGATGTCGTAGGTGGTGTCGGGGTTGAGGCCCTGGATGTTCATCTGCGTGTCGGTGGTGCGGTTGGTGCTGTTCTGCTGGCTGTTGATGTCCCGGTACACCACCACGTAGGACACGATCCTGCCGTTCCGCTCAGGCAGCAGGGGGGGCTCCCAGGTCAGCCGGGTGCTGGACTGGGTCAGTCCGGTGACCTGCAGGTTGGTGGGGTAGCCGGAGGGCGTGTCCTCGGGGGTGCTGATTTCCTTCACGTAGGCCTCACCGACGCCGGCCCGGTTGCGGGCGCTGAGGCGGAAGACGTAGGTGGCGCCCTTGTGCAGGCCGGTGACGGTGTAGTGGTCGTCCGTCCTCCTCAGGTCGCGTGAGCTGAACCCCTCCTCGTCCGTGCGCTTGTACTGCAGCTGGTAGCCCATCAGCTCCCCCACCATCTCCTTGGGGGGCTGCCACTGGATCAGAGCCGTGTTGCCGGAGGTGGCGCTGATCATCATGCTGGGCTTCCCCGGGACTGAAAGACGGGAAGAGAACAGCCGAGTGAAAACCCGGAACCCTCACGGGTCCAGAAGACCCACTTCAGGTCTAACAAACGCGACTCGAAGGTGGAAACATCGGAGACGTCTAAAGCCCCGGTCCCACCTGTCCTTACAGGTGGATAAAGCTGAAAATGGCTCAACGTGCACGGGACACACACGTGATCCACACGGAACATCACGGTTGTACAGACGCTCAGTGAACCGCTGTGGGCGACGGGTCCCAGTGACACGTATGCAACACGTACAGGTGAGTAAGGGGGAAGTAGGTGAGATGCAGGCGTGTCGTACAAATTCTTTAACCCCCCCAAATCCTGCAGACTGTAGGAGGATAGTTAGAGCTGTTCACGTGAAACGTGCACGCTCCTCGCTGCAGCCTGACTGCTAGAAATGAGCCAATCAGACAATCTGAGTGTAGTTTGTGGGCACGTGATCCCTACGTGCACGTAGGGATCACGTGCACACACCAGTGCGTGCAGCATTCTCCTCTCACCTTAACGACTAGAGCGTGGCGTGAGCTCGCCGTACGACATCATCACCCGTACGTCATAAGTGCGTCCAACGTCCACCAGCCTTAAGATGCACCAACCACACCCACAATAATGGTACGTTCCATTGTCATGGCGTCCCTTAAGGCGGCCGTACGAGCCTCAGGTGAACTGGAAGACACGCCTACGCCCCCCTTAAGGTGGAGCCGCTCCTCTACGGCCCCCACGGGCCAGACAACCCAAAACCCCACAGAACCCGTCCAGGTAACCCCTCCCCATACAGGTGCATGTGACTGAACCTCAAGGAGGCCGCCCCCCCCAAAACACCTGCAGTTTCAGCTGTCATGTGTTTCAGTGGGTTGGACTGAAGGTTACCCCCCAGAGAGGAAAGTGCTGACACTATTTTAGAGGGGGGGTTCTCCACAGGCTCTGACCTGCCCCAGATGTGGTGATGACTTTGGCTTTGCTGCGAGCTCCGTCCCCCTTGGTGGTGTAGGCCGCTACAGTGACAGAGTAGGTGGTCTCCGCCTGCAGCCCCCCAATGATGGCCTCCTGCAACAAGAACACGGTCAGACGGGGAGACGTGATGAGCGGCTCCAACCACCATCCCATCAAAACCAGAACGCTGACCCCCTCCCTTCTGACTTCACTTGGACCACAGAGGAGGTTTTCAGGAACCCGGGAGGGACCAGCAGTTCTTCTGGGAGCAGAAACGCTGCTGGTTCCCAGGAGAACGCTGGACCCATGAAGCCACAGACGAACCAGGAGGTCACCCGTGTGTCCGTGTTCATGCCTGCCGCACGCATGAGCATGCGCCCAGAGGAGCATCAGCTGCAGCGGCTCCGTCTGCTCGCAGCAGCGGCTCCGTCTGCTCGCAGCAGCGGCTCCGTCTGCTCTCAGCAGCGGCTCCGTCTGCTCTCAGCCGCGGCTCCGTCTGCTCGCAGCCGCGGCTCCGTCTGCTCGCAGCAGCGGCTCCGTCTGCTCGCAGCAGCGGCTCCGTCTGCTCGCAGCAGCGGCTCCGTCTGCTCGCAGCCGCAGCAGCGGCTCCGTCTGCTCGCAGCCGCAGCTGCTCCACTTGTTTTTAGCCGATTGTTGCTCCTCTGGATGGACGGCGGCACAAACGCAGACACACTCAGGTGGTAGAACAGAAACACACTTCACACTGAACAAACACATGAGTCTGCACACAAAGTCACAAGTGTCCATGCGTGTGCACGTGAGCATGCACGCAGATATAAATGAACGCCCGTCTGTCGTCCTGCTGCGTCAGCGGCTGCTCTATGCTAACAGGGCTTCATAACTCCGGTTCTGACCGGGTTCTTTCAGGTCCAGGAACACGGAGATGCCTCAGCTGAAAACATTTTCCTTTAGGATCAAGCGCTCAGGTCGTCATGGAAACGGATTCTACTCATTTCTACGCTCTTCAAACAGAAAACAACTCTGCTAAAATACGCAGAATGGCGTTTTCGGTTTGAGAAAACCTGGTCTTCTCCTCACGCTCTCGCCGCCTCAGGGAGGCGTGTCGTCTTCTGGGCGCAGACATCCGTCTGAGGCTCGTCACAGAACATTAGCGATCTGGCACGGAGAACGCCACGGAAACAATGAAGGCGTGTGAAAAGACGACAGCATCTGGCCCGTGTCTGTCAGGTGTTAATCAGGGTTTCAGCGGCAGCCCGCCGTCTTCCTCAGACGCGCACGCCATCATCTTTGTGTGTAGTTACTGAATAACCGCGATCGATCAGACGCTGGCGGATCGGGTTTCCAGCTGTCTGCTGAACATTACAGAAACCCCCCAGAAAACAGGAAGAGCGGTTCTGAAAACCCGATTTTAACGCTTGTCTGATGAACGCCGTCCGGGCGTCGTCTACACCTGCTCGGCCCTGCGCCGCCTCACAGGCTGCTGGAGCCTGTCCCAACCGCTGCAGGGTGGAGGCGGCGCCACCCGGACCCGCTAGCCTGAATGAACGGCTCGTGACCTGTGAGGAGACCGGACTGTTCTGCTGGTTCCACTCAGAACCAGGCAGAAATGTTCCTCTGTGCTTCTGCAGCTCCAGACACAAATGAGAACACAAACGCACAACAAACACACAACAAACACAGAGACCGTTCCTGCAGTGGTTAAGGTGAAGGATCACACACCCCCTTCCTTCCAAAAACACACAAGCACACACAGCACCCCTGAAGCTGGGGGGCCGGCCCTGCAGGGACACCCAGCACACGCGTGGCGTACTCACGTGCTCGGTGGACTCGTCAATGTTCCACTGATGGGAGAGAAGACACGGGACACGGGGGGGGGGACACGGGTCAGAAACAGGACAACAGGAAGCCGAAAAAAAGCACCAGCGACTTTTTTTCACTGACATTTGAATGAAGATGTCAAAGGCGTCATGCTCTGGAAGAAGGGGGGGGGGGGGGGGGGATGGAACAAGCTGGGGAGGGGTACTGATGGGGGGGGGCTCTGCCTCGTTTCCATTTGCTGTGAATCCTGTAAAACTCTGAACACGTCTGCATGTGGACACGGGCCGGACCACCTGACCACGCGCGGGGGGGTCCTCATTACGCTCCGAGTGCCGGGGTGAGCCAGTCCTTGGGGGGGAATCGCGCTAAAACTCCTACCATAACGGTTTCCATCAGAAACAGGAAGTTTGATCTTTTCTGCTGAAACCTGCGGGGGGGCTTTCGTCTTCCACGTGTGACGGCGAGCTGAAACTCGCCGTCACTGATAGCGTCTGTGGAAACGCATCATTTCCAGACTGGCAAATGTGATGACTGGGTGTATAAAAGGGGAGTGATGGGGGGGGGGCAGCGCTATGATTGATGGAGCCCCCCCCACACACGTCCCAATTGACTCCAGCCGGGAGGCGTGAAGCTTCTCCGCGCTGGCGTGAACCACAGAAACGCATGAACGCTCAGAGTAAATGAACCCGCAGAGCAGAAAGATTCAAACACGCAAC
The DNA here is from genome assembly GCA_023969325.1 of Oryzias curvinotus. Taxonomy (NCBI): domain Eukaryota; kingdom Metazoa; phylum Chordata; class Actinopteri; order Beloniformes; family Adrianichthyidae; genus Oryzias; species Oryzias curvinotus. The sequence continues at coordinate 38,066,363 of CM043722.1, forward strand.
TTCCAACGTCTAGGCTGGCAGGGGGCGGGGTCTGTGTGAGCGCAGGGGAGGAGCCAGCAGGTTCAGGCCGAGGTCACTTCCTGCAGGAGCGCGTAGTTAGCTTCACGCTATTAGCATGCTTATTTTTAGCCGGGAAGTGAGGGCCTTGTGGGGGCTCCTGCATGCTTGAAAGGCCCACGCAGAGAAGACGTCTGCCGGGGGGGCAGCCATCACTGGGGGGTCAGAGCTGCTTCCATCAGCTGATCCTGTAGAAGTGGAGGTGAAGCTGCTGCTGAGAAGCCTAGAACCTGGAGGGGTGATGTGGGGGTGAGTCATGAGGTGAGTCATGAGGTCACCTGCTCATCTCCTTGGATCTCGTTATCGCTGTGGGTTTTTCCATTTGCTGTGTGGGGAGGGGGGGGGGGGGGCAGACATGTGATGTTCTGGAGCCCCTGACTGTGTGGTCTCTAACACCGTCTGAACAGGTCTGTGCAGGTCGGACAGTGGCTGACGCCCCCCCAGAACGCCTGACGCGACGGGACGGATCACAGCCTGCCTTTGTGTTTATGGTGAACACGCCGCAAATGAGGCGTGGCTGCCGCCGTTCTGTTTGGACGACCAGGAGGTCACGCTCCCCTCAGGTTGTTGGAGAGGGCGGGGAGGAGCAGCAGCCCCCACCTGGAAAAGGTGTGGGGGGTATTTTTTTGTTTAGAGTGATTAATCTAAGTGATTGGTCCATCATGACGGGGGGTCATAACCATGGTAACGAGGCAGTGCAGATGTATTAGCGCTAAGCCACGCCCCCTGATGTTTCACACGGAGAACATCCTACAGGAGGAGGAGGATTCTAACACACGTGGGGGTGGGGGGGTCTGAGGAGCAGATACAGCAGAAGCTCCGCCCATACTGCGGTGGAAACGGAAAGCTGAAATCCAAACTGGATGGAGAGATGAAGGAGGGGACGAGTGCGTGGGACAGCAGAACGGGGGAGGGAGGGGGCGGGGCCTGTTACCTGCGCCTCTGGCAGGGCGATGTCCAGGATGTTGGGCTGACCTCGAGGCTCGCCGTTCTCCAGCCGGGAGAAGATGACCTGGTAGCCCCGGATTTGGCCGTGCTGTTTGCCCTGTAGGGGGGGCTTCCAGGAGACTTTGATAGCCGTGGAGTTCAGAGCCTCCACCTCCAGCTTCCTGGGGGGGGCTCCTGGCACTGAAAGAGAGAGAGAAGGAGGAGCGAGAGAGCGGTCAGGTGTGGTCGGCACTGATGAAGAACCAGCATCTTCATGGTGCTTTAGTCTCAGCGGTTAATCACAGCGTGAAGTTAGCGTGTTGTTAGAGTCTCTCAGGGACAGACGCTCGTCCGTCCTGACGGACCAGGACGGCGGGGAAAGGAAGACGAAGCAGAGATGTCGTCCATTCAGACACAGCGGAGAGACAGACGCCCAGCAGCCCCCCCTCCAGGAAAGACATGTGAGGCGCAGAGGTGAAAGGGTGAAGGCCGCCCCGCGCGGGGCGAGGCGTGGACCTACCGTCCTCCTTGGTTCTCATCTTCACCGGGGGGCTCTCGGGTCCTGGCCCCACATCAGTGTGGGCCCTCACCCACACCTGATACTCGGTCCACTTCTCCAGGCCGTCCAGCACATAGCTGCTGGCGTCGGCGCCAATGTCCGCCACTTCCTGCCTCTCCGTGTCCTCTCCGGACAGGGCCTGGTAGCTGACCGTGTAGCGCACGATGGCGCCGTGGCGGCTAGCGGCCGGCGGCGCCACCCAACTCACCTTCAGGCTGGTGGAGCTCAGGCTGACTAGATGGACTTCTTGAGGGGGGGCAGATGGAGCTGCGGGGGAGGGGGGGATGGATCAAGCAAACAAAATAAAACAGGATGCAAAGACAAACCAGGGAAGCTGTTTGGTCACAGAGTTCGTCTCTGGATGAGGAGCAAAAAGCTTCCCACTAAACACAGAACCTCCTCTGGACTGAGAGGAACCCAACTCCCCGAGGAGGACACGACACACGTTTGAGAGGCAGTCTGAGGAGTCGCTGCAGCTGAGGTTTGACGGGATCGAACGCTCCAGTTTAATTTCAGGTTTAATGGCGTCCAGCGGCGACCCCCAAGCTGCTGACATTAGAACTACACATCCCAGTCACAGACAGACAGGCGCTTTGAGAACGGATTTGATGTCTCCTCCTCCTCCTTCCTACTCCTCCTGTCCTCCTCTTTCCTCTTCCTTCCTCCTCCTTCCTCCTGTTTCCTCCTCCCTCCTCCTCCCTCCTGTCCTCCTCCCTCCTCTTCCTCCTGTCCTCTTTCCTCTACTTTCCTCCTCCTTCTTCCTCCCCCGTCCTCCTTCCTCCTGTTTCCTCTTCCTTCCTCCTCCTCCTTCCTCCTGTTTCCTCCTCCCTCCTCCTCCTCCTGTCCTCCCCCCTCCTCCTCCTCCTATCCTCCTTTCTCCTCCTTCCTCCTCCTGTCGTAACTGACTCCACAGTTGAGCGGACACAGCGTCTGGAATCAAACATGCGGGACGTGGAGGTCTGCTTCTGCAAAGACCTGAATAAAGGAGAGGACTCTGACCTCTGACCTCTGCAGTCCAGAGGGTCACAAACTTATCCAGAACTCAAAGCAGAGGGTTCACATACTCCATGCAGCTCAGAACATCAGGAAACAAACTGACCGACACACAGCAGCATGCCACCAAATGCTGGTCAAAGTAATCAACCCAGACGTGCAAACAGACAGAGGGGGGGGGGGGACAGGGACATGTGCAAAAGCAAACAGGGAAACAGTTGAAACGGTTCTGATGATGGAGGAGACGGGTTCTGTTAGTCCACATGAAAATCTGCAGGACCAAAGGAAAGCGCCGACGCCTGTCAGGCAGCAATGAGGGATTAGTTAGGGTCTGATGAACGCAGGGATGCAAATACTTCTGTTTTACTAAAATACTGGAAATGTAGTTGATCAAAGTATTTTAGAATGAATGAATTAAACCATCAGAATGTTTGCTACACAACTAAAAAGATAAAGTTTTAGTTTAAGGATCAAAATATGAAAAATCTAAAACCTTCAAATAAAGAAATTTAATCTTTAAAGAATGTGTTATAACTTTTTAGCCATTTTTTAAAGTTTTAAGTAAAGCTCCTTAGTGTGTGTGTGTGTGGGGGGGGCTGTCCCAGTTAGTGAGCAGATAAATAAAGTATTAAATATTAAATGGCAGCCTTTGGACACGTCAGCTGTTAGCTAACCTGCTGCATAACGACGGTGTCACTCTGTTGGTTGTACGTCTACGCTGCATGAACACGCCGCTCCATGACAGCACGCCGCTCTATGACAGCACGCCGCTCTATGACAGCACGCCGCTCTATGACAGCACGCCGCTCTATGACAGCACGCCGCTCTATGACAGCACGCCGGTCTATGACAGCACGCCGCTCTATGACAGCACGCCGCTCTCCGACAGCACGCCGCTCTCCGACAGCACGCCGCTCTGACAGCACGCCGCTCTCTGACAGCACGCCGCTCTCTGACATCACGCCGCTCTCAGACCAGCACGGCCGCTCTCCGACAGCACGCCGCTCTCTGACATCACGCCTCTCTGACAGCACGCCGCTCTGACAGCACGCCGCTCTATGACAGCACGCCGCTCTCCGACAGCACGCCGCTCTATGACAGCATGCCGCTCTATGACAGCACGCCGCTCTATGACAGCACGCCGCTCTATGACAGCACGCCGCTCTCCGACAGCACGCCGCTCTATGACAGCACGCCGCTCTCCGACAGCACGCCGCTCTATGACAGCACGCCGCTCTGACAGCACGCCGCTCTATGACAGCACGCCGCTCTCCGACAGCACGCCGCTCTATGACAGCACGCCGCTCTGACAGCACGCCGCTCTATGACAGCACGCCGCTCTGACAGCACGCCGCTCTATGACAGCACGCCGCTCTATGACAGCACGCCGCTCTATGACAGCACGCCGCTCTGACAGCACGCCGCTCCATGACAGCACGCCGCTCCATGACAGCACGCCGCTCTATGACAGCACGCCGCTCTGACAGCACGCCGCTCTCTGACAGCACGCCGCTTCATGACAGCACGCCGCTCTATGACAGCACGCTGCTCTATGACAGGCAGCGGCCGCTCTGAAAGCACGCCGCTCTATGACAGCACGCCGATCTCTGACAGCACGCCGCTCTCTGACAGCACGCCGCTCTGAAAGCACGCCGCTCCATGACAGCACGCCGCTCTATGACAGCACGCCGCTCTGAAAGCACGCCGCTCCATGACAGCACGCCGCTCTATGACAGCACGCCGCTCTATGACAGCACGCCGCTCTATGACAGCACGCCGCTCGTCCTGCTGCAGAAATCCTGTCTGCTTTGGGTTTAAATCACTTCTGCATCAGCGTTTAGCGACAAAAGCGCGCCCTTCCTTCCCGGTGTGGCACGGCGCTCTGAGGCTCAGCGGTTAGTGAAGTTAGCGTTTGAATGGGCCCACTGGTGTGAACACAAACCAGTCAGCTGACAGCAGTGATTCTGTCATTAACTGTAATTAGGCGTCACAGTCCAGGACGAGGCGTCTGTGAGCTAACGGGTCTGCGCCCCGCAGGACCCTCCCCCGGGTCAGAACCTGGTTCCCTCTGAAGGGAGAGCGACTTCCTTTGGTCCGGAGGTCCCATGTGTGAGTCAGAAGCTGTGTGAGGAAGTTGGTGTGCGATTTGCATCCAGTCAGAGACAAACAGGGAGGAAGCACACGACAGGGAGGAAGACAATCACGTACCTCTGACACGGGCCTGCCCCCACATAGACGGACAGAAGGGTTAGTGCTGGTGATTGGGGGGGGGACTGACTCAGCTTGACATTCAAGGTGCTTCCACTTTGTGTTTTGGGATCAATCAAAAACAACTCTTTGCTCACAGAGAGATAAAGACCTGCGACCGTCTCAGCCGGCGGCGGGTGGGGCTCCGAAATCACCGGTTAGTCAACAGCAAGCAGTGAAGCGAGACGACACAGACCCCCCAAGGGGAGAAAAACTGTGTACTTACTGGACTGAGCGGTGCGGGCCTTGATGGGCTGAGTGTAGACGCCCAAGCCCATTTCAGAACGGGCCGCCAGCGAAAAGTGGTACAGAGTGTCGGGCTTCAGGCCGTCCACGGCGTGGGAGCCGGCCGGGTCGAACTTCGCGGTTATCTGCAGAGAAAACCACGTTTAGCTTCCTTCCGCTGACTGCGTCACCACCGTGCATGAACGGCAACCGTGGACACGGGCAAACCTGTGACCCGCCAGAAACACCAGGGTAGATGCACGTTAATGGTACGTTCCATTTTCATGCCGTCTCTTGAGGTGGTCATATGGGCCTCAAGAGAACTGAAAACACGCCTGAACTCCCTTTAAGATGTGGGCGGCTGCTCTTCTCTACAACCCTCCACGGACCGGGACGACCTAACACCCACAGAACCCATCCGGGTCACCCCCGGTGACGCTACAAGCGGCTAAAACTTAAGCCATCAATGAGCTGCAGCAGAACCAAAAGCCGTGTCCACCAGCTGTTTGTCAGGAGAACATTCACAGAACCTTCACTGGGTTTGAGTCCAGATAAAGCCGGGCTGACCCGCGGGTCTTCACCTTGTTGTCTGTCCCGTCCTCCCAGTACTGCAGCTCGTACTGGGTGATGGGATCCTGAACCGGCCACAGCCAGGACAGCCGGATCCGAGTGTCCAGCTCCGCTTCAGCCTCGAAGCTGGACGGCTGGGCGGGGACTGCAAGGGAAATAAACGTTAACCCCACGGTCAGGCGTTACCATGGCGGAGGCTGGAATTCGCCACACGCTCACCTCCCTGCTGAGTCTTGACCTGCAGGACGTCAGAGGGGGGCCCGTCGCCCACTGAGGTGAAGCCCAGCACCCTGAGGCTGTAGGTGATGTCCGGCGTCAGCCCCGAGATGGTGGTCAGGCTGCTGTCGTCCGTGTTGTGTTTGGTCCAGGCGCTAAGCGGAGGACTCATGTCGGGGCTGTAGTAGACCCGGTAACCTCGGATCTGTCCGTTTGGCTCCTCCGGAGGCTCCCACTGGACCAGCATGGTGGAGGAGCTCAGCATCCGCGCCTGTACGTGCAGAGGAGGCGAAGAGGGGGCTTGTTCTCCGGTGCGGGTCTCCACCGGGTCGCTGGGCGGTCCCCGGCCGATGTTGTTGACTGCCATGACCCGGAACTCGTACTCCGAGTACGGACTCAGACCGCCGATGCTGTAGCGGGTGGTGGCCACTCCCTCCACCTCCTGGAAGCCGTTGTCGGAGGACTTGGCTCGGTACTGGATCATGTAGTAGGACACGGGTTCTGGGTTACCCGAGAGCCAGGTGAGAGTCACGCTGGTGGCCGTTGTCTCGGTGACGGTGAGGGAGGTGGGGGGCTTTGGTAAGGCTGCAGGGGGAGATGCAGGCTGAGTTAGTGTGGTTCATGACAGGAAGGCCATCTGCTGCCGACCGCGATGCTTCATAACTGGACTGTCGATTCTGAGAAAAGAGGCGGAGCCGCTGCTGTTGTGACAGAACCAGACAAAGGAAAGCATCGGCGCTCAGGCTTCCAGGGACGATGTCCTGAATGGCTGTGGTCCCTCTAATGACTGTGACATTTGGTGCATCGATTAGCAGAGTCGAGTGAAATCAATAAGGACAAATACTGCTGGCAGAAGGTGTGTTTGGCAGACGGGCCTGAGAAAATCACAAAGCAGCAGACACCGGGGCAGCAGGCGGTTCCTCCACTAGAGGAATCCTTTGATCAGAGCGCCTCGGCGCCGCTGGATCTGCAAGAGCTCACCTTTGACGGTGACCTGCGCCGTGGCTTCGATGGTGCCCAGGGAGGAAATGGCCACGCAGGTGTAGTTGGCTGACTCTCGGATGTTGGTGACCTCCAACACGTTGCGTCCCAACGGCATATCTTCCTCCTTGGTCAGGTCCACCTCCCCCTTCACCCATTTCACGTAGGGCATGGGCGAGCCGACCGCCACGCAGGTCAGGTTGACGCTGCCGCCAGGCATCACCTCCTGGTTGGAGGGGGGGATGGAGAACCTCGGCGGGACTCTCCGTACTGAAGGGACAGAAAAGAGAGTGAGCAGGTTGGATTTAGGAGCGCTTTAGAGGTTCTAAAGCTAACAGAACCACCGAGCGGCCAAACGGGTCGGCAGGTGCAGAGGACGACCACGAAAAACGCAGTGACAGTAAGACTGGACGTCTGAGCGGAATCGCCAAACGGTGGCGAGCGAGGGTTGCGTCACGGCGGCGGCCTGTGGCGATGTCTTTGTCTGAGGCTTCTTCTTCCCGCTCTTTGTGACATGCAGATAGGCTGACATTAAAGAGGTTCCCATGGAGACGGGTCGTTTGTGCCGCCTGGGACGCGGCAAACACCAGTTTGGTGGAGAGCTATTCTGGTATGAAAGCAGCGGGTTTTTCCATCTGACCTTTACTCTGCTGTGCATGGAGATGCACACAAACCCAGTCCCTACTTCATGGAAGCTGCTGAACATTCAGAGCCTGAACCCGAGGAGGATCTCTGTTACCCCCCACCCCCTCCACAGAGGAGGATCTCTGTTACCCCCCACCCCCTCCACAGAGGAGGATCTCTGTTACCCCCCTCCCCCACAGAGGATCCATCATTTCAGGAAAGGCTCTGGTCTGATGGCAGAACATCCTTCCGTCACTCTTGACTGTAATTGCTCTCGTGCACAGACCTACACCAAAATGCTTTTTCAAATATGAGCACCCCCCTCCCCCAGCAACCCTTCACCCCTCCCTCCCAGATCTAATTTGAAGCGGAACGTGGTTACAGCTCTGCTTGTTATTCCCCTCATTATGAGCCGAAATGGAAAAACACAAAAGCACCTTTTGAGATTCAAGTCAGGAAAATGATGGTTTTCCGGGCTGTGCTATAATAAGGGTGGGGTGGGGGTGGGGGGGTTCTCATTCGTCTGAGTTTTCCCATAATTATTGGGGAGCTGCACGCGGCCCCCCTCTGCCGTTTTAATCATCAGACTCATGCGGGCCGGAGCTGCTCGGCTCACTATCAGAAATAATTAATATTCCAGTGGGGGCCTGGAATCCGGCGTCTTCTGGAATTTGGCCTCGACAGAAGCGTCCCGATAAGACGAGGGGTCTGCCGGCCCGAGAGGCGGACCGAGACGGGGGCCGGCTTTTCTAATCACTCATTATAAAGTGGGGGGGTCCATGCTTAAAAACTCAGACCAGTGACACATTTAATGAAAAATTCGAAATTGCTGCCAAACCCAGGAATGTTCTGGGGGGGGGGGGGGCATGCACAGGGATCACAGGCAGATATGGTATGGGGGGGGGGGTTATAGTGTGGTCTACTTTACCCTCATTCACAGATCTTTTTGTGCAATTTGGACTTTGGGGTTCTGCGTCCTGATTGGTTGTCGATCGACCCCCCCCCCCCCCCCTCCCCCCTGCGCAGGTGGATTCATGCTGCCGGATTTACACAAATCAAGCAGATCTTTGTTTTCTTTCTAGAATCTTCTTCTGTGACGGTTTGAACTCTGAGGGTGTAGTGAGGAGTGCCCCCCCCTCAAATGTCAAGCTAACCATGAATACCTGATGATTTTTAGGACGCTTTCCAGAGAACCCGAGGAGGTTTTCCAGAACCCGGACAGAACCGCCATCACGCTGTTGTTGTTTCATGACGCCACAGTGGGGGGGTGTATATTGAACACTTAATGCGGTGAATAATTCATGGCGTGCGGTTCCGTTTGGAGAGCTGCTGTGGAGCAGAGTGACTGGAGGGCAGGTAATTGTTATCGATTCCCCCAGAGCCTCTCTGATGGGCTCCGGGACTCTATCAAAACCACACAATGAGCCCGTCTGCACGCTGCCCGTCTGCACGCTGCCCGTCTGCACGCTGCCCGTCTGCACGCTGCCCGTCTGCACGCTGCCTGGTTGCCCGTCTGCACGCCGTCAGACAGCGGAACTAGTTCAGGCGGCATCGTGGCACAAAGCGGCACGGCCTCCGCGGGGTTCCTGGCAGCAGCGCCGGCGACCGTGATGGTCGTTCACCCCGCTGCCAGCGCTCCGGCTCCTCCTCCTTCAATATTCTCAGGTCAGCTCTTCATAAGGGAGAGCCGTGCACGCTGCTCGCCCCGAGTGCACGTCATCACTAATCAAACACCAGCCGATAACCGGCTGACCAAAAGTCATCGGCTAATTTTCCATCAATCTGTTAATCATTAGGCGTAATGATGGGATTCTGATGTCAGACCATCACAAAGGTGAGAGCAGAACGTGACGGCGGCAGGCCGCTCAGCCGCTCCTCTGCAGCCAATTACCTGACACGACAAGCCAGGTAACGGCGCCACCAAAGGACGCCACATGGAAAACTGAAATCCCAGGGGGCCTTCAGAGGAGGATTGTGGAGGGGAGCAGGAGGACCGCTGCCACGCTCCAAGAGGGCGGAGTCTGTCAGCATCTAGACCCTCCAATGACATTTGAACATCTTGTGGTGTTCCTAACAAGTTCTTGGAGCATTTTTCTAAAGACGGAGGAATGAAAGTCCGGATTATTGAGGATGTCTGAGCTCATCTCTGTGTTTAACCAGAAGAGATGCTGCTGACACAGACGCCATTTGTGAGGCGGAGCCACAGACTCGCCATCACGAACAGACCACTGGGACTGGATGGGACCAACCGTCACCGGAACCCGTCTCCAGAACCCCTCAGACGTGAGTTCGGCCTAACCGGTCCTCTGGCCTGAATCCCTGACATATGCGGGGGGGCTGAGGACCCCCTCCCGGATGGGCTGGAGCAGTTGCCGTTGTTGACAGGACCACTAAGGGCGTAGCAGGAAGAAGCACAGCAGCAAACACAACACAGGACTTAAGCTAACGGCTCCTCTGTTTGTTTTGGCAGAACTGCCTGAAACCCGGTTCTGGGAGGGGTTCTGGGAGGGGTTCTGGGAGGGGCCCGGAGAGGCATGCGGGAGCTATTCAGGGACGCATGCAAACTGACAGACACACAGGAGGATTAGGGCCAGCTATGCTGCAGATATTTGTCTCTGGAAGGCGGAGCTTAGCGTCTACACCAAAGGGGGGGGGGGGTTGCTGACAGGGTTGAATGGGGGGGGGGACAAGAAGTGAAAATGACCAACCTTCACGCTGATCTGTTTGTGGTGAAGTGATTTGATGGAGGTGAGCGACGGATGAAGAGACACAAAGTGAAGAGGAAGACAGGAAAGTGAAAGACAGGCGCTCGTCCAGGAGGGGGCGGGGTTAGTGACACCACAGACAGAATGCATTCATGATGACATCATCAAGATGAAAGCATCATAGCACACCATCAACAGCTGATCAGAGACCAACGTAACAGCTGTCAACATCCCAGACCCCCCCCAGCTGTTGACGCCTGGTGGTGGTGGGGGGGGGGGGGGTCCTTCACTGCTGCCCTGAACATGAACCATGAATCCCTGTAACTATCCTGGACTGTATCACAGAACTGGACCGAGTGACGTCTTCCATTCCTAGACCCCCCCAGACTGATCAGGCCTGATTTCTGACACCTGACTGGATGTTAGGGTCAGTCATGTACTGCGTAGTTAGATTCTGTACGTGGTGTGAATGCTTCAGGTCTCCAGTAAATATCCTACCCCACCTTTTATTTAACCTTTAACCTTCTGAGTGACCAGCCCCTCCTGGACCAGGGGGGCCCGTTTCCTTACTGTGAGTGACGTAAACCCCTCTGAACTCTGGATTGGTACATCCCTGTTTGGACCCCCCGTGGTCATTCGGTCCGGTACATGGAGGAACGTGTCTCGGGTTCTGATGGCGCTCTGGGCTCTCCTGGTTCCTGCAGCTCCTCCAACGCCATTCCAGTCGGATGCACCTTAAAGGTCACGCTTGGCTGCCGTCCCTTCACCAGCGTGGTGAGGCAGCTGGGGACAGGGGGTCGGTGTGGGAGGGGGGGTCTTGACAGCTACCTGGGTGGTTTTACAGACTAGCGGGACCCCAAGGCCCTGCTGGCGCTGCGCCACACATCTACTGTAATTACCTGTGAAGGGAAAGAAGCCGGCGTCTGCACCTGTGACAGACGGGCCTGTGATTAATGGAGGAGGGGGGCGGCTGGCGGACCCCCCCTCCTGATCCGAGCTTCCTGAAGCTGCAGTGTAACAGGAGACCATGTCTACCTGCTGGTGGGGGGAACGTTCTTTGGATCTGACTCTAGATGGAAATCAGCGCCATCTTTATGGGGGGGGCACTAATGCATTAGCAGCCTGTATGACTCAAAGCTGTGGCTGAAATTATGAAATGACAGCCAAGCGTGTCGGTTCTCACCCCCCCCCCCCCCCCCCACTAACAACTGGAGCTGCTATTGTGTTTCATGTAGATCAGCCCCCCCCCTGCCCTCGCTGTGCATTAACACTCATGGAGGAGGAGGAGGAGGAGGAGGAGGAGGCGCAGCATAAACAAACCTTGAAAACTCAAGCCCGCCTATGGGGGCTGGGGGGGGATAATGGAGCCTTTCGATACAGTCAATCTACAGGGGAGGGGGCCCCGGGGCCGGTGCCAGCGGAGGAAATGGTTTGAGGGCAGCTGTTTTCTCAGGGCTGCACCTGCTGGAGCTCCTCGCCAAGCAGGAGGTTGATGCCAGTTCAGCCGCTCATGACCCGGCTACAGCGGCGAGGAGGAGAACGTGGGAACGCTGAAGAACCCTGACGTCTGCTGGGGGGCAGAACTCCATCCATCTCTCACATGCGGTACCACGCCCCGGGGGCGGGCTCAGCTGCAGATTCAACGTCAAACCCAGCAGGTCCACAGCAGACGCCTACCTCTGACGTAGAGGTTGGCCGGAGCAGAGTAGCGGGTTCCAGCGCTGTTCATGGCGACGCACTCGTACTTCCCCTGGTCCGACTCCTCGCTGTTCTCGATCTGCAGGGCTCCTGTGGGGAGGGGTCACAGAGTTAGGCTCCCCGGCAGACTGAAACCCCAGCACAAACGTGCACACGGCGCTGCGTCTGCAGCAGCATCAGCTGATGTTTGGATGTAAAACGTGCTGCAGAGGAGGTCCCTGCATGGGGAGGTTCCACAGGTGTGCAGCGTCCAGCAGGTGGAGGCTTCACAGGTGACATGGATCCGTATTTCAACACAACGACTGAGTGATGTGAATGAGAGGAACAGAGGAGCTGCTGTGATCAACCAGCAGCCAGGAGACGCTCCACCACAGAGTCTCCTCTGGCGGCGCTTTGGTTTAGAGTCTCCAATCCACCTTGTTCCAGGTGTTTGAGCACAGAATCACAGACAGGTAGCTCCTCCCACTCATGTTCAATGGCGCTCACCTGCACCAGCATGGACACAGTTGAACATCAGTGGTGAGGTTCCACCAGATTGTCTGACGCGGCGCCAGACAGACACGCCGCCATGACAGACAGCCGCCATGCAGTTTGATGAAGGCATCTCCACGCCATGCAGAATGAGATGAAAACCACAGGTTCACCAGAGGGGGGCGGGGCCGTGACCACGCCTCTGATCTTCAGTTCAACCCGTTTGTTGTGCAACGCGCCGCTCGCATGCTCCTACATGCTGAAGTCGCTGTCGCCCATCTGTCAATCTGCCAGTGGAGAGGGGGCGGCGTGGAGCGTGGAGCGTGGCGGCGTGGAGCGTGGCGGCGTGGAGCGTGGCGGCCGTGGTGGCGGCCGTGGTCAGACTGAAACCCTTCAACCACAGCAGTGACTGAGGACGGCTCGACGCAAACGCCGTCTGCAGTTTCCACACTGAAACCTCTGATGTAGCTGGGGGAGGGTGTCTGAGTTTTATGCAAACGTCTCCAGCATGGCCGCATGATGGGGGGGGGGGGGGGCTACTTCACCGAGAAGGTGGAGCCAAAACCCAGCGGGTGGAGCTTTGGTGGTTCATCGTGTGCCGGTTAAATTCCCACGAGCTTTTAGTTATTCGAGTGGCTTTAGCCTGGGTGGGGTGGGGGGTTTTGGGGGGGGGCAGACAGGAAAAGGTGAAGTTCAGCGACAGTGAGGATGAAGACACACGTGGGGGGGGCTGACGCCGGCGTGAAGGAATGGCAGACATGTCACAGTTTCATCACTTTCCTTACCTCGAATGGGGGTACCACCTGGGGGGGGCATTTTAAATAAGACAAGGGTTGAAAGATTCATTAGTATTCACTCATAATGAGGGGGGGGGGCATTAGACTGAGCACATAAACACTGGACTGCAGTTTCATTAATTACTTCCATCATTCACACCCCCACCTCACAGATGACAGCTTCTATTTTGAGGTGTCCCCCCCCCAGACAGGACTATTTAAGGAAGGTAACCCACAGTAACCGGAGGGACGGGCAGGAACGTCAGCACGGCATCATGGGAGTTCAAGGAAAATAAATGTCTCCCACTAAACGGGCCTCATTTCAGGTCGTCTGCTGGATCGGTTGGTCTGGGGGGCATTCTGTATATCAGCACATTTTCAGGCACTCCCAGTTTATGTGGGGGGGGGGGACTAATTAAAAGTTTGAGGCTGAAAAAAAATGTTTGAAGCGTTTTATCCTGAAATGAAAACCTTATCAAACTGAGCTGGAATGCAGGAGTGCAGCCTGTGGAGAACCGCCCCCCCAAAGACCAGAACCACAGAACCCATGGAAGACACGTCTGCAAACCAGAGGCCCGTCCCTTTAACCCAGACGGGCTGCCTCCTGTGGGCCTGCTGGGACCCAGACCGGGTCTGAACCAGGATCTACAGGCAGAACCTTCAGGGGCTTTAGGAGGATCAGCCAGTGAGGTGGGTCATGGCCAGAACACAGAGATAAGGTCAAAGGTCAAGGTGACATTCACAGTAACGTCCTGATGAAAGAAGATCCATGAATCAGAGAGAAAACTTAAGGCCCAAGATCTCAGCAGGTCTACAGGTGGGTCAGCAGGTCTACAGGGGGGTCAGCAGGTCTACAGGGGGGTCAGCAGGTCTACAGGTGGGTCAGCAGGTCTACAGGGAGGTCAGCAGGTCTACAGGTGGGTCAGCAGGTCTACAGGGGGGTCAGCAGGTCTACAGGGGGGTCAGCAGGTCTACAGGGGGGTCAGCAGGTCTATAGGTGGGTCTCTGGGTCAGCAGGTCTACAGGGGGGTCAGCAGGTCTATAGGTGGGTCAGCAGGTCTACAGGTGGGTCAGCAGGTCTATAGGTGGGTCTCTGGGTCAGCAGGTCTACAGGTGGGTCTCTGGGTCAGCAGGTCTACAGGGGGGTCAGCAGGTCTACAGGGGGGTCAGCAGGTCTACAGGGGGGTCAGCAGGTCTACAGGTGGGTCAGCAGGTCTATAGGTGGGTCTCTGGGTCAGCAGGTCTACAGGTGGGTCTCTGGGTCAGCAGGTCTACAGGGGGGTCAGCAGGTCTACAGGGGGGTCAGCAGGTCTACAGGGGGGTCTCTGGGTCAGCAGGTCTACAGGGGGGTCAGCAGGTCTATAGGTGGGTCTCTGGGTCAGCAGGTCTACTGGTGGGTCAGCAGGTCTACAGGTGGGTCAGCAGGTCTACAGGTGGGTTAGCAGGTCTACAGGGGGGTCAGCAGGTCTACAGGGGGGTCAGCAGGTCTACAGGGGGGTCAGCAGGTCTACAGGTGGGTCAGCAGGTCTACAGGGGGGTCAGCAGGTCTACAGGGGGGTCAGCAGGTCTCCATCTGCTGCGTCTTCAGCAGCCCTCAGACAGATGCGTACCTGAGCGGAGCTGCTTGATGCGGCCGTTGCTGTTGCTGACGTCCACAGGAAGCATGTCCTTGAACCAGGAGATCTCCGGGTCCGGGTTTCCGCTGGCGGCGCACAGCATGGTGGCTGTCCGGGTCCGTTCCACCACCTTCAGCTGGGGGGCCATATCAATGTTGGGGAAGCCGTGGGGGATCTGGTTCTCTGAAAATGTCACAGGGAGATCTTAGCCACAGGAACACAAATGTTTGTTGTCATTCGGACAGAAACGTCTTTGATCTGCAGAGTTCATCAGAGCGCTTCAACCGGCAAGGTCAGAGACGAGGATGAAAGGCAGCACGTTATCTCAGGAGCTACAGGCCAACTCTAATCAGAGCGCTGACAAACGCCAGCCACAGCAGCAGATACAGCCGGGAAAAACAAATCTGGGGCTGATTTCTGCTTGATAGAGAATTAGAGGAATCCTGTTAGCGGCTGATAGTCATAGCGGCTCATTACGCGGCGCAGAACTTCACACAGAAGGAGCGGCCGCTGCGCCTCCTGGTACTCAGACAAAATGAGCTCCCTAAGGCCTCCAAAACTTAAGAAAATAGAAACCCATCTCATTATGACGACTGTAGAAGAAAACAGAAAGTCTGATCCTCGTCTGAAGTTCAGTCGACCGTCCAAACCCCCCAGCACCAGCACGGCCCAAATCCAAGTCCAGATCAAAGTCCAGACCGGACTGTTAGGATTATTAATGATGTGATTACGGCGGAAAAAAGAGCAAAGTTTAAAGTGAAGGTGCAGATAAGAAGAAAAGCAGGAATGATCCTAATAAAGCTGCAGTGGAGGAACCAGAAACACATTCAGTTCAGGGGAACCTCAGGTCCTTTCAAAATAAAAGCAAACTGTAAGAAAAGCACCAGAAAACATAAGAGATCTGATCTTCACCAGCTTCCTCTGTCTCCTGGCTTTTTTCATGTCGGGGGGGTCCAGATGAACCAGCTAATGATGGAAACCTTCAGATGACCATGAAGACCCCCCCGGCTGCAGGTCAGCTTCACCCACAGTGTAGAAAAGGTCGACCACGATGCTGCCCAGCTGATGCACCGCTATGTTACCACAGCAGGGGGCGGGGCTAACCACGAACAAGCAGCGGGAAAACCGTCACGACGAACATTCACTAAACGCAGTTTTTAATGAGAAACAACAACGGCTGTACGAACAAACCCGATTTAAACATTAAACGTCCAGAAGAAACCTGAGAACGACCACGACCAGACTGACGGGAGAACAGAGACGCACAACAACCAAGACACAACCCAGACAGTACGGAGAACAACACACACACACACGCACATACACTAATACACACACACACTCACGCACATACACTAATACACACACACACACACACTCACGCACATACACTAATACACACACACACACACACTCACGCACATACACTAATACACACACACACACACTCACGCACATACACTAATACACACACACACACACACTCACGCACATACACTAATACACACACACTCACACACACACACCGCCCCAGCCTCATCTTTTCCTGTTGTGTTTGTGTCTCATAGTGTTTCATTGTGAAGCCGTGTGAGGAGAAAGGAGCCAGTGTCTATGAGGGTGTCTGGTTCTCCTCCCCAGAGGAGCGCCCCCCCCCCCTCCTCCTCCTCCTCCTTTCTCCTGGTTTCTGGCCTGCAGCCCGGGTCGTCTCATGTTCAGACGTGCAGGTCCGGCCCGGGCCTGTTATCTCTGCGGTGAGGCTCACTTCCCCTCTAACCAAACACAATTAGTTCTCAGACATCCCGAATGATGCCTCTACAAAAGACGACACCTTCACGTCAGACGACTCCACGCCACGGAGGGGGGGGGCATCGCCGCGTCTCCTCTGGTAGGTTGTTCTCTGGAACCTTTGAGCAGGACAAAGGCAGGCGGGGACAAAGACGCAGCCGAAAACGGGTTTTCCAGGAACATTTGATTCATTTGACTTTAGAACAATAACTCATGAACGACACTCATCACCATAAACAGCAGCTCCTCCTCTAGTGAAGGAGCTGCTCCTACAGCAGGAGCAGCTCCTCCTTTAGTGAAGGAGGAGCTGCTCCTACAGCAGGAGCAGCTCCTCCTTGGACCTCTACTGAGAGGACTTAGTGAGGAAAGGAATCAGTGAAAAAGTCATCTGTAAGTCCTGCCATAGTGTTAATGCTGAATCTCTGTCCTACTATTCCCATGTGCCTGTTTTCATTAGCCGCCCGCAGCTGGAGGAAGGTTATGGTTGTTGTCATGGCAACGGTAACGGTTAGGGCTGTGCTGGTGTTAATACGTGCCGCCGACATCAACACTGAGCCCTGGATGGACATGACATGACCCCCCCCCCACCACCACACCCCCGGATCAGTCAGAAAACAGTGTAACCCCCCCACACAGAGACGGGACAACAGCAGCGTTTTCACCGACTCCGTTTCAGGAAGAGTCTGGAGGAAAGTTGGACGCATTTCTGCAAAGCGGCGTTCTTAATGTGGTTCCCTGCTGAAATAACCCCCCCACCGCCACCAAGCCTCCAAATAAGGAGCAGGACGTGTCCCACCTGACCCCTCCCATCTGTGTGTAGAATATCTAGGATTCACACGTTGGAGCGTTCATGAGCTGCAAACCTAAAAACCTGATCAGACAGAGAAGGAAGCTGTTCCACCAACCAGAGGCTCCGTCACGCCGCCGACCACAAACAGAACCACGTCACGCTGACGGTTAATCTGCAGGACTTCTGTTTAGAGTTTGACTGCAGACCAAGCAGTGGAGGAGTTAGCAGGAAGTGAAGAAAGCGGCTGGACGTTAGAGGAGCCGCGCCGCAGAGCCACAGCGTGTCATATTCATGTGCAGAAGTGCCGCTGCGCTTTGTTCTGCTGAGATCCAGTCATCAGGTGTACACCTTCAGCTTCCTGAAGGAAAGGTGACCCCCCCCTTCACCCTGAGCTGGCTGGATGGGCCGATGGGCCAGTGGCCCCAGTGGCCCCAGTGGCCCCAGTGGCCCCAGTGCCCCCAGTGGCCCCAGTGGCCCCAGTGGCCCCAGTGGCCCCAGTGCCCCCAGTGGCCCCAGTGGCCCCAGTGGCCCCAGTGGCCCCAGTGCCCCCAGTGGCCCCAGTGGCCCTGGACTGTAAAGAACGGCTGTAGAATGACAGAATAACAAACATGAGACGTTAACGCGCTCTGATCTATTCTGATGGGTTTGTAGCTAAAATCTGAGCGGCTCCATGTTTGATGGAACACTAGAACAATAAGAACAGAAGAGTTTCTGTGACTGACACCTGCTGAGGTTTATGGGGTGACCTTTGACCTCCCCCTGCTGCGTGTTTGCAGCTGGGGGGGTAACTGAGCAGGAGGGTGGGGGCTGTGCTCACAGAAACGGGTTCTTCCATGTCAAACAGCAGCTTGGTTCTGGTTTAGCACCACAGTCATCCTGCAACCAGCAGCTCACTGATGAACGCACGGCGGAAAGGGCGGGAGGAGGCGGGGCCTAAGGTGCTTTCGCTGCAATAACCAATTAGGGCAGCAGCGGGGGCTTTGATGCCACGCTAAGACACGGGGAAACGCCCGTGATTGATAAGGGGGGGCTGGCTTCAGCTGCAGAAATGTACAGAATAACATTGTCAGTGACGGCGAGGAGCAGGTGAGGAGAGATTCACATGGAGGAAGGAAAACAAGCCAAACGGCGAGGGAGGAGAGGAGGAGGGGTGCATGCCAGCCTCCTGCCAGCTCCAATTACCAGTGTGAGTGGAGCGTGGCGGCCGGGGCGATGGGTCTAATCAGAGCCCCGGCCCTGTCCCCCCGCCCCGCTGGGACGCTGCTGGAGCCCAATCCCGCGCTAACATCAGCCGCCGTTTACCCCACAACCACGACACACTCATCTCAATGAGGGCAAACACTCCAGACGCCCCCCTTCCCCTCTGAGGGGCGGGGGCGGCATGGCGGTGGATGATGCCAAACTCACCTGCCTCGTCTCCTCCTCTCCTTAAAGTCTGAAGAGCAGGAGGGGGGGGACGTCACAACGCTGCATGGGGGGGGGGGGGGTATCTATGTAATGTATTCTAACCTCATTAAGGGTCACAGAGACAATCGGAGGGGGTCTCCACTCAGACGCCCCTCTGGTCTTCATCATGCTCCTGCAGGAGGACGTGATGTGAAGCAGCTCAGTCTGAAGGACCAGAACCAGAACCAGAACCAGAACCAGAACCAGAACCAAACATCAGAGTTCAGTTCCTTTCCAAGGAGAAAATGTTCCAAATCCAACGATCCGTGTTGGAGGAACAAAAGCTTCAGTGTTGTCAGACACTCTGACTGAATCATTTGAATGGGATGTCGGTTTTTGCATTCGTACCTTTAAAGAGAACTAAATATAGAGCAGGAAGTCTGTCTGGATCTCTGCTAGTCTCACGTCAACCTGGCACTAAAAAGCAGCAGAAGACTCTGCGGGAACAAGGCGGCGCGCGGCCTGCAGCAGTTTGAGGGTTATGGGATCCACCAGAGGAGCTCAGTCAGGGCTGGGATGCTGGCAGCGTCCGGCTCCGGGGACAACATGCTAGCATTAGCAGGGATGATGCTGCCGGAGCCACTCCTCTCTGAGCTTCAGCCGCCTGTCCTTAAACAACAGGCTGCAGCGAGGAGCGCGCACGTGTCACGTGAACGGCTCTTACGGGCTCCTTGTTTAGTGCAAAGGGCTCATGAATGGAAAAAAGCAGAGATCCGTGTGACACGCCCGGGTCTCAGCGACTCCCCCGCATGAACATGTTCTCCCTGCAGGTCACATGACCCTGATGTGACCTGCAGGTCACCTGCGTGCCCCGTACAGGTCTGACACCCCGTGTCCACCTGTAGGACGAAGAAACCCGAGGACCGAACCCACCAGGGGCTGAAGACCGTTGGTCCAAAAGACCCTGTACCCCCCCCTCTACCTTCAGCGTGGACCACCCTGAGCCCGCCGCCTCTGAAAGACGGAGGACGTCTCCAAGGCGAAGAAAACAAACGAGTTTTTCCCATGATGCACCTCCAAACGGTGACAGCCCTTCTTCCTGCAGGGCCAGGTATCCGGTAACACAGGGAACATCAGACCTGTTGTCTCTCGCTCACTATCTCTCTGAGAGCGTGTTGTGACAGTCGTCATGGCGATATCAGAGTATCAGGCAAACAGTCCTGAGGAAATATGAGCCGCACGCACAGACACACCTGCACGCAACGGACCATCACGGAAACGCAGCCATAACAAAAACAGCACTGAGGCTGTTGTTCACACACACCACCCTTGTGGGGGAGGGGTGTGTGTGTGTGTGTGGGGGGGGGGTCTCCTCACTGTGACTCTGATGTTTATCCAAGACAGAAACCCCACTAATGCATGCCATGACCTTTGAAATAATATCCTTTTCTTCTCCAGATGAACAGAACATTTAGCTGTACTTCCTCGCCTTCTGGCAGATAATCAATAACAGTCATCTACCTCCACCCTCCTCTTCTTCATTCCTCTGTTCTCCTTCTATCATCTCTTCTTCTCCACTTTCCTTTCTATCTGCACTTCTCCCTCTTTTCCGTCTCTGATATCGTACTTCCACCGTCGCCGGTGTGATCTACGGCTACTTGTGCCGCGGCGGTGTGTGCTTCGCCGTGGCCTCTAACCTGTGATTGCACCTGGGGGGGTCCTCCGAGTTGGCGTGGTTCTGCTGACGGAGTCACCTTGCGGGACAGAATCACATTAGGCGGGACAGAGCAGCTGCAGGCCTCCATTCCGGTCTCCAGCTCTGCTTCTCGCTTTGTGCTGCACCTAACGGGAGTTTGATGGAGGCCTTCAGATTCCCGCCGTCCCCAGAGCGAGGGGCGGGGTTTACCCCTCATGGAAAACCTTAGGGGCTCGTGGTCAACTTCAGCAGCAATGTGAGGCGGCTAACAGGACGTGTTCTGGGAAAAGCGTCCAAAGAGACGAGCAGAGATGTAAATGTGTGGTGGTTCATGAAAACGGCGTCCAATCAGAGGCAGAGCGGAGCCTCGCAAATAAATGAATGAATTGATCCTCTTCAGAACGTAAATGAATCATCATCAGCGGTTTATTGTGACATGTTTAGTGTCATTACGGCGGATGGCGCTGGCTTTTATGAGTTCTGGGGAAGGCGGTGTGGAAATGTGACAGCTTCTTTTAATTAAATCCTCACTGACGGCCTTTCCTTCTGCTCTCAGTCACCGATAATGAAAAACACACAGGAGCGGCCGAGTCCACGTCCACCGCCGCCGTGTTTGCACAGGTGACGGACGCTCCCACGCCTGACACTGTTTCCTGCTCACCTTGGAGATGAGAAGCAATCATGTCTTCTCACAGACACGGATAACTCACTTATGTGATGGACCCTCACGCTCTAATCACTCTCAGGGACAAACTGGACTTTAATATGACCCCCCCAGAGTCAAACATGAGTCTTTGGCTCACCAGCCGCCATCTCTTTACAGTCATTAGTTTAAACGCCAGTCGGTATTTGTTTGAACCTAAACAAGACGTAAGGAAGACGACAAACAACCGGCTGTAAAGTGACGTTCAAATCACCTTTAACTCAAGGTCCAGCAAACGTTACCATGACAACCCGCCACACCACGCATCAAACAGTCCCCTTTTAGTGAAAAAGGCGATCCAAACCGAATAAATAACAAAAATAAAGGACTAAAAAGTGGTAGAATATTTATTTCCTTTGTAAGTGACCATGGTACAAGCGGGTTCATGGCCGACAAAGTTTGCATCATCAGAAATGAACTGAGAATGAGAATTACTTAAAATTTTTATTATATCTTTTTAAGTTATTGAAGTTATAAACTGACCAATCAGATGCCTCCATTAAAGTAGGCGGAGCCTGCTGGCTCCCATGCCCAATGTTCAAAATGTTTGATTGACAGATTTCATGAAGCCTGCGTTCAAGTGGTAGGGGTGTGGCCTTCCAGCAGGCTCACTCCTGATAGGTGAGAATGGTTGCTATAGAAACTACGACCAACTCTGACCAATCACTGCTTACGGTCAATGCATGGCTCCAACATGGCGGCGTCTGCATGGGTAACAACATGGCGGCCTATGGATGACGTCCCACTCGCTCAGTCCAGTTCTCATATACGGTCAGTGGATGGCGGTAAAACCAAAGCCACACCCCGAACTCCTGCCGTGGCGAGCGCTGCAGGGAGCAGTGGAGCAACAAAGAGGAAGTTTCAGAGCGGCTGCTGACCGTGCAGACGTGACGTCAACACGCTCATGGCATGAACTCGTGGCTCCTAATACGGACATCCTTCCCTCCGGTACCGTTGACTACATAAATAACCACAGCAGGACAATCAAGCGTTCTCTTCAGAGCCGTAAGCCGACCGATTAACCAGCAGCAGCAAAACATCACTTAGCAGCTTTCAGGCTGAGACCGTCATGTTTTCACAGAGACACGCCATAAAGACGGTTCATTTGTCAGAGCCTGACAGCGTGTTTGGACGTCTGGATGCAGAAGCACCTTAAACCAACAGAAACACCAAACCAACCTTTCATTTCCTTAAGGAGGAAACTACAGCCGTTTGTAGATTTCTATGACGACACAGGCCACAGTCACACACATGTACGTGTGTTACAGCATTTATACCAGGGTCCAGGAGAATACTCCATTCTGATTGGCTGCAGGGTGTCCATTACAAAGTGACAATGAACACATAGATCTGGTCTCACAGCCAGACGGTAACCAGAACTACAGAAACTGGGCATCAAAAAGTATCAAAATGTAATATTTAATATGAATTCTTTTTGTAAAAGACCCTTCGGGGTCTCCATCATCCCTCACACACCGCTGGTACTGGTTCTGATGAAGGTTACAGCCACCATCCTCTCCTTTGTCTCACTTCAAAATAAAAGTCAGCAAACCTGGAATGTGTATGAATATAATCTATATCCTTATGTATCCTTTTTTGAACATACAGCGTTTCTTTGTTGGTCACTGTGTTCTCATTGGTTCAGAAATAAAGTCAAGTCGGTCACAGAGAGCGTGGAGCATCGTTTGCAGAAATGACTGCATGAGGACGAGTTCATTCCGGGTCTTTCTGAACCAAAACTTGGATCCGACTCAAAGGTCAGAGTCTCACACCACTAAAGATTTCTTATCTTGACTTTCGATGAGGCTCACAGCTTCAGTCAAACAACATTTTGTCTGCTGCAGGTTACAATAAACTTTATTACTCGCAAGAAAAGGCATTTAAACAACGTCCAGGTGCTTTACTGTTGGAGGTGCAGCGGTCCGCACGCTTTCAGGTCCAATCAGACTCAGACATTGTGATTGAGTGCTTCCGTCCCCCTCTGAACCAGAATGCTGGAAAGCATTAGCAGGTCTTCACATTTCCCAGCATCCCTTGCTCACAATTGGAAAGTATTGTATATAGTATAGTAACAGCGGAGTAATCCTGAGGTCGCATGACCTGCAGAAACACGCAGAGATGATTCAAACACGCGTGTGGGATTCAGCACCTCCTGTGTTCCGTCACGTCATCAGTCTACAGAGGTGACCCGAAAACCGCCAACGGCCCCCGTCTGGAAGACGTAACCCACAGCAGAAGGCCTCTGTGTTCTTCAGCCTCACACCTTCTGAGACACAAAAGCAGGACTGATAAGGGTCACGTGACCAGATCTAAACTGGATATAAAGATGGCGGTGAGATTACGGAGAGGATGACGAAAGCTGCTCGCCCGGCGACTGCACCGCTGCAGGCCTCACATGCGCAGACGGAGCGCTCGCTGCGAAGCCGAAACCATGGAGACGCTCAGACACAAAAACTAACCGTAAGACGATTCACTGATGCAAAAGAGGAGGCTCCACCCACCCACGCAGCTTTGATACTGATGAACCCCCCCTCTAATTCTCAAAGTCCTTGGAGGCGGGTTATGCGACGGCACCTCGCCATTTGGGTGGAGTCCTTGGGAGAAGCACGCAAAGACAGACGCAGTTTGTATCCGTCAGGCGGGGTGTGATCTACGACGGCACGGCTGCACGGCAGATGGGGGGGGGTGAGCCACCGACTGTCACACAGGAAGTGTGAGGGGGTTCACCCGTGGATCCCGGCGCCACTTTATCCCTGAAGTGCACGTTCAGGTTCTGTCTAGCATGTTCCAACAACCTGCTGGCCTCCTGAACGCCGGCGCACGCCGACAGACGGCACCTTTAGGATGAGGCATGGAGACCGCCCCCCCATGTGAAAATAAAGACACAAAAGAGATTGAAAAAGACAAAAGGAATGTGGGGAACGGCAGGTAAACAGCAAAGCTCATTTTGGTCATTGTGGCTGATTTGAATAGATGGGATTAAGTTGTCAGAGGAGCAGAGTTGGGTTTTAAATCATTCCCTTCTAGCTCCTGCACGTATTTATCTCGCCTGGAAAGAGGCGCAATGAGATTTCTCTGCTGTTTATCCAGTCAGGTTTGCTGTTCGGACTCGCCTGGCTCTGCAGATATTTATTACCGGCATTGTGTCGCAGTCATTTTCTGCCTCTGCACCGGGGACTGTAATGCAAGGCAAGCCAATAAAGGCCCGTCTTACCTGTGAGGCTGTCATTTGTTTACCGTGTGGCGGTGGGGGGTTCACGCAGGAACACGCCACGCCGCTGCTTCTCATTTTGGAAAAACCCAAACCGTAAATATGGACCACGGCTGAACAATCACCGCCTCCATCTCCAAAGCAAAGACACAAAGAGACTCAGACTGTTTTTCTGCTTTCTATGAAGCTCCTGCTTCAAATCAAATATGGATTCTTGGTGACGGAGGAACAACTTTGATCCCAGAAGATGCTTCCTGCTTTGTACTACTAACGTGAGGACGCCGTACGACAGCATCAGCCGTCCCTCAGACACGTCATGACGCGTGTGGTAGGCGTGCGTCATGACGCGTGTGGTAGGCGTGCGTCATGACGCGTGTGGTAGGCGTGCGTCATGACAATGGAAGGAATGAATTCAGGGTCGGACACAGCTGAGTCCCCTTAAGGTGCAGCCGCTCCACCATGACCCTCCACGGACCGGACAACCCAGAAACCTGCAGCACCGTAGCGATGCATGTGACTTTGATGTGCCCCCCTCAGAGGACAAGCCCCGCCCTCCCTCAGACTGAGGGTCTGATAACATGGACATTCCTGGAAGCAAACAGCCATGAGACCATCTCCTTCCTTCCAACAAACCATCAGCCCCCGCCGGATGTTAGTGTTCAGTCCTTCTCAGAGAAGCAGACCTCTTGATTTACTGAAGTTGGAGGCCCCCCCCCGCCTGGCGGATCCTCCAGCTGCTGGTTCTGGAGCCAATCAGAGCGCGGCTCTTTCGCCTTTGGCTGCTGGCCTGGTGGTCTCCTCAGAGTTGGATGGAGGTAAACTTTGGTCTCAGGTTTTATCGCCCCCCCCCCGTGCCTGACACCCCCTGAGTCATCTCTGGATCGGCGTCGTTACGTTTCACACGTTCATTAAATGTTTACACCCATGAAAACATGACGGATTGTCACGGCGCCGAGCGATGGCGGCTCTCCCCCCGGAGTCAGGAGCGGAGCGTCATTCCTGCGCCGTGGCGGCGGTTTACTCCATACATCACACAGACAAGCACCATTTACCTGGACATTTACTGAGGCAGTTCAATTCAACAGGGAGGGGGGCGGGGCGCTCAAGGTCAGAGCGCCGGCATCGTTACCCACGTAATGAGTCTTTGTTCCCCTCTGGTCATCCCTCCACCAGCGTCCACTACCCCCGTGGGGGAGGGGGGGCAGATCACAGGGCTGGACATTACAGAGTCATGGGGGGAGGGGGGTGTTGCTGCAGTAATGTTTCTCCATCACACTGCCCCCCTCCTCTCCTGGTCTCTGATACCATTATTATTAATCCGTACGGGTCAGATGACCAACTGCCCCCCTCCCTGACACACGTGCACAGTTGTTTTGCACGTGAGGCAAAGATAAAAAGGAGGTCTGAGGAGGAGGCGGGGCCTTCTCCTCATTCTGCGTGAGCCTGGAAGAATGGCAGCGCTGCCTGGGGGCCTGCAGGAGTCCAGTGCTGTGACCTCTGGGGAGGGGGGCGTGAGAAAAGCTGCAAACAAAGAGGGCGACTCTGGAACCAAGCAACCGCCCCCAGGTGAGAAGCCCCCCCCAGGACACAAAACACCAAGTAACAGCAGGCTGACATGCTAACCCCATACCTGACCCCCCCTGAGCTCTGGGATGACTGACATCATCCAGATGCAGGAGACAATCAAAAGTCTGAATTACCTTCTGGGTAAAAATATCTGAATGTTCCTCCTGGTTCTGAGGGGAAACGTGCCGGAGGAACAGGAAGAATCGACCTTTGACATTTCTCAAAATACGCCGACGATGTCCTCCTCTTTCAGAACAACAGTTCTAATAAGACTAGAATGACACACATGTAAATGTATGTTGACGGACTGGCATCCTGTCCAGGGGGCGCCCTGCCTTCAGCCAGCACATGGGATAGGCTCCAGCAACCCCTTTACCCCAAAAAGACAGTTCAGAAGAAGAACGGGTGTCTCCTTTCCAACTTCCCAATGTGTTTTTGAAAAACCCCCTCCAATGAGAAGGTGTTTGCTGTTTTTCACATGCAGCATGTTTCTCATGATGGAGGACAAAAACAGATCCATGACCGTCTCTGCTGGAATCTGGATCAAAACTGGACGGATGGACGGATCGGATGTTGCTGCCATTTTTGTTGCACCGCTAATGCTAGGTTGGGGGTGTGAGGGGCTGTAAGCTAGCAGGACAGCATGTAAACAGAGAGCTCTCAGTTACGGGAAAGGGGGGCGGAGTTGCTCTGGACCAACAGTCCCGCCCACAACTCAGAGGTGAATTTCTGATGAACTCCTGCTGCTCTGCAGAAACTAAGACTAAAAACGTCGTCATGGTGATGAAAAGACACTTTGGAAACAGACCAGGAGATGATCGGAGCGGAACTTTAACGTGTTGTGAGGCAAATAAAACTTCCAGTTTTCCTAAATTAAGCAAGTTTGTTTGTTGAAATGAGAAATCTCACTGTTTCATAATCAAACTTTTGATTTATTGCAAACAAAAATGCAAATCTTGATAAAAAGATCCCAGTAAATGTGTTTTGTTTTAGTGTTAAACCAAGCGTACAGCAGAAAGTAGACCAAATACTAACAGCTGTTCTAATGACCTCAGCGTTCTTTCTCTGCGTCGCCGCCTGGTCAGCGAAGAATCGGACATCTTGCTTATGAAGTCATTTCCTTTCAACCTTTATTGAGTCGGTGGAGGTTGACGGAGGCGTGGCGTGTCTCTCTGCCTTTCTGAAGAACGCCGCCCTGAACGGAGCGCGTTCCGTGGTCACTTTCTCCAGACTCCATCATTGGGTCCATGAAGTGGAAAAGCCACCTTCACGTGTGGAAGCGGCACTTCCAGCCTGCAGGCGGCCGGCGGCCCATTAGGCAGCCCATCATTAGTCTCCATCAGTTTGGTGCAGCCCCAGCAGTGGTGCTGATGTGAACTTGATATATCACTAAGCTGCAACAATAGCCTAAAAATAGAGCGGCGCTGACGGCGCTGCCCTGCCAGGGCGTTCACACTGAGCGTGCTCGGTGCCACTCCGCTCACTCGTCACAGACAGGCGAGCTGAAAGGAAGACGCCGACAGACGCCACGCCAGGTTTTCCGTGAATCTGCCGCCTACGGCTGAGCTAGACGCCGCCGTTTACGCAGAGGCATCAAACGCGGCGCTGGTTCCCCTGCTGAAGCAGAACCGCTGGAACCTTCAACCTCCAAACCAGATCACTGTTTAATGGAGCTCTAAGTAAAATACCCAGTATGAATGCAGGTGCATGCTGGGAAAATGACACGTATGCCTCACCGTGAGTGAAGAGTCAGTAACAGCAGCTAGCTTCAGCTTTTAAGGTATTTTCTCACAATAACGACGCTGAGAACACAAGTTTCCCAGAAGCCTTTGAACAAACGGGGTAAAAGAACCAAGACGGGGGGGGGGGGGCTAAAGGAAGAGAAGGGAGAGAGAGGTGCAGAGAGAAAGCCTCGTCTTACCTTCCAGCACGGTGAGCTTGGCGTTGACCGTGATCTCGCCAGCGGTGTTGGTGGCCGTGCACTCGTAAATGGCCTCGTCTCTGTGAGTGCGCAGCGGCTGGATCCGCAGAACCGAACCAGAACCATCGTCAAAGTCAATCACCTGTGAGAACAAAGAAGACTGTAGGATTTCTGCAGATCCTCCATCAAACGGAACCCAAAGACGGAACCCAGCAGATAGACGGAACCCAAACCCAACAGATAGACGGAACCCAAACCCAGCAGATAGACGGAACCCAAACCCAGCAGATAGACGGAACCCAAACCCAGCAGATAGACGGAACCCAAACCCAGCAGATAGACGGAACCCAAACCCAGTGGATAGACGGAACCCAAACCCAGTGGAGGGGCGTGGGGGGTCTGTTCTTCTGTGTTTGTGGTTCCTCGCTCTTCCTTCAGTCATGTTTGAGTTTGAGGACCTTGCACCCCCCCCCCTACCTGTTTGTTAGGCGGTACATGTGTGGGGGGGTCAATAATGTGTTCCTTTCTTTCAGTAGCTGCATAAGTCGGCGTTCTGACACCTGTTCACTCATATGTTTATGCGGATGATGCAACGCCGTTAAAAGGGGTTGGGGGGGGCTGGGAAACATTTGGCTAGAATGGGGGGAGGGGGGGGGACACATAGGAGGATGGAGGATAAAGAAGGGAGGGGGGATGTGCGGCCCCCCCGTGCAGACGTTCAGACGGAGCCTCACCTCGAAGCGCTGGGAGCTGACCTTCTTCCCCTTCTTCATCCAGGTGATGCGGGGCCTGGGCTCCCCGGAGGCCTGGCACACAAACGAAGCCACGCCGCCCGAGATGCCGGTCTGATCTTCAGGGATTTTCACAAAACTTGGCTGGCCTGGGAAAAACGAGGTGGGGGGGCAGACAAAGGAAGAGACGTTAATGGGAGATAAAGCGGCAGAAAGGAGGTGGAGCTTGTCTGGGTCTCTGCGGCGGCGTTTTGATCTGCAGGTATCACCTTCTCCTCACAAAGAGCCTCGCTGCTGCCGTGCACACCTGCAGCCCAGGTACATCTGCCCTCAGCGCGGCCGCCACCGCCTCACCTCTGTCATCCTGCACACGGACCGCCACCAAACCACACGGCGGCCGGCAGAAAACCTCCACCTGCTAGACTCCACCTGGACTCAGGGGTCTGCAGGAAGCTCCGCCCACAATAGTGTGCAGAACACAGACGTCACTGACAGCCGGTCAGGAGAGACGACTCCGGCTGCACCAGCAGCTTGTCTAAGGGAGGGGGGCAACACCTAGACCGCTGACCTGCACCACCACAGAGGACACGCCCCCCAACCCGCTGAACCCCCACCCGTCTGCCCGTACTGTTTTCTCATAACACACTGGAGGGGGGGGGCTCAGATCACGCCGCTGTGGAGTTCCAACATCCATGTTTGCCTGAGGGGCTTTCACTGAAGCGTGCACTAACTGTCCCACGAGCGTGCACGTTATGATGTCTCTGGTCATCCGTTCTGTGTGTAACACTGAGAGACCAACCAGAACACACGAACTACACTCTTTCCTGTTCACTTTTTAAAGCCCCAGAGCATTGTGGGTAAGGATACAGAATAAATAACAATGTTTATACGGCTACATAACTATAGATCGACGCGCACAAAGCAAACGTGAAGAAGAGAGCAGCGACCCTGAAGAGACGAAGGTCTGACTTCCACACAAGATCTGACACAACATCAAAGGAACGGATCCCAACCTGCTAACATTAACCGTCCATCTGTCATCCATCCATCTGTGATCCATCCAACCATCCATCCATCCAACCATCCATCCAACCATCTGTGGTCCATCCAACCATCCATCTGTCATCCATCCAACCATCTGTGGTCCATCCAACCATCCATCTGTCATCCATCCAACCATCTGTGATCCATCCAACCATCCATCCATCCAACCATCTGTGGTCCATCCAACCATCTGTGATCCATCCAACCATCCATCCATCCAACCATCTGTGGTCCATCCAACCATCTGTGATCCATCCAACCATCCATCCATCCAACCATCTGTGGTCCATCCAACCATCTGTGGTCCATCCAACCATCTGTGATCCATCCAACCATCTGTGGTCCATCCAACCATCAGTGATCCATCCAACCATCAGTGATCCATCCAATCATCTGTGGTCCATCCAACCATCCCCTGTGAAGGGGGGTCTAAGGGCAGGGATGCCAGTATAGCTTAGTCAGTTTGTTAGTTCATTTTAGTATTTTCCTATTAACTCTTTGTATTCATGATCCTTTTGAGTTCATGTTTTACTTCAAAGCCCATCGAGACGACTGTTGTTGTGATTTTGGGCTATACAAATAAAACTGAATGGAATTGAATTTATAACCCACTCATTCATCCTCCTATCCTTCTTCTTCAGCAGCAGCAGCAGCACAGTCACATGCAGGTGGCAGTGGGAAGTGTTCACTACCCCGTGAAGCAATAAGAGTGTTGGTGGGGGTGGGGTGGGGGGGTGAGCTGCATCTTCAGGATGTGATTAAAAACCATCTGACCTTCCAGGGTTCCCACAAACATCTGTCCACCGCTGGAACATGTTTTCTTTGGGATGGGGGATAGGCTCCTGCTGCACACGCGCCACACTGAGGAGGAGCGTTTGGATCCAGGAGGCAGGAGGATTGTAGGCATTCATAACAGCAGCATGGCAGAGACGTTTCCATGAATGTTTCAATAATTGACCGGTGACTCAAATGTCAAACTGCAGAAATGTGTGGAGCAGTGCAGGGATAATCTCAACAAGCATTCGCCAACAAATCCTGAGAAGTCCGCGGTGACTCAGAGACCCATGGAGGGGCTTAATAGCCATCCTAACACCCGGAAAAAACCACTGCAGCTTTTATTTCTGGCCCAAGAGAGTTTGCGTTCCTCCACTGAGCCGCTGCAGATATTAAACTGGGGGGGGTGGGGGGTGTCACTTCTTTTTTTGGAGCCAAAATCCAGTCTAAACCTTTTCCCTTTCTTCACATGTGTCCCATTTTCCCGACTGTCAGGCAGTTGTCACATGAAAACAATAGGAGGGAGGCGGTGAGGAGCGCAGCAGCAGCAGCAGCAGCAGCAGCAGCAGCAGCAGCAGCAGCAGCAGCAGCTACCTATGCAAATCCTGCTTTCAGCCATGACTGTTTTGATGGAGAGACTGCAGCTCCTTCTCCTCTCTGATACCTCCTCTCAGCACTCCTGTCCTGACGATGCCTGAACACCGACTCCTCTGGAAAAGTCTTCAAGCTGAGGAAGCTGAGGCGTTCAGGTTCAATCAGACAGGGGCCTGGATTCAGGAACGCCCTAACGGCTGCTGTTCTGGGGTCTAAATAACACACTGTGTGGTTTAAACGACTAAAAAGGAGGCGCCGCACGCCAAAAATGCTGCTGCGGCTTTAAAAAAGGTGGGAGAGCTCAAAGAAATCCATAACGAGTGGAAAACCTTCATCAAATACACTGGTGACAAAAACTCTCTTTTCCATCTTTCCCACTAAGAGGTGCAGAAATCCAGATATTGACCTCATTAACAAACACATCGCGGTTGGTGAGTAAATGGACCCAAGCCCTCCCTGACGCCTCAAACCCACAAGCAGAGCATCAAGAGCCAGCTTCCTCTAATGCCGGTTATTAGCACTAATTCCAGCGTTTAGCCTCGGCTGCACCGGATTGATCGGCTGCAGAGCAGATGAAAGATGCAAAGTTTAAACGTGACCCTGAGTGCCAGCGATCGACGGATCGGCACGGATGCTGGTCTTACAAAGCCCTGGAGAGGTCCTGAGGCTCTGTGTGGGGGGGTGGGGGATTACACCCTCCCGCCTGCAGCGTGGAGTCTGCATTGTTCAGGGAGATGAAAGCATACCGGGCTTTCTCCCAAAGAGCGCCCGGGTTCTGGCTTTCAGCAGAGACGCTCAGAGACATGAAGACGTTCAACGGAGGAACTTCATGTTTCCAGACCCAACTGCTAAACGCTTCCCTCCTTCCTAACAGCCAGCTGCAGCCAGAGCGCCTCTTTTCTTCTGAAGCCCACAGAGAGCTTTGTAATGAATGCAGCGACAGCAGGCGGAGTCACGTGAAAGCTAACAATTAGCGTATTCCCCAGCTCGCCAGAGTGCCCACCGAGAGCCACTCTGCACCATAGAGTATCAGGGATCGATACGCACACAGCAGAGAGAAAAACATTCATTCTTATTAATAATGGATTTGCAAGTTATCATTTTCACGAAGCAACACTTAGTGGAAATTTGTCTGATGGCATCAGCACTGCTTGTTTTAATGGAATACCTCCATTAAGGCCTTTTCAGGCCTTTAGGACGCCACTTGTTTGCAATTCATTTCATGTTAATCTGCTTTTCTGGAAGTTATTCACCCTCAAAAGTTAACGGCACTTCCAACCAATAAGCCTCAATAAGCTCTAAGGCTTCAAAGGGCCTACACCATGAAAAACTACTTTTGAGCTTTTAAGTGTCTTATGTTCATTCCTGACTAGAAACAACCCCAAAGTGCTGTTTTATTCTAAGTTTTCCTCAAAAAACCTGATCTCTGAGCACCAGCCCCTCCCAATCCAAGAAAAAGTGTGAATCCTCACATTGTGACATCTCAAAGTGAGGAAACGCCCCTTCCAGGAAGAGTCTGCACTGGCAGCCCCGCCCCCAGGCTAACAGACACGCCTACTTTCTCCATAGAGCTGGCAGTGGTGCAGGCTGCTGCTGAGGCCGCCTCCAGGACGACGCCTCCAGGACGACGCCTCCAGGACGCCGCCTCCCGGACGACGCCTCCAGGACGCCGCCTCCAGGACGCCGCCTCCAGGACGCCGCCTCCAGGACGATGCCTCCCGGACGACACCTCCAGGACGCCGCCTCCAGGACACCGCCTCCAGGACGATGCCTTCCGGACGCCGCCTCCAGGACGCCGCCTCCAGGACGACGCCTCCAGGACGATGCCTCCCGGACGACACCTCCAGGACGCCGCCTCCAGGACGACGCCTCCCGGACGACGCCTCCAGGACGCCGCCTCCAGGACGCCGCCTCCAGGACGATGCCTCCCGGACGACACCTCCAGGACGCCGCCTCCAGGACGACGCCTCCAGGACGACGCCTCCAGGACGACGCCTCCAGGACGCCACCTCCAGGACGCCGCCTCCAGGACGACGCCTCCCGGACGACACCTCCAGGACGCCGCCTCCAGGACGACGCCTCCAGGACGCCGCCCTCTAAGTTACTTAAGCACTGATCTTCCTTCTTGACGGTTCAAAGAACCCGGAAGCATCAGAAAACGTGAAATGGCAGCAAAATGCTTTAGAAGGGATGCTAGCTAAACTGAAACATCCCATAATACCACAAACCAGCTGGAAGTGGCCATGTTTTAAGTCTGTTCTTGACGAAACAGTAGAGAACCACAGCGGCCGGACGGCTGTGTGTGTGTCAGACTGCTGCGCGGGAAACCAGGGTTCGATTCCCGGGGGGGGTTGGCTGTAGATCCACATCCACAGGGCAGAGTCGTCCTCAGGAACCGATTATTAGACGCTGGATCACAGCTCAGCACCGGCAGAGCCTCCGTGCACCCCCCCCGGTTAATATTCAGTCCACACCTCCCTCTGCGCGATAACACAGAGAAAGTTTGAGTAATGCTGCAGAGGCCCGAGCCGGATAAAGCTTGAAAGTGTTATCAGACTGAAAGTGAAATAGTGAGAGTAATGCTGTTCATCATTACTGCCACACTGTACTTCAATGTTCAAACTCTGAAAGGCAAAACCTGCCACTACCAACACGGACATGGAGACTGGCCTCCTATAGGCCTTCCAGCCCCCCCTGAATTATTCAAGATGGAAGTAGCCCTCTAAGTGCCATTACCCCTGGCTCTGGTCTTTGCAGGCTGAAGCCTTTCTGCTGCTTCATGGCGAGGCTGCGGCACAACCGCCGCTCAGCTGACGGCGAGGCACACTGAACAACAGCGGATGGCCTCCATGCAAAACAACCAGAACAGACGTCAGTCTGCACGGATCCAGCCACCGCACGACTGCCCAACCAGGTCTGGTCAGAGATGACTCAGCACAAAACCTCAGCCACCCAGAGAGCCGACCGTTGACTCCCACAACACGTCTGCCGCCAAGACCTTCTAGAAAATGAAGATATTCTGAGAAAACCAGGATGACATTTCATTAAACTTCAGTTCAAATTCTCAAAAAAGTGATGTTTGACGGCGTAACTGATGGGAAAGGGGCTTTTCCACCTGCTGTGAGGCGGGGCCTAAAGATCTAAAGGTCACGCCGCCGCTGCGTACACTCAGCCTTTACGCACGGATGTAAATCGGTGTTTATATGCACTTCATTAGTGATTCATGCATCAATGACGTCATTTGAAGGTGATCTGTGCGGCGTATACGTGATAGAAAGCTATACATCTGTGGTTCATGGTTGAAAAGTCTGTTAGACAAACATAGAACGGTCGAGGACAGACACACATTAGTGTGTGTATCTCACAAACAACACACATGACGTTATATCCACCGTTTAAATAAAAAAAAGTAAATGGGCGTGGCGTCGGAACTGCTTTCAAAATCCAGGACACTGCATAGGCCCCCGCTATACAGTACTCTAGTGGTTAGGGCGGGACTTGGTGGCCCCGGACCCCGCATGCACAGACCTGCTGCCGCTGTGGTGCAGACGTGCAGCCTGCCGCTGCTGCTGAAAGACTTGAGACACTCGGCTGGGACCCTGACATCAATGCAGCAGCAGCAGGACAATGTTAAGTGTGTTAAGTAATCCCAGGAGGGGCTGGGCTGGGGGCTCAGATGTGGGTATGATGTAAAAACGGGGTAGGACCATCATCCATCAGCAGCCCCCCCTAACCTCATTAATGTGCCTCCCTTTGATTGGCCGTCCCTCTGGGACCATGGAGACCCACGGCCATTGTCCTCATCTCCTCACCCCAGAGGCCCTCAGGGACCGGGGACTCTAATCCTTAAAACGGGGCAGGTTTAATTATGTAATGTCAGGACGGGAGGACGGGGGGGCGGTGACCTCGCTGTTGCTTTCATCGCCACTTCAATGAGAAAAGCGGCAAAACCATCAGAGAGACTCACCTTAAATATGTGATTGTCCCGGTTCTGCTGCAGTTTCCCCTCTGGGGGACAGGAGCTCACATTACGTTGACATGCAGGACATGTCTGGAATGCGTCTGTCCTCCCGCTCTCTGAACCTTCCTATGGGGGGGGTCTTTGGGTTGAACGTCTTTAGATCTCAGAGTCGCATCCAGGAGAGGCTGGTTTCCACGACGGCTTTGAACATCAGACGGGGTTTCAGGACTTTGGGACGTTCCGTTTACACGGATGCTCTCCTTCAGGAGAGGAGGGTCCACGAGGAACCGGGAACGGTCAGAGTCCTGATGCCCCCCACCCCCAAGTGTGTGTCTGAAACTCACTGCTGGGGGGCAGAATCGGGGACGGCCTCCAGTCCATCATTAACCTGGGTTATACCACAGTCCGGGTGAATTCTCGATTCTGATTGGCTGCTGGGTGTGCATTCAAAAGTATACCACAGGAATAACTGCACACCTAAGAAAGTAGTTCCGGTCACACAGCTTAAATGTTGTGTATCACTGCTCTGGCTTCTTTAAAACAACCTTTAGCTTCATCATCTGGACAAAAACAAGCGTTTAGAGGAGAACGTTCTCTCTGATCTGATGCTTTATTTAACACATCGTCATCATCAGCATAGATATCGCTTTCCTTTGCTGCTGCAGTCAAACGGCGTTGTGGCTGGTGCGGCGTGTTGTCACGCCGCACCAGCCACAAATAGTGCAACAAATAGTGAAAAAAGCTATCCAAACAGAAAAGAACCAAGAAGAACGGACTAAAAGGAGGTTCATATGTCACCACTTAGCTGAAGTAACCGTCCAACACCAAGCGTTCGTTTCTGATAATGGACACTTTGTCGGCCATTAACCCTCACATGACCTCGTCCTCCCCGACTTTGGACATTTCTGTACGGGTTTGTAAAAGCTGCGTCCTACCCTGCGTCCCCCCCCCACTACACTCTTCCATTAACAGTGTTTCCCACTGCTGGCTGTGAGTGCAGGCTAGTGCTGTGTGACCCCCCAGCTGCGTGGATGCTGCGCCCCCCAGCGTCATGGATGCTGCGCCCCCCCAGCGTCATGGATGCTGCGCCCCCCCAGCTGCGTGCTAACTGCATTACTCGCGGAGCCTCTCCAAGGTGGACGTGGTTCCTTTTAATTAAGGAAAGGATCCATTTCTGTCCCGTCGCTGCTTGAGGTGGGGGCACCATATGGACCCTTAAAATAAAATCCAATTTGAGCCCCCCCCCCCCCCCCCAATCTGGACCCCCACCACACCAGTGAGTGGCATTTCCATTGCATCATTTCATTAGAGGAGCACCAAATCAATCTTCATGGTCCAACCTAAAGGTAGGAGCAGAACGGCGCACAGCAGTAATTCTAGGAAGATCTGAGCCAAGACAAATGTATAATCAGCCAGAAGCCCCCCCTGGGGGGGTTAGGGTGTAAGTGTGGGTCAATAGAGTAACATGAGGAGGAAGCGGCTGCTTCTGAACTGCAGTCAAGACCAGGGAGCCTGAAAGCAGCTGAGGTTTGACATGAGAACTACTGCAGTTCTTCTTCATCTCATCGCTGGAGGGGGGCACAAAGGCCCCGCCTACCTCAGCGGAGAAGCAGGAGATTATAACATGGGGGGGGACATTCATCAAAAGCCTATTAAAACCACCCCCTCCCAGCGACACCCCCACCACAAGATAACTGTTACGTTTAAGTGCTGCGACTTTCAGGCCGACCTTGTGAGCCGCGTCTGTGTGTGTGTGGGGGGGGCTGATTAGGCTGGCCCCCCAGGATCGATGTCTGTGATCAGCTGGTTGCTCTGATGCCGGACGTGTTCGTGGAAATCTTAACGAACGGAGAGCGCCTGACTCAGCGAATGCGTGGCGACCTTCACCGCAAAGACGTCCAAACACCCTGAACCCGCCCCCCCCCCCCCCCCCCCCCCCGCCCGCCCCAGCAGGAGCATCAAGAGACAAACTCGCTCCTAAATTAAAGACACAAAAGCACACGGCCCCCACATCAGAGCCCCCCAGCAGCCTTATTCCATCGTCCAGCAGCTCCATCATTCCTCCTTCATGTTCTGGGGCCGACCCCCCCTCCTGTCCCGACTCAGCGTTTCATCCTCCCAGCGGTCAGAGAGCAGGTGGCTGTGACCTTCAGCAGGACGGGGGGGTCACGAGCACCTCTCTGTTTCTGCCTCAAACGCTCAGACGTGAGTGCAGCGTTTCTGCTTATGATTCACTTCTGCATGAATCTCTGCAACGCACAGATTAAAGGAAAGCTGCACGCTTTCATAACCACGGCCTCACGCCACGTGGGACACTCAGCACATTCACACAATCCCGGAGCCCCCCCAGTCCACGCCGCATTAGCTCGTCCTTTATGGTCGGCAGGAAGGAAGTGCACAGCTCGGGAATCCTTTCATTTCCTTGGTTTCAATATAAACGGCGGCACAATAAAGCATAAGCAGGTACACATCAGCAGACGGCCGCCTGACTAATTGGTGGGAGGATTAATACGCTGCAGTTTCTGCAATTTGTTCAAAATAATTGGCACTGGTCAATGAATGAGCAGGAAGAGCCAATTAAGGAGGAGGTGGGCGAGCGCCACGGCTTTGAGGAGGCAATAAATAAAACCCAAACTTCCTGAAGGAGAACGTCTCCACCTGTGAGGACAGCCAACCTGGTTCTGTCGTCTGCATGGAGATGATCCCCAAACACCAGAGGATTCAGGAATCCTGAAGGAACAATAACAATAACAGGGATGGATCCGGATAACAGGGATGGATCCGGTAAACAGGGATGGATCCGGTAAACAGGGATGGATCCGGTAAACAGGGATGGATCCGGTAAACAGGGATGGATCCGGATAACAGGGATGGATCCGGATAACAGGGATGGATCCGGTAAACAGGGATGGATCCGGATAACAGGGATGGATCCGGTAAACAGGGATGGATCCGGATAACAGGGATGGATCCGGATAACAGGGATGGATCCGGATAACAGGGATGGATCCGGTAAACAGGGATGGATCCGGTAAACAGGGATGGATCCGGATAACAGGGATGGATCCGGATAACAGGGATGGATCCGGTAAACAGGGATGGATCCGGTAAACAGGGATGGATCCGGTAAACAGGGATGGATCCGGTAAACAGGGATGGATCCGGATAACAGGGATGGATCCGGTAAACAGGGATGGATCCGGATCACTGAGGCCCTGCATTAATCCTTAAGTCTAGCAAAGTGGTCCCATCTGCCTTCAAAAATGCAGGAAACCTGTTCCGGGTCAAGATCAGAACTAGACAGAGACACAGAGACAGTGTGTGTGGGGGGGTTACTTGGCAGGTGTCGGGGGGGGCAGCGGTCAGGTGAGGTCGGAGCATAACTGAATCACAAAGGAATGATGACAGCCCTGTAGCTGGGGTTACTTGTTGAATTAATTTTGCCTGTGACCCCCCCCCCTCTCAGCTGGGGGGTAGGGGGGGGTCTGAAGATGCTCCTACAGCCCGGATCGGTGTTTGGACCGTCAACCGTCTCCGTTCTGCTCCACCTCCACCATTCTTACTTCAGCCTCTGTGGGGCGATCAGCTGACCCCCCCAGAGAGTTCCTCCATCAGGTGTGACACCCCCCCCATCACGGTTCAGGGGAGTCAGGACGGGGGGGTTACTTACTGTCGGCCAGCGAGCAGAAGACCGTGCAGCTGAGCAGGAGCAGCAGCATCACCCCCCCTCTGGGTAGGGGGGGCCCAGACAGGTGAGCACTAGGAGCCATCTTCCTCGGCGGTCCCTGCTAGACGCGTCCCACTCTGACAGGATCAAAGCCTCACACCTGGGGGGGGGAAACACAAGCATAAGGCTAAGAAAACAACCAACCTCCAGAACAAAGATCCACTTAAGCTGCACCCCCCCCCCCCCCACACACACACACACTATGGGGATCAGATCATGAACTGAGGCCCGTCAGGAGACCCCCCCATGTGTCCCATTAGGAAATTGAAGCAGTGTCATCCAGATGGTTTGAATCCCACAAAGTGGCCTGATGAATAAACCTGGGAATATTGCTGCTGGGGGGGGGTCAACAGATTAACCAAAGGCTTTCAGAGACCACTGCTTCCTGCCTGAGGGAGGGGGGGTCTTAATGAAACTAGAACCTGCGTTTTCTAATAAATGTTGATGACAAACAGGCAGGTCTCTGTAATCTGAGTTTACAGGAGGAATAATCCTAATCTGAAATAGTCCACAACAGACCAGACTGTGAAGCTGCCGGTGGATTTCCCGACATCAGTGGGATCAATATCCAGTCTGAGTCTGTGTTTCAAAGGCCAGAGAGCTGTGCACAGTGGAGGGGAACAATAAAGGTTTGTGTTTTTGAAAGCACAAAGCCGTGGCTGGCCGGCTTTGGTCCGCTCACTTCAGTGAAATAAGTCAGAGTGTCAGCGGCACAAAGCCTGCAGTGTGTGGAGGAAGAACCGCCCTCAGGCGGGTGGAGCGGCCATCACTCATGGGGGAGGGGGGACGGCGAGACCCCCAGCAGCGTCTTTGTTCAACGCCAGCAGAAAGCATTAGGCTGGTGGATGGCTTAGCAGGGCAGCGGGTGGCGGTGGGCGTCACCGGCGGTGGCGGCGGCTCCTCTGGACGCACGCAGGTGTGGCTGACACCTCGCTCTCCTCACAGGAATGTCTCTCGCTCTTTCACGGCTGCTGAAGCGAATTCCCAAACACTGAAAGCAAAGCGCCAGTGAAGGTTCGAGGTGCGACGGTGTGCGACGCCCAGCCGAAGCTTTTCACGCCAGCAGCAGAGGAACAGCTTCCTGCGATGACGGAGCAGCTTCCTCTCTGGAGGGAGAAGCGGCAGAAGTCGGATTCTACTCGGCAACAGGAATTTAAGACGCCATTTTGCTTCCAACTGAATCCCCACGTTAGCTCTGTAAAGACAGTGGAACTCACATCAGACGTGTTGGCCGACTAATTAGTCATGACACGCCGTGTGATGAACACAAGTGCGGCGCCGCTCTGCGTCGGTGGGAAGGCGGGCAGAGCGCGGCTGACAGAGCTGGCGAGCCACCGGGCGCCAAACCCTCGGCGCTGGAGAAGCTCGTCCACAGATGCTTCTCATCTTCAATGAGAGTCATTCTAGCAGCGAGGCGCTCGGTCCGTCTTCACCCGGTCGGACGCAGAAACACAGCTGTGGGCGTTTAGCTGCAGAGGACCACTCTGGAGTGGAACCCAGGACCCAGAACCAGAACGAGGAGGAGAACCAGAGCTGTCTTTGGTTTGCAGGTGGGAATAGAGAAGAGGTTTGTCCTGTGAGAGCAGCAGGGATCTCCAGCAGAAAGCATCATGCAGACGACTGCAGTCAGACGTCCTCAGAGGCCTGATCACCGGTCAGGAGGAACCGAGGAACCGAGGAACCGAGGAACCGTCTGACCAACCTGGGAGCCAAACTGTTCCTCTAACGGAAACTCAAAAACAGCCAATTTAGTGCTTGGAAGGAGCTGCTGTGCCCTGGGCTCCTTCAGAGGGTTCAGTGACCCCCCAGGAGGCCGAACAGCCGGCGTCTGTCGGGGTGAAAACGAGGCGCCGGGTCGATGGACCCGCCGGCGCCTCCGTGAGGAAGCACAGTCCCAATTACTGCAAATGCCCGGGGAGCCCCCAGAAGAAAACCCAGAACCTAAACGAGCAAGGAGCCCCGCCCCCGCCGCCATCATCATCAGGTCTCTGCGATGAAGGACACACCTGGACACACCTGGACACACCTGGACACAGAGCCAATCATCTGTGAGGACCAGCCAGGAAAACGAGAAAAGCCGGAGCAGATTCTCTGGTCTGACCAAAAACACCGTTTCCTCCTTTACTGTTAACTAAAGCCTGAGTGTCCCGCATGGGGGTGGGGGGTTCATGAAGGCCTGTGGGGGGGGCTTCTGAACATGATGTAGACGTTCATTATCCGTCATTTTCTTTATCAAGAATGTAAGAACGTGTTTCTGCTGACAGAGAGAGAAGACTCTCTTACTGGGGGGGGGGGGGGGGGGGGGTGTTGACCCACAGGAAGGGCCTTCTTTTGTGCTGGGGGGGGGGGGGGTAACAGGACATACATGGTGCTCGGTGAACGGCAGAGGTCTGA
This sequence comes from Oryzias curvinotus, assembly GCA_023969325.1. NCBI lineage: Eukaryota > Metazoa > Chordata > Actinopteri > Beloniformes > Adrianichthyidae > Oryzias > Oryzias curvinotus. The sequence goes on from CM043722.1 coordinate 38,107,311, forward strand.
GGCTGAGTCAAGTCATTAACTGGAATACCAGGAAGGCTTTGGGGGGGGGGGGGCACACCTTTGCTGCTGGCGCCTCTCTCACCTTATTAACCGCCTGTTTGTGTGTGAGTGTGTGTGTGGCGAGGGAGGGGCCACCCATCCAGAAATGTTAATCTGCAGACAATGCGAGCGGCGGCTGCGTGGGGCGCAGCAGCCTGAGTAAACACCGCCATTACCTTAACTGCAGGTAGCATTCCAGCCCCGCCCCTCCCGCCTCCCCCGACTGGGTTTAGTGGGTCGTCCTGAGACAGCAGAGATGCATAGCTAGCCATGCTGGGAGCTAATCATGACCATCTCTGGGGGGGGGGAGAGCAGAAACCACAGTGTTTGCAAAGCTTTGCTCCATAAACACAGTTACACCATGAATTTCACCCGGGGGGGGTCTAAGCACAGGAACGGCTACAGGGGGCTGGAAGAACCCTCCTCTTTGCTGACGTCCTGTGACCCGGCCAGTTTTACAGCACTTGTGCTGACAGGCTGAGCCCACACAGTTCAGTGTTAACGTTTCCCAGCAGGCGGGGGCCGGCCACGCCTTCAGCAGACGCTCACACCTCCCCACGGCCCCACGCCGACCTACTGATGCAGCAGCTCCTGACGGCGAGCTGGGCGGAAGGTGGGCCTTAAGAAACGACCTCTCCAATGTTTGCTGACACACCAACAACATTTAAACGTCCTGACGACACGTCACGAAGACACCCGTGATGCATGGGGGCGGGGCTTAGCGCCCTGCTGCTGATAACGGCTGACTCAGGCGCCAACCTGCTCCCAGATGAATTATTGACTTTCTGCTTATGATACTTTGTCGATTGACATTCGGTCTCAGTGAATGGAAATTTAACAAACTAAAGAACTTCCATAAATGACTAATTTCTTTCTTGCAAATCAATCAGAGAGCGAGCGGGAAGCATTCCAGCCATCTGTATTACAGTAATGACAGCCTGGGTGACACGCCACGCTGCCACTTCCATTTGAATTTACGCAGGAATGATTATGGCTCGTGTCGTTCTGCAGAGCAAGGAGAAAGTGGATTGCTATACAAAGTGCCGGGCAAAGGGTCTGCCCATAAATCACATCCAGAGTCCAGGTAAAGCCGGCATCCATCACGCAAAAGGAAGGCGGTGCCTTTCTGAGCCAATCGACCTTTTCCTGCAGCACTTCTGACCCAGACAAGCTTCTGCCATAAACCAGCTAACCTTTACACCACAGCAGGATCGGCTCAAGCAGACGCTTCACAAACCTGGACAGAGTAACTAAACGCAGGACTGGTTTCTACCTGCAGGTCACTGGAAGAACTGTTTTTGTTACGTAACAGCAGTTGGTTGAAAGCTGTAAACCACGTGTGTTAAACTCAAGGCCCACTGTGGCCCCCCCATGTCATTTTATGTGGCCAGCGAGAGCATAGACGCTTTTAATTTCTCCAAATATATGTATATTTTTAGCTGATTCCATATCATTTATGTGTAGCTGCTGTAATTATTCAGTGTTTGCAGACAAACTGATGTCATCAAACCATCAGGCTGTGTGCAGCTTTTCCTGTACGATGTTACACTAGAATCCATGTTCTCTCTAGCTCAGTTTGATGCTGTTTGTCTTTATTCACTTGGACACTTTGATCCTTCAATAATGGAGTTCTGTGGGTTTTAATAAGCAGACAAATGTTAAAAGGATTGATGCTAAAGTAACAAGCAAACGTGTTTTCTATGTAACTGGAATTGTCACTTTAAAAAGTTAGACTAAATAAATGAATGAGTTATTTAACATTAGGGAGTAGCTACCTTTATTTTTCAGTACGTTTAGTTACATGTATAAGTTACATCTGGCCCTTTGAAGACAGCTTTATGCTGATGTGGCCCTCAGTGAAAATGAGTTTGACCCCCCCTGATCTAAATCCTTCAACCATTGTTTTCCAGTTTCTCTCTCTTTATCATCCTCCATTTTTTCTGCTTAACTCCTCCCACAATGTTTCATCTATTTTAACATTCAACTATTCAAATGTTCAGCTCTTTCAGCTTTTTCCAGCTCTGACTTTAGCTCCTTCAAATCCTTGAACTTTTCCAGATATTCCAGGATTTCCAGGATTTCTGCCTCAATTAAAATCCATGTGAATCCTTGGAGCAGGAGCTCGCTGGTTTGATACCCAGTTCTGGCATTTTTCACAAACATCTCTTTTTTATTTTTGTGCTGTTTTCACTTTATTTATGCTCAACTTTGATCATTTTATTGATTTATTTTGCCAGTTATTCCCCTTTAAGTTTCCTTTTTATTTAACGCTGCATTGTCTGCTGGAAATGAGCTCCTTGTCGTTAGCAAACTACAGTACCTCATTTGACTTTTTTACCGTGGAGAACAGCTTCACAGTTGTAGTTCTGCGTATTCATCCACAAACAGCTGAACTGTGGAGAAACAGATTCGTGTTCCCATTCAAACAAATGGAGAAGCAGCTTTTTCTGATCAGTAAATGCTGATTCATGAAAACATCTGTTTCTGTGATTTTAATCACACAAAAAAGCAAAAAATTGTCCATTTATAATAAAAAAAAAACGCAGATCTATTTTCTAATCCCTAACAGTCACGGGTTGCTGGAGCCTATACCAGTTACTGTTGGGTCCATCACAGACACACTAACACCTTAGGGAGGTCGTGGCCCCACCCAGCATAATTATTACGTCACAAATACTATCTTTTTGAAATAATAATGAGTACAGAGATACTCAGAAATGCAATTTTGATCCTAATTTTCTTTCTATTTGCCGTCATCATCAGAAAAACATGTTGGAAACTCCACCAACACTGGTTTCTTCAGACAAATGACATCACACCCAGGTTTGATATCTGCCAGCTTTCCTTCATCTGTTTGGAGCACAGAACATCTTTGTTACCACAGGTGTGTAGGAAACAGGACAGGTGTGTCGGAAACAGGACAGGTGTGTAGGAAACAGGACAGGTGTGTCGGAAACAGAACAGGTGTGTAGGAAACAGGACAGGTGTGTCGGAAACAGAACAGGTGTGTAGGAAACAGAACAGGTGTGTAGGAAACAGGACAGGTGTGTAGGAAACAGAACAGGTGTATAGGAAACAGGACAGGTGTGTAGGAAACAGGACAGGTGTGTAGGAAACAGGACAGGTGTGTAGGAAACAGGACATGTGTGTAGGAAACAGAACAGGTGTGTAGGAAACAGGACAGGTGTGTAGGAAACAGAACAGGTGTGTAAGAAACAGGAAAAGTGTGAACCGAACGCTCAGGAAAAGGAGGTTTCTTTCTGGATTTAGGCCAGAAAGACGAGCTGAGATGCTTCCACTTCAAGGCTGGTGGACAGATGGTGCCATAAATGACTAGGCAGGCAGCACAGAGGCATGGACCCCCCCTTCACACCATGCAGAGGACCCCCCGCCCCCACCACCTCAGAGGCTGAAAGGCTGGCCTCCACCAGTAAAAGACAAACGGAGTGAAGGCATGTGAGCAGGCAGACGCAGCGAGTCAGTCAATAGTTTGCCAAACAGACGTTTGTTCAACCCCAATCCATGGGTTTAGGGGGGGGGGGGGGGGGGGGGGTCCTGTGACCACAGAAAAATCTTTATTTGCATCTTTAGACGTCAGAAAACAGTCTTATCACATTGTGTGAAGATGTTTGTCTTCCTCCTCATGTTAAAGTTTATCTTGGTACCTAGAGGAACCGGGACGGCTGCAGGAGAACGTCCCATTATTCAGCAGGTGTTCCTGCTGTTCTAATCGATTCCATCTAGTCCGTCGCTGTGGAGAGTCGGGGCCATTGTAAATCAGCTTGGTGTCAGGCCGGATTAGTAACTGTAAAGAGCTGGGAGTGACGGTCTTTGGCCGACATGGACCCTCCCAGGCCTCAGACTCAATGCCGGAGCAGCAGCTCGGCCGATTGTCTGTAACAAAGCCTCCTTAGGCCGGCTCCATATGAATGTAATCTGTGAAACTGCTGCAGAATAATCTGTACGCCTTCCAGCACGCCGCTCGCTGCAGGACCTTCCAACACAAAGCTGCAGCTTGTCCTCCCCAAATCCAACATCATTTTCTCATTTCTACATGTTATCTGAAAATGTTACAATGAAACCACAAAAACCCTGAGTGGATAAAGAGTGGCCGCACGCCGTCACCCGTCCACTTCCAGCCTCGTGTCCTAATCCAGTCCTTTAGGTCACACGAAGCGGCGGTGACGTTAACGTCCCAAAAATAGAACTACACACCTCACTGAAACCATCCAGTACCTCCACTTCACGATCAGCGCTGCCTTGACACACAAAAGGTGAGACCAACACAAGAGGCCAGGAGTAGAGCCCCGCCTCAGAGGCCGCCCTGCCCCGCCCCGCCCCGTCATTTCATCAGGTATTTGTGGTGGGAAACAAAACGGTTTCATCTTTTGACGTGTGAGACAAATGATGAGGCTGTTCAGAAAGAGGAAGCACCAGGAGAAGGAGAACGACTCGACGGTGAAGAGGAGCGACCTGACGGTGAAGAGGAACGACCCCGGTGAAGCGAACGGACCCCGACGGGGAGAGGACCCTTGAAGAGGAACGACTCGACGGTGAAGAGGAACGACTCGACGGTGAAGAGGAACGACCCGACGGTGAAGGAGAACGACTCGACGGTGAAGAGGAACGACCCGACGGTGAAGAGGAACGACCTGACGGTGAAGAGGAACGACTCGACGGTGAAGAGGAACGACCCGACGGGGAAGAGGAACGACCCGACGGTGAAGAGGAACGACTCGATGGTGAAGAGGAACGACTCGACGGTGAAGAGGAACGACTCGACGGTGAAGAGGAACGACCCGACGGTGAAGGAGAACGACTCGACGGTGAAGAGGAACGACCCGACAGTGAAGAGGAGCGACCTGACGGTGAAGAGGAACGACTCGACGGTGAAGAGGAACGACCCGACGGGGAAGAGGAACGACCCGACGGTGAAGGAGAACGACTCGATGGTGAAGAGGAACGACTCGACGGTGAAGAGGAACGACTCGACGGTGAAGAGGAACGACCCGACGGTGAAGAGGAACGACCCGACGGTGAAGGAGAACGACTCGACGGTGAAGAGGAACGACCCGACGGTGAAGAGGAGCGACCCGACGGTGAAGAGGAACGACCCGACGGTGAAGAGGAACGACCCGACGGTGAAGAAGAACGACCCGACGGTGAAGAAGAACGACCTCTACTATGGAAGTCCCAGAATTCATGAGAATCCTAATGAAATGCAACACAAACTGTTCTGATTGACATCCCAGTTCAACTCCAAAAGTCAAAAGTCGTATTCTGCACGGAAACTAAAACACGTCCAACAAGCTTCAGTTGCTTTTGCAAATGTGGAAAAATAAAGAAGCTCCCTGAGGCTCTAATCTAACTCCGGTCCCACCCCCCCATTCTACACAACTACCCCCTCAGTCCCAGCCTAACTAGTGGAAGAGGCAGATTCTAATAAGCCCTTCTGTCATTCTGTCAGTCTGCATTTCCCTCTATCCCCTGGCTCTTCCTCGCTCTCTCCTTGATCCTACCTCTTTCTGTGTCTCTCGGCCGGTCTGAGCGTGAACCCGTCTGTGGGAGCAGATGGAATCATACATCCCATCGCTCTCTGGAGGCCAGACCACTTTAAAGAGGTGAGAGCAAATTTAACAAACGGACGAAAGAAGCCATTTTCAGTTTGGACCAAATTAGTAAAAAAGGGGAAATTGCTAAGTCACTCTATAAAAAACCATCAAATGAAGAAGTCCCAGATTCAGAGTCTGAAACCAGCCTGGCATTTGGTTCCTTTTTGTCTGAAGAGAGGAAAAACGTCAAAACATGGAAACAAAACATGAAACCTGGGCAGGCTGGTACTTTGAGTGACAGGTTTGTGTGGTTGTGCATGGGTGCTCTGGGATTGGCTGAACGAAAGGAACCACAGATCCAAGCCTTCCAGGTACCAGAACATTAGAAAAGTTCTGCAAATACTCTGAACCTTGACCTCAGCTCACCATGGATCAGCTCATTTGGTGAGCCATTGTTTCACTTCCTGCCCTACTACAGTCTATCTGACCAATCAGGAGCTTGTATTGATGATGATGATGGTGAGTCTGCAGAATGCTGGCTGGTGGTTCCTCCCCCCCAGGCAAAACACAGTAGAATGAATCAGAATGTTACTGGGATGTCTGGTGGAGCCAACAACCTTAGCCCCCCCTTTCAGGTCCTGATAAGTATCTGGATGCTGCACCTCATGTCTGCAGGAAGGTTCTACTTCCTCCTCCGTCTGTGCGAGGCGGGGGGACGGGAGCGAAGAACAACAGGGGTACCGGGTCGGGAGCAGCACAATCGATCGCTCGCTGACTGGCAAGGTCCATTATCCTGACGGGGGGGCAGTGCCACAACACTGTGACCTGCACTTCACCAACGTCCTCATTTCTACCCCGAGTCTCTCTGGGACCAATCTCTCCGTCTGCCTCCTCTTCCTCAGTCTCACCGGGCGAAGCAGAGCCCTGAAATCCACTCCATCAATCTGATGGATGAGCTTCAGACGAGTCGCACTTGATCCTGAGAAACTCTAGTCTGCATGCCGTGCTGCCTTAACTACATTTCCAGTGTCTGGGAGGGAAACCGGCACTATTTTTACCCCTCCCTCCTTCTGCTGGACACGTTTCAACTCGCTCCTGCATCAGGCTTCCTCTGTAAAGATGTGAGTGAGCTTCATCGCAGACGGCCTCCAGACTATCAATTACCGCCGGCGAGGAGCCGCTGCTTTGCAGACAAACGACTCAACATGAGAGCTTTCTCATTACACACCCCCCCCCAACACGAGAAAAATCAGAAAAGTTTGATCAGTCTGGTCTGAAAATCTAAGCCAGCAGGTCGAATGATTTGATGCTGCGTTCTAAATCACGCACACGCGGGCTGAGCGTCTCCAGACGACAAAGTGGTTTCTGTCAAGTGAAAAAGCTGCAGTGCGTTTCTGAGGCCGTGATGTCTGACGGCTCTGCAAGCTGCTGAAAGCAGATATCTGCCTAAATTTCTCCTGACGTGCCATTTGGCTTTCTGACAACCACGAGCCTGAGCGCGAGCGGCTCCGCATCCAGGAAGACGTGCGGGGACAAGGCCTGTCGCTCAGCGCCGCGCACCCACCCTGACGCCTAAAGTGCCTCTGTCAGGTCAACAAATGAAAAGCCATCAGAGCCGGAGGGGGGGCAGTCATCAAGGGAACGTCCCTCCACAGACTGAAGACAGGAACAAAAACACACCGGCAAAGAAAGCCAGCCGATCTGCGCCGGGACAAACTCGGCCTGGTTATGGTTCGTCTGTCAGGAACCAGATCAGGAACCAGATCACAGAACCTGAACCACTGAAGTGTTGAGTTATGAGAATGGGACCCATTCGCCTCAGAAATCTAATGAATATAGAATAACTAGGAGCCGGACTGACCCTTCACCATAACCTCAAACCACTAAACCAATAACTCTATGAGGCACGGCGGCAGCAGGACTTCATGAGACCAGCATCTGCAGAAACCTACAGCTAAAGCCCCATCGTCTGCCACACACCTAGGTCTGGGACAGACCAAACCATTTGACCCCTCCCCTGGGGGAGCGTTGAGCTGCAGACACAGCCGTGCTCCAGAACCCAACCTGAGTGGGGATTGGGTCCCATTTTTAGAGTCTTTGGTACTCGGCCTGGATTTAAACTCACGACCTTCCAGTCACAGGGCGGACACTCTACCACAAGGCCACTGAACCTACAGCTCCTCTGTCGTTCAACTATCAGCAAATTTGGGGTCATTTCCTGGCAAAACTTTTCAATGTGACACCATAATTAAATCTCCCCCATGCCAAGCAGAGGTGCTTCAATCAAGAGTAGATATGCCCCCCCCCCAGTTTCTTACTGTCAACCCCCAAGACTCCCATGTTTACTAATGCAGGAGAAACCCTTTATCAGGGGGGAGATTTGTACAGAGAGGCAGGGGATTAGCCATCACATTACCAGGCAGGCAGCATCCCTGCTCCCCGGTTCTGAGGCTGTAATCTCTGAGGCTGTGGGGGGGGCGGGGAGCCAGATAAAGGTGTGGGAGGGGGGCTGGCCATACGACTTCTGCTGAAGTTAAACACAAGTGTCTTTTTTGAACCCAGGGGGGTCATTTCTGCTGGTTTTAGAGAATCTCCCCCTTCCAGGAACCAGAAGCTGCAGCCTCATCAACGTTTGGATACGAGGAGCAGGAAAAGAAAGGATGCCGGAACCACATCTCCATGCCCCCCCTAAACAAGCAGTGTCCTCCTCAGAGAAAAGTCCCGGGACACGAGAATGTTTCATCACCGCAGCAGCCCCCAGCATCCTCTGGGGCCACAGAGGGCCAGGAGGTGGACTATAAATAAGTCCGGTGCTGTAATGAAACCAAAGGAATCTCCATCCATCTTCCCCAAAAGCAGCCGTGACCTCTGACGCTGCGGCGGCGGCGGCGGCAGAGAACCGGTCCGTGTTTGGAGACAGAGCAGGGGTCCAGGCGTTCAGCTGTCCAACACACACCTCCAGAAAAGCCGGCAGCGGCACACTCAGACGTGAGGATGACTGCGGCGCAGCCATGACTCGCCAAGACTGTGAAGGTTTATTATTCCATTAGAAGTGACATGAGTGGGCTGATAAAGGACGGGGCAGGAGGGCTGGGAAAGTAATGAAGCAGAATGTCAGGTTTAAGCGTGGCATTTGAAGAAATTGAAAAAGTGAGCAAACAAGGTCGCTGGAAACAGCAGCCGGATAAATAAGACACTTGATTATACCCAAAGAACGGCGCCGAAAACAGACCAAACTTTGATTTGATGGCGTTTATTCCTGCAGTCAAAGCAAAAGTGGAGCTGCAGCCTCTCGTCTCGCGCATCCCATGCAGCAGCATGAATAAAGCTGTTCTTCACCCATGCACGTATCACATATGCATGCGTGAGCTTTGGCCTTCCATACATGAACAGCAGGAAAAAGAGGCTGCTGCCTCTGGAAATGGAGGCAGCTTCAATCAATGTGGAGGCGTGATGGGATGATGTGGGACTGAAATGAGTTTGTGAGGAGGGAAATGTCCTCACTGACAAAGCGGATTTGTGTTCTCACTCAGAACCCGCGGCTGTAAAGAACGCCATTACGGTTTAGAGGAAAGGTGTGAGGCTGGCGGCGCCAAACAGACCGCCCACCACCAAGAAGGTGTGTCTGCCAAAAGCAGAGATTCACCAACCGTGAGCAAAGTTCAGGATCTGCGCTCCCGTCCAGGACGGGGTGAGTTTATCCCGACTCCCACGGCGGCTTTGGCTGTCAATAACATGAACCGCAAAGATAGACCTGTCCAAACTAGATCTGCACTCAGGTGGATGTGCGTCTTCAGCAGGTCCGAGTACGGAGACAAAAGAAAGCAGATGTCCATCAGGGGAACTTCCTGCTCAGAACCTCCTTGTTGTTGACGGCACGGTGTGGCGTTAGAACCCTCTGAACTGCTCCTCAGCTCGCGTCAGCCCCGATGAGCGTCTGCACCAAGCAAAGAGGAACTGGAACCAGAACGCCGGCGTCAGCAGCAGCGACACCTCGCCGCGGCCGCTGCCTGACATCACACATTCTGGCACGCTCGTAAACGCATGGCTGTGTGAACATCTTATTTACCAGACGACACAGGACTGACAATTAGGCCTTGTCATCATAACTCAGAGACAACGACCTTGTCACCATGCAGAAACAAACGGCGCCGCAGAAACCTGCCCTCTGTGGGTATTTGGAGTCTTCAGTCGCCATCAAAGCTTTGATCTGAAACGATGCAACAAAGGCGAGCGGTTTCTGTGTTTACAGCGCACGTCAAAGACAAGCGGCGCTGATCTGTGACTGTAACTCTGGAGCAGTTTCACCAGCGCTAACAGGCCATAACACGCCAGCCCATTCAGCAACCACATCTAATTCTATGGAAAAATCTATACGCTTCACCCCGCCATTACTGTGGAGGAAGGAGGCTCCTCACCGGGTCATTCACTCAGCCTCTGAAGCCCTCTGTCAGAGCTTCATCTGCAGGGGAGGCGGAGCCTGCAGAGGTAAACGGACGACCTGTAGGTCATTCAGGGCAGACTGGGAGGGGCTTGCTTTGCACAAATGGCTGACAGGTTTTGTTTGTCTTTGTTTACGCTGCCGAGCAGCTGAACGAACAGTCCAACCTCTTAGGTTCCCTCTGCTTCTTCAGGGAACTTCTGAACTAACGAGGGGGAGGGGGGACCTAAAAAGCAGTTTAAGTTTAACTGTGATGGGGGGGTCGTGATCAGTAGAGACGTTGCTCTCCCAGAGTTTTCCTGAAAAGCTGACGCCACTCTGACACAGATCTTCTGGCAGCCTTTGGTTCTTTGTGTTGAGCAAGAGCAACGGTTGCAACAGCAACGGTTGCAACAGCGTTGGTGGCGAACCCAAAGGCAAAACTGTGTATGAGAGGTCCCGGTCAAATAGCAAAGGGCTCCATAGCCAGAGGCTTTAGGTGAATCTGGGTAAAAAACTCAAGAGTCTTCAGGAACAAAGCTGTAAATTATGCAAAGAAAAGGAGAACACGCATGAACATTAAAGCACAGACGTGATTTATGACTTTTAAAAGTTCTCCGCAATTATGAGGGATTTTAAAGCCTGTCTGTGCCCCCCCCAAAATTCTTTCTGTTGAAATTTTACCCTCCAGATTGCCCCGGGAGATAAGGACAACCAGAAGAACAGGTTGTTTGGCCTGAGTGTGGGCCTAATGCAAGGGGAGCAGCGTGGTGCCTCACCTTAGCAGCGGTAGCTAAGGGACATTCTATGGGCCCTCTATTCAATGCTCTCTGAATGTGTGTGTGGGGGGGGGAGTGGGACTCACACTAGACAGGGCAACGTGCCAGAGAGCCAGCCAATAGAGCCAAGCCAAGGCGAGGTTAAACTATTGTTTTGGCTTCACAAGCAAGAGTGGGCAAGGACAAAAGTAGAGTGGAGCAAAAAGAAGTAAGAAAGTAGCCGATCCCTCCTCCAGTTCCTGCTAAAAGACAAGAACGTTCCCTACAGAACGTGTGACGACAAACCTAATCCTGGAGGACAAGAATGCCAGGAGTTCCAGAGGTCAGTCACTTTTAAAAAATGCACCTGTGACCCCCCCCCCCCAAACATAAGCTGCTCCGCTACAGCCGAAGATCCGAACACGGACTTACCCGAGAAAGTCCAGCCCCTCCACTTATGAAGAAATCCCGTCCATTCGGTTATCATTAAGAGGCACTTATTCCAGAAAGACAGAATATCCAAATCCCTCCAGAGAGAATCCAGCAGGATCCACACAGATGATCCCTGAGAGACGTCTCGGAAAGCTGCTCCCCGCTCCCCCCTCACTTATTCCGCTCACGGCGCTGCATGAAACCGCCGTCCTGATCCGGTTTTCCAGCTGTGGTCGGGAGAGATCCTTCAGGGCCAGGGCTCCTTCACACACTGAAGGCTCGCTCGGGGACGCCTGGGAAAAGCCCGGCCCCCTGTGATGTCACAGGTGTCGGGTTTCAGAGGGAGGAGGGAGGGACGGCGGGGTCTTACCTTTCAGAGAGCTGACCAATGACAGGCCATGTGGCGTGGCCGTACCTGCGTGTTGGAAAGCAGGAATCACGCCTGGAGGCACACGTGACTGTGGCTCCAGACTCCATTATGTCTTATCTATTGTCCGGCCCCTTCTGGGGGGGCGGGGGGCCCTAATGCAAGCTGGGCAGGTTAATCATAAACCTGCAGAAACGTCTGCTCCTAAAGGAAATCCAGCTAACCCCTCCCTGTGAAGCAAAAGGGGTCACATGGTTTGACCTTGGGACACGTCCCTGCAGGACACCCCACCCCCACCCCCGTTTGGATGTCCAACAACTTGTTCAGCGGATAATGAGAACGCTCGCTAAATAGCTTCCCTTCTTCCTCTATCTTGGAAAAACCAGCAAGGGGGGGGGATAAATATGCAAAGTTCTCATTCTTAAATCTTCAAGGCGTGGAGTACACACACACACACACACACACACACACACACACACACACACACACACACACACACAGCAAATTCACAAATGCTCCTCTTCCCGTCCCCCCCCCGGCCAAACTCTGCTAGCCACGGAGCTAATCATCCACAACAGATGTTCTGAAATGTTCCGTGGGATTTACGACGGGCTCAGAGGAACCGCCAAGTCAGCCTCTGGTGCCGCTTCCCTCTTCCGTCCTACAAGGACGAGAGATTGCACCGGAGACGGTGTCACCACAACAATTCTCTCCCCGAACGCTCCCCGGCGCTCCGAGGGTCGCCATCCGAGACGGCGGCGCCTTCATAGATCACAGAGCCCCGGGACCTTGGGGGGTTCTGCTCGTTTATCCCCATAATGCCGTGTGGACGGCGGCCGGATTTCTGCAGCCGGAATGTTTCTTCTCCATCGCCGCCGTGTTTCTATGCATCAGCAGCACCACTGACACCCCCCCCCCCACCCCATTGCTGTCATGTTTCTATGCATCAGCAGCACCACTGTCACCAACCCCCCAGGGGAACTTACAACATGCTTCCAATGGGAAGAGAGGGACTAGAACCGCAGAAACAAACTAAAGAAACGTTTGCTTCAGGTTCAGAGAGTGACTGGAAGGTACACCCCCCAGCAACACGGGGGGGGGGGGATTCTTCCTTTTCTAATGCAAAGAAAATAGTGACCCCCCCCCCTCTCCTGGCTAACACAAACATGATCAGCTGTTCAGCGTCTGCAGGCCCCACATGCAGAGACAACCTGGACACGCCCCCCCATTAGGAAAAAGTACCAACCATTTGAAGATTGATCATGACGGAGAAATGAGTGACACAAAAGTCTGTGATTTCTAGGAACAGGACGTTCAAGAACACACTAAACATGCCCAGTGTGTCCCTAGTATGATGCTACATGCCCCCATTCAACCAGAGTCCCCCCCCCCCCCCCAGCTTCAGTAGACCTAGGAAAGTGACAGCCTGACCCCAGGATGCCTATTGATGTAAATATGCACCAAACCCATTTGTCTCCAAACCTTCATCATGTAGCGTCTACTTAAAGACATGAGCAACCCCCCCCCCACACACACACACACACACACACCCCAGGCATGTTTTCAGAGATGTCAGGTTTTCTGGTTTGAAGACGTTTCTGTGTAAGCTCACAGTCCGCAGGTCGCTCCTGGGGGGTCATTTCAGCTCAGGCTCGATCAATACAACCGTCTGCTACAGCCTCCACCCGACCTGCTGCTGCTCCCAACATCGGATCAATGACTGAGACACCTCCATCAAAGCGGCTCCTAAACTGCAGCCCCAACACGCAGCGGGACAAACGCTGAGGCGCCACGGAGGCGGGGCTGGGAACGGAGGCGGGGCTGGGAACGGATGCCGTGAGCGACGGCAGGAGATCCGTGGAAAGACGGTTAGAGCTGAAATCAGGTGAAAACGGCTCTAGGACCTCCGTGCTTCTGCTGAAGCAGGACCAAGGACACACGTTTGGCCGCTGTATTTCTTCTCGGGACTGTCTGCAGATAAGGGGGCTCCAGTGCTGGGGGGAGGGGGGGACGCCGCAGCGACAGGAGGCGTGAAAAATACAAGGACGGCAGAAAAAGGAGCACACGAAAACACAGATAAGATTCTGTTTTAATGGCGCTGACCTTCAGCTGGAGCTGGCATGTTTATGTGCCTGTAAAGCGGCTGTATGTGTCCACATCTGGGGGGGGGCGTGTGAACCTGACCCCCTCCCCTCCAGACGCAGGCAGAATGAGAGAAAAACCCCACCAGCGAACGCCTCCTCTTTGCTTGTTGAAAATCAAAAACAGTGAACACACTCAATTACACTCTGAAGCTGACACTGGTGGGGTGGGGGGTTGGGGGGGGGGCAGTGGAGCATGCCGGAGAATGCATGAGACAAATCATTTTTATCTGGCATCCCGGCGGGTATTGACAGAGCCAGAATGCATTTAGATAGCCCAATTAAAAGGAGGAAATGAAGAAACACTGAAGCACTTTCAGACCCCCCTGCCCCCCCTGCCCCCACGGGGTGGCGGGGGCGCCCTCAACCTCTCTGGTGACAGCGCTGCTCACAGACTCTGTAAGCAGAGACGAGGCTGGGGGGGGTGACATTTGAAAAGAGAGACAACAATGCGCTGTGGTGACCTCATCTGTGGCGTTTCTTCCCGCCTCGTAGTGGCGTTCTTCTTGGCGAGAGCGGGAAACATCTGAGCACGTTCACAGGAATGATGCAGAGGGACCCGGGGCGTCCGACCCAGGGCGTCCGACCCGGAGCAGCCGACCCGGAGCAGCCGACCCGGAGCGTCCAACCCGGGGCGGCCAACCCGGGGCGTTCGACCTGTCGCGTCATCCACCTTCTCCTCACCTGAGCGCGACTCCAGGCAAATATTTGTCCGATGGATCGATGGCAATCCGCCCCCACCCCCACCCCACCCCACCCCACCCCATGCGCCAGCTCTGCTGAAAGGTTACAGGACCAGGATGTGGCGTTTCACCTTCTGAGAGTGATGGCAGAAACAACCTTCTGGCTGGCGCTGTGGTGGAGCGGGAGCAGCTGTTCACACACATTTACAGTTCACAGCCTCTCACTACAGTGTGTGTGTGTGTGTGGGGGGGGGGGGGGGGCTGTTCTTCAATCAGCTGATGAGTGAAGGACGTGACCCCAGGTCAAGCACTCCTGCATCTTCAGGAGGGGAAGCTCCACGCCCCTCCTCTCCTCCCCCCTGCAGAAGAAGGAGGTCTGCCTTTGATGGACACTCCTGAGTGAAGGGGGCGGGGGCACAGCGGCCCCCTCCACCCCCCAAACTGAAGAGGATCTGTTTCAGGGCCTTTTCTTTCAGCTTCAACAGCAGAGTCTCTCAGAAATCCAGCGTTTGGTTCTAGAAGCTTCTTCAGACGGAAACGCCGCCTCACCTCAGCAGCAGATCAGCTGCCAGTCCACATGAATAAGTCATAATGAGCTGAGTGCTCACAGCTTCTACATATGCAAATAAATAATGGAACACAAGAAGAAAGTGTCAGGATCGAAATCAAAGCATCACAATGAAGCGTCTGATGTAGGTGCGACTACAATATAACATCACAACACAACACTTTCTCATGTCGAACGACAACTCAGACACAAACAACACGACACTTTGCTTTTTTAATCAAAACTTGCTCAGAAATAACTGAAGCTGTGTGATGCATAAACACAAATCCTCACTTCATTCAAGGACATCCATGCAGGAGCCCCCCCCAGCCTGTCAAATGAAAGAGTCATCCATCACTTTGTCGCTTTCTTCCACCGTGACGCGACTGACAGCCACAGATAAGACCCTCCGCTGACCCAAACAAAGGCATCACCGCCACTCCAGGCCCAACATAGAACACATATGATCAGAGCGCGCCGCGTGACCCCCCCTTACTGTTTGCAAAACGCCGTTTTTTTCATGTCTAATCAATGCTTCATCACTAGGCGAACCGGACGGTAACCGAAAAGTGCGCCTGAGCTTCCAGGAAATGGGAGCGCTCTGCTCTTCATTACCCATTCATAGCAGGAAGTTACAAATGGACTTCAAATGACTAGAACGCTATCCCAAAATAATTAAGGAAATGAAATATTCAACATAAAACCTCCGATAATAGCATCACTGCCTCATAAATTTAAGAAGAATAGATGAGGGGATTCATCTGACGGAGGAAAAAGACCATCCTCTTTGTTCCTATGCAGCTTCTTCTGGTCTCCGACACCCCCGCTGCTGCTTAGCTGTGGGTTCATGGGGGGGGTCTCCATTGCAGACTTTAAAGCTGACAAACATCTGAAGGAAGTTCTCCTTTATAGGCCAAAGATCTGGACGCTGGTTTCCCTTTTAAGTGGGGATTTTTAATGAATAAGTTAAGTGGCGAAGCGCAGAGCTGTCGCAGGAACCAACAGGAGGAAAACCGAGCTGCACACCCACCGGGGTAAACGCCAACACATCACCTGGAAAAGAGCAGCCTTGGTGCATGTCCAAGGTGTGTCCATCACCAATGTTTGACGCTGTCCACAGCATAAAAGCAGGAAGCGGTTTATTGAAAATGTCTCACTTCTGTTTTTGCCTTCAGCAGAATATCAAAGCTCAGTCGGGCCGCTGGGACCTCGACAGGGAAGTCGGGCCAACTGTCAGGCTCAAACGCCGCAGGAACTTAAGAGGAGAAAGTGTCATCCAGCTAACAAAAGTCAGATGAAAAGGATAGCAACACGTGTTTAGTCTGTCACATCAAACACCAGGACGGGGAGCCGTGTCATTACATTCATAATTACCCGCCACATTAGGCCTCTGTCCCTCCAAAAACAGACGCTCCTTCAGCTTTCAGGACTTGTTTAATTATTTAAGCATAGAAAGGGAAGACCTTCCCTGTAGTTAACTTCTTGAGCATCTACTGCAGCCCCGTCGGGTTTGGAGGTGTCACGTGAAACATGCATGTCCTGCAGGACAAAAGACAGGAGGAGCCTTCCAGACCCCACTTTGGCATCGTGCTCACACCAGACGTGGCAAATGATCCACATTCCTGGACGCACGAAATTCCACGGGGGCTCCAGCAAGGCTCCAGCAAGGCCCCCTGCAGGCGACGTCGAGGGTCCCACCGTTTTTCAGGAGTCACCTTTCCTGCCTCAAAGCCAAAGGTTAAGGTCCAGAGCAAACAGTTGCTCTACACAGGAAAGGCCGCCATCAAGTAGGTCGTACGGGTGGACTGGGGCGGAGAAATGCTCAAACCTGTACATGAGGTCGTTAAAAAACATCAAGACGCTCAGTGAACCCGTAGAGAGCAAATGTTCCTTTGTCTACGTTCATGCTGCGAGCAGCGGGTTGTAGTGAACACTTCTACCACATGTAGGTGAGACAAAGTACGGATTTTTCCCTTTTTCAGCCCCCCCACATCCTGCAGACTGAACAAAGAGCCTGTTGGAGCTGTTCACGTGAAACGTGCACGCTCCTCACTGCAGCCTATTTTTAAAAATGAGGAACCCAGACAATCAGAGTGTAGTCTGTGTGGACGTCCTACGGACACTTCTGCATCACGTGCACACCCCGTGCGTGCAGCATTCATGCGCGGTCAGAACTCACACGACTAGAGCCTGGCGTACGGACGCCGTACGACATCATCAGCATACGCCATAAGTGCATGGAACTTCCATTATGCTTACAAATACTTCACCACACACCTACCACACACACAACAATGGTACGTTCCATTTTCATGACGTCTCTTCGAGTGGTTGCGTGAGCCTCCAGGTGACTGTAGGACACACCTGTGCCCCCCTGAAGATGCAGCCGCTCCCCCACAGACCCGGACAACCTAAAACCTGCAGAACTCGTCCAGGTCAGCCCCCTGATTGGGTCATGTGATTTAGGCGTTAAACGCTGCAGCGTTCTTTGCGGTCGGGCTGCTAGAGGAAGAACATCCACCGCATGGATAAGTGGATCTCTCTGCTCTGATCCATGTTCCAAACCGAAACGCCACTGAAGCAGTTTTTGTCTAGAGGATGATGGGAAAATGACTTCCTGCAGGGAAAACCTTTAGTTTCCCTTTGATCCTTAGGAGTTTTGCCACAGAAGGCATTTCTTTAATTCAGAAGAGCAGCAAAGAGCTGAAAAAGGCCGTTTCTTTTTATGCTTTGTGGCATTTATAACCTCAAAACCAGAAACACAGGATCCCACGTTTACTCACGCTCACGTTTCAAAGCTAGAGATGTCGCCTAAAGACTTACATAATAACCTGTATGCTGCCTCCAGTGGTCTTTGGGGGAACTGCAACTTTCACTTCACTCTGCAGACGAAAGGCGTCTTTTCTGACCTTCTTCCTTCTCTAAGCATTAACATGATTAAACACCAGGAGATCCCAGATGTTAGAGTTACTACAGAAATGGTGGTGAAACAGGAATATGTTGGTTTTTGAACAACAACCACGTGAACGAACAAACAGATGTTCCTGTTTATGTTAAACTTTCCAAGCAAGTGGGATTTGTGCTTGTGAATAATTGAGCTTGTGTGCATTATGCTGATTCAACTCGCATACTGAAATGGCAAAACAATCAGAAACCACAGGAAAGCTAACATGCATTATGGAAATGATGGCGTCCGAACAGCCGCAGGACGCTAGCTTTGAATCAAAAAGAGAAAATCTCCTTTGAGTTAGCATGAAATACAAACAGAGCAGAGACCAAACTGCAGCCTTGGAGTTAGTTCACTAAATCTGCACACTTAGATTTTGGGAATCTTAGCAGGAAAAGAAAAATCCCTGGTCAAAACCACTTTAGAGGGAGAGATGTGAACTCTGCCAGATCTTCCTGAAGTGGGGCTGGAAACTGTGTCACCAGATGGCTAATACTTACGAGACAAGCTACAAGCTCACTGCTAATTTAAAGTAACCTTCTGCGCCTTAAGTGAATATTAAAGTCAGCCTGCACACCAATTAGAACTGGCAATTTAAATGAAGTAGTTAAAGATTATCCAGACATCTCCAGTGAGGGAATGAAGACGGTGGAGGGAGAGAAATCCAGCAGGAAGCTGGTCCTTTTCTTCACACGCATAACGACCAGAGTTCATCCTCCTCTGAGCACCAACGCCTCCGTGATATGAGGGAAGAATTACTTCACTGTAGTTTCTGGGATCTCTTTAGGTCGTGAACGCTCAGCTTCAGTCCTGCGTTCCTACAGAAGAACAGGTAAAGTGACGGGGAAGAAGTGTTGGCTTTGCAAACACAGCCCTTCAATCCAATCAGAACACATTACCGGCTAGAAGGGCCAGGATTTAATGGAAAGAAAAGAGAAAAGTCTTTGAACCCCACAGATCAGAGAGGAGCTTTCCCCACTGAGCCCACGCAAACCTTTTGTGTATAATTGATGTCAAGTGGAGCCCATTTCCACCTGTAACGGTTAAACGCCACTGAGGAGCACAGGAGACGCCACAAATACCTTCAGAGGAGCGGCCATTCGCAAACGAAACCCCAAGTTATCCTGCTCAAGTCCAAGGGGGGGTCCAGATTCTCATCCCTTCAGAGCTGAGTCTGCCATGCTCGCTCAGTTTCCACAGGAAGTACCAACATGGCAGCAGAAGGTTTCAACATCAAGAACCAGCCTGAAGGTGTCAGGAAGACCGTTTGTGACGGTCTGATTGTTACGGCTCTGATCGTGACGGTCTGTTCGTGACGGTCTGTTCGTGACGGTCCGTACGTGACGGTCCGATCGTGACGGTGTCATGGACCTTCATAGAGACTCCTGGCTCCACGTCCTTCCTGTTATCTCCATCCACAGATCCTCCTCTGCGGTAAAAACAAGCCTGCAGGAATCAGTCATCTGTTCTCCTTCTTTGAGGATTTCTCGTCTCCTTTGACCTTTGACATCCTACCGTGACTGCCTCGTCCCTCATCCTAACAGATTTACTACTTACTGCTAAAGCGCCATCTCTTTCCCGCCTTGATTTGTCAGGCACTTTGGATAAAAGCTTCCACTGAATGACTAAAAGCAAATTTGATGAAAGTCCTTCCTGAAATGTTCTTCAAGTAAAAAGGATGGACTGATCCTAAACTCATGACACCCAAAACGTATCAATAGAAATGACATTAGCATCTATACCGAACCTAAAAACCCCTGGATGTGCTCCAGAGATGTAACACTCGCTGGAGTGTGGACGGACATCCAGGAGAAGACAACTTGAACGTATAATAACAGCCACGGCTGTCACCAGCACAGCAGCACAACAGTTTAACAACAGTGTGAAGCTTCAATTACAAGCTTTCACATTCAAACGTCAAGCATCACGCTCAGCAGCCAGACCGAGCTTTGAGTCCGGCGGAAATAAAAGAGGCTGCTAAAGCCTCTGCTTTTTGCTTGAAGGGCTGCTGGGTCAGGACCGGACGGGATGGAGGACCCAAAAAACTAGCCGTTAAGACAAAAAGCTGAACTAAAGCAGGACAAAGACAAGAGGACGGACCAAAATCTTTGGACATATGCCTACCTGGTTGTGATGAACAAACACAGAAAGGGCTGGTTGATCTGAACTTAGATCAGGTGTCATGTGCCTGGCGAGGCAAACCTCTGACAAGAAAGGCACAGATCTTCACAAGCTGGAAGAACCTGATGCAACTGAAAGCTTTAGCCCCAGCTGTCCTTACGGGTGAAAATGGTCAAACCTGTACCTGGCACGCAGGTACGGGTCACTGTGACATGTCAAGGTCCTGGACCCTTCAGTGAACCCTCAGAGAGAAAATGGTCATGCTGTGGGCGGACAGGTCTGAGTTTATCATTTGGACTGATTCCAGTTTCTTCCTTTGATTAATAGCATCATTGAGGATGCTAGTTAAATCAGTCTAGGTATAGTTGTCACTGCAACGGTCTATATAAAGTCAACAATTCAATCACTTTTGAAACGTAGTTAAAGTGTCACCTTTGACTTCTTCTCAGTTGTAAAATAGGTTTTAAATGATGAAAGGTGAAACTATTATTGCTATTATTGGATGTGACAGACCTAACACAGTTTCATGAAACATCTTAGTGGTTAAAAATGGCTCCAAACTGGCGTCAGAAATGATTTCCCAACGTAAAGGCTCATGCGGTCTTCTGCAGCGATAAAAGTGACAGATGTGGACAAGATGCTTTCTAAAGGAGGAAATCGAACAGCGATGCGACTAAATAGAGGGAAGAGAGCTGGCGGTCCTCACGGACGGGATCCCGGCTTTGTTCAGCCTCTGTGGATTTGACACAAAATCCTGGTGGCTCTGCATTCTGAGGAAAATACATCTCTAAGAG
Source organism: Oryzias curvinotus (assembly GCA_023969325.1). NCBI lineage: Eukaryota > Metazoa > Chordata > Actinopteri > Beloniformes > Adrianichthyidae > Oryzias > Oryzias curvinotus. The sequence goes on from CM043722.1 coordinate 38,128,112, forward strand.
GAAAGAAACACCTCCCCATAGGTGTAAAGTACTTCACAGGTAATTGAAGGTTTTCACAAAATATGTAAACGCACCATCAGGTGAGCATGAAAGGTATGAACAGATCCGATCTAAGGAGCACCTGGGAGCAGCAGCATTGAGAAAATCCACCCAGAGAATGTCTGTGTGCAGAGTATAGCAATGGTTTAGACTCAACACTATGGCTTCCAGTGGGGTTTTATATCAGACACACGTCAGAGAACAAAGACGGAACAGGAAGAAATGTAACTGTAGGGAAATTCAAAGAGTTTTAATAAACTCACCACAAAGAAATCCACAAAAATGAACATTAAAGACAGACTTAGAGGGATTTAAAAGGAGTTAATCAGCAGGAATAGGACGTTCTGCTGATTATTTGGTGTGGCAGTGCTCTCCTCGTGTCTGTTTATCATTCTGGAGCAAAGCAGCCATCCGGTACGGTTCTCTGGACCATAACAGAGAAGAACGGTACCGCTCCCATCATCTCCTGATCTCCTTTCAAAGCCTTCTCAGTCGTCTTTTCATTTGGATGATCTCGTTTTAAGCTGAAATTAAAAACCTGTGTCGTTTTCTAGGACATAGTTTCTGCAGGGCGGCAGCAGTTCTCTAGAAATCCCCTCGGAGTTGTTGGCTGCCCCTCCCCATTGCTGAGAGCTCTCTGTTTCTGCCAACTAGCTTACAGCCCCTCACAACCTCAACCATACAGTAATGGTGCAACAGAAACAGCAGCATCGTCTCCATCCATCCGTCCAGTTCTGATCCAGATTCCAGCTCAGACCAGGAGAACAGAGACCTTCATGGATCTAGCCGTGGCCCGCTGATGGTAGTTTGTACGTTACACCTTTTTTTATCTGCTCTTGAATCCCAACGACTTGAACAGAAAAGCGGTTAAGCTTAACTTTACAAGAAGGTGGTAGAAAGACGGTTTGTACCGGAGCGGCTCTTTACATGCTGAAAGCATTGCACAGGAAGGAGACAGCAAAGTTGTTCATAGGAGCCATTTCTACAGATTTGCTCACAAAGTCCTAATTGGTTAAGACATTTTGCTTAGTGGCTTGGCATTTTGGCCACAGGGGGGCTGATGTGTGGATTGTATTGGACATGCTACAACCCAAACGGCTGATGCAGGAGTTTCAACTCTCTGCTTCGCTGAAACTGTGTAAAACAGTCCCAGCAGCAGCGACACAGTCTTATAATTCCACGCTAAATGTGATAAATGGAATTTCCCGTCATGCCGCCTTAGCCAAGGTGAAGAAGCTGAGTGTTAAACTTCATATAAGGACACAAGTCATTTGCACAAAAAAGCAATTACTCTTTTAATATTTCATGCAAATCTATTCTATATTCCTTCTACCAGAGCGGAGGCTGCGCGGCGGCGGGGGCTGCAGAGAGATGCTCCGTCGCTTATTGCTGAGACAAACACACTGGATGGATTAAAGAGGCACGTGGAAGAAGATGCCTGAGCTGCTGTCCTGATTGTTAAGGGGGATCAAAGTGGGGCCCGGGGGTCCGGTAAACACGGGGAGCGGTTCAGAACAGGAGCTGGACCAAAGAGATACGGCATCAGACGCTGCTCTGTCAGAACCAATCAGACCAGCAGCGGGGGGGCACAAATGCAGGACATTTCTTCTCCAACAATCACATGACGCCCCCAATTTGACAAGAGGAAACATCTATTCTTCCTTCTGGGGGTGTCCCGCATATTTGACACGATCTCCAGAGCAGATCAGGCTCATTTTCTCAGCAAAAACTAAAATAGGTTTTCACATTTAGAAAAGAATCAAAAGGAATTTACTTTGAACAAAAAGCTGTCAGGGACAATTTTCTCCCTTTATGTTTCGTTATTACATCTGAAATCGGGGGCCGTCTGAAGCCCCCGCGTTGGTTCTCTTTAGAAACACCTACTGATGGCTGAAGCCATGGAAGCGTGGGCTGAAACGCACAGATTTACGGCACATCTCAACATGCAGGAAATGCAGGAAATGCAGGAAATGCGGAGCAGATTTTGGCAGATTTTCCTTTCAATAAACTCTGACAGATTAGAATAAAGGCTTTGCTGTAATATTGGAACGGATGAATTCACTGGAAAGCTTTCATGCTGTCTCCAAAGGAGGACGTTTCAGGTCTGCTGCTCCAAACCCTTTTTGATCCTTTTGGAGCAGAAAGAGCAGAAATCCTGCGTACAGAGGCCACATGTTCGCCGTGGGTCTTCAGCAGCAGTGGACGCTGGTAGAGACCAGAGAACAAACATGACTAAACACCGGCGAGCCTAAAGACATCTGAAAACCCAAAGTTACGGGAAGTTTTTGGCTCATGCAGAATTTCCACTTCAGCTGCAGAACCTCGTTCATCTCAGGGGTTTTTGCAACCTTCGGACATTTCTGTAGAAATATTCACAGATCTGGGAGTTCATCCAGACTGGAAAACATCTGGTGTCAAAAAACAAGCACCTGCTAATTTAAAATGTTTTAAAACGGCTTCTGAGCTGCTGCTTAACCTGCCAGTTTGAACTTTGGCAGCCAGTTTTTCTTCCTCCACTTGGAACCAAAATCTCCTGATTGGACGAGTGGAAAAAAAAATAGATTCAGTGAAAAATCAAAAGGTTTCATTTGTGGCGTTTAAAATGCTGCCAAGACGATGTTTAGTAACTATTGATTAGAGATGAGGGCTGCCCGGTACCAGGAAAACAGGATTTGTGATATTAGTGATCAGTATTACCATGATGATATAATACAATACATGAACAAACAGCAAAACAAAAACAAAATGATTTCCATTTCACAGCAACAGTTTAATTTAAATAAGAGTCAACATAGGTGAAATTATACTCGTCTACACGTCTACATCTAACATAAGAGAGCTCCATCCGATTGGTCAAATGCATTCATGGATCTCTTTGATTTGTTCAGTGCTACGCGCCGTGAGATTGTTTTAGCACACACATATATCGCAAATGTTCCCGTCTCTTACGCTTATTGCACAGCTTTGAACCTGCAGGCCTATCAGAGATCATGTGGTTCAGCGTCTCACTCTTGTTTTCCTGACCGCTGCCCGGCACCATTTAAAAATGCAGACCTTTTGCTTCGTGGCGAGCTCCTACAAGAGCGCGTGAGGCCGTGCAGATGCGCAGCGTGGAGCTTCAGTCTAAATGCTGGTGATGGTGAAGTGGGCCAAAGTTCACAGGAGACGATTCTAACTCAGTGAGCCGATGGCTCCGAGTGACGAGCACGATGCTTCGGGAAGAGGCCGTTGTCATGGCGATGGGGCAGCGGGAAAATCCGTGTTTTCTTCAGCGCGTGTGGAAAAACCGAGATGCAGCGCTGACTGTCAGAAAGGAGGAAATGAAGCATCGTAGGCGCTCTCTTCACCCCGTCACGCTGCTTCAACAACACTTCAAGGTTTTTGAGGTTCATTCTTCCAGCCCCTGCTGAAGCATCGCTCCGGTACGGCTTTCTGAGTGCCGGTTTGGCTACATTCATCAGTGCTCGAAACAACCAAAACTTTATTTTCTCAGTGTACTTAAAGAATCATACGCATTAAGACACATTTATTCTTTGTTTTTTGTTATACTGAAAAATATTTTGTTGTAAAAATCAGTCAAAGTTAAATGTTGACTTATTTTTTCTTAATTTACCCAAAGAAAACCAGCAGGAATTTGCTTTGGTGAGAGTTGCAGTGATTAATGTTCTGATCATTAAATCTAATTTATTTGACCTTTTTATTTATGTGAAAGGTGTATTAATATTCTCTTAAACTCTTAAAAACATAGTGAATTATTGTCTCTGGTACGTTCTCAGGATGTATCCGGATATTTATCGTATCGTGATAGTATGGTATCGCCAGACTCCACCCAAGGAAATTTTCTCACTTTACTATTTTGTAGAAACTTAGTAAATTCTGATTTTTTTTCCTTGTGTTTGCTAAATGTCCACATTTTCTGGAAAGAGATGACCCGGTGAGTTTATGGGGACGTCCTGCTGAGCTGTAAACCTCTGCACTGATGGCACCAACCCTGTTGTGTTTTGCCCACGGACACTTCAGCACATAAGCTGCACGGCGGGAAACAAACCTACGACCCTTCGATCAAAAGGCTGACCGCTCTACCTCTGCAGCACAGAAATACTTTAGAGAACCAATAATCAATAACTGTTGAGTATTGATAAGAGCAGCAGTATCTGTTCTGGTCATAGATGTGATCCAGAGGACCGGCGTCATCCCGGGTTCTGTTTTGACAGACGGAGTCAGAGGTGGACTGTGAATCCACCAATCACACGTCTGAGGAGGTCAACGTTCCAAATTCACCTTTTCTGGTTGATTCATGTGAACCCGTCAACCTGATGCTGCTGTGGGGTTTGACATGTGATGCTGTGGGCTTTCCAAAGAGTTTAGGGAGTGAAACTAGAGGGTGGGGGGACATTAGCTGGGGAGGGGGGCTTCACACACAGAATAATTCTTGTCATGTCGTTAGTTTCACTCAAAAAGCACAAACGTGTCTGAAAAAGGCATCAGCAGCAGCCTCTACAAAGCATGACCGATTCATTCAGCTTCCTCCTGAACAGCTGTCAGCCCCCCCCACGGTTAAATATGCGTACCATTCTCAGACATATGATATCATACAGGAGAGGGGGGAGGGCATGGGGGCTTTTGTTGCCATATTTCTCACGGTGGGTTTCGGAAACAAGCCGATGCTGTCAATCACGCGGCAATGCCGGAGAATGGACCGTCCCATTTATCTGCAGGAAAGGTCACGGGGTGGGGGGCTGTCACACTGCTAAAGGGGGGTTGGTCTGATTTAGTTTTGGCCTCAGTATCCAAAACACGCTTGGTGACCCCCCCCCTCTATATTCAGCATTCAGAGATGAATGCCTAGAGGATCCATCAGCACCAGCAGGAAGGAAAGGGTTCTACCACTGACATCCCCCCAACTCTAACAAAAATGGTTTATCCCAACACCACAATGGGTTACAGCAGAAACATTCCTTCACAAAGTTCTTCACCTGGAGAACCAAACTCTCTGCTCCTCTGGAGGATTCGCTCGTTCAGAGACCAACTGAGGGTTTCATGGTTTATGTGCACACACACACACACACACACACGCACAAATGAATAAACTAAGCATGACGTGCAGCTCAGGAAAAATGCTTCTTCTTCATGCTTGCACATGTCTGGGGGGCACAGGAGGAGCTGGAATGCAGGATCCTGGATTTGGTTTCAGAGCTCCAACCATTGTCTTTAGAACTGAAGCTGGACAGTTTTCAGGTGAGATCATCGCTCCGCTGCAGAGGTCTCCTGTTTCCGTGAAGAGCGAGCTGCGTTACCTCCTGTAGCTGCAGGTCACGTCTCTGAATGAACAGGAGGAACCTTCCAGCGTTTTCCATCCCATTTTACCACCAGGTCAAAGGATGCAGCTCATTACAGTCCCATTAATCTGCCCCGAGGGTAAAAACACGCCGTCTGCAGGTCTGCAGGTTCAAGGCACGACTGAGATGGAGACGGAAAGTACTGGAACTTTTAAACAACTAGTAAAAGAAAAAAAAGTTCAAGGTTTAAGCGGCTCTGATTATAATAACTTAGCCACTTTACATAAAAAACAGATGATTGAATTTTTCCCTGATTGCTCCCAAGACCAAGGAAATTTTCATAAACCGAAGCCAAGAAGAAAAAAGCCCCATTTCTATGAAATTATAAATAGCAACGCTGGAAGGGAGAACATTCAGAGAATTTCTATCCCCCTCTTTTCTCTTGACAAAACTCATCGGCAGGTACGGGAACCTGCCTGTGGTGTTGGTGCTACCTCACTCGCTGCCACATCTGATTACAATGCCGGCATAATGGCTCATGCTGTTACCATGGAAACGCCTGTGATTGATGGCTTTGTTAAAAGGAATAGTTACAGACCATTACACTTTTGTAATAGTGCATGGCAGTCATCTCAATAGCCAGGGACAAAGCAATTACCAAGTCATTAAAAAAGGAATAGACTAATACAACACGGAGCGCACGATTATGAGTGACGTTCCCAAAGACCGGCTCGGTTCGTCCACGACGTTTCCTCAGGAATGCCGCAGATTCCTCACGGATTCACGCTGGCGTCCGGAGTTTCTGTCTTTGAGTCGTTTCTGTCTCTGATCGTTTCCTCGTCATCGTCAAACCAAGTTTCTCATCCTCTGAAACCACAGATGCTCTCGCGGCGTCAGTCTGAACGCTGATTTCCACAGGGATTCGGCCGCTTCCTCATAATAATCTGACGGCTAAATCAAAGGACACCCGTGCCCCCCCCATCCAGAGTCATAATTGGGAGGACCCAACTTTTCAAAGAGAGCAGGAATGGGGGGAAGCAGATGTGCTGTTGTTTTGCAGCGAGGAACCTGCACACAAAGTCATACCGGCGAGCACGGACAGAAGCGCCACTCAATCATCCAGCTGAGGGCCCATCCATCTGCTGCTGGTTGACTGAGATCCAATCACCGTCCCCAACAGAGCCACAGACAGCCTGTGAGAGCCCCCCCCCCACTATCAGGGTAGATGGATGGGACAAATCTTGGGGCAGTTCATGAGGCGTTCCATATCAACCCCAGCGCTCTGATAAAAACTCAGACGCCATAAAGACGCAGGCTGGAGCTCTCTCTGCTGCTCAGGGGGGTTTCAGCCCCTGAGGCCCCCCCACCTGAAAGCTTCTTTATCGTCCTTTAAAGTGACGAGCAGCTTCACGTGAAATACAAACAAGGAAAGGTAAACTTTGGGATGAATGGCGTGTTTTCATGACATCTGCTATGAAGGATTACTGTAATCTCTAGGGCTGTAACGAGTATTCGAGTACTCGGATCTCTGCGATCCACTCCAGAAAGATCGAGTACAAATATTTGTGACGCCCATGATCACAGTTTCATGATCTTTATAGGACAGTATAGTAAAAATAAACTTCAGGCGATGTAAACAGTATCACTGTAAAACATGCAGAGTAACATTCAGGTACATAAACTGAATAAATGCGCTACTTCCACAGGAAGTTAAAACTTCAAAATAAAACCACCAAGTACAGGAAGCTGACTGGCTGTGGCGACCCCCGAGGGGAAACGCCCAAAGCAAAAGAAGATGGAGCTTTAAACATAATCAACAATTTGAATTGTAATAAAATATGATGGAATAAACATTAAGATCATTATGAAAACCAACTGTGTCATGTGGGCGTCTGTTAGCATGACGGAGAATTTGTACCAGAACCTTCTGGTCATCGATCGACTGGACCTGTAGTCTGCTAAACTTTGAGGATGGAAAACATTTTCATGATCTAAACTCTTTCAAAGCAACAGTGATGATGATGTGTTCCTGCTGAAGTTAACCAGGAAGTTGACAGAAAAACCTCAGAGTGTGACGTCGTTCCCAGTCCAGTGTGTGGACAGACTGTGAATAAAGTCATGTGACCATCCAGTGTCTAGAATGTTCTAGAATGTTTCCTTTGGATTCTCTGGATGTGGAAAAACAACAGTGGTGAACTTCAGGAAACTACCATGTGAATGGATCTGACATTCATTCTAGTTGACTTGTTTGTTTGGACACAGATTTCATTTAACTTGATGATCTGGAAGAAATCCAAGAATCTGGAAAACTTCACTGTTCAGTAGCAGGAATTTCTGTCTGAGTCTCACTGCTGGAAGTTTGGATCCAGACGATCTGGATCCACTGCAGGACAGAGTCTCACTGCTGGAAGTTTGGATCCAGAGGATCTGGATCCACTTTAGGACAGAGGATCTGGATCCACTGTAGGTCAGAGGATCTGGATCCACTTTAGGACAGAGGATCTGGATCCACTGTAGGTCAGAGGATCTGGATCCACTTTAGGACAGAGGATCTGGATCCACTGTAGGTCAGAGGATCTGGATCCACTTTAGGACAGAGGATCTGGATCCACTTTAGGACAGAGGATCTGGATCCACTTTAGGACAGAGGATCTGGATCCACTTTAGGACAGAGGATCGGATCCAGTCAGATCTTTCCAGATGAACTGATATAGACTATGACTCGGACTGACAACCACAGAATGATCTGAATCAGATCATTAGTAAAATGAATCATTACAGTCATAGTGATATAGTAACAATCAGAGTTTGATCTGTGAATCGCTGATTCTTGAAGTAACAATCCACCGGCTGAAAAACGGCATCGTCATTTAAAATTTAGGGTCAAAATGGTTGCTATGGTAACACCTGCCTAAGTTGGAAACAGAGATGTAGAGAGATATTTGACATGAATGGCTGCAGTTAAAAGCCTGTAGAAGCTGATTTTGTAGTTTAATCCTCTTTCTAAATGTAAACTACAGCAACATCTATAAGATTATTTATGTCACAGAAAAATGTTAGTTTGAGGACTGAACGGACAAAAACCTTCTGAGTGAAGCTGAAAATTGTCTTTTCAGTCAGACAAACAAACAGAATCAGGTGCTATCGACTTCCAGATTAAAGCTTTCCTTAATTAATCTGCTGGGTTACAACGGCTGTTTTACGGTGAAACACCCATCCCTAAGGGGAAACTCCCCAGGGAAACCCCCCCACAGTGTAACTTTACCTGCTGTGAATGCATTAAGATGCCCTCTCTTCAGAGACCCAGTGTGAATAAGTCCTTGCTGCAAATTTTCAATTGGTGCTGGGGCCATGTGACCTGATGGAGGCCTTCCTGTGGATTCTATCACCACAGGGGGGTCAGAAACGCAGAAACGAGGGGCTGCCGCTTTGCAGAGACTCCTCTAGATGCGCCTGCTGCGGCACACAGGGGTTTTCTGCATGACATTAACGGCAATGGCAGGAACTGTGAGAGCGGGACGCCGTAACGACCCAGACGTGGCACCTTCCAAGGCTGTCGAATTTCAATATTCAAATGACAGCAAATAGCTGTTCCACCTGAAACCATCTCATCCACTTCATTGAAGCTTTTTCACCACTCCCTGTTTTCCGTCTTGCAGTTTGAAGTGATGAAAGACTTCAATTCCCTCGTGTGACAGGAAGAAATTAGCAGAATCAACCCAAAGCCTTTAGGAAAATGAACACTGAAAGGTCAACTTCCCACAATCGGCTGCATCAAAGCGCCATCAACATTCAGCGGGCTGCACAGATTCAGAAGGACGCCCCCCGCCATGACTGTCAGCAGAGCACAGAGCTGCTTAAACACGGATGTAGTTCCTGTGGACAGACGGAAGCGTTTAGGTGACGGTGGCACGCGGACAACAACCTCCAGTGATGTGCAGACGCAGGACTCACTGCACCCTTTTGGTTTGTGTTTCAGTCATTAAGACCAGCTAATTCCTAAACAAGCAGAATTCCTGCTTCAGTCTGGGACAAACCGGGACGATGGGACAACCGGGACGATGGGACAAACCGGGACGATGGGACAACCGGGACTATGGACCAACCGGGACGACGTCGCGGCTCTGAGTCACTTCAGCAGAAGCTTCCCGTCCCCCTAAAGTTACAGCTGTTTGTCTCCAGAGGAGAAAGTTTGGATTTGAAGCTTGGATGAAAAGCTGCAGCCTGATGAGGTAAAGAACTAAAAGCCAACAGAACCCATGAGAACATCTGGAACCTCTGAGCTCCAGCTGCTGAGTCGTGTCCACACACATCTCAGAAGGTGGATCTCTGAACAACAGCAAAGGAACCAGATGCTTGTCCATCAGGTTCAGGAAGCATCTGCTCCACCTGAGGCCCTCTGAGCATCACCTGAGTGGAGCGGTCTGCGTTTGCTGGCCCCCTGACTCAGCAAAGGCGAGGTTTTGGGTTTGACTGCAGTAGTGAGGCAGACGGGGGGGCAGAAGCCTCCACGCCCCTCCGGGTGGGTGTTTCTGCACCCAGTGCGACTGTTTTATCGGGGAGAAGGAAGACATCTGCAGCACAGCATTGTCTAATCACGCTGGGGGGGTGGTCTTCAGCATTGTCATGGTTAAACAATGCTGGGGGGGTGGTCTTCACAGCCTAACAGCACACAGAGGCTAAAGACCAGCTTACCCAGAGCTGTCCTCCGGCCAAACCGACGTCTCCTCACTTCCTGATTGACAGGAGCAATATAATCCTCATCTTCCCGGCTGGTTATTGACATTTGCTCCAGGATCCAATCTCACACACCAACTGCCCCCCCGTCCCGTCCCCCCACCATCAAACACAAATACTGCGTTTGGGTTTTCCAGTTTAGTCAAACAGTTGGTTTGCTGCAGATTTATAGGAAGCAGACAAAAACGTTCTGAGCAGCTCACTGAAGAGAAGCTGAGCTTCAGGACGCCCACCTCTGGTCCTGACGCTGCCGCAGTGCTCTTTAGCACCACACATGGACTTCCAGACCCCAGAGAGTGCTGATGTGATCAGAAAGAGCGGCCATCTGTGGTCGGCCCAGGAGTGGAAAGGGATTGGCTGAACAACATAACCATTACAGACATAAAACTACATCCTTAAAGTCCCGCTCAGATCACCTTCTGATCTATTTCCCAGCATCCTTTTATGATGAAGCCGTTTTTAGTCAAAATCCATAATCCTGGGTGGTTTTCTAGGACTTAGTTTCTGCAGAGCAGCAGGAGTTCATCAGAAATTCACCTCTGAGTTGTGGGCGGGACCGTTGTGGAGCAACCCCAACCCCCCTTCCCATCACTGAGAGATCTGTTTACACACTAGCTTACAGCCCCCCACGGCCCCATCCTAGCATTAGCGGTGCAACAGAAATGGCAGCAACATCAGATCCATCCGTCCGTCCAGTTCTGATCCAAATTCCTGCTCAGACCAGGAAAACAGAGACGTTCATGGATCTGTTGGTCTGACAGTGGATGAAAGGGGAGGAGCTTGGAAACTGTGGCCCCGCCCAGTGTAGTTTTTACGTATCAAATATGATCTTTTTCAAACAGCATTTTTTCATCTGCTCCTCCTGATTTACCATGATTACAGTAAAGAAATCCTCAGAAACACAACTTCACTTCCTTCATCTCTGTCCTCCATAATCAGAAAGATGCTACAAGAACACGTTAGAAACACCAAAAAACAAAAAAAAAAGCTGGAAATTCTAACTGAATATGCATCAGTGGGTGATGTGGAACGGATGCGTGACTAACAGGAGCAGAGTAACAGTGAAACACACGACCATCACTGACTCAGACGTTCTTCATCCTTCACAGCTCCAAAGCGTCTCTCTGTACATCACAGCTAGAAGAACCGGGGAGGAAGGCAGAGCTCCCATCAGTGTCCACTGACAGTCCGACTGGATGATGGAGCCCAAATCCTTGCAAATATTCTCCTAACCATTCCCAGATTGGCGGGTAGAAGCGTTAAGCGTCCTTTCTTGTGTTAAGTGAATGTGGTAAACCTCAGCTTTTACCGTGAAGGTCTCACTCTGACGATTAGCAGCACCTGGTTCTCCATTTCCATGGAAATGTTCTCAACACGCTGCCACAGCGTCGTCAGTCCTAACCTGGAAGGTTCCTCACATGCTCATTCATTCAGTTCCTGCAGCAGCAGCACGCTGTCACACACGCTGCTGAGATTTAGATCCTCAAGCCTTCAACGTCACACGTCTTCTAGATTTACAGCTCCAGACGGACAAACGTTTAGCTGCGCTCGCTCACGTCCTGCTGACGAAAGCCTTGAGGGGGGGGCACCGTTAGCACGACCCAAACGGGACGCTGAGAGGCCCAAACTTCCTAAAATCTTCATAGTTAAATATATTCATTGATCTCCAAAACCTGATTTAGATAAAAATGCCTCCTGAGGAAGCCCGACTCAATAAATACCAGCAGTTCTGTGATCCGGATTCAGGCCGGTCAAGGTCAATCAATGGCATTATTCTTTGCAGATTTTACAGTGACAGACAGCTCATCTGCTCCCAGCACAGGTCAAGCTGTCTCTAATCAATAGGAGCATCTCTCCCCACAAAGAAACTCATTGCAATGCTCCAGAGGTTCGCTGCAGGAAGTACACGCAGTCCTTGACCATGATATGCTGCTTAAAATGCAAATAAGCCACTGAAGAATGGGACAAGGCAGCAACGAATATGCAGACATCCACAGATTATTTTTGCTTATTTTATAAATCACCGTCTGTTTGTCGGAGTTTTGGGGAGACCCAGTTTGGAGCTTTGGAACCGCTTAATGAGCTTAAACACACTTAACTAGAACAAGAGGAACTAGATCCGTCTTCTGGGTTCCATTTTCAGGTCATTAAAAGGAGGTTCCTCGTTGGTGAGCTGCATGTCTTTGTTTGGGGTGGGGGGTCTCCGTGAAGGTCAGAGTTCAAGGTTGGTGGAACATTTATCACCTGTTTCCCGTCTTCATGCTTCCACTGAAGACGTTCTCCTGCTTTCAGGAAGCATTGGTTTGGTCTGCCCCCCCCGAAGATCCCGAGGCCGTCCATCATGAAACACAAGCATCAATACTTGGATTCAGACAGTACTGATGACGTCTGCCCCCGTCGACAGAAGATTCATCTCATTCTAAGGACAAAGGCATGAAGCTGCTCTCTGATTGGAAACAGGACATCTGTCTGTGACCTTAGCCATGTTCGGTTCCCTCATTGCTCATTTGATCGCTACAGTCCGTGACAGAGAATCCGTTTGGGCTGTAATTATTTTCCTATTAAACTGGTATCTTTGATGTCTGTTTGTTTGATTGCAGGTTCTTGGCAGCGGCGTCGGCGCCGCCGTCAGACCAGATCAAAGGCAGCAGCTACACAGGTAAAGATAAGAACCTCTTCCTGCTCTTAGTTATTTATTTGACTGTGACGTGTCACATTGTTGAGCGATTCTCCTGATGGAAGCCTAATCCGACACCTCAGGAGGTAAGACGTGTTTAATTTGAAAGAGTTGGGAAAACGGCTGGGATGTTCCACTCGGCTTTCCACGACGTCTGAGGAGGTTTTGAAAAAGCAGAAGCTTGAAGAGCGTCCTTCATCATCACGGAGGGAGCCAGACTCATTACATCGTCTGCTTTTCACCTGCAAATCATCTCACAGGCTTTATGGAGGAAAGTCTTTACATTTTCTTGTTCTCTTGAGACTTGGAAACATAAAACAGCAGTATCACTGTATGACTACATTACTGTCACTTTGCCGTGCTCAACTCGCCCGCGCTTTCTCCACGCATCAGCAAGCTAAGCTAAAGATTAAAAGCCTGCCATCACAAGTGAAAATATGACAGGATCTGGTATCTCCAGGGTAGAAAATAAAGGTAGAATTATGCCTTGTAACCATTGATTTTCCTTTTCAAATTCAAGTCTGCACGTCCCTTTGTTGGCCCAAATTACTGGTCTGTACCCAGCAGTCATGTCGCCCGATGCAAGAGGCTTACAGAGTCCTCCACAAAGACAAATACCAATTAAAACGCGGTCTGTCAAACCTCTGCTGCATTCACACCTGTTCAAAACGAAGACGCAGGCTCCCCTTTCACCAGAGGCCCTCCACGTGAGTTACCCCAGGAGAACGGAGGAGGAGGAGGAGGAGTTCATCGTCATGCAGGAGCAGAAAGCTGAGAGTCCAAGTCAAGCTGCCAGATAAAGATCCGTTTGACACGAGGCCTTTTAAATAATCCACTAGTGAGAACACGATTTAGAAACAAGGACGGCTCGGGAAAAGGGGGCGGGAGGAAAAGGTGCAGGAAGCTCAGGAGATGGATGATAGCGTGAAGACGGCACTGATTAAATGTCACTGGTTAAAGTCCATGACGTCCATGAAAGAGCCCCCATCCTGCCCCCACGCTGACCTTACGTAACAGCGCTGAGGCAGAAGGGGCTGTTCTCTGATGGGGGGACTGCAGCACTGGAAGCAGGTGATGTTTGCTCTAACTTTCTCTGTCAGTTTGCATTTTTGACGCTTCACAAAGTAAGTCAAATCCAGTTTGTGCAATCTGATCCCCCCCACCTCTGCGCTTCAGCTGCGACTCAGACGAGCTGCAGGAAAGGACATGCAGGATGTGGAGACATCATGAGCACCGTCACGTAGGGCGGCGTGACCCCTCATGACTCCTGCGGGAGCGCTCCTCGGTGGGACGACCCGCAGGAAACTTCAGAACTCTGGGAGCTGTCCACCGGAACGTTTCAACCCAAACTCCCCGTTTCTTCAGATTACAGGAGGCTCACCAAATCAAAGGGGTCTGGGACACGAGGCTCACTGTTGGGGGGGAGGAGAGTGGTTCCTGCAGTTGACACGGATTGTGTTTGTCACTTTAAGGTTCCCCTGCGATCATCTTCGGATCTATTGTAAAGTGTTCCCAGTGGTCTTTTCATTGTGTTCGTGTCGTTTTTAGCCAAAATCACCAAATCGGTGTCGTTTTCCAGGACATAGTTTCTGCAGAGCGGCATGAGCAACCCCGCCCCCCTTCCCCTCCCTGCTGTGGGGCAGGGAGCTTGTGCAGATTTTCTACGTCACACATGCGATTATTTCTCAAAGAGAATGTGGTCACAGTTTTCTGTGCTCCATCCTCAGAGGAATGCGGTGAACACGGCGTTTTCATGGGAGTGGGTCTTTACGAGGAACAGAAGAATTCCTGCTCCTTTGACAGTGGCTCCTTCCTCACGGCCAGGATAAGGCTGCTATCTGCACGCCAGCTTAGACAAAGAAAGATAAAAACTGCTTATCTTCCACCTGACATATTAGGAGCCAGGCTAGCCCTTCTTTTCTACAACCTTGACTTCTCTTCTGAACGGGGGGGTTGGAAGAAACCCGTCACAGGCTGTGAGGGAGGGGTTTACCTTCCAGCGCGCTCAGGCATGCGGCGCCGTTAAGGCCTTCATCGCAACCGTGTGGCGGAAAACAGAGAGCATAACTATTCAGCGCATCTGGAGCTATAAATCAGGCCTGGTCAACCTGACCAGCAGCATTTTCAGACCCATTTGCAGAAGATAATGCCAGCTATTCCTCTCAGCCCCAGGGACGGGGGAGCCGGCCTCATGAATCATCGGCCTTTTAGAGGAGCTGCTCCTCGGATCTCGCCGCCGAGTCCGCTGGGTCCTCTTGACTCTTTCTGGTAGGCAGAAACAAAGAACGGCGCTGAAGAGAAATATTTGAACTGTGGCTGAAAGACACCAAAATCAAGTTATGAAACGCAGAGACTCAAAGCGGCTGAGTAATAAGGTTTAGAGGACGGCGGGGCCTGGACGAACGACCGCTGCCAGGTGCTCAGCTGTGCTGAAAACCCAAAGGATGTACAGGAAGATGCAGGACGGCTGAATGAGGCGTGTGTGCATCAGTGAGACTGGACGTGAAGGGAGTCCTAGCTCCACGGCCCCGGAGCTGAGCGGGAACAGCAGCTCCACCTTACATATACTTGTAATGCGTTCCAGGAGGCCGCACATATATCTGAAGTACCTTTTTGTGGCCACTTTAGCCACTTCCAGCAATCAATCACTTAATCCACTGCCTTGGCGATTGTCTGCAGAATCAATTTCTTCCCTCTTTCCACAAGCATCTGCGGTGGTTAAAGCACCACAGATAAGGAAAAGAGCAGCTAGTTACTTTGAGAAAGAGCGATGAGCCGCCCGACTGCAGCCTGGCTGCACCACACCACTCCAACCCTCACCACGACACCACCACCTGCGCTTGTGTGAGGCGACCGGACGCTCACCGGTGGGACAGAGACACGGGGGTAACCACAAACGCTGGATCAGAAACGGCTCATCTGCTTCCTGTCAGAACACCTCCGGGGGCCATGAGCCCCCCCTAGCTGATGCATGCCCAACCTGGTGACGTTTCGCTGAAGTTGAACCTGAATGTGCCTCCAAGAGCCCCCTCCAGCTGCAACAGTTGGAAGAACAGAAAAGGTTTCACCAGCGCTTTTTTACTGACTGGACAAAACGTCCTGCAGGCGCAGCAGCCTCCCACTTGGGGCAGTGTTTCATCAGAAAGTGGACCGACCAGGAAATTCACAAAAACAGGAAGAGAAAAGCCGCGAGCCCCCCTCAAACGGATCAGCACCTCCATCTTTTCACCACATCAAAAAGCTTTTGCAGCTTTTCATGTGTCTGCAGATTCCAGGTGTGTCTTCACACGAAACACCCAGAAGATGAAAGCCGTCCCCAGCTGTGAGGAAAACCGACTCCGGAGCGAGGAGGAGACCTTCCAGGTCCCGGAGCAGGTCTTTCCTCCTGATTCAGACCGTCTGCCATGTTCTCTGATCGCTCCACATGATACAGCCTGCACCGCTACACGAGAAGCTCAGGAAAACACGGGTGGATGCCTCCACAGACGCACCATTATTGACTACCTGACAGGTTTGTAGACGGTGGAGATGTGGAAGCACAGCAACAAGGGACTGACTGCCACAGCTTCTCCTCCAGAATCAGTCAGAGCTGCGTCATCAGCAGGAATGAGACAGAGAACCAAGAAGAAGCTGCTGGAAGCTTCCAGAAAATGACTCTAGAGTTGAGGAGAAAAAGAAAGAAAACAATGATGGTTCATCAAATGATCCTGTAATGTCATTCCTTAACGCCTTCATGCCTGACTGTACAATAAGTGGAGTCCTGGATTGAATGGGACCCCACTGAGTGGTAACATACAGCAACATTCATTCAGGGTTAGTTGGGTTGATGCTATAAATCCTTCAACCATTGTTTTCCAGTTTCTCTCTCTTTATTATCCTCCTTTTTTTCTGCTTAACCCTTCTACAATGTTTCATCTATTTCAACCGTTCATCTATTCCAATGTTCATCTCTTTCAGCTTTTTCCAGCTCTGACTTTTGGTCCTTCAAACTTTTCCAGATATTCCAGGATTTCTGCCTCCACTGAAATCCATGGGAATCCTTGGAGCAGAAGCTCGCTGGTTCGATACCCGGCTCTGGCATTTTTCACAAACATCTCTTTTTTTGTTATTGTGCTGTTTTCGCTTTCTTTATGCTCAACTTTGATCATTTTATTGACTTATTTAATGCCAACTATTCTCCTTTAAGTCTCATTTTCCTTCAGCAGTACAGCATGAAACCTGCATTTTCCTCTGGAAAAGCAGCTCCTTCTAGTTCTTCCTGTCATCCCATAATTGTGTTAATAGAAAGTCCATCTTTGCTTCATTTGTATGACTACCAGCTTGTTTTTGATGGTCCAGACGTTATTTCATGATATCATGTGACTTTAGTGTTTGGCACTGAGAACCGGCTCTAGCGGTGAAACTTGCTTCACAGTCCAAGGCCGAACCCCGACCCGCTGACAATAAGGAGGGGATTTGAAAGAAATGCCTCTGCAGAAGAACAGGGAATGAGCTGCACCACCAGCTGACTACAGCCCACAAAGGGGGCAGGAAGGGGGAAATCTGCCACTACATCCAGGAGTCTTAAAAAAGCCCCCTTCCCGCAGGTTACATGCTGTCAGGCGGCCCTCCACCGTCTCCTCTGATTTCCTGAGGAGGATCCTTAAAGCTGAATTTATCTCACTTCCACCGCCGCTGCTTCACGGACGATCCAGCTTCATCCCTGAGGATTTTCTGTCCTTTAATGGCACATTTATTTTAATGTGTGTTTTATATTTATGTTCTTGTAGCGTCTGATGGTATATCTGGGTCATTCTGTGTGACAAACTAGGCAGAGGGAAATGTTTTATTAACGTTTGTTTCTGTCAAATAAACCTAAAGCCGTCTTTTGTCTCTCTGTCTGTGACGGCTCATCCATCTGTGCTGCGTGGTGAAGGACGAGGACTTCTCGGTTCTGCTCAACCTTCCATGGCCTGATGAGAAGCACGATGGACCCAAACGGGTCCTGCAGTCCGCTCTCCTCGTCCAGAACCCGTCCCATCTCAGCTCAGCTCTCCGGTGTGTCACCTTGGAATGTACTTAGACTGATGAATGCCGCTAATGTGCAGAGACCCGCCGGGTCATTCATATGATCAGAACCCATATTTATATATAAACAGCATGCAGGAAGCAACTTATCATGTTGGTCGCTGGAATGACATCTCATTAAAAGCCAAAGCCCCCGTGGTTTTGCTCTATTCTCTGAGAATTCATTGCACAGAAATGGGGGGCGGGGGGCTCACCCCTGATTTAAAGCTATGGTTTTTCTGCAGGCGACTGTCCAGAACGGAGAATGATTAATTCTGATGACAAGACGATGCCGGCGTATGTTTATGAACCGCTGACACCGGTGGCCTGGAGGCAAAACTCTTAATAATAATTCCATATTATTGTTGAATTAAGGTCATATTATGTAGCGTCCTGTTAAATATGGTGACAGTGACATGAAATGCTTTAACGTGTTCACTGATAACAGTATTCTGCCTTTCATCTGAACATTTCAGGTCAGACTTCAACCAATCCAAACATTTGATTGATTTTCTCAATGTAAAAAATTGAATTGCAGCCTTATATGTGACCTAATTTAACCTATGCATTTAAATTATCCATACTTGAACCATTGACTGTAGATGGGAACTGGACTGAGTGACCACGCCCCCTGGCGCTCCAAACAGGAAGTGGCTTCAAGAACCAAAATCCCGTAGACTCTATAGAGAACCAACAGCTGTTGATCTATCATTCCATTGGTCAGAAGAACCGTTCTGGATCAGATCCTTTCAACATCTTCTTCCTCATTTTTTCATTCAAATTAAACACTGACCAATCAGATGCCTCAGTGAAAATGGGTGGAGCCTGCTGGCCACAATGCCCAACTTTCAAATCCTTTGATTGACAGATTTCATGTGGGTCACTTACAAGTGGAAGAGGTGTGGCCTCCCAACAAGCTCCCTCCTGATTGGTGCGAGTGGTTCCCATAGAAACTAGGACTCAGACTAATCACTGTTTACTGGGAACGTCCGGCTCCAACATGGCGGCGTCCGCCTGCTGAAAAAAGGGCAACTGCATTCATTTGGTTGGAGCTGGACTAAACCATTTTCCTTGGATGACGTCGCTCGGTCCAGTTCTTATAGTTTCCGAAAACGTCTTTTTTCTTGAATTGATTATTTCCCCGTCCCAACGCTGATGAATAGCGTAGAGCGCATTCTTGACCGTCCAACCTGTTCATGCGGCGTTTCTCCAGCCGAACCCACAGCCGGCTGGTTGAAGTGTTCGGAATAATGCGACGTTCTGCCGTCACAGCTGAGCTGTGGGAGCCGGCTCTCTGTTAAGCTTTTCTCCGTCTCTAATTCAGTCACTGAATTATTGCATTACATGCTTTTATTAGAGTCACTTGTCTTCACTTGTGTCACAACAGTGACTGTGGGGCTTGGGAGGCAGCCTGTGCTCAGAGCAGAGGCCAGGAGTCAGGGCCGCATCGCTGGAACGGGATTTTTGTTTTCCAAAGCCTCATCTTTAAGATGAATGATTGGCAGATTTAATGATGCAGCCACACGGCCGGCTGCAGCGGCTGAAGCTCAGCCCCGTGAATGCTAATGAGAGAACGGGTTTGGGGGAGAGGGAAGATTCTCCGCCAGGAATTACAAGCTCCGGTTTATTTCCAGGTGTGCCATCCTGATTCCCTTCTCCTCCGCGATGCCTCAGCCAGGGCTCCGGGGTGACGTGCTGTCAACACTAATGGTCTCTGATGGCATCAAGGCTCTGTCATGAGGACACAGAAAGTGCTGCGAGCCGCCGCCCCCGCCGCCCACAGCAGACGAAGAGCTGTCATCTCTGTCCCTCGCAGCCAAAGAGCTCCGCCTTCGCTCCCCAAAATCCCGTCCATCTGCCGTATCAGTGGGACAGGCGGAGTGCGGGCAGCATTTTCCTGCCTTTTCATGCTTTAGTCCACTCGGCTGGCGACAACAAGGGTGTAGGTGTCACGACCAACAACTCATGAGCAGTTATTGTCTTCAGCGCCGCATCCGGGAGTCTGCTGAACCTGCTGCCAATCACCAGCGCCATATTTTTATCACTTCCATAAGCAAAAAGAGCAGCCTGACAAAGTGTGTCTCTGCTGATTTCTAAACAGTCAGCATGATTTTTGCACCCTAAACGTGCACGCCAAGTCCGCGTGTGTGCTTGTGAAACCGTATTCTCGCTAGAACTGGTAATGGCTTCAACTGAAATTCCCCTGAGCAAAAGAGCTTTTAGAGAAAACAGGCAGCAAAAAGCTCCGGTGTGCTGACATCAAGGAAAACATGCAAGATGAAACCTGCAAAGTCATGATTCCTCCTCAAATGCTTCTCTTCAAAGCCCAGCTAAAGCTCCGTTATTGTAGAGCTGTATGAGAAAGAGAGCAGGCGTGGCCTTTCCTTCAGCGACGCGGCGCGGCTGACTGTTTGACCTTCATGGAACAAGGGTTTGGGCGTGTTTACGCCAGCGCGTGGCGCCGCGTGAGCTCCAATTAGATAAGAACACGGAAAGACCGCCAAGACAATGACAGCTGAGATGACTGACAGCAGCTGGTAAATCTGTCCACGTCCAGCGTCTGTCTCCAAATGAAAGAGCACGTCATCTGAGCGCTTCTGCTGAGCTGGCAGATGAACGGCGGAGGCGCTGACGTCGGACGCGCACGCCGCACACTTCTGTCAACGCGCTGCATCCAGACATAAGCAGCGTGCACGTCTGAGGCGCCATAAGGCGGGCTGGGCATCTATCCCAGCATCAGTCAGGCCTGAATCTGTGCAAACACGTGGGCTGGAGCAGCGACAGATGAAAAGATTCCTGCTTCCGCTTCCAATGACACTCAACTTCTATGGCAGAAAGACGACAAAAGAAATCAGTGACGGATTCAACACTTTGTCCAGATGAAAACAAGCCTCCATGTTGTTCCAAAAACACGGCGAATAGAACAATTCCAACTATTCAGGCCGATCACAGACGTACTGAGACGCTCCAATGTGCTGCTGAAGCCTGGAGGCGACCGTCGGCTCCATTCACGGACGTCCTCATGAACGGTTGGGTAGCGTTAGCAGCAGATCAGGAAAGGTACCCTGAACCCCGGGAGACACCAAACAGAGAAGCCCCACCTGTGAAGCCCCGCTGTGCTTTGCTCCCTTCATGAATGAAGCCTGTTTTGACCACCGCCATGAGTCAGCACCACCAACACCAAACAAGCCGCTCATTACTATGTTTGAGGGAAAACAGGAGTTTCTTTGCCCCTATTTGGGCTAACAATGCTGTTGACTCTAAGACTCATTTGCTAAGTGCACCGTTGTTGACATTTGGATATGAAAACCTCTGCAATCCCCAACAGCACTGCTAGAAAAAGAAAAGCAACAGCGATGCGATTATCCTAATGTGGGAAACAATGATGAATTCTAAAACAATTACACAACCTGAAAACAATCCTGGTTGGTGTGTTTGCTGGTTCCAGGTTTTAATTAGATGGTCTGTGTGGTGAGAAAGCCATCTGGGACCATGTGAGATCACAGAGACTGCAGATGAACAGCAACACTTTCTACTTTTCATCGTAGACTGGCTTCTGCATACCAATTGGCAGCTTGCAGCTCCTTGTGTGCATCATCCTCCACGCTTGTCTGGGACTTTCATTTCTCACATCTCTAAGTAGTAAGACGAGTAATATTAACGCTGGGCTGTTGGGGGGGGGGCTTTCCATTCTTGAAACCTTCATCCCTAAATTCTGAGGTAATCTCTGAATATGAAATTGAGAAAGTGTTTCTGTAATTGCAGCTGCAGGGACGCTGGCGTCTTTGTTAACTGAAGGCAACACTAAACACTGACTGATGTCCTGATTTCTTAGGAAAACACCTTCAATGTTTCCGTTTAATCCCAGTCCAGCATTTCCCCCAAAATAAGAGCTTCTGGGTAAAACGGCGTGGAGTTCAGCCGTTGTGAGTGGAGCGAGCAGCTCATCCTTTATTCTTTGCACGTTCTTCTGTAAAAGTGGCTCCTTCTGATCTTCAGCTGTACTCTGACTGCGGTTTAATGACCTGTTTCTTATGAGCTGAAAACTAAATTAAGGCTGTTTGGCCCATTTACGCCATTGCAAAGGCCACAGCTACCGTGCAACATGTTTGGAGACGACATACGTGTGTGAATGTCCTGACGGGCGTCGGGCAGGCAAACCTCAGCTGTGAAGGCCGAAAAAACGGCGAGCGTTTCCAAAAATGAAAAACAGACGCCCCCCCCCTGTTCCTGGAAGCTCCTTGGGTTGAAATGAAAGACAGACGGAGCTGATGATCCCGGCGTTTGGCCTCTGGACGTCCTCTATAGTCACTCAACAGCACAACCTCACATTGAGGTAAATAAAAAACAAATTATACAAGGAACGGGGAAGAGGAGGGCTCCAGCGGTTAAACGGGCCATTTTTGGACGCTGCGTCTGTTTCCACTTTTCCAAATACAGGGGTGCCCTGTAAAACACAGGTGTAAATGGTTTATAATGTCACCAGTGGACTCTGAAATGGGAGAGCTGGTTTCAATCAGCAGTGAAATGTCTCCTGCATTACCCGGGCAGACAGAGCGCTAAATCACTCTGAACGCTGCTGATGCTAAAGAGCAGCCCAGCAAGCGTGCGCCGTCGCTGTGCACAGATGACCACAACAGCAGTGCACGCCAAAGCAAAACACCCATCCATTCTGCCCGCTCCTGTAAACCTGATCTGTGAGACCTTCACTCCAAACCCACCATTACCAGCTCAGACCAGCTTGGTTTAAAAATAGAATCTGGTTTGTCTTCACCAACAACAAGGCATCCCAGAGCTGTTATAAACTTCAATAAACCCGAGAAACTCTGAACCCACCCACCACAAACCCACATGGGATGGGCAGGACCTCTCATTAAAACTCCAGGCCTTAGAATTACCAAGATGTTACTCATATGGAAAGCATGAGAAATGCTAGCAGGGAGAGGCCTGCAGAGCGGTTTGCAACGTGTGGCCACCACTGCACTGCCCTCCGCACCACCAAAGCCGGGCAGCACCGGTGCTGCAGGCAGACGGAGCAGATGTCTGGGCTTCCAGCCCCAGACCAGGACGCATGGAAACGCTCGCCATCATGGAAATAGCAACCCAGGCTCTTTCAGGATGAATATTCCACCCTCTCCTAAAGGCTCCATGAAGGAGCGCTTTGGTTTGGTCTCTGCAGCTCGGGGATCTGTTGGGAAAGAACTGTTCCAGTTCTTCTCCTGTGAGGACCGATGAAGGCGGAGGAACCTCCACCCAGCATGAACACCTGCTCTGAGCTCCAGTCCAGGTGACATGTGGCCTGTTTGAACCACCATTCATAATGTCAAGAAAAAACATCTACACAGTGGATGAACCCCTTCATGCCTGCACTTCTAGAAATGAAGATTAAGAGTTGATTACATTTCTACATGTCAATCAAGTACATCGGAATCTCCAATTTAATTATAATTTCCAGTTTTATAACAGAAATCTACTGATTTTCTTCAGTTCAAGGTGAAGTTAAGTTAAAGCCCCGCCTCGCTCCTTCTGACCTGTTTCCCAGCATTCCCGGCGTTCTCAACATGATGATGACGCTGTGTGGTTTTCTAGGACATAGTTTCTGCAGAGCGGCAGACATTCACCTCTGCAGTTGTGGGGGGGACTGGAGGTGCAGAGCAATCCCGCCCCCTTTCCCCTCCTCATTCCTTATAGCATTGTTTACACTCTCTCCTGCTACCTCACCCCCCCTCACAGCCCCTGTAGGTGGAGGCGTCAGAAAGGGGCGGAGCAGGGAGCTTGTGGCCCCGCCCAGCACATTTTCTACATCACAAATACGATCTTTTTCAAATGTTTTTTTTTTTTTCTGCTTCTGATTGACAACGATTGAAATAAAGAAAACTCAGCAACAGCTTGAAACTTTATTGTCTGTCTGTGTCCTGCAGCATCGGAAAATGACACAAACAGAGGTTTTAAGTGGAGTCCTCAATTATTATAGAGTGTGGGGGGGTTAGGAACGGCGTGGAGGGGTTAGGGTTACCAACATTAGAAGATGAGCATGTGTGGTCTCTGACGCTTCATCCATTGTACTTCTTGATGACTTGTTAGCTGACTGAGGCTGTTAAACCCTGAGAGACTTGCAGTCCAAACTGTGGAGAAGGGTTCCTCCAAGGGCGTGGCCTGTTATGCGCACCTCAACGCCCACATGTAACACAAATGTAACATTTGAGTTCAGATTTGCTGAACACAAACCATCTCCAGCATTGCAGAAAATCTATTGTGCGCTGCAGGATTCAAACTTCCACACCTCAGCATACGGAGGCTCACTGGACCAGAACCGACGGGTCACTGCGGCGTCACAAATTCTTCTGACAGGAATGTTCCATTTTCTGCCGATAAATTTCATAACAGCCTTTGACCGATAATCGGTGCATTTCCTTCAGGTTACTGCTTCCTATCAGGACGCAGCCACTCTGCCAAAACAGGAGCGCATTTAGAGGAAGAGCATCTGAGCAGAAGTTAACAAGGTGATGCTCCTCCTCCTCCTCCTCCTCCTCCTCCTCCTCCTCACACTCACAATGCAGATCAGTCACATTTTAGCCATGAAAGACAATAAAAAGGACTGGAAACGTCACACCATGACAGCAGTGTGTTAGCTAAGAAGGCTGCCCAAGTCCTCCTAGCACCCCCCCCCCCCCCATGGAGCTCTGCTACTGTCTTCAAATGCTGCAAATAAACAGCAAAGCGATGCATGGCTGTACTCTGTAATCCCTCAGGACGTCACCAGCTATCATCGGAATCACCTGCAGTTCAACAGAAACTCGTCTGGCCTTCATCACCGCTCAGCACACGGCGGTAAACGCTCGCAGTCTTCCTCTCTGGCAGCTTTCATGGCCCGTCCATGAATAAAAACACCGAACAGGCAGCGGTTAGACACGGTAATGAAGGCCTGCAGCTGCACTGCAGTCCTTATCGCTTCAGCGTGATGGAAGCAAACCCTAATAGTTCAGGATCATGGCGCCTCTCAGGTCTGTCAACAGGTTCCACCATAACCGTCTGTCCAGAAGAACAGGCAGCAGGCAGTTCTGGGTTCTGGGTCGCTCAGCAGAACCAGGCAGCACCGACGTGCTTTTTAAAGAAATCCCAACCAGCAGTCCAGCATTTACTCAAAGGGTTTAGTCCATGGAGGGGACACTGAGGCTTTGGGGGCCGTTCAATCCAAATATGCACTTTGTTAGTATTCATTCAGACTCCAGGATCTGACGCTCAGAAAGCAGAACCGGCAGAGAAGCACAGACTCTGATGCAACGGAGAGAAACAAACCCCCCCCCCGCTTTATCTGGTTAAACTCTGCCTCTCTTTGGCCTCTTCATTAAATCTGTGACAGCTTTAATCACATCACGTCCTCCTGAAGGATGCTGGGAAAACCTGTGGCTCCCACCAAACACGCCAGGCTGGATGCTGAACATGTATGACGCTCAGCGACCCCCCCCCCCCCTCACAGAAAGGCACACAGGAGTCCGAGCCCCTCGAAGGGGGGGGTCTTCTCCTCCTGAGCTGCAGGCGCACAAAGTGAAGGAGTTATGGAGGAGGCATGAGGGGGGGGGCAGGACACCTCCGTCAGATGATAAAGAACAAGCAACGATTTCATAAGGTGCGGCGCGCGCCGGCGTGCACGCGCATCAACGAAGTGCACAGCCCGTGGGAACGGTCTGTCATCACGCGCCACAATGAGGGGGCGACCGGCTCCACGCGCCCCCGTCTTTGGGAGAGATTCCCCGCAGAGTTTCAGCAAAAAAAGAAGTGCGTGCGGGAGGCCGCGCGCAAGTTAGAGCGGAGACGCTCCATGAGGCTGTGCCCCGCAACAATCACGCAGACTGCCATGGCGGGATGTTTCCGCGTGAACGGGCTCGTGCGTGATTTCTCTGCTCGAAAACAATAAATGTACCCGTGCGTGTTGCGGGCGAAGTGGCGCGTGTCCGTCGGAGGAGCCTCGCGCCCCGCACACGAGCCTCCATAAAGACTCGCTGTGAAGTCGTGGCGGGCTCGCGCTCGCGCCGCGCGGACCTGCTCGGACTTCGGGGAGTTGGAGGTAAACATGTCTGAAGCGGCGACTTACCGGGCATGTCTGTCCTCCCGCCGGGACTCTCCTCCTCACTTTAAGCACAACAATCCACTGCGGGTCCCCGCAGACCGAACAGCCCCCCCCCCCCCTCCACAGGAGCACGCGGTCCCGTCCCGGTCAGGGTCGTGGATCCCGGATCTATTCGTGGCGGCTCCGTCCGGCGCGGGTCGCCGCCTGCCGGCTCAAGTGTCGCTGCCAACAGGCGCCACGCGGGCTGTGAGCGCCTGAAGTAGTCCTGGCGCCGCGGCGGAGGGCTCCGGTCCCCGCAGACGGGGTGCTCTGCGTGTCCGCGACAGTCACGCCGCCGAATGCCTCCGTGGTGGGGAAACGCGCACAGGTCGGTCAGGGGGATCTTCGGATCCGCTCGGCTTCACTCGGCTCCGCGTCCATTCATGCCCGGAGACGGGGAAGCACGAGCCGAACGCGGGCAGGCGGCTCCGACATTCAGTCCGTGCTCTTCGGCGCGCGCGCACGCCGGGAAATGCGAGGTTAATCTGCGAGTAAAATCTGGCTCAAGACAAGGGCGGATTAGGAAACAATGGACCCCGGGGCACGGACGTGCAGAGAGCCCCCCTCACTATAACCCCCCCCACCAGGAAAACACACCCACCCCGACACGCTGAGCTCTTCCCATTTGGAGCACATTTTTGTGCGTTTTCAACACAAAAATAAATGACATAAACACAGTTTCAGAATAAAATTGATCTGATGAGAACAGGGACCGTCGTGTTTTAATCATTTACTACTAAAAGGTGTGACCTCTTTTGTTTTTTAATAGCTCTTTGGAAACTCTCATGAATGTTTTTGTCATTTTCATTTTTTGTGTCTTTATCTTTTTTTTCTCTTGAGGTAATTTTAGGTCTTTCAGCATAAAACTGTCCAGAGCACATAAATGTGTTTTATCGTAAAAGTTTGTTACATCTGTTAATTAGAACAACAAACCCGATAAGGTTCAGCGTGGCGAGGCCACGCCCACCATCAGTTCTTCAGTCGCAGCGTCCTGTGTCTCCACGCCGTCGATGTTTTAGATCATCAAGACGGAGCAGAAACTGCAGTTGTTAAGGTGGAATGAAACAGCACCTCCTGCGGCCCCGGAGGCCCTTTGGGGCCCCAGGTCTCATTCTGTGAGCTCCTCCAATCAGCCACTTCTGTCTAAAACACCATTTCTGCCCTTTAATTTGTGTTTTCTTCAGAATAGAAAGTGCTTCTCCATCCTCGGCCTCACCTTGTGAAGCTCAGGACTCCGGTGTGATCTATAATTTATAGGTGTTTGGCTCTTTCAGCAGGAGCTGATGTGGTTTCGGAGACGTCCGGGGGGGAGATGCAGGAAAAAAATTCCCCAACATTTAGTGCCACTCGGGCGTGTTCCCAAGCAGGTTGGGAGGGGGGGCTGAATTCCGCCCCGGAGTCAAAGCGGCTCAGAAAAGAGGGGTTTGGGAGCAGAGTTTGGGTTGGTAATGATGACAGAGGATGTGCTCTGCTTACAGTGCAGCCGGGCTGACGAGCACTCCAGCGGCTTGGATGAACGTGGGGGCCACGGATGCTGTGACCCCCCCAGTAATGAGGACCTGCATGACTTCAGCATTCTGACAGCCCATCCACCCCGCCTCCTAACCTCGCTGTGATCAATCTTTAGCTTGGCAGAGGCCCCACTAAAATGCAGATCAACCGTCCGCCACGCCTTCCTAAAGGCGTTTACACAAGGCTTTACCCCACCATAAATGTCCCTTCAATGGGAGCTGTGACCCCCCAGGTATGCACTTAAACCTCTCCCAATATTTATGACTTTATCTGTGACCTCCAAGCCCTTAAAAACCAGTTCTGTTTTTCACGCGGCGATCGTTGGGCGCTGGAGACCGGGCCGTCATTGCACAGAGAGGGAGGCCATTGTTTCAGTGCAGCAGCCATCAATATGTAGGTGGCAGACAGAAAAGCAGGAACATATGTTCAATAATGCTGCTGCCAGTCTCCTGTGGCCGGCGAGAGGCCTGCTCGTCTGATAAGGACACGGCGTGAGGACAGCGGTGGAAACACTCAAACAGCCTTCCTCCTGAAGGTCAGACATGGTCCAGAGAGAGCTTTTTTCCTGCAGGGTTGCTAAAGACTCCTGCGAGGACAGCTCTGCTTCGTCATTGGCAGGTTTTCTGCACAAAGCAGCATTTGCTGCTTTGTGCAGAAAACCTGCCAATGATGAAGCAGCGACTGCTGCCTGAGCTGCATATTTATTCAGCTCTTGACCATTTCAGGAATAATCCACAAACTCCAGCAGCTTCAGGAATTCAGAACAGCCTCAAACTTTGTGCAGAGCCTGTTGGGTGTGTAGAAAGTCAAACGACTTTTATCCGCGTGAGAATTAGGACCTCTTCATTACAGCTGTGATTGGGAATAATTGGTGTTGTAAATGAGTGCAAGTCACAGAGTGGTATCAGCCTCCAACCACGGCTCTGCTAGAACAAAGCCCTTATCAGCTCCTCCCATTCATTTTTTTATTGAACTCTGTGGGGAAATTAGCCCAGATAAATTACTTTTAAAGAGGTTCATTTCCATCTTCAAGCTTCTCTGGCGCTCGCTGGTCAGACGCTGCCGCGCTGTGACCCCGCTGCGTGTCACACGCCTGAACTTGGGCCGTAAACAAGCACGAGAAGCGTTTCTGACGCCGGACTGCAGCGGTCTCCAGCAGCGGTTCAGTCCTTTCCCGTGGAGTGTGTTACCTGACCGTTTTCAGAGGAATGTGATTGTCTTTGCTAAGCCACTTAAGGCATATCTTTGAGGCACTCGAGCATAAAACAGCAACTCACTGCAGGGATTAGCCTGCGCTGGTCGTAGACACAACCAGGCCCAGAAAGAGAATTCAGATCCACAAAGCTTCATCTTTTGTTTGTCTTTGTTCCTTAATTTAATAAAGACATGGTAATGAGACTGTCTTTAAGGTGTTCCGCACTAATAATGCCCTCCCAACACCTGTCCTAACCATGCAGACGTGAGGGAAGCAGCACGCCAACCCACACAGAAAAGGCAGAATAAACAGGAGGGGGAGGCGGAGGGGGAGGAGGGGGAATGTCAGAGGATGCTGAGCATGTGTCACGCTCGCAAAGACATGTCACAGCTACAAAGTGACTGAGCGACAGGTAAGCTGCACATCCATAATTCAGTCAGTGAAACGAGTGGGGGGACTTCTGCAATCTTACAATTCAGAGTCTTTTGTGAACCGACGTCTCTTTGTTCTGTCAGTCTGCTCAGCTGTTAGTCAGAGGCCACGCCGGTAAGCCAGGTTTTTTTTTTGGTTCCAGCAAAAAGCAGAAAAAAGTCGTTTCTCAGTCTGTTAAAAGTTTGTTTTTCCGTGAAAAGCAAACGGCTGGTTTGATGGGAGGAAGGTTCTTAGGAACAGAGCCGTCCAGGTGAAGGAGATTCAACATTAAGCCTGGCTCACTCTCAGGTGTTTTTTGCTGATTTAAATATAAATGTTAAACATTAAACATTCGGAGCGCAAAAAGCCCCATAAACAGATGCCTAAAACTGGAATGGAATAGAAATAGTTTTCATCTTTTATAAGCACTGAGCAAAAACAAAAAAATGTAAAAGAAAGGACAAATGTTAGAGGGCGGACTGAAGTCTCTGTCAAAACTACCATAAATATATTTAAGGAAATCTATGTCAATAATTCCAAATACTCAACAACCTGAAGGCAGTTTTCTGTAACAAAAACACAAACAGGAATGACATGTGCGTGCATGTGTGTTGTGCAAGTGTTGATATGCATGTGTGTTGTTCATGTGTTGATATGCATGTGTGTGAAGGTATGTTTGTAATGTGTGCGTGGATAGGCCCCGCCTTTTTGATATTCATCTACATGTGAAAGGTGTAATCGTTAGCCTCCAGCAATTGCTGCCTCTTTATGTTTGTCAAACTGCCCCCCCCGTGTATTTCTTAACCATTCTCCAACTTTTTTTACCCTCTTCTTCCTTTCTTGTACCCTTCTGCCCCCATCTGTAATATCCCCTTTTCTTCTGTCTGATCCATAAGGAAATGCACAAAATGACAACATAAAAAAGTTTATCCAGATAAACTCCTCGTGTGTCTGCAGCTACACCACCCCCTTTGTAACAGTGACCTCTGTGCACCACTAGAACCGGTTTAGTTGGACGGTTTGGGTGGGGTTTAGGTCAGTGAAAGAAGACCTGCAGGGACTGCAGAGACTCCAGGACCCAATGAGGCGGCAGAAGTGTTAATGGAAGCTAATGATGAGAACACACAGAGCTCTTGTCTCATTAACCAACATGCAGTCAAACAGGCTAATTATTGTGGTTAGCATCTCTGCTTCAGCAAAGACGGAGTCTTCCTGAGAGGAGATGATGTTCAGAGTCAGACTCAGTTATTGGGGGGGGGGGTCTGGCAGTCTCAGAGCTGATGAGAAAAATGTGACTCTGTTATCAATGTCAAGCAGAACGTGGAAGATGCCGTGAGTGGGGGGGGTCTCTCTGAACCAGCGAGATGATCATTAAGACACAAAACAAAAGCTTCCTTCCAGGCTGGAGGTACAGTGACAGAAAATCATTCTGCAGAAATTCTGAATTCCTCTCAAGAGTATAATTGTAATTGATTTTCTGCGAACAAGTCAACACCGTTTTTATACATCACGAGGAAACCACTTAAGCCACAAGAGAGAGACGTGAATGATCTAAAATGCCCCCCCCCCCAAAGCCTAGATCCACTAGAAACACAGAGATGCGTTTCCTCAGAAGCTATATTTAAAGGGTCGAATGCAGAGAAGTGAAGAGGAAGAGACGACTCCCGCAAGAGACGCAGAAGAAAGCGGGCGGTGGGTTGGAATGGGATGAAGGACACATAAGCTGTGATTGAGCTGGCAGCACCCAAAAGACTCTTTGCTTATTAAAAAGGAAGAAATCAAAGGCAGAAAATTCCTGTGGAGAGATGGGGGCAGTGGAACAAGCGTGCCCTCCCCTTCATTGTTTTTTCTTCAAGCCACTGTGGATGCAATAGTTAGCCACACTGTGTTGGGGGGGGGGTTGGCAGAGGAACTGAGGAGGAGGAGAAGCGTGGAGCATGGTGCCAAACGTTCAGCACTGACAACAGCGACAGCATGCTCACTTTACTGTACAGCCCTGTTAGGGTTATGTCATTATCATGAGATGCTTGTTTCAGTTCTATCTTTCAGTAAGAAAACAATGACCTGAAAAGTTCTGATTATATAAGAATATGATGTTCCTGTACTGCTTGATTGAAATACCCACTTTTATGTTATCAACCCCTGCCACCAATAAAACCAGACTGGATCCACTTGGATGGCAGAACTCCTCTGTCACAGACCGACTCTCCTTCTGCAGAAGTCTAGCAAAAGTTCTCATCTCCTGTGTGGTTCTTCTCTTTATGAAGGAAAAAGTCAGAACCCTGACATCTTGGTGCCGTGACCCGGATCTCAACATACCCACCGGTGGTGGACTGAGGATATATATTATATTTTCACATATTAGATGTTATTTTTTATATTTTAGCTCTTTACTTACCACTTCTCTTCTTTAAGCTTTTTTATATTCATTTCTCTTTTATTTTTGTTTATTTTTGTGTATGTATTTAGGTGCTATAGAAATAAAAATAATTTTAATTTAAGATTAAATTAATGCAAAACACAGAGCCATGTTACACCCCCTTTACTCCAAAAAGCTTGATCCTGTCGCCCAATCTCAGCAGTTTGTGCTGCATCGATGGCCGTAACCTCCTCGGCAGATGTAATATTATTTCATCTGTTACAACTTTTAGTCCCTCATGCCGCTGACGCTTTACTACTACAAAGCAAAATGAACTTGCTTTCACCTGCGAGACATCTCTCTTCTACAGCTACGTTATTAGCCCAACCACACATCACAATCGCTCGGTGCAACACTCTCAACCCAGCAACATTGCTACCTCTCCCACAGGATGGAGAGCAACACAATTGCCTGGAAGCGACTGACAAGTTACAGTTACCACGTCCAGACGTAACTGACAACGCTTTAACGACAGGCATGACTTGGTTTGCTCACAGTTCTTGCTTAAAAAAGGAAATGGAAAAAACCAAACTGGCTATGCCGTTGTCCAGTTACCTAAAACAATCATTGAAGCAGCTCAGCTTCCCCCTAACATGTCAGCACAAGCAGCGTTAACCAGAGCATGAGAATTAGCCAAAGGAAAAGACCTTTCAGTGTACACAGACAGCCAGTACGCTTTCTCCACACTTTTTTATTTTGCCAGACAATGGGAACGCAGAGGAATGCAAACTTCTACAGGCAAACCCGTCACCCATGCACAACTTTTACTTAACCTCTTACAAGCCATAAAGGCCCCATCAAGGTTAGCAGTTTGTAAATGTGCTGCACACACTGCAAGCACAGACACAATCTCAATAGGGAACAGGCTTGCTGATAAAATTGCAAAACTAGCTGCGGCAGGACACCACAACACAGGAACTTATTCTGCAGAAGCAGAAAACACACAACTCATAGACCCTAGCATCTTGCATGACATGCAAAGCTCAGCTTTTATGTTACCACCCCCTGCCACCAATAAAACCAGACTGGATCCACTGGGATGGCAGAACTCCTCTGTCACAGTTCACGCTGTCACAGACCGACTCTCCTTCTGCAGAAGTCTAGCAAAAGTTCTCATCTCCTGTGTGGTTCTTCTCTTTATTCAGGAAAAAGTCAGAACCCTGACAAGCCCTTCAGAGGAAACACGTCGCTTTGCTGCACAACCCAGTGATGATTCACAGCATGCACCGCTGTGTGCACGTGCGTGCACGCTCCTGGAAGGGCAGATGTTGCAGCCGAGGACACCGACACCAAGGTCATGATGCAGGAGAGCGGCCCAGAGGAGACACGGCGGCGGGTGGAGGGGGTCATCTGTCTGCAGCCAGCTGTTGCAGACGTGAAGTCATGATGGATGTGATGGACAGACCCCCCCCCACCATCACAGTCAGCGTTTTCCCCCAAGCAGATTGGATTCCATGAGCCATCCCTCACAGATCATCGCTGGGGGAATCTGAGGTTTCAGCGCTGCAGAGCATCCATCAGACAAGGGGGGGGTTTAGCTGGTTAATTTTTAATTCCTCAGATGATTGGGAGCCATGGCTGGGGGGGCTAATGGGTCTGTATTAGGTATCACTGTGGAATATCTGGAAACAGCCCCCCTTCTCCTCTGAGCACCATTAAGACTCTTGAAGCCCCTCAAAGACACTCTGTCCAGCTATTGACCTTCTGGCAGCATGGCGGCCGTCCTCGCCGGAGACGTGTTGGGTGGAGCGTGTGTGCTTCATCACGCCACGGTGGAGGTTAACACATGGTCAGTCCAACACACAGGGACAGGGCCTTCTGCTCCTGCAGGAGCTGTCAGACCCAAAGCCCTGCAGCTGCAGCAGTGCATTCCCATAATGCAGCTGAGCGCCACGGCGTGCCGCGCCGCGCCACGCCGCGCCCTGGACAGACATCCACAAACCTTCTCCTGATGCTCTAAAATAATTTCCCTGCTTTCAGTAGAATTGGCAGTGATTCTTGTTTTCATTGACTCCGATGTTCCATTAGGGGACCTGTTTGGGGTAAATGGCTCATGACAGCAGCACACAGCCTCATGATGCCCCATCACCAGACCTCACACCGGGGTTATTAACTGTCCGCCGCTGCAGCACAGCACCGCCGCTCCCTGACAGTGATGCATACACAGACAAAATATAATACCGTCCTCGGCTTCACGGAGCGGGGTGGAGGGGGGCGAGTGACTAAAGAGGGGGATCCACGTGGTTTAGGATCACGACGGAACAACTACCAACAGGAGCAGGAAAGACTGCAGAAGAAGAGCTGCTGTCCTCCTCAGATGGACCCCTGCTTTGGTGAGACCACTCATGGTTCAGCTCTGTGGAATGTCACCAAGGTGAACCACTTCATTCTGACTTTATCGCCATGGCAACTCAAACTGAACCCTTAACCCACTGCAGGCTTCTGTGGAAGAAGGAACGGCGATTAACAAAAAAAGCTACAAAGTAAAATGGAAAACTGACACTGAAACAACCACTGAAGTACAAAAGCGCCTCCGTGATGACCTCATCATATCTGGAATCTTCTACTGAAAACAGCAGAGCTTCCTCTGATACTCATCCTGCAGTTTCACATTTGAACCATCAGAGTCCCACCCCCATCATCTTCTGATGCGTTTTCAAAGCGTTCCTGGTGGTCTTTCAATGAGGATGATGCCGTTTTCTAGGATATAGCTTCTGCAGAGCAGCAGGAGTTCATTCACCTCTGAGTTGTGGGCGGGACTGTTGGCAGAGAGTAACCCCGCCCCCATTTCCTGTTTTTACAGTCTTCCTCTAGCTTACAGCCCCTCAAACTGAAACTACAACCAGACTCTGACAGACTTTAACGATGTTGCCGCCATGCTGCAGGTTCATGTTTTTCCTGTCAAGAGGAGGTGAGAGCTGGGGAGTAGCTGCATGGAAGAGCTGGTTTACATCTGCCAGCATCTTCATGTTCGCTTCTCAGTGTCTGACACTGTTGACGGCTGCTCCTCTTGTCTGCTCTACTCCATGCTGCTGCAACGTGCTGACTGGAAACATTTGCAGAATCCATCACATAGTACAGGGGTCGTGTGACAGCAGGAGTGAGGAAGCTGTAGGAGTGAAGAGGCTGCAGGGGTGAGGAGGCTGCAGGAGTGAGGAGGCTGCAGGTGTGAGGAGGCTGCAGGAGTGAGGATGCTGCAGGAGTGAGGAGGCTGCAGGAGTGAGGAGGCTGCAGGAGTGAGGAGGCTGCAGGTGTGAGGAGGCTGCAGGAGTGAGGATGCTGCAGGAGTGAGGAGGCTGCAGGAGTGAGGAGGCTGCAGGAGTGAGGAGGCTGCAGGTGTGAGGAGGCTGCAGGAGTGAGGATGCTGCAGGTGTGAGGAGGCTGCAGGAGTGAGGAGGCTGCAGGTGTGAGGAGGCTGCAGGAGTGAGGATGCTGCAGGTGTGAGGAGGCTGCAGGAGTGAGGAGGCTGCAGGTGTGAGGAGGCTGTAGGAGTGAGGAGGCTGCAGGAGTGAGGAGGCTGCAGGTGTGAGGAGGCTGCAGGTGTGAGGAGGCTGCAGGAGTGAGGAGGCTGCAGGTGTGAGGAGGCTGCAGGAGTGAGGATGCTGCAGGTGTGAGGAGGCTGCAGGAGTGAGGATGCTGCAGGTGTGAGGAGGCTGCAGGTGTGAGGAGGCTGCAGGAGTGAGGAGGCTGCAGGTGTGAGGAGGCTGCAGGAGTGAGGAGGCTGCAGGAGTGAGGAGGCTGTAGGAGTGAGGAGGCTGCAGGAGTGAGGAGGCTGTAGGAGTGAGGAGGCTGCAGGTGTGAGGAGGCTGCAGGTGTGAGGAGGCTGTAGGAGTGAGGAGGCTGCAGGTGTGAGGAGGCTGCAGGTGTGAGGAGGCTGCAGGAGTGAGGAGGCTGTAGGAGTGAGGAGGCTGCAGGAGTGAGGAGGCTGTAGGAGTGAGGAGGCTGTAGGAGTGAGGAGGCTGCAGGAGTGAGGAGGCTGCAGGTGTGAGGAGGCTGCAGGTGTGAGGAGGCTGTAGGAGTGAGGAGGCTGCAGGTGTGAGGAGGCTGCAGGTGTGAGGAGGCTGTAGGAGTGAGGAGGCTGTAGGAGTGAGGAGGCTGCAGGAGTGAGGAGGCTGCAGGAGTGAGGAGGCTGCCTCCCCGCCTGTGGGAGCAGATAGAGCCATGCTGTCATGCAGGAGTGATTGGAGCCTCCTTTTATAATCTCCCCCCTCTGTCCTTTCTCCACACATCATTACAGTAATACTCCAGGCTCTATTACCCCTCAGCATCCTGTCAATGCCCCACCGCTTCCCCCCCTCCTTCCACCACAGATTGGGCCTCGGAGAGGGTGGGGGTTAAAGCAGGGTCTGTGGTCCCTGCAGCATGGCAGCTTTAATTTCACGCTTTGTTAATGTCCCTATTGCCACTGCTTGTCCTGCCTGATGCCCTCCCAGCCTCAGACGGGGCAGCATCCGCCCCGGGTGCCCTCTGGTTGGCTGGAACGCCGCAGCCCTCTGCGCCTCCTTCCTCTGCATCTGTCACCCATTTGTTGGAAATCTCTCCTTCATCACCTGCCCGCCCACTGCTTACCTTTATCTCATTCTCTACCCAGCATGCACTTTGTCACTGTCTGTTTCACTCTCAGCTGCCCCCTCTCTCATTCCCTATCACCCACGCGATTATCTGTCTCTGTTGCAGTCTCTTTCTGGTCCTGCCCCCCGGTAAACAGCTCCTTCAGCCCACTCCTTACCCATCCACCGTGTCCTTTCCATGTTCTCTCCCTCTTTCTCAATTGCTGCTCCTCACCCCTCCCTCCCTCCCTCCCTCCCCCCGTCCCATTATCTTCCCTTTACCTCCAACCCTCTCTGCTTCCATTTGCTTCTGCTCACGTCTCAGCTCAGATGAACACGTCTCATTGCCCCCCACCCCTCCTTAAATCTCCATTTACACACTGTACCATCTGTATTTGCTGAGAATTGGAGGCTGGGAATCATCATTCTGTCAGCCGGCTCCTTCTGCACGAGTCGGCAGACACTTTCAGGCATCCCTGAAAATGCAACCATAAGCACAAACTTGTTGACACATAGTTTTTACAGTCAGCTTCAATATTTCCCTGAGAAGGCGAAATAAAGAGACATAACCTGCTGCCGGCCCCCCCAACGTAGACTCCTGCTGCTGTCTCTTCAGACGCAGCTGAACAGTCCTTGAGGATGAAGCAGGAAACTGGCACGGGTACAGACACGCCTTCTCCACGTCCGTGAAGCCGCGTGTACCTCCCTTTGATCAGGCGTGATCATCGTGACGTCGTGTGCTGGTGCTGACAGCCATGACAGCACGGAGCAGAGAGGCGGCACCAAGGATCAAACTGGAAAACGCGACGTTTGGGTACGAAACCGAAAAACAAGCGTCTGTCATGTCATACTCTCACATACAACCTCCTTACTTTTTAAATGTCCTGTTATTTGTTCAGTGCTTCAAATATTCTCTGTAAAACCAGTGAAATCTAAATTCATTCACATTTATTCTGAATTGTTAGTTCTAAAGTCTTTGAATTAATTTGTTCATAATTCCCTTTTCTTCAGAGGATAGATTTAACATCCGAAGGCAAATTAAAAGAAGCATAATTGTATTCACCTTTAATGTTTTAAAATATAATTTCCCTCGAAAAGGGGTGTGGTCAGTCTCTGACTGACAGGTGACTGAGTCCTCAGCGTCTGTACGTGAGAACTGGACTGACTGAGTTTCCTGTCATCCATAGAAAACGCTTCAATTCCGGTCAATTCAGTCGCCATTTTTTCGGATGTGCGAGTTGCTCTGTGTTTCTATGGCAACCACTTTCACCAATCAGGAGTGAGCTTTGGAACGCTACACCCCCACCACTTGAACACAGCCTACATGAAATCTGTCAGTGTTTTGAACGGTGGACCTGGGGGCCAATAGGCTCCACCCACTTTATTGAGGCATTTTGGCTTCTTGGAGCCACTTCCTGTTTAGAACGCCAAGGGGGAGGAGTCACTCAGTCCAGATCTCACAGTCAATGTTCCCTCTTTTTGCCCCGTTATCATAACATCCGCTCAAACAAGTGTGTGTGTGTGTGGGGGGGGGGGTCACCACACCCACCAATCCAAGATCACATTCAGAGCTGTTACTGATGAAACCATGAAGGTTTTATGCAACCGTCAGTGGATGAGATGCATTCTGGGAGTTGATCAATCCCACAGTTATGCATGGCTCCTTAGGACCTGGACCCCGACACAGACCTGGACCCCGACACAGACCTGGACCCTAAGACAGACCAGAGACCTGACACAGACCAGAGACCTGACACAGACCTGGACCCTGACACAGACCTGGACCCTGAGACAGACCAGAGACCTGACACAGACCTGGACCCCGACACAGACCTGGACCCCGACACAGACCTGGACCCTGAGACAGACCAGAGACCTGACACAGACCTGGACCCCGACACAGACCTGGACCCCGACACAGACCTGGACCCCGACACAGACCTGGACCCCGACACAGACCTCGACCCCGACACAGACCTGGACCCTGACACAGACCTGGACTCTGACACAGACCTGGACCCTGACACAGACCTGGACCCCGACACAGACCTGGACCCCGACACAGACCTGGACTCTGACACAGACCTGGACCCCGACACAGACCTGGACCCCGACACAGACCTGGACCCCGACACAGACCTGGACCCCGACACAGACCTGGACCCTGACACAGACCTGGACTCTGACACAGACCTGGACCCTGACACAGACCTGGACTCTGACACAGACCTGGACCCCGACACAGACCTGGACCCCGACACAGACCTGGACCCCGACACAGACCTGGACCCCGACACAGACCTGGACCCTGACACAGACCTGGACTCTGACACAGACCTGGACCCTGACACAGACCTGGACCCCGACACAGACCTGGACCCCGACACAGACCTGGACTCTGACACAGACCTGGACCCCGACACAGACCTGGACCCCGACACAGACCTGGACCCCGACACAGACCTGGACCCCGACACAGACCTGGACCCTGACACAGACCTGGACTCTGACACAGACCTGGACCCTGACACAGACCTGGACCCTGACACAGACCTGGACTCTGACACAGACCTGGACCCTGACACAGACCTGGACCCCGACACAGACCTGGACCCCGACACAGACCTGGACTCTGACACAGACCTGGACCCCGACACAGACCTGGACCCCGACACAGACCTGGACCCCGACACAGACCTGGACCCCGACACAGACCTGGACTCTGACACAGACCTGGACCCTGACACAGACCTGGACCCTGACACAGACCTGGACCCCGACACAGACCTGGACCCTGACACAGACCTGGACCCCGACACAGACCTGGACCCCGACACAGACCTGGACCCTGACACAGACCTGGACCCCGACACAGACCTGGACCCCGACACAGACCTGGACCCCGACACAGACCTGGACCCTGACACAGACCTGGACTCTGACACAGACCTGGACCCTGACACAGACCTGGACCCTG
This sequence comes from Oryzias curvinotus, assembly GCA_023969325.1. Classification (NCBI taxonomy): domain Eukaryota; kingdom Metazoa; phylum Chordata; class Actinopteri; order Beloniformes; family Adrianichthyidae; genus Oryzias; species Oryzias curvinotus. Next base: position 38,167,064 of record CM043722.1, read on the forward strand.
ACACAGACCTGGACTCTGACACAGACCTGGACCCCGACACAGACCTGGACCCCGACACAGACCTGGACTCTGACACAGACCTGGACCCTGACACAGACCTGGACCCTGACACAGACCTGGACTCTGACACAGACCTGGACCCTGACACAGACCTGGACCCCGACACAGACCTGGACCCCGACACAGACCTGGACTCTGACACAGACCTGGACCCCGACACAGACCTGGACCCCGACACAGACCTGGACCCCGACACAGACCTGGACCCCGACACAGACCTGGACCCCGACACAGACCTGGACTCTGACACAGACCTGGACCCTGACACAGACCTGGACCCTGACACAGACCTGGACCCTGACACAGACCTGGACCCCGACACAGACCTGGACCCTGACACAGACCTGGACCCCGACACAGACCTGGACCCCGACACAGACCTGGACCCTGACACAGACCTGGACCCCGACACAGACCTGGACCCCGACACAGACCTGGACCCTGAGACAGACCAGAGACCTGACACAGAAGGCTGGTCCCTGGGAGGATCCAGAGCTCTGAACCGTGGACTGGAACAGGGCGGGTCAGCCCCGTTAAACAGGATTGTGAGCAGGCAGAAGCCTCTATGCCGATGTTCTCCTGCAGAAGGATGGAGATGCCTGTTCACACTGCTCTGTGTGTTTGAAGGAGCTGAGCTGCACCACGTGACCTGCAGCCGAACCCACCAAACCAACACGCCTCAGTGGCTTCCTCATGACCCAGCACGGAGTGCGCTGCAGCACATTAATGGCACATCCCATAATTGTTTACAGGCCCATCGTCTGAAAGGATGCCCCAAACGTGCGCTCGCTCGGCTGCCATGCTTCTGTTAAAAGGTCACGTCTGGAGCGGCGTCCGGTAAAGTGTGAGGCCTCTGAGAGCTGACGGAACGACTCAAGCAGGTTAGATGCAAACTGACACGGCTGATATTCTTCACGTGCACAAGCGTGATACGGTGAAGGAGGAAGCTTTACATGAACAGCAAACGAGATTCCTGACATTCAAAGGGTCTACATGCTGCTCTTCTGAAGCCTTTCAGAGTCCCTTCCATCCACATATATGATCATATCTTACCTTTGGAACACAAGAATGATTTTTTAAAATTAAATATCAGTTAATTTCCTGAGTTCTTTTTCTACCTGGAAGTAGGACGACTTGATCTCTGAGGCTCCGCCTTCTCTCCTTGTGAGTCCCGCCCCTTTCAGCAGCGTGTCTGCGTTTCTCCCACCAAAACAAACATCTGAACTTTTGCAAAGATGGATGTGGAGATTGTGCAGAGAAAAGGGAAAGCATTTAGCCCTTCACCGCTAGCTCCACTGAGAAAGTGGGCGTGTGTTTCAGCCTGTTGGCCTGGAAGGGGCGGTTCTCACTTTGTGACATCACAATGTGAGGACTCATTTCTGTGGATTGGGAGGGGCTGGTGCTCAGAGAGCAGGTTTTTAGAAGAATACTCAGAAGTGCATGGATGGGATCCAGTTTAGCTCATGCTGGTTTGCGGTGCCTTCCCTCCGTGAAACCCAGGTTCAAATCTGGGCTGCTCCCTGTTTCCTTCTCTACCTGTGCCAGGAAGGGCATCCGGCGTAAAACATTGCCAAATTTACCATGCGACTCGTTCACTGTGGCAACCCCTGATGGGAACAGCCGAAAGTGAAACTCAGAAATGCGTGAATGGAGGAAGACACCGCTTTGGGGTTATTCATAGTGATGAATGAACATTAAATACACTTCAAAGCTCAAACAGTTGATTTAGCATGATATAGGAATTTCTAACACGTATTGCAGCTTCTCCAGCATGTTTGCTTTTCTTCTAGTAACTGAGTGGAGGACTGGTGGACACGGACAGAATCAGCTTCATTTTTTAAAAACGTTTTAAATAGTGGGACGTTTTCAGGCCAAAATGAGCTTATTGAGGTCATTTATTGAAGTGAATGTTCCACATTTAATAACAACAGTGCAGCTGGCTGTAGGCCTGGAGGACGACTGAACCCATCAGGGATTCCTGATACTCTCACAGATGACATCAGTCGATGTTCATCGCTTACTGAGGGCTGCTTGTGAAAAAGAGAGCGTGTTAAGAAGGAGAGGATGGTGAAAAGGAGGCTCCTCTGCAGGAAAAAAAGGGTTGAAAAAGCTGCTGTAGAGGGTCCTGTTTCCCCAAACAAGGAGGAGGTGGTAACAGAATCTCTTCATGGGTGAAGTCATGCGGTCTCCGCTGGGACAGCATTGATTGGAGGCGAAGCACTGAGGAGCTCCTCTCAGATTTTACCGACACACAGGAAAACAACCCAAAAAGAGTCACAAACAATGCAAAGTCTTATTCAGGAGAAAAGTTCAGAAAGCCTCTGGGCGCTCAGCGGCGCCTCCAACTGTTAGGTGTTATCCCATCAACCTGGGAAGTGTTCATTAGCCGCACACACTGCAGATCTAAAAACAATAGCTGACTGTTTTAGTCTGCACTAATGGTTTCAGACGCTTTTTTTCAGCCATTAGCACCACCTTGATCATTTGTGTGAGCTCCTTGTTGCTAGGTTACAGGCATTCATCAAGTCATTGCACTAGTTTTCCTACTTTTTCAGCATTTAGTTTGCGTCTTCGGTTGCCCGATCCCACAGCCTGCTCAGCATTCAGAGGATTGTTGCAGAGCCGCTGGAACACATGCCAGACACAGGGATGCTCCTCGGGCGATGGAGCTGCGACACATCAATACTTAATCTAACATTATACTTGTCTCAGAAGATCCTCAGCAGGACTGTCTGTTTGTATGCCTGGCCTGTGTGTGTGTGTGTGTGTGTGTGTGTGTGTGTGTGTGTAGACTCTGCCCAATCCTTCATGGGAAGAAGATAGCCGGCAGTTTGTCTCTGCAGAAATATGATCATTTCTGCTGCTTGGAACCACGCCGAGTTTATCAGCTTTCTACTATTTATATTGATACAGCTAAAGATGCTCCTGCAGGTGAGATATATGGGAGTATGAAGTATGGCCTTGTCCACGCTGAGAATGTACTGAACACTCTTTTGTGATGAGATGGGGAGCGGGCCAAGGTGACCCTTCGGTAATATATGGGCTGCAGCTGCCAAGGCCTCCCAGGAAGGTATTTGTCATCAGTGTCCGCCTGGTAAAAAGTTAGCAGCTGATCAGGTTATCGGCCTGCAGCTCTGTCACAAATGGAGCAGAAACACACACTATAAGAAGCAGTAACATGTGTTAAACGCCTTAACACAATCCCATGCAAACACACTATCGGCTCATGCTGAAACCATCCTCCGTCTATGAGGCCTGGACTGACTGATGTCATCCATGGAAGGTGGTTTATTCCAGCTCCAACCCAATGAAGTCCATCCAGACGCCATGTCTGTCACTGTACGGACGCCGCCCTGTTGGAGCCAGACATCGTCAGTAAGCAGTGATTGGTCAGAGTCGGTCTGAGTCCTCGTTTCTATGGTAACCACTCTCACCAATCAGGACTGAGCTTGTTGGAAGACCACACCCCTACCACTGGAAAGCGGGCTACACGAAACCTGTCAGTTTGAATGTTGAACGTGGGGGCCAGCAGGCTCCACCTACTTTTACTGAGGCATATGATTGGTCAGTTTAGGACTTTAACAACTTACAGAAATAACTCCAGAAAAAATATCCTGAAAAAATTCAGGATTTGTTAAAATCCTGAATGATGAAGCCAATCATCAGTCAGACACGGGATTGGACCTTTGATTGGTTTTCAGCTACAGCGCCCCCCCGTCGAGCAGCTGTCGTAACAGTTTGTGCAGAACTTCCCCAGCAAGTGTGCCGGATGCTCATGAGGGAGGTCATTCTGACACAAAGGTCAAAGGTCACAGGAAGAGTTTCCGGATGTGAGCCGCAGCAGAGACGGTTCATATTCAGTAAAGTTACCAGATGGGTTTTGATTTCTGGATAACAAGAGGAATAGTTATGCACAGCTCGGAGCCAAAGCCTTCTTAATAAATCATTATCTGCCCTTCTGGTAGTTATTGATCGCTGCTACGCTGGGTTTATCTCTCCTGATGGCCCGGGGCTCACACCCACCCTGCATAATCAGACCCACACCAACGTGCTGTCAGAACCGGGAGCATGCACGCTGCTCAGTGAATAATGGAAACTGGCTCTGCCGCTCAGGAGCTTCAAGCAGCATCACCTTTTCGCGATCAAGTGCGGGCTGCCCCTCCCGAGAGCGTGATCTCTGCTGCACAGCGGCGGCATCCAAGCATGTAGGCGGGAGGCGGAGGGGTAGGGGAGTCGGGGGGGTGACAAATGTTCGGCATTATGAGAGACGAGGCAGGAAGCGGCACAACACGTCAGGATACAGCATCTCCCTCACATCGCCTCTCCTGATGTTACTCAGCCCACTGCTTTAATTGTGTTTGGCCTGAAAATATCTCTGTCTCTGCTGGCAGAAGTGGCGGGAGAGCGGGGGTTAATGCGGGGGGGTCAGGCGCCTCTTCACTGAGTGCTGCATCTGAATTGTGCAAATATCAGGTTACATGGCGAGTCTGAGGCAACCCAGACTGCAGGTATTCCACCTCTTCATCTGCTGCTGCTTAAACTCATCTGTTGGATTTTTAAACACTCGTGTGTCCCCCCCCCCCGGGATAGATTACAAAGTGTATTTTAAATCCTCCTTTGTGGACGGCAGTAATGGCACATTAAGGCACTAAGTGGCCTTTTTTCCTGGAGAGGGGAAGCCGTGGCAGAAATAAGCTCTTCTGCAAGCAGGAGCTGACCCAGAGCCAGAGAGGTGAGGGAACTAAATAAAGACGAGCTGTTGAGAGGCTCTGTGACCACAGAGCAGCTGACCACACGGCGTGCCGGCGTCTGAGCCGGGCTCACCTGCACGCCGTCTCTGCTCCGAGCATGCGGCGCTTTGTTGTTGTTTACCCGGCGCTTCATTTTTATTTTTAGTCGGGTGGCAGACACAAAAAAAGTAGGTCAGTGAGAACGAGGGTTTCTCCGCATACTTTCTACACCTTTAATTAAACGTCTTTAAAAAGTTAAGAAGTAATCCTTCCTGCTAAGAGTCTCACTGGTTAATCTTCTCCTCAGCCTGACCTCTTTATGACACTCTCATATTTTCCCAAATGCAAAGGAAAAAGCCTCTGAAGGCAATAAAACTGCGGCGCCACGGGAAAGAGTTCACGGCTGCACGTGTGACACCTCCTCGCTGCGTTTCTACATAGCAACAAAGCAGAGGAGCCGCAGACACGAGGAATAACATCTCCCTGAAAGTGGGACAGCGCTCTGGAGTCGAGGAACACGTCTAAGAGGCTTGGGGCGGATCCTATTAAACACGGCGTCGTGACACCTGCTCCTGACCAGGAAGCGGCGAGCTGACCTGCATCTTCACCTCCACACAGGCGCGCCCGTCCCTCTGCACGCCGCCACGCCGCAGAGGAAGAGCCTCTCTGGACGAGCCCCTGGGTGATCCGGCCTCAGAGCCGCTGGTCTCTGATGATGAAACAGAACAAAAGGGACGGCGTGAAGTAAAGTTGTATAAGCAGCTTCTAATGGATCCACTCAACTACATCAGAGTCCAGAAGCTTCCACAAACAGGGAAACAGCTGTCATCCATCTTTGGATCTTCACACAAAAAAATCATCAATCAGTCTTAATCAAGGCAAAGACATCGATCCTAGACAGAAACAGCAGGAAGTCGTGGAAAATCTCTTCAGAACTGTTGGCATTATTTACTTTGGTTTCCTGATCAACTGGATGTTTTTCTGCCCTGAAGTCCAGATCAGCATCATGAAGATGATCTTATGGGAGGAAATGCCGATGGAAGACACAGAAACTAGGGTGAAGGGAGCGGCGGCGGGGGCGATTGAGCCGATGACATATTGATCTTTCAGGTTAATCAAGACAAACAGAGCTGCTTCCTCTGCCTGATGCATGTTTGGTGAGAACTGCCCAAAGATCATTCTGTTACTTTCTTCCTCTCTGCTTGTTTACCATCAGATTTAAAAACCAGACTGGAACTACAGTAAAGCACGCGGCGGGCGATGGCAGGACTCACCCACAGAAACACGGCAAAGGTACCAGAGAACCCCCCCTGACACGGACGCCACCACGCCCGGCATGTGTAGGCGCTGCGATGCCGGCGGAGGTTTGGCCTTTGGCTTCCTGACCCGCTCTGTCACTCATCAAAACTGTTTAGAATAATGTAGCTGCCAGCAAATTCCTGTTTTCCTAATGAAATGCTCGTTTCTCTGCTGTGACCGGCTTCCTCCGCCGTCCTCACTTACTTCCTGGTCAAAGCCTGCAGAGGAAACCGTGAACTTGGTGCAAAGCTGACGTCTCTCTTTAAGTCCAAGCGGACGCTTCGAGCAGAAGTAATTCGATTCTCCACTGAATTATCTGGCTGAGCTCGAGAAGCTCGATATGATGTGATTTTAGTTGAACTAAATTCAAGATCTTGTTTTAGATGTAAAACAACTTTTATCTTGTTAGAAAACATCTCAGTTTGAAGGAAACATCTACGGGGTTCAAACCAGTGAGGCACCGACACCTCTGAGACGCATTTAAAGTTTGACTAAATGAAAACCAGAAACCTGTTCTGTTATCCTGAAAACGCTCTTTTCAGACAAACACGCAGAGCCAACCAACGGCGTCCATGTGTTCCTAATGTTCATCACAGAAAAGGAACAGGATCTAAGCATGATTCCTACAGAGACACCTGCATCTGTAGATGATCTTAGCATCCTTGTTTATCCTCCATCTCATCCTCTCCCCCCTCAGGCCCTCCCTCATCCATGAACCTCTTTTTTTCCCTGGCAGCCCCACCCTCTGTTACGGTTTCTGTTTCTTTGCCCTTGTGGTCTGTTTCCTTTTGTTCTGTGATGTTTTGAGTTTCACTTCCTGTTTTATTTTGTAGTATTTCCTGTTTTGTTGTTGTTTCGAGTTTTACCTTGCCCCATCCTGTCTGATTGTGTTCACCTGTGTCTCGTTTGTATGTATGTATTTAAGTCTTGTCATTCCCTTCCTCCTGTTGCTGTTCCAATTTTGTATTGTGTTGGTCCCTGGTTCTGTGTTTCGAGGTTAGAGATTCTAGCCTGCTGTCTGCAGTGGTTTTGGTTTTATATCTTTTGGTTTAGTTATTAAAGCTCTGTTTCCCTGCACCTCCTGCCTCATCTCCTCCTGCGCCTGGGTCTCCCTTCCCCCGTTACACCCTCAGCATCCTCTCACCAGAATCATCCCCGTTCCTCCTCTCAGCGTGTCCAAACATCTCCACCTGCGTCCCTGCATGGATCTCCAGATCCTCTGGATTCATTCCGGATCCATCCTGGACCAAAGAGAACCTCAGCATCTTCATCTCTGCCTCCCGGCCCTGCTTCACCTTTCCTTCCATTGTTGATGACAACTTTAAAATCTGGAGATTCTAATTGTTTAGAGGAAGAAGATAACAAAAATATAACATAAAACAATTCACATTGGATTGGGTGAAAGTGACTTTAAATCAGTCATTCTATTTTAATCACGTAATAATTTTAAACAAATTGTAGATTTTTTGGGTCCTACCTTCATCTTTGAGTTTTCTGTTTCACAGAAGTGATTTCCAAAGGAATAGTTTTTCATTTTCTGTTTTCAGATTAAACAGAGGCTAATTTAAGTTTAACTACTTGGAGCCGAGTTTTCCTGTATAAAATCCGGCAGAAGCCAGCACCGCTCTGCTCACCAGCGCCCCCTGAAGGCGCGGCGTGGTACTTCCTCTTTTCTGTGCAGTTTTTCTGCGGATCAGGAGAAAAACACAAATGCCAACAAAAAATAAACCGTAGAAAGACATGAAAATGTATGTGCAACACACCTGTCTGCTTTGTAAGTTATACTGGCTACCCGTTGTGAAACAGAAATGGTATGTTCCATGGACCAAACCATCTTGTGATGGTTTGACCCCTCTGGGCCAACGCAAGGCTGCCTCACCTCTTCCTGTTTCTGATTGGTAAATAAAATTGTTGCTGAAGAAAGTGTCAGAAATGTTTATACTAATATGCATCCCCCTGCAGATCAGGGCACAGACATTGACAGGTAATTGTGTTGAGGGTTGTTTTTTCCAGATGCCCGCCCTGACTGCAGGTCAGCGGTGGACTCACAGGTGAAGCCGTGGTTTCTTGCTGGAGTTGAAAATAAAAACGAGCCAAGGGTCTCAGAAGCTGCAAACACGTCCACTGCTTTCGTTTATTTATACACATTGGAAAGTAAACATTGCAGAAGGATTGCTTCAGCAAAGCCCGGTCCAGAGAGGACCCAGGAGGACCTTCTGAAGGTCCTAGAGAACTGGACTCACTTCTGTCATGGCTGCCACTTCCACGATTCTCTGCAGAAAACAAAACAAAAAAAAAATCAGTTCATATGACCAAATGTGAGAAGAAAAAATAATGATCTGGTTTAAAAAAAAAATCTAACATTTATAGCAATAAGGAATGCCAAACCAGTGAGAGGCACACATGCTTATTACAAACAGTAAATGTTTCATTTATTTCAGGAGGTGTTTTCCTGTTTCTGGTTTCAGACCGAACCGTACAGGTCAGAGCTGCAGACAGCTTCTCCTCACTTCTCCAGCTTTGTAATATCTCATCTAGTTTTGGGCTGCTTTGTTGAAAAATGCATGTGCTTTACCTTGAAAGTCTTGAAGCGAGCATGTGATTCTCTGACCTCTTTGTACTTTTCTGCAGTAATGCTGCCATCACACAAGTGTCAATCACTTCAGTTAAGAGCCCTGATCCATCACCGACGGCTGCAGGACTGATAACAGCCTGGAGGCTTCCTGGCTGATTTCATTCCACAGCTCATGGCGTCCTCGTCTTCTAGGACAGACGTGGAAAGCGGCTTTGTTTGAGGAAATCCAAAAACAAATGTTTGTGTTCATCCTCTGTGTCCGCTGCAGTTTACATGCAGGATGTTGTTTTGTGAGTTCGAGACGGTTGTAGTTTCATACCATGAATAATTTAACAGAAACCTTTGCCGTGCGCTCGGTACCAAGGCCGGATTTCTTTTCTATTATCAACCTTGTGCTTCGTGAACATCAAGAAGAAGAAAATAGGAGGCGAACTGCAGGTCAGATCCACGTAAAAACCAGAGGAATTCCTCATGAAAGCTCCGAGCTCCACTTTCCAGCCATCCCAGCATCCAGATCAAGGTCATCCACGTCGTCAGAACCGCCGAGGTCGTCACGCTCGGGTTTCTATCAGCCAAAATCTGTTTTCTACTTTTAACCTCTTTGCTCTTACTTTTAAATTTGATGGTAAATCAAACACAGGTAGTAAAGTACTGAATTTTCCCCAGTGATGTTAACTTTCATCCATCTTCAGAATCCGCTGAATCCCTTTCGGGGAAAAGGGGTTGCTGGAGCCTATCCCAGCTACCGTTGGATGAAACTGAGCAGGTAGCCGGTCTGTCGCAATCAGAACCTTCTCACTCTGCGGTGTGAGCGCTAACCGCCATGCCTCTGTGACGCTAATTCATAAACGTTAAACGTTTTTATTCATTGTGTCTTCAGTAAAAGAACTGAAATGAAGCATTTTATCAGAAAAAGTGTTTTCTTCAGTTAATTCAGATGGAATAATAATTTATTCAGAATAATATTCTGAATAAAAAAAACACAATTTTACAGAACAAACAACATAAACTGAGTGCAGAGAGGCCTAAATGTACATTTTATTTGGTAATTCCCCTGCATCACAGTGCATGATCTCATGCTGTCTCAGACCAGGTTTGGGATCAACCAAAACTCAATTCATCCTTATTGCAACACAACGGTCCCACTGTAACAAAACAAAGACACGTTCCCCCCAGAATTAGTGGTGTTTTCTTATTTAGGCTTAAACTGGAAGGGATTTCAACCGACAACCAAGTGAAAATATGGCCGGAAGAAGTACTTCCTGAACAGTTATATGATTAGTGGACTGAAGGAGGCTGCATAGAAGTCTGAATGTTGGTGCAGATCTGATGGAGCAGCTCTTCTGCAGCCTGAGGATCACAGTCCAGGGACGGTTTCAGTGGGGAGGGGGCACCAGAGGCTGAGCAGATGGGAATAAACACGAGGCAGGCAGAAATGAAAATAACATTTAGTTTTGATCAACTCTGCTCGTCCAAAACAAGCTGACACATGTGGGTGGATCCATGTGTGGGTTCTGTGCTCCTCACAGAGAATGGCGTCACTCTGATGAATGTGCATGTGTTCACGGACACGTGTGAGCGTAAAACAGTCACTAACATTATTTTAGCACAAAGGCACAGCCAGAAGGCAGTTCTCCAACAGTTCCTGATCACATCTCTGCAGGCTTTAGGAGCTGGTGAGGGAAGAAAGGCGACTGAAGCAGCCGATCATGGAGCCACGCCGCCACCGCCGCCACCGCCACCGCCACAGCAGCAGCAGCAGCAATGAGACAGAGATGAATCACAATAATGTCCATTCCTGCAGCTTTCAGCGGCAGTCGGCTCACAACTCACACCTCTCCTGGTGACGCTTCAGCAGGGGCATGACCTTCAAAGATCACAAATCCCCAAAAGTCACCACTAACCAAAGCTACATGTCCCAGGTCCCGTCCCAGCAGCCGGGTCCGCAGCCGGAGCTCCACCAGCAGACATCCATCTTCTCCACGCCTCATGGCGGTAAAATAACGTTAAATCCAGCCCGCCGACTGCCATCACCATCCGGCCACAGAAAAGAGCTCCTTCACCTTAAACTGCTGTGTTCTTCCTTCATTTGGGCTTCTAGCAAAAAACATTCAAATTTCTCACAGTCTCATTTGTCAAAGCACTCCTCCAGCAAATAAGAACATTTCTCTAGTACATCTCATACATAATTCATGGGGATATCTCTGATCAGCACATGTCATGATGTATCAGACATCTTGTAGATGTAAATTCATGCATAAAGTGCATGAAAACAGAAAGTGGAAGAGCAGAAATCTCAGTAATTCTTTGCTTTTGCTCTCCTTAATGATCTGTTCTGGGGAAGATGATAGCAGGACCAGTTAAGACAAAGGTGTGTCACTTTGCCCTTTTATAGGAGAAGATATAAATGCATGCATTCTGGAGCTCCTGCATTATTTACAGAAAATGAGGTCTCTTTCACAGTTAAGCCACCCAACGTGTGCACGTACGCATGGACGAGCTTCAGCTTCACAGGGCTGCTGGTGTTCCTCTGACCTTCACAGACGCACCTGCTGAGCCAACAGCGGAAATATGCTGGGAGTTATGGATCAGCATGAGCCGCTAGGCAGGTTGTTTCTCACCTGGCGGAGCTGTGATTGGCTATAACCAGCAGGCCTGAAGAGCTCGTCCAATCACAGACATCCTCTGTGGACACCCTCCAGGTCCAGCCTCCTGCAGCTGACGTCTACTTTAGCTGCTGCTGATCCAACCCGTCCGTCCACCAGAACTCAGACTAAACACCATGTCACTGAGGAAACATGGAGCCCAGTCCAGCTCGTTCCTGTTCTGGGGGGTTCACAGAGTCGGTCCCAGCTTTTTTGGGGTGTGGGGGTTACCCTGGATATTTCACCATAACATGAGCACACCTGACAGCCAGTCAACCTGAGAAGCATCCATCCATCCATCCATCCATCCATTTATCCATCCATCCATCATCCATCCATCCGGATTTCCATCCAGAAAAAATGAAGAAACCTCAGGGGTGTCCACATGAAGGAGGGATCCTCCCCCAGGACGGACAGGCGATTTACCAGAACTCTTAGAGGAGAATTAACTTATCTAACTCTACATCTACATATTTAAAGTCCAGCAGACGAGCTTCATCCAGCCGGGGTTGGGGACAGTCAGGGGCGCGAGTCGAGCCGGAGACAGGAACCACAGCCAGGTGTAGGAGCAGGAGCAGAGAGGAGGTACACAGTCAGGAACAGGAGCACGGATGGGCCAACTGGAGTCTGGAAGCACTCCCACTCCCCAGGAGGGGAAAGAGGGAAAGAGGGACAATACATGAATCACTGCACCAAACAGAGGCATGGATAACTAAATGATAAATAATGATCAAGAATAGGGAAGAGAGGAAGGGTACGGTCTGGAACAGCTCCTGTCACGCTTTGGGAGGGGCTACTCTGTAGAAATATTGCATTTTAATACTTGATTTGCACAATTGTCACTCAGAACATTTATTATTGGCAGATGAATTAAATTAGTCTGAAACATTTGAGTAAATCTGCGATTTTTGTCAGAATTTGCTGAAATTCCAGCAGTTTCAGTGCCGGCATCTGGTAATCTCTTTAGCCGCAGGTGTAAACAAACACCTGATCTTCATCCATAAAGACGCTCCTAATTTGATTGTTTTTGTCTTCTGTCTGGATTTCATTTATCCATAAAGTCATTTCCATAACATCACATTCAAAGACACATTTTTATAAACAAATCAGCCTCTTTTTATCACATGATTTATTCCCACAGAAATCCCTCATGCAGGCCGACGTCAGAGCAGACGCAGGAATCAAACCTGTGAGTCTCAAACAGAGAAATGTCTGTTTCTGCCAGGAGAAAATGTCCTGCCTTCATCAGGAGGAGAACAGGAGGAACGGGGCGAGGCGGGGAGGAGAACGGTGGGTTAGAGGTGAGATCAGGAGGAACCGGGGAGGCGGGGAGGAGAACAGGCGAAGGCAGATTCTACATGAGAGCTGAAATGACCCCCCAGCCGTCAAAAGTCCTGTCGTTCTGATGTGGGATCAGTCGGGTCAGCAGCTGGTTCCTCTCTGGCAGGGCTGGGTTTCTTTTCCAGGCCCGCCGTGACACTGGCATGACAGGTCTGTTTCCATGGCAACACATTTGTCACTCCTCTGGAGTACGGCCAAAGAGTTGGAAGGGAATCACAAATGAGGATGGAAGTCTGCAGAGAAAATTAATCACTCTAATGATGATTCAAAGCAGGATCTCCGTCTGCTATTCTCGTCTTCCCTGAAATGGAAACGGCGCCGGCTTTGGTGGCGTTTCTGCAGCTCGCCACACACAATGTAACAGAAGTGACAGAAGAGAGACGCTTAGATGTTTGTGACCTGCTGCTTGTTGTCACGCAGAGAGAACTGCTGATAAACATGTCTGCAGTTAGACGTAGAAAATACGCTGGGCGGGGCCACAAGCTCCCTGCTCCGCCCCTTTCTGATCATCTGCAGACCAACAGATCCATGAACGTCTCTGTTTTCCTGGTCTGAGCTGGAATCTGGATCAGAACTGGACGGGTTGATGGATCTGATCATGCTGCTGTTTCTGTTGCTACGCTAATGTTAGGTTGGAGGTGTGAGGGGCTGTAAGCTAGTGGGAGAGCATGTAAACAAAGAGATGATGGGAAGTCAGGGGAGGCTTACTCCGTGCCAACAGCCCCGCCCACAACTCAGAGGTCTGATTAACTCCTGCCACTTTGCAGAAACTGTGTCCTAGGAGACGACAGGTTTTATGGTTCTTGGCTAAAACGTCATCATCATCGTAAAAGGACCACTAGGAATGCTGGGAAAATAGAGAAGAGGATCGGAGCAGGAAATCAAAATCAAAATCACAGAGAATAAGTGCAAACTAAGCATTGCACCATCAACCTTGGGCTGAGGTCCATCACCTGCTGCTGAAACCATCAAAAAGGTCAAATCTGTCCTGGAGTGGACTCACAGCAGATGACAAATGTTCTTCTGCATACTTTTTCCTGCAAAGTTTTCTGCTTTGAAATGAAATCAGTTGATAAATAATTTATTAAAAGGCGCCGAGCTGACCATCTGGACGGCGTCTCCTCCTCCACAGAACCGCATCGCTCCTCTCGCCATTCCTCCTCTTTTCATCGGCGCCCTCCCTGGTTTAGCTCTGGCCCCCTGTTTGGCGGAGCGTCCTGCACCCTGGCATTGGTGGTTCAGCTGATAAAGCAAAGCCTGGCGCCTCCTCTGCAGCTCCTCCGCGTCCTCGCCTCCTTCATTTCTTCTAAGCTGCGTTCCCAAAGCTCCTTCTTTCATGGCACAGCTGAGCTCTCCAGATTCCTCCATTTGGTCTTGGTGAGAACCAACTTGGAGTTGTGCTGAGCGGGCGGCGCGGTGGCGCCTCTCCAGGTCCAGGCGTGCCAGGATCTGCGAGTCTTTGTAGTGAAGGCGCTGCTGCCAGAGTGTGGGAGGACGGGAGGAAGAGGAAGTGGAAAGCAGCCAGTGGGATTCCGGGATGGCTCTGCTGTGACCCACATCCCTCCATTCTGCTCTGAATGCCTCCAAAAACAACCCAATTACTGGTGACCCCCGCCCCGCCTCCAAAGCACAGCATCAGCCACTAATTAAAAGTGAGAGGGCTTCCCTCCTTCGTTTTTGCTGGCTGTGTGGGGTTTCTGCGCATGCGCTCTGACGGCTGCACGGGTCTGCACAGCCAAGCGGTGATGCTGAGTGGAACCATCAACCTGCTGCCATGTCTGCACCACGCCAGGCTTCGTGCAGCGACCATCTCCTGCAGCCGGCGCCGTCCCACCATCAAAATCCTGATCCAAGACATAGAAACCACCTGGGGGGCTTCAGGTGACTGAAAACACATGGAAACACAAATCCAACCAAAAAGGATTGTAAAATTACCTTCAGGTACAAAATAATATGATAAAAGTGAGTAAAATTGTTTCTTACAAACAAAAATGACTTTTATTGATTATTTATATCATAAAACACATTTATCTACTGATTAAACTTAAATGAGGAGGGGATCAAACATTAAATAAAAAAATATTTTTTGCTCTCCTTAAGTATGACGTTTCATAGTCATACTTGAATATTTCAGCCTGAACACACGAGTAATCAGATTACATCAGTTCCTGAGTTTTCCTCTCCGTGCAGAGCCGGCGTGTTTGCTTCCATCCGTCAGAAGGTTCCGATCTTTAACGCCGACCAAGTCTCAACTTCTGTCTACGAGGAACAGTTTGAACCCAAACGCACCGGATCGTCTGCAGGAACCGCGTCACCCAGACGTGTTAGAAGAAGTGAAACATCAAAGCGGAATTCTGATCCTAGAAATGAGATCAAAGCAACAAAAGTCAGAAGATCCAGAACCAAAACCTGACTGAGGTCCAGACTCTCTGAAAAGGAATTTCTTTCATGAAAGTTTCATTCAGGTTTTACAAGAAAAATTACACTCAAGGTGCTGAACTTTTAGCCTAAATATTTACAGTAAACGTCCTTCTCTGAAAGCAGAAGCAGGAATTTCCCATCATGCCTCAAAACTGGAGACAGAAGAAACAAGAAGCTAACAGGCGGTTAGTCATGGACTTCAGTCAGTTAACTGAGGAGAAGACCTCTCCTGCCGTCCTTCATCTTCATGAAATGACAACCTTCATCCTGGCTTCATTCCTCTGATGGGGGGGCTGCAGCCTTCCTTCAGTCTACTGTTCTGGATTCTGTTCTGGTGTGAAGCAGCGACAGAAGCCTGCAGAGTCAGGCCTTGATCCTCTAGAGCAGAAACAGTTTTCATGAACTTGCACGCCCTTCCTCTTCGTCAGTCAGACCCGTCTCTGTTTCTCCTTCACCCTCAGCAGCACCCCCATCCCTCCTGGGGGAGCCCTCAGTCCTCAACAGATGGTGAGGGCACCTAATGGGATTCATCTGCACATCAAACTGTGCATGTTTTTCAAATGAAGTCCCTATAAATGCACTCAAAGTGAATAATTAAGGCTGTCTTCAATATTTGAATCAGGTTTTTGTTCTGGATTTTAACAAAAGACTCTTAAGCTATTTCCTTAAATGTGAGTTTTGTCCCTTCGGGCGGCAATTTAGCTGTTAGCTGGTTTAGCTGTTAGCTGGTTTAGCTGTTAGCTGGTTTAGCTGTTAGCTGGTTTAGCTGTTAGCTGGTTTAGCTGTTAGCTGGTTTAGCTGTTAGCTGGTTTAGCTGTTAAGCTAAGTGAATTTAGGAAACATGTACAAATAAAAATAATCTGAACTGCGGTTTTGAACCAGCGCCGCTTTGGTTTTCTGGAGTTTAACTCCCAGAGAGATGCCAGCGTTTTTTATCTAAGGATGATGAAGATGATGAGGATGATGAGGACGACGAGGAAAAGTGGGACATGCAGGAGAAACGGATCCTGCCTAAATCTACTCCCACAGACGTCCTGCACAGCTTCGTGCAGTATGATCCAACGAGACCAACGAGCCAACAACCCGGTTCTGGATGCCGGTTCCAGCAGAGTGGCTGCATGTGTTCGGTCTGGTCCAGCCCCCCCGGAGAGCGGCCTCCCCAGGAGAGCCCTGTAGGGGCAGCACACAGACAGCTGGCTCCCTCCATTGGCTCCAGCGCCTTGGCGGTGTGACGGTGTCTGTGCCCCCCCCAAATGTTTTTGTCTTTCCGGTATTGTCCGGCTGGCTTCAGATCCTAACGGCAGCACTGGCCTGGTGGACAGAGGGCCTGAGAGGAAAGGTCAGTGGTTCAATTCCGGCAGAGCAGTGATGTGTTCATTGCTGGGGAGGATTTGTAGGTGGTCCCAGCTGCTGTGTGTGTGGGGGGGGGGCACACTTTGCTGGGAGGGGCTGAGTGAATCAGAAACTGCATTAGTGCATCCATGCTCCACCCAAAGCCAATCTGTGTCATCACTACTGTGACCCCCCCCCCCCCCCCATGCTGAGTGTCAGCGGAGCCGCGGGCGGCGGCGGCATCTACGAGGGAAAAAGCAGAGTGACGGGAAATCGGACAGAGACTGACTTGGAATTGGAGTGTATAGTGGACCAATTACCCCTGTGGTGAAGGCGATATAGTGGTGCAGCTATAGGCTGGAGCTGCTGTGGGGGTAATTGATGTTGCTCAGTGGCTGGCAGTGAGGCTGGAGGCATGCAGACCACAGAGACATTTCCTCTAATAGGCCCTGCCAGGGGTCAGGGCGCACGCTGCACCACAGCACTTACAATCTGAACGCCTCTCCACTTGCCTCCTCCAATAAATGGCGGGAGCAGGGCTGCTGTGGAGAGGGCTGACCCTCTCCATCCACCTCGGAGAGAAACGGCGAGCTTCCACGCCGCGTGGGCTGAACCCCAGAAGGTTCTCGAACAGTGAGCCGGTTCTCTGTCGTTCCTCCTCCTTCATCAACTCCTGTCTGCTTCATGAAGGTGAGAGGATGAGGGAAACCTTCCAAAACCTGAAGTGATCTGAGATCCTCCTGTGGATGAAGTTCAGCCGTTTCTCCAGGAATAAAAACATCCCAGGAGACGAGAATCTTTGAACGACGCAGTCTGACGACAGTTGGACGGTTGAACAGTCGGCTTCAGTTTAATGACGGTACAGAAGATCACAGATGTACAACAAAGATAACGATGCCCCCCCCCCCCACGGTCCACCAGGACATGAATAATCTGCACATGAGTCTATGATGGACTGGGCTGTGCGGGGGCTAATGAGCTGCAGATGATAGATGTCACCTTCATTAAGAGCAGCACATTTGAGGAACTGGCTTCATGAAATGATGGATTTGGCTCTGAAAGCTCCGCCTCCAGGTTTTACACATTTGCTATAATTGGTGAACATGTGATTGTTAGTTTAGAAACATATGATGACCCCCCCCCCCTCATTCTCATGGGAAGGCTGGTGCTGAACTGGACCAATATTTAATATTTTACACATCTGTTTCTCCCCCCAGAAGGGGATCAGAGGACTGCTGTGGGATTAATAAAGCAGACCTCCAGCTTCAGATGTTTGCACACATTCTGCAGAGAGTGTGGTGAATTCATGCATCAGAATGGCAGGTACCATCTCCAGCTCCAGGTAACCAAGGCAACCACTTGCAGGTCAGAGGGGGAACGCGGGAAGCTTGTAGAGGGAAGTTCAGCGGCTGCCCTGGGGGGCACAGGAGCCGCCGCCGCCGCCGCTCTCAGCACAAACATCTGCTGCCGCCGGGATCCGGCCTTGGGACGCCGTTCAGACCGCCACCCGACCGGTTTGTGCTTGACGATGTCAGACTGACACTGAACTCCAGAGACTCGTGTCCTCCTCACGTTCTCGCTTCCAGCTGCTCTTCCTCTAGAATTCAGTGAGATGTTTGATGAAATCTTCTGGAACCCAAACGTTTCTGTTGCTTTAGTCTGTGTCTCAGTGAAAACCCCATCATGGTTTTTGGGCTGAAGGAGGAACTCACGTGACACTAAATGTTTCACTTGATGATCAATGTTTCCATCAGCCATTTACTGTCAAACCATGATAGCTTCGCCGCCGTGCTTAGGAAGAAAAGTCCATGTTTGGATGTTTGTGACGTTTTTGCTGTAAAGCCAAAGTTTGCTTCTTCACATCCTCAACAGGATTCAAGCTTCTGTCGATGCGACTGAAGATGAAACGATCTTTCCTCCTGAAGAGACGTCACCAAGGCATCCTCCTGACACGCTACGCTGTAAAACAGAGAGCAGAGGGATTTGCACTCAGATGATCAGACTTTAGTTCTGCACAAACACTAATCTTTCCCTTCAGATTCTGTTTGGTTTGAGTTTTTGTCGCTGCAGTGCAACACTTCAGAGCTGATTAAGACTCATTGAAGAGTCTCAATCTGTCATTATTCAGAATGGAACGGTCTGTTTTCTCGTTACTTTGATTTCAATATTTGGGTTGAACAGTGTGAAAGCTTTCATCCATCTGTATCCTCCTCTTCCTCCTTTCTGTTTCTTCTCTTTTCCACTGACTGGTCCAGACTCTGTTAGCTTTGGTCGCTTTGAACCTGGGCGTGGATTCCTCTGACTTATGGCGTGCTGATGGCAGATCCCCCTCTGAAGTGGTAATCGTGTGCAGCATCAGGGTGGAGGAGGCAGAAGTTTACCTCCACGGTGAAATGTAATTCCATCCAGGATGACTCTTCAAGCAGCGTCTCTGCAGCTCATCCACAAACTGCTGATGGCCACAACAGCAGCATAAAGGTCACACTGCTCCCACAACGTGTCCATCAAACGGAGATGAAACGCCTCTCCTGACACTTCCGTACCTGCACTGCGCTGCCAGCCAGATATGACGTGACATTTCAGCGAGTTTGTCCTTCAGGATCCTCGGCTGTCGCAGTGAAACTCCACATTGTGTTGGGCTGTGAGCGCAGTTTGCTGGAAACCTATCAGATGATGAGATCTGAGGCTGCTTTCCACAGCTTTTCCTCCTGCGTCTGAGGAGAATGTGAATGTTGTGGGAAACGTCTTGATACTTTCTTCCAGAACTTCAGCTGGAGCTTGTTCAGACTGACGACAGATTTCTGTCAGCAGCTCAGATTAAATATACCTTTGAATCATGGGAACTTCCTGTTTTGGTGGGAAAACGTCTTTAGCTGACTGGGAGGTGTGTGTTTCATGTGGAACTGCCGTTTCCGCGTCACGGTGGTGGATGGTCCAGCCCTCCAGCAGATTCCTACATTTGTTTTTCTTTCTTCCTCTCAAAGGAGAGCAGCTCTTCCACCCAGCATGCTGATGAGTTTATTAGGAGGGAACTACCTTCTCTTGGTGAGTTATTAAAAGAGTCAATTAAGGCGCTGAAGCAAAGACAAAACAGGGAAAACGCTCCCCTCAGTGCTGGGGGGTCTTTACTCCCAGACTCCTTTCATCTCAGCTGAGAACAAACATTTTCCAGGTTTGCAGAAGACGACACAGAGGGAGATCAGCACGCCGTCATCTGCAGGATCGAGCCAGGTCATGCACCCCATCTACTGTAGAGCTACTGAGATCCGTCATTGGCTGCATGAAGCCAGCATAAACTCTCATCTCTGCCCACCTCCAGGCCCCCCAAAAAACGCCAAGATTCAAGCAGGGCTGTGATTTCCAGGTCAGCAGTGAAGATGCTGCTTCAGCTTCAGCAGAGGAGCATCACCTCCTCCTCACCGGAGCACAGGTCATCTTATAGAACTTCAAGGTTCAATGCAGCAGAAATATCAGTCGCTGCGTTTCTATCAACGATGAAATTGCTCCAATCGGATTTGCGGTAATAAATGTTCCTAATGGAAACACGACAATTAAAAAAAACCTTACATTTATTTTAAAAATGTGTACGTGGTTGGAGGAGTTGGTTTTTGAGAACTTATTTGTCAAAACTGCAATGGAAATAAATGAGTCATGTGACCAACAACCGGATGGCGATGAGCTTCTAGGTAGAAATGGCGGTCTAGGTCTAGGCGGGCGCCAGCGGAGGTCCCACAGCGTCGCAGCTCATCAGAAGTTGGGCGTGTCATGTGGAATTGTTGGATCCACAGCTCCTCTGGAAAATCACCAACCACCATTTCCCAGAATGACTTCATCCGTAGCCCCTCCCACAGGTAAGGAGCTCGCCGCTCTATAAGACGCCGATGTCTCCTTTGATGGATGATGATAGGGCCTAGAGGCAGAAATGTGAATGTATCTGCTGTCAATCAAAGTATTTTCACATCCGACTTATCGCGTCAGTCGGTTTGTGTGTATTTGCATAATTAGGATTTAATGATAAATTGTGAAATTTACGATGTTTTCATTTCAAGAATTTCAATAAAGTTTTGTGCAAATGTGTAAGGAAAATGCAGCTATAGAGGCTGAAAATAAACTTTCATCAGTAAAATGTCGACAAAGCTCCTCATTTACTTGAGTTACTTGTCTTGAAGTCGTTTCAAAGAGAGAAGAAACCGTCATGGCCATGTCATGATTTCATCATCAAAGCTGGATGTTCGTGGAGATCAGGGATTTTCTTCCTTCTGTTCATCTACACTTCACTTTGTTGAAAGATCAACAACAGCAAGACAGCAATAAAAATGACATTTAGGGCAGCAGTTCTGTTAGAGATCAGTTATGTGGGATGTTTCCAGGCAGACGGGTTGGACAGATGTTTGTCCTGAAAGCCAAACGTCAAATAAGTGCAGGTTCCACAGAGGAGACGCATTTCCTGTTCATCAGTGCACAAGCCGGCAGAGTGACACTCAGGAAAGTTCCCATCATGCAGTTCAGGTCTGCTGCTCCTCTAACATTTGCTTCATCATTTATGGACAGACGTCTGGGTTTGGTGATGTCACAAACGTGCAGAGACAACCTGACAGACATCTACACCCACACACACACACACACACAGAACACACACACACACACACACACAGAACACACACACACACACACACAGAACACACACACACACACACTCACACACACACAGAACACACACACACACACACACACACACACACACACACACACACACACACACTGGGCCATTTCCTCTGCAGATTCTGTTTTCTTCTTCTTGACCTTCTAGCAGGAGAAGAATCCAAAACCTGAAACATTTCCATCCTCTGGGTCTCAGAGCACAGAGGAAGTTGTAGTTGAACTTTTCTGGGTGCAGCTCCAAGCCTCGGCGCCTCGGCGGCCTGCGGTGCCCGTTAGAACCTCGTCAGCGTCAGAGGAGACGTTCTCTCTTTCTCTGGTTTCCTCTTCGTGTGCCATCGAACCAGACCTCTTCTGGATCCAGGCAGAACCAGAATCAAACGGATTTCATAAGAGATATCTCTCTCCTTTTCTCTCAGTTTCCTGCAAACCCCCCCCATCTCCTCTGCTTCCCAAACCCGGTCACCCTGGTGGGGAGGGGCTTGTCAGCCTCCTGTTGCCGGGTAACCAAAGAAAATATCATCTGAATAATAATTGGTACTTTATTGATCCCTCAATGGGGAAATTCTTCTCCGCGTTTGACCCATCCCCTGGGGGAGCGGTGAGCTGCAGCCTAACTGCGCTCGGGAGGCAGTAGCGCTAAGGGCCTTGCCTAAGGACCCTCACTGGGTGATTGCTCAGTTGACATGGTAATTGCCTCAGTACTCAGTACCATTGTTTATTCCCCTCCGGGAATCGAACCCTGGATCCCTGCGTGGTAGCCACTCACCTTACCAACTGAGCCACCCAGCATGCGGGAACCCAGCCGTATACAAACAAGTCCTCTTTAATGACTTCAGGCTTTGGTCCTGATAATGGGGGTGTCACTTTTCAGCGAGTCAGGCTAATTCCTGAGAAGTGGGTTAATCAAAGGTGGTGGTGTGGTTGGTAGCCTGACTCCCAGGTGTTTGTGAAACACACTATAGGTCTCCGGTAAACAACCATGTGCAGGACGATGTCTGGGACTGAAACAATCCGCTCAACTTGTTTCTATTAAAGAGAAGAACTCTGGGTAATTTTGAACAGGCTCAGTAATTTCAGGCTCAGAGTTAGCTCCACCCCCATGAGAC
Organism: Oryzias curvinotus; assembly: GCA_023969325.1. NCBI lineage: Eukaryota > Metazoa > Chordata > Actinopteri > Beloniformes > Adrianichthyidae > Oryzias > Oryzias curvinotus. The sequence continues at coordinate 38,189,235 of CM043722.1, forward strand.
TCAAAGCAACCTATAGATGGCCATGTTGAACTGCTTCAGATAGGAGAGAGATGTGGCATTAACTCTTTGTGTTGACGTGAACAGTGGAGAAACGTCTTACGGATGAATTCCTCACGTCGATGAAGGACCGCCTCCTCCAGGTGGAGCCAGCTGAGAACTCAGGCGGGTCATCGAACTTCTCTAAGAGTTTTACGGGTTTGCTCCTCATCCAAAGAACTTCTTCAGTGAGGATAGAGGTTGGTAAGGAGGCCGGCTTTGCGGCTCTGAGACGGTTTCATGGACCGTGATGGTGACTGATCTGAGACAGCCCGGCGTGTTCAGTCCGTCAGCTGGTCTGGACAGCATTGATGGGAGGAGTCAAAGATGTGACCGACATCATGACTGGATCCAACATTCCAGGAAGAACTTCTCATGTCCTCTCTGTCCTCTGGGTCCAAAGTGTGGACGTTCTGATCCTCACCGTGTTCTTTGAGTGACGGTTAAACGTTGGTTAGGCTATCGAGGTACGCCCCCCCCACTGTGGGGGTTGTTCAACACCCCAACTGTGGTAATTGATGAACAAACACTTTTCATTTTGAACTTAGCAGATTCCTCTAAGAGAGTAGAAAGGTGGTCGATGTGTAATCCAGTTATGCTGAAAATAAAATAACCTGAAAATATTTTGATAGATGAACATCAAAGGAAGAGGAAACGTTACAGAGATCCAGTGATCCAGTCATGACTGGATCCCTGACTGAATCCAGTTTAGGAAGAAGCTCTTATAGAAAAAGCTGCTGGAACCAGGTTGATTTGAGAATGACAACTGTGTGTCTGTTGACCACAACACACACACACACACAGACTCAATTACACACTCTTACGCACACCCACACACACACACACACACACACATAATAAAACACACACAATGTCCACAACCCCCTACCCCCCACAACATACTAAAGCATACATTGATGTATAAATAAGATCCAAAGTACACAAACAAGTAGACATTTACAAACTCAAGTGGACACTCTCACGTGCACGGTCCCTCACACACTCAGCATGAGTGACTTGTGTCTCCCCCCCCGGCGTTGTTAAATTAGGTCAAGCTTTGCTGTGGGACGGCCACGGGCCCCCCCTCTGTGAGTCTCGGACCACAGGATGAATAACACAACTCTGAGGCAAAGCTGGAGCACATTTTACTTCCTGATGAACAAAAGCTGACCTGACAGTTTGAGCTTGAATCAATGACTCCATCAGCAGAGTCACTAAAGCCTGGCAGAGACCCCCCCACACTGTGCCTCCTCTGGATTAGCGGGAGTGTTTATGTAAGGGGGGGCAGTGCTTGCTGAAGCTGAAAGAGGAGAAATGACATGCTGTCAGTCTGAGCTGACTGCCAGCGCTGCATGCTCTGCAGCCACCCGACACTTTCTGCGCAGACGAGGAGCGCCTGCAGCCAGCCGGAGTGTCCCGCCTCTAAATGACTCTTTACCCAGGATTCCTTTCACCTGCACCGTCGGTCTGACTGAGGGCACAAAGATGCATCACAGCAGCGACCTCATAACGTTTTAATGTTTTTTTTCATTTTCAGTTCAAGTAAAAAAAAATTAGAATTGAAACTGAATTTTTTAAAAGTCAATACAAATAAATAATGTTTAAAACTTTCAAAGTTATTGATTAGTATCCGGAACAAAATCCTTTCATTCTGCTGCTAAATTACAGACAGGAAATCTGAAAACCACAGAAGTAACAGTGCAGAGAAAAATAAATATTGGAGGAATAGGATAGAGTCAGGTTAGCTGGACCTCAAGGTTCTGTTCACTGAGGGACAGATGGGCTGAAGCTCTAGAGCGTAATGAGGAGGTCCTCGCTGCTCTCAGGAGGCCGCGCTCCTCCATTTGAAACCGTAGAGGATAAATAAAAGATTCAGATGGAGGTATTTCCCTGTTTCTGTATGAATGCAGACTCCCTGCCTGATAATAACCCCCCCACGCTGCCACCCCCAGTGCTTGCCTGGTCTCTGCCACCTGTTCTATTAATACTAGATCTAACTGGGCAGCCCGGATGGAAGCAGCTTAATGCCTCATGGAGGCAGCGGCGGCACATAAGGCGTTATTTGATCCCAATCGTTATGAAGCCCCGCCTCTTTCTGTCAGCATCTACATAAAATGCTTTGGTTTCAAATTCAGACTTTCATGGACATAAAACTAACCTTTAGTCTGTCAGCGTCACTGACAGTGAAAACATCAACACAAGAAAACAGAAATATGATTTAAATCCTGAAAAGCTCCAAAAAGGTTTAACAAAATCTCTCAAGGATCTGGTCTCCTTTCCTTCCATATTTTCAAAATAAAGGCATGCCTGCTAGCTCTGATGAAGCGATTGTTTAGTTTAGCTAATCTGTGATTACACTCACGTTTATGTTTCCAGTTCTTATAGAAACAGATTTTATTTCCTTTTACTGTGTACAAAATAACGACCATATAGAGAACCAAGCAATAACGGTAATTAATGTTAATGCAACCATTTGATTTATTTTGATTTCAAGCATTCATTGTATTCAGTACAATCAAACAAAATCACAGATTTATCAAACTCATTACAGAAATGATGAAATGCCTGGATAAAAAAAAACCAGACAAACTAAACTAAGACACTTAAATCACATTTGATTAGTTAAATACAGTGATTTGATAGTTTTACAGTTTTTGTAATCCGGTTCTGATCCGATAGATTGTTTTCAAGTTACTAAATCCAGTATCTAGTAATGATTGATGATCTTCAGGAAACATTCATTCATGGTTTCAGTAAACAGTAACGAGTTATGTAAAAATCATTGATTATCATTAGAACACATGATCACAATAAACCAGTAATTATTGCTACACATGCAGATCAATAAAGAAAATCAATAGTTATTGATTGTAATTCCAACATTTCAGTAATCATTATTGCACATTACAATGTAAAACTCATTGATTTGAATGAAAAGAGCTTTGATTATTTGGAATTATTCAATCAGCTGTTGATCCTTAAATCCTCTTCTCTTCATATCCTGAAATCAGAGTTTCTTTCTACATTTTCTTGAATATTTGGATATCTGAACATTGTCTGAGCTCATTACTGAACCCGTTCCAGAGTTTAGTGCCACACAGCGACACTCAGAAACTTTTCTTTGTGGTTCTTATCAGTTTGATCCTGAAGTTCCTACATCCCCTCAGTTTGTTCCTCCTTCATTTTCTAAGAACTGTTTCTGGATGTTGAATGGTAACGATTTCCCACTGACTCTGGATAGAAGTTGATGGAGTTAAAATCAACGAGGTCATTCAGTTTTAAGAGTCTGGATTGATCAAATAAACTGTTTGTATGATCAAGATATCTGGCTTCATGTACAATTCTGATAAACACAGAGGATGGAGAGAACTCAGAATTATTCCCCCAAATTTCTATATATACTTTGGTTTTATCTAGGTTCAAAGATAATTTGTTGTAATCCATCCATGATTTTACTTTGGTTAACTCTGTGTTTATCACCTTGATAAGTAAGCCTCCATAAGGTAAATAAGGCTTTAGCTCCGCCTTTCTGCACCTCCGTCCGTCCGTCCTGCTCCTGGTTTCTCTCTGGTGGGAGTTGGCTTCATGAATTCGGTCCATCTTTCTCCTCCGCTGCCTGGAGCAGCTCTGGACAGGCGGCTTCATTGAGTCAAAGTGAAAATTCAGTCCAATCTGCTGGATTTCACAGCTAGGTGGCTTTTGGCGTTCTGGATATAATGAAGATGAATTGGAAGATTTAAATCCAACTGCAGAACTTGTGGGTTTTTCAGTTAGGAAGTCATGAATATTGAATTCCTACTTGTGTTTTCATGATAAATTCATCTTTTTGCATGTTATTTGTCAAACGGTGGGGGGTCGTGTGACCTTAGCCTCCCGTGTGTGCAGATGTGAAACTATGAAAGCCTCACACCAACATGGATGCATGCTGGGACGGTTCTGCTTTTTTGGAGAGCAGCTCAAGTCCCTCGGATGAAGAACATCAGATTTTCCTTTTGTACGACCTGAGAAACGACTGGATATTTACTGTGCATGCCCGTCGCCTCTCTGTTGTGTAGCGGCTCTCTTTGCCTGTTTTCAGACACACGTTTTTGTCAGAATGGAACCAGATCTGGTTTGAGTATTTGAGAGCACACAGCTAACACTTCATCTGCAGGATCCCCACCGTTCCCTAAGCTAACTCCCCCCCGCTCTCTGTGGCCCGTGCATCAACACTGATGGTTGCTAGGATACGTCTGAGCTAATTAGCAGGAAGATGATCCTCAATCTAAACAATATCTTCAGTTTCTGTGAAACCTCCAGTGTTTACGTCTGGATCAGAGGATGAACGTAAAGAAACAATATTGTTGGGCTCGGCAGGATGGTTTGTTTATGGACAAACCCACAATCAGTGGTTAAGGATGATTTAGTTAACAATATTCCAGAATGGATCAGCAGTCCCGGCCTTATCAGTGTTCTCAAATGGAAGTTTAATATCCTCGGTTCCCAGCAGTTTCCAGCCTCCTCCTGCAGTGTGAGCTGCCAACCAGACAACTCCAGGACTTGGATGGAAATCTTTCCCATCACCGTTCACCACCTCAGAGGGGGAGATTAGGAAGATTAGATTTGCCTTAAATAGATTTTTTATGGCAGCCAGAAACAATGCTATCTGTGAGTCACTCCATACGCAATTCAGCCAGCCCAACGCCTGACAAAAAGCATTCGTCCTTCATCGTGCGTGGAGCACGGCTGTGTGTGCTCGTGATTGAATCTTGCAGGCGAAGTAATGGCAAATGTTATGACCGGTGACGTAAGGGGACGATGACTAATACTGCCTCCCCCAGCAAACCCGCAGGTCCATGCAGCTGGAAAAACGCTGCACCTGCAAGTACTGCGGCCACCACATGTGTGTGTGTGTGTGTGTGTGTGCAAGTAAAAACATGTAAAACGCCGTCATGACAGCCGCGTCAACATGAAAGCGCACAGGCTGCATATTTATGGAGACGTGTTTGAAGATTCAGCTGCAGACTTCAGAGCCTCCACCTGCAGTGGATCTTCACCTGCTCAGCACTGAACGTCTCTTCACAGACTCTGCTGTTCAGGATCCGCATGCATTTATCCACCAATGACTTATGGTGTAATCAACTGGAAAATAAAACATGTAGACCGTCACGGAGACGCAGTACGGTTCTGGAGAACCGGGGCCGATGCTGGGGCACACCTGTGCAGGCGGGCCAAGGGCCGGTGCCAGGGGACCAAAGTGATCCCAGCTACGAAAAGAGAGGAGCTTTGGACAGACGGACTTCAGGTGTGCTGTGAGAAGATCTTCAGGTGTGTGAAACTGATGAGACCTTACTAAACACTTGTAAAGAAATTAACAACATTGTGTTTAGAAAAAAGTAAAAAAAAAAAAAAAAAAAGAACCTGTTGTCGCGTCTGGGGCTGATGGTGGATAAAACAAGCAGATCTGGTTGTAATCTGTCGGACAATTTGGAACGACCTCTATTGCTTTGAAAGGTCAGGAAGGTCAATGTCACGTGAGGGGTTGATGAAGGACCCAAATGGACCCCATATAACAAAAGGCAGGGAAACCCAAAAAAAACAACTGTCGGGGTAAACAGGCAGACAGTTTGGACCGGCACCAGAGGACAAGACATACACTGACAGGACTGAGGAGACGCAGGTGTAATCAGGGGAGATTGGGACGAGGGAAGTCAAACTCAAACTAAAACAGGAGAACCTTCACAATAAAACAAGAAGAAGAACGAAGGCATACGGAACCTTGATCACGACAGTCAATAAAGCATAAATGCTTCCTGTTCAAATGTGTCATCAAACAATTTCCCATTTTTTGTCCTTAAATGTCAAGAATGCATCAATATGAATAAAAAATGCTTGAACAGACTGTTGGACAGTTCTGAGGTTCTGATCAGAATCTTCAACAGAAAACTCACATCAACGTCTCTCTAAGACTTTCAGGAACAGTTTCTCTGACACTTTTCTGTTCTTAGTCCAGAGATGAGAAAGACTCAAGTGGAACAAAATTAACCCCCCCCCCCCAAAAAAAAAAAGAAAACAAAGACAAGTGATTAGAAAAGCAGGAAGTGTTGCTCACAGAATGATGTGATCCATTCAGAATAGATATTACCAACCATTAACAAACAAGAAAAGCAGAGTCAGGCGACACGAGCCAAACATGAAAAAGAAACACATTTTCTGTATCTATTCTATATACAGATTCTATGACGGAGGATAACTTATGAAATCAATATCTGTAAGAGTTCTGCAGGAAAGTCCTCTGATGAATCAAGCTGTTGATTCGCTCAACTGAGGGACACCACCCAAACAAATCAATACATAATTTAAAGTTAGAATGCAAAAGCCACATTGCTAACTGTTTTCACATCCCACTGTACTTTTCAAGAGTTATGCATATTTTAGTTAAGCAAACGGTGAGAAACGGAAGCAGGGAAAAGTGTTTGACACCCATAGGCATGAGGGTTGAGGAGCCGCTGCTGGGAGTCTGGAGACATTTGAAGGTTTCTGATCCTCCCACTAATCTGCACTGAACACTGACGCTAAAGTGCTGTTGGAAACGTCACTAAAGCAGCAGCTTTCCCATGACGACAGTGGAGAAAGCCTCCAGTGTTTCTTCTATGTGACAGACTCACTAAAATGCGGCTTTGGCCATTTACACTTAAGATAAATCAACCAAAGCACGTCTGAAACTGTGTTAAAGGAAACCCAATATCTCCAGAGAAGCTCTCCTCCACCCCACATCACAACTAATCAGGTGTCAGTGTCACGAAGATCCCCAGGAGACGCCCCACGTGACCAGCAGGAGCACTGATGCGTCTTTGTTATGGAGGCGGGGCTATAGAGTCCTAACCCTTCTCTGCTGACTGGAGATCAGAAAGACCTTTTTGTTCACTAAAGTTTCCCTCCACCTCCGTTTTTTTTTTTCCTGAAAAAGGTTAAATGGCAAATGAAAATGTGAGTTCCAGACAGAGATGGTGAAGTTAAAAGTTCTCTGCAGAACAAAGTTAGTCCACATTAGAGAGGAAACTGGGTTACTGTGAGCACAGTTCCATTTCATTTCAATTTGATGGTCAGTTAGTTTTATAGGAAGTGGAGCCAAATCCAAAATGAGATGGTGGAGCGTTGAGGCAGGAAGGTAACAGGACAAGCAGGTGGCACACGAACCGGAGCATGTCGGTGCTGCCATGAGCGTCCTGCTGACAGAGGTGAGCAGAAACATCTGAAGCACGTCCAGATGTTTCCTCCTCCAGAGGCAGCTTGTTGAAAACGCTGGTGTTTGGACTCTTCTGTGGTTTCAGTCCTTCTTTGCTGCTTTTATGGTGAGTTTGTGAAAGGTGGGAGAAAAGCTGAATGAGAGCACAGAATATTTATCATCATGAGGTTATTTTAAAAAACAAATTAAAATAGTCTCTGAATTGACACTGATTCCTGGAGATCCATCTGCAGGACGGCTCTCATCTGACAGCTGGGGCTCAGTTGGACTGAACCGCATAGAGAGATCCACGAAGTCTGGAGGTGTTCTCCTCATTCCACCATGCAGGTCAGTCCTCCCTTCTACAGGGGTGTGGCAAGTTGCCATGACAACAAACAAGAGTGAAGGATGTGTTTAAGGGTGCTTCTTGTGTCTGGGAGACCTGAAATCATCAACGTTTCAGCAGGAAGAGAGAAGGCGAAAACTATCTTAGAGTAAGGGGGCGGGGCATCTAAGGGAGTCCTGATGATTCATGAAAAGATCAGGCGTGTGAGTTCATGAATGCTCGAGGACACGTGTGAACACTTCTGGTGGCAGAGCGTCAGCGTGTCAGGAGTGAAGAGAGTAAAACACCAGAGCTGCTGCTGAGTGCGTCCCAACATTTGCTCCCGTCAGTTTCAGACAACAGAACATGTGTTGAAAGCTCTCTGGGGAGTTCAGTCACGCCGTCGTCTCTGCTTCTGCCTCTCCAACAGTTTCAAGCCATCCATCAAAGAAAACAAGAGGCGCCATGCAAATATTAACAGCAGAGATGGGATCTTCATCTGGTTCCTCCTGGATGTAAAGAAGCTGATTGTTGATGGGAACCAGCAGCCCAAGACCAGGAGAGATCTGTCTCAGAGTCATCTGTGTGTGTGTGTGTGTGGGGGGGGGGGGGCTCGCTGAGAGCCACACAGACATAAAATCAATGTCTGAGAGAGTCTGAGGAACAACATTTCCTTTAACCCCTCTCACCAGAACTGCAACTTTCCATATCAGTGATTGGTCTTAATCACTGGTGACCTGAAGGGGACAACGGTTAATATGGGGGGGGGGGCTCAAAGGAGAGAGTTAGTGAGCAAACCTCATCATTCACAGCACAACTGCGAGAAACATCCCCTCTGTTACCATTCACACCCGAGAACATTCCAGGGATTGGAACCAGAGACCTCAGACCAGACATTCAGGCCTCTGACCATGGATACGACTACGTCTGAAGGCTGCGCTCACAGAAGGAAACCAGTCCTGTACCCAGTATGTCTGCTGAGTGTCTGTGCTGGGACTCCAGGACGCGCCTCGGTGAACTTTTGTGACATACGTCCTAACATGTCAGGGCGCCACATATAGGACATCCGTTTCCTAACACTCTGTATTTTTTGGGATGGTTTTAATAGAAGAACAGAGGGTGTTCTCCCACCTACCGTCAGGGGTGTGAAACGGCGGCACTGGGACTCAGGCCCCGATCAATATGAGCAGCGGATGGGGGGGGTTGGACCAGGAGAAGCACGGAGATTGAGCCTGGATTGGGTGGACCGGCAGCACCAGTGAAGGTTGGGAAGCGTCAGCAGAACCACGTTCAGGATGTTCTGTAACCTTAACCCAATAAAGGAGAAGATTCCCTCATCATCATTACAGGTCCGGGACAGTGGCGTCCACGCCCAATCACCACAGCAAAAGCTTCTAAAGAAACAGAATCCACTATGGCGATGCTGGAGTCGATTATCTGCCCCAGAAAAACCCTTTTCATTCCAAAATACCAAGCAGTTCTTTTAGGATCATGTTCCTCTGTTTCTGCTGTGGATTCAACACTGTAAGAAACTCAAGAAACCCCAGGATGATGGCTCTACTGGATTATTGACTACCTGACAGACCACGGTTTGTGAGACTGAAGGGCTGCGAGGAGGCAACAGCACAGCCGAAACACAGGAGACTCACAATATCTCTTCATTGTCTGCAGCTCAGCCCTAAAATAGACGTCAGAGTCCAGCCGGCTGCAGAAATACTGGGGAAATATTGGCCATGTCGTTGGTGGGTAGCCACCAGCAGTGGATTCTTTTCTTGCACGGTGTGCGATGAACATCAACAACACAAAGGAGATTGAAATGTAATTTAAGAGAGATTACATTATTTTCCTTTAGGATGAGTAGACAGAGGACGGAGGCATCACGGCGTTTCCCTGGATCAGGGCAGATGTGCTCGTGGTCAGGAAGATAAGGGCTGCAGGGCAGCAGTCAGTGCTGAGGAGAGGATTCCTATGTGCAGTCATCTGTTGAGGCTGCAGCTTCAAGACCACTGAGTCAGAAACATAACAAGCTGATAAGGAAGGCCAGCCGTGTGCGGGGGGACGTGAAACGCAGACGACTGCATCAGTACCGGGATGCTCACCAGCTGTGCCATAAACACTCCACATAATGAAGCACCTTCAGCAGCAAAGATCAGTTAAGAAGTCGTTTTTTTCACAGACCGTCACTATTTATCCAACACATCCTCACCAGGATTCAGATATGAACCGACAAAACTCACCGCAGAACTTTAGCCTCATCATCCTCCTGAGTAAAAGAGCGTGAGCAGCTCTCTATGTTCTGGGCGAGTAACTCAGTCCGGTATGAGCGGCAGACTCCTAAATGACACACCGCTTTGGCCGTTTACGCTCTCACCAGATCAGGCCACAGTTCCTACTCTTACCCTGAAATTCACATCGATGCTGCCCGTCACCGGCTACACTCTGAATCCTGAGCACTGCAACAGTGGGTGGCGGTGGGACATTCAGGATCCAGGTGATGGTCGCCTTGGTCGAAACAGGAGACAGAAGGTCAGGTCCAGACAAGACGTTCAGCGAGGAAGACAGAGAGGCACAAAGAATACTTCACACTGTCGACTGAGTGAATGAGAGTCAGGCGTGTGGGATCCAGGAAGTGTGCGCTGGGGTTTCTGGGAGATGTAGTGCGGTTAGAACTCTGGAGATGGTTCCTGCTGGTGACCAGGGGGGGAGACAGATCTGAATATCTCCAGTTGGCGAGTGACCCCACATATTCGTGCACGTCCACACGTCCGCACTCTTCATCTTACTTTGACCAATCTCCAACTGCATGAGCGTGCATCCATCAGTGACTGTTTTTGTAAATTAGTATCCATTAACTAAGATTCAATGTCAGAGCCAACTGTTTGTTTGATTAGTCACCTATGGATTCACCAAAGTGTCAGGAATAAAGTAATGCAGAAATTTGACCTGTAATTCGTTACGTTACTCCATTTCTGACAAAAGTAATCAAATTACAGAATTTTGTTCCTTTGTAATTTTTGCCAAAACCCAGAGTTTTCATTGGAAGTGGTGGCGTTGTGAACGCAGCAATATGGTTGGAAGAAGGCCCTCTTTGGGGACCCCCCCACCTTAAAACAACACTGACGTCAGCACAGAGTCGCTATCTGAGTGTTTTCTCTGAGGTTTTCTGCAGAGACACGTCTCTCCGGGACAAACCCGGTTCCTGATGTTCATGACGTTTCAGGAATCGGGCGGTAACCTGGTTACTGAAGCTCATGTGACCCACAGCTCATTCATTAAAAAGTTTCCTCCTCAACTTCACAGAAGAAAATGGGAAAAACTAGAGTGTACATCCTCACTTTAGCTCACCGTCTTTCTTCTTGATAAATTGAATAAAGCCCAGAAGCCCAAGATTAGCCAAAACTCAGAGTTCATCACTTCAAAGTAAAACCTCATTAGTTTAGATTTGGCTTTCAAGTTCCCTCCTCTCAGGACTCCGACTTTAACGGCTAATTACTGTTGGGTTAATCTAAGGAGGAGGAACCTCAGAGGCAGGTGCTGATACGGCATCCAGCTGATCAGGTTAGTTGTGTAACGTGGAGTAATTTCACCGCAGGGACCAACAGCCCACTGTCATGCTGATGGGGAACACGGAGCAAATATTAACACAACAATTACAAAGTTTGATCCAGATAAAACACCCCCGGTCCAAGCATCGAGGGGGGGGGGGCTGAAGCTCCTGCAGGAAGACACACAAGAGTCTAGAAGAGATCCGGGTTTAATTCAGAGGGGAGAGAAGACGGCTTGTAGGGGTCAAACCTCTGATGTAGAAGGGCAAAGCGGCGGTCCTCAGCTGAATCCCTCCGGGTCATTACGTTACACGTGTGACTGAATTTAAACACGTTTTAAGAAGCAGTCCAGAGGAATGTGGGTTTGCTCTCTGCTTCAGGTTTGAGGGGGAAAAAACACACAGGGTGTTTTAAAAAAGATGTGAGTCCTTCCCAGAAAAATGAATATATGAATGTTCATGCTGGCTGGGTTTACCGTGGGTCCGTGCACACAAGTGAGCTGGAAGCTGTCACCATGATTTTCCCTCCTCGTTTTTCATGTACAGTGCTGTTGAGTGTGCCGGGGCTCAACGAGGGGAGTGATTACGTGCAGAGATTAGATGGGGAGGCAGAGGGAGATATAAACCTCAAGGAAAAGCGATCATTTCCACACATCCAGGCTTCAGCCTGTGCATCACCGGCAGGGATGTGGATCAAAACCTCCCTGCAAAGACATTTTTCATTAAATCAACACTTCTTCACCTTTGTACCTCGACTTTATGTCAAGTGCAAAGTTGGCGAGGTGCACAGTTCAGTGTGCCTGTGCGAAAAAGCGAAATCCTTTCTGCCAGGTAAAAGTACAGCAGATTTCCGACGCGGGGCTCAGTTCATCTGCTGGAAAAAACATGTGCTCTGCTGTATTGGTTCTGCTGCAATCATTGCACTTCACTGATAATCGCAATGACATGTCACAGATTTGCTGCTGCAGAGGTGAAGGCTCTGCGGCTTCCTCTGCTGAGGTTTCTCTCAGACTCCTGCGCTGTGATCACCTACATGTTCATGAAACGGTAACGCAGCATCGCTGTCATGGTCTCGCTCTGGAAGCACGAGACAGCAGAGCAATCACAGGGTTTCTATCAGCTGTCACAGTATCCGTCATTAGGAGTCATCAGCTGAACACCACAGTTCTATTTTCTCTGACAGAAAAAATGGAAAACATTTGATCACATCTTGATTTTTTGCAAACATAAACAGTTTATTTCATATGAAACAGCTCAAAATGATAACAATACTGTTTACTTTTAGCAGTGATGTAAGCTACTAAATAAGAACCTATAAAAAATGAACACTGAAGTTCCAAAATGTGGAGTGAGAAGATGAGAAAGACGTGCAGTGACAATCTTTTCCATTCAGCCCTAAAACTCAGGGAGCTGATGTTCATTATCGTACCCAAACCTGAAAAAGTGTCATCAGAACAGAAGAGCTCAGTATCTTCAGGAACTCAATCCTCTGCACAAACCGGACGCCGCATGCCTGCAGATTTCCCCGGAGCGTTCTGCCCAGCAGCACTTGGTTTCAGGCCAAAGCCCCAACGGTATCCCACGGTGCACCTTGGTGTGAGTGTGCGCTCTGTCAGAGACAGATTTGTCCTGCATGATGAAAAAAGCCTTCAGCATCAGAAGACATGACCGGAAAACAACAGCGTAGCGTCTCACTGGCAGCTTCCATCACGGCGGCAGCCATGAATCCTGCAGGACGTCAGAGATAATCCTACTGGAGTGAGTGAGGGTTCAAAACTCCCCAGCCAGTGGGTTTCAGGTTGTGGATGTGGGGAAAATAAAATGTCAAATATGAAAAAATCAAAAGGATTCTTGGTATTAACTTTGACAAACGGAAACCTCTGAAACAGTCACAGCTCCTGAAGTGTGATGTGAAGGAAGTGACTCTCATTAGACCAGCAGAGATGAACCTGGAAGCTTTCGGGTCGTTTGAACCACATTTCACAGATCCTCGACAGAACGGCGGTTTGCTGAGGTTTTGGCTGAGACCAGATGAACTCTGGTACAGGAAACAGATCAACCTTTCAGGACATGAGTGGAGCTTCTCATGGCGCTGTGGCGTAACAAACGTCTCTCTTTCTCTTTGCCTTTTCCTCGTTTTACAGCCGCTCAGATAACTGACCACTTTTAAAATAAAATCACTTTGAGTCATCATTTTAACTCTGCCAGTGATGCCAGATATGGTAGTGGTTTTCCAGTTTTATGCCAAACACATGAACTATTGAATGGAAAGGGAGGACATGTGATAAAAATACCAGGAAGCATTACAATATTAGCACATGCTGAGTAAACTAAAGGTGTCACAGATCGGTCAACCCATCGGTCATGGCATTACAACTGAAATCCAACAGAAAATAGGCAAAATAAGATGATATTGAGGATAAAAACGATAAAAATGATTAGAATTCAACATGTGAATTACATTATTAATGGTCACACATTTCCAATTAATGAGACAAATGAAGGAATAGGAGAAGGAACTTAAGCTCGGCTGCCTCTAAAGGTGCAGAGTAAGTTTGATAAACGTCGGCACCAACCACATGTGGACTACAAGGAGCACTTATAAAAGACGTTTGCTAGCCGCAACGTAGACGACGGACATAGAATAAACGTCTACAACGACACGTCTGAGCTACAATTAACCCTCATCAAGACGCTGACGCTACACATCACCGCGCGTAACACCCTGAACCCTGAGGAGACCCACATCCGGCGTGAAAAAGACGTCTTTAGCCGCGTTGGATCCCCCTTCTATGGTTAATCTACAGCTCCTCCACGTTTCTGAATGCAGATTGAACCCTTTGACCACGGAGCTCGCAGCTTTAGCCACCTTGAGCCAATGACCCCATCAACGCGGCGCACAAAGGGAACGGAATGACAGACTTTTCATTATTGGCCGGCCATTGTGCCACAAGGAGAAATCAATTATAAAAACACGACTAACAGCAAAGATAACAGCAGCGTCCTCCATTGTGCAGGAATGAGCTGACTTCTTTTTTTCCTCAAGGGTCTCTTGACCAGTCCTGCATCACCTTGGTGCAATTTGCTCTCCATCTCAAATCCCATTGCCTTTTGGAATTGGATTTACCTGACTCATTCACACTCTGAATGGACACTCCTTCCAGAGGAGAAAAAAAAGGAGAAATTGCCTGAGGAGCCGTGAGGTTTTGAATTTGTCAGGTACCTCTGTGTCTGCCGCCAGCTTTCAGATAGGAAGGCCTCATTACAGCGAAGGAGGGTGGAGCCGGACGCTGAGACAAACGGGTCAGTGGACGCCGCCATGGAAACACACCAAGAACACATCACGGCTTTGGTTCCCTGATGGAACAATTACCCAAAGTTTAGCTGGGGATGAAGGTGCTGCAACGTCAAAAAAACGTCTTTGCTGCTCCAAAGTTTTGCTTCAAAACTTTGAATTTCAATGCAGATTTATCCTTTGAATGAACATCAAAGGTGAAAATAAGAAATGCGCCCCATAGGCTTTTGGCAAGCTCAGGGACTTTCACTTCAGGATGAACAGCCTCCATAGGAGAAAATAGCATCTCCTCACAGCAGGAAATTAGGCAGAGTCAGCATGAAATCATGCCGTCACACATGCATTTCTTTAACAGCAAACTGCTTTTCTGTCACTGTGACCGTGGAAATGGAAAAACAAGTGAGCAGAGCAACAACAGTCGCTAATGGCACTTTTAAACAAAAACACTTGCCTAGGTAAACACTGCACATTGCCTCGAGAAACAGGCTTTCATGTACGGCGCCACGTGTCAAAGTGTCACCAAGAAAAAGAATTCATTCACATTATTTTGTTTGGAAGAAAAAGTGGACAAAATATTCTGTTTAGTTTAGAACAAAAACCCTGAAAATGTTCAACTCCAGCCTGAGGTTAGATAAGATAAGATAAGATAAGATAAGATAAGATAAGATAAGATAAGATAAGATAAGATAAGATAAGATAAGATAAGATACTTTATTGATCCCAGATTGGGAAATTTGGTCGTTGGGTACAGGCTCAATAACAAACAATGAGTGACAAAAATAAGTCAGATAACAGCTTTTAGAAAACAAACATCAAATGAGTTTATCTACGGCAAAAGGATGAGGTATGATCTCCTGCAGCAGTTGGTGTGACGGTGAAGCTGCCTTAGCCTCTTGGAAAAGGCGCTCCGCTGTCCGTCAAGTACAGATCATCTGGTACATGGAGTCTGCTGCTGGCCTTCCTGTACACAGCGTGCTGTTGGTCTTCCAGCTCAGTCTGTTGTCGATGGTTACTCCCAGGTACTTGTGCTCCTCCACCTCTGACAAATCCCTGCCCAACAGGCTGAGAGGCTGGGGAGCTGGTGGTTTCTTCACCCTCTCTTTGGTCTGTTCCACATTGAGCAGCAGGTGGTTTCCTCCAGCCCACCTCACAAATTCATTTACAGGTTTGTTGTACTCCTCCTCCCGCCCACCATGAATGCAGCCAACAACCACAGAGTCGTCAGAGAACTTCTGGAGATGTCATGACTCTGAGTTGTACTAGTAGTCACTGGTGTATAGAGTGAACAGAAGGGAGAGAGCACAGTTCCCTGTGGGGCCCCCACACTAACCGTCACCACGTCAGAAAAGACACCGCCCAACCAGACAACCTGCGGCCTGTCCCACATGTAGTCAGTGATCCAGGAGACCAAGGCGCCGTCCACACCCATCAGCTGCAGCTTCTCACCCAGTAACCAGGGCTGGATGGTGTTGAACGCACTGGAAAATCAAAGAATGTGACCCTTACAGTGCCCCCCCCTCCATCCAGGTGAGAGTGAGCATGTTGCAGCAGGTAAATAACAGCATCCTCCGCCCCCAGGTGTGGCTGGCAAACTGAAGTGGGTCAAGAGATGGTTTCACCAGAGGTCTCAGGTGGGACAACTAAATCCTTTCCAGTACTTTAGCTGCATGGGATGTGAGAGACGCTAATCACTCGGCCAGAAGGAGGAGTCTTCCTGGATACAGGAACCAGACCTGCGGTTTAACCCTCTCCAGACTAAGGCTTAAGGCCCGTACACACCGGGACGAATTTCGCCGGCGATTTTCGTCGGCGAAATTCGCCTCGTGACTAAACAAAGGGCACCAATGAGAGTGTGCACACCGACGCGAAAAAACGCCACGCGTCAAAGCGTCAAAAAAAAAAAACGCCTCGGGTTCGTTTTTTCTTTTTGACGCCTCGCGTCGAAATCCATTCAACCAATGAGAATGGCGCTTTTGCTCACGTGTCTGGAGCTTCTGAAGTTACAGTAAAACACAACTTGGGGGCGCTCAAACACAACACTGACTTTCTGAGCACACATACCAGCAAAGAAGATAGACGCCAAGTAGCGTCTACACTGCTGCAAAGAAATAATGACGGACATTCTAAAATATCCCCGAAAACGCTCATGAGACATTTTCAGCTCTTGTACCAGTCGATAAAACTCACCATGTTCTTCTGACAAGCGCGTAAATAGTGGCTCTCTTCTTCTGAGTGACAAGCGACTACCGTGTGTACAGCGCCATCTAATGTCAGGGAATGAAATTGCATGTTCAGTCGGCTCATCGTCAGCGAAAATCGCCTGGGTGTGAACACAAAAGACGTGGCGAAAAACGCTGGCGAATATTCGTCCCGGTGTGTACGGGCCTTTAGATTAAAGAGGTGAAGACGTTTCTAAGAAGCAAATCATTGTTAAAGTCCTCATGACTTTGGAGGAAGGAGTCTCAGCTTCGTCCCAACAGCCCTCCACCGTAACCACGGCTGCAAAGACAGCACAACCTCACAACAAATGGAGACTTTGGCTCCACCCCTTGTTCATTTCTTTAGGTCCATTTGATTTCAAAGTCTGCTCTGTGGAGAAGTGGTTAACACCCTCACCTCACAGTGAGAAGGCTCTGGTTCAAATCCCGGCTGTGTGGAGTTTGCATGTTCTCCTGGTTCATGTGTGGGTTTTCTCCCACAGTCAGGCTCCATGGGCTGATTGGTGACCAAATTATTGCTGTGTGCAGTTGTGTGATGGACCGGAGGACCCCGCCTTTATCCTTCAGCAGCTGGGATAGGCTCCAGCAACCCTGTGACCCTGAACAGGAATAACGCGGGTTTAGAAAGTGAATAAACGGAAAATATCCATTATGGCCGTCTTCAAAGAGGAAGCTTTTACAATCTCTGGGATTTTATTTAAATTTTAGGCCCAAATTGAGCTAAAATAGGGACATGGTTTATTATTCTAATGTGGGTGTTCAATCATTGGCCTGAAATGGCTTTAGTGGGCGTGTCCCAAAAGCTAACAGGTGGGTCTTCACCTTTTTTCTATTTAAAAAATGTAGTAGTACTTGTACTACTACTACTAGACTAAGCTCTCTCAGTTTAAATAGAAGTCTAGGACAAACCCGTCATGTGACCCCTGAGCCCTGTGGGGTCACATGACGATTAGTTGTTGAATCGTTTCAGTTCATCTTCTTTTATTTTGGCGAGATCCCAGTTGATATACAGTGACTCTTCCTGTTTGTGTTCCTCTGTTGTTTTGTTTGTTTGAATCTTTTTTTGTATGTTTTCAATGCCATCTCTCTTTTTTTCTGTTCCAGCAGGAGCCAGAAGTTGTGTGTTGTTGGTGTTTGCTTTTGTCGTTTTTGTTGTGTAGAAAAGTGTGGATTAAACGACATCCCTCCAGCCTTTCCCCTCTGATGCTCATCAATCCGCCTCTAAATTTGTTTGGGATTCATTCTGCTTGTTCCCACTGGAGTCTAATTGTTTGTTTGTTGGTCACGCCAGCAGTTAATCGCTTTGTCAACAACTTGACTTGAATAAAAGGAGATTTTCTGGCAGAGCGGCGGCGTTTCAGGTGAGGTAATTGCTGGTTTTAAACCGATTATTCTTTGATCTTTGCAGACGTTTGCTGTTATCCCAGCAGAAATAGTCCTGTCAGATTAAGTTCCCGTCAGTAGTGACTGTAAACCAGCAGCTATTCAGGTTTTTCTGGATTAAAAACCCTCATCAAGTGTAAAGTTCATTTCAGTCAACAAAATGGGATTAAAGAACTTAAATAATCAAATTGTCAAGTTGATTTGACGATTTTGTAATTGATTGTTCATTTAGGGTGAAACGTCAGAGAATAAATCAATCGATTGATTTCATTTATGCAAACATGTCGGATGGAAGGAAAACTGCATCTTCACAGTTTTCTAAACTCAAACTTTCTGCTCTCCTTAAGTAAAATGAGATCGGCGTCAGTTGCAGAAGCCGGCGCCGTTTCTGGCTTTGCGCTCTGAAAAAGACGGCAGACACATGGGTATGCACACGCCACCCCCCCACCACACACACAGCCACAGGCCCGGCTCAAAACAAAACAGATGTCGGACTAATGACCCACTCAGGCAGTAAATGACAGTTGAAATGGGGTTAGAGCAATCTGAAATCAGATAAATGGACCTAATCTTGTTCTGGTGGGGGCCCTGGCCGGGAAATGGCTCCTGACACCTGAGACCCTGCAACATGTCAAGCCTCAATCCAGGCCGCGGCCTCAGGGCCATACATCTCCATTTTAGATGACAAGACACAAATCTGGAGCGTCAAGCGGAGGAAAGCCCGGGGGGGTCAGCTGTAGTTTAGTGTCGGATTAAAGGGGGAGGAAAAGCAGAGGCAGCCACGCTCTACAGAGATGTAATGAGCAGGTTGCACTAGATAAAGGTGACAGGAGAAATGGAGCGGGCTCAGGCCTCGTTAAAAAGCAGCCGAAAGGCTAACTCAGGCAAGCTCCGTGTCAGAGTGCTGCCCCCCCCTCCAAGTAACCCCGCCCAATTCCCTCTGGATCCACGGACATCCCTGCAAACCAATGAGAGCCATCCATTGATCCGTCCACGTAAACAGATTTCAGACCCAGAAAAAAACAGAAAGAATCCTCCAAACAGACAAACCGAAAAGCTTTTTCATTTCGGATGGGGGCGGCAGACGGAGACCTTCTGCACCTGAGCCGAGAACACCGCCATGCGCCACCTTTGATGTCAGACGACAGACAAATGTCAGCCTCTACTATTCAACCCTTCACCTTCAATCACTGCCTTCAAAAGATGGGAGCCAGATAGCAAATATCAAAGCGGGAAATTGCTGGCAGAAGCCATGGTGGGGAGGCAAAGGAGGCGCGGGTTCAGCCGGAGAGCCAGGACAGGCTGTCAGACAGAGACGCACAAACTTTCAGGTCAAGTGTTAGTCACAGCCCGTTAGCTGGGCTCCGTGGTGTTGATGAGTTCACCCAGAGAAACTCTGCAAACTCCAGAGGAGACTGTAGAAAACTTTAGTATAAACATCAAGTTTGACACAAAACTTCCAACCGTTTTGTTTGTCTCCGATCTTTAAAGTCCTGGGCTGCTAGCAGCAGCAGCAGAATGACAGACGTCTCACTTCTGTCACACAGGAGGACTCATGCACAGCTATTCGGGGAGCCTTTGGTTCTGAAACAAAGACCCGCATTCCCATGCTCCTCTACTGGACCTTCAGCCTGGACTGAGGCGCAGAGGTTCACACAGGTCCTGAGGGGTGCTGGTTTGTGGGAGGAGCCCGACCTGGGGGGCAGGTGAGCACAGGTTGAGACGGAGGAGTCATGATACGTCAGAATCCCGTCTCATTAATACAAATATGAAAACAAATCATGTATTTTGTGATATAACATGGTCTTAAATGTGTGCATTTAACATAATAACATGCTATAATCTCTCTCATATGTGCTGAAGTAAAACCTGTTTGTGCTTGTGGGGGGGTGCTCTGTCATGGCAGAAGGTTTTTGAAATGTGGACATTTTTCCAAAAGTTTAACAAATAAATGAAAAACAGAAGAAAGGAGCTTCATTAGAACGCTTTGGTGTTTCAGCTCTACTGATGATAAACAGTTGTGACAAAATGAAAAAGCTCACTTTAGAACAATGATGGGGGGATTTGAAAGAGGTTGTGTTCCTGCATCCTCAGCTAAAGACAGAAGGGGGACGTTGCCATCATGTCACTATGTTCTCGTCTCCGGCTCCTCAGCAGAGCACTAGCCAAAGGAATTGAACTCCAGATCTCAGAGGAGCCTGGTGGATCCTCCAAATGTGACACGTTTCCAAGCTTATTCAGGATGAGAGGAAGCTGCAGGAAAGGTGACTTTATGGAGAGAGCCGTGCTGGACCCTCTTCATCAAACACGGGGGGGTTATGGTTTTGGATGTCAGATGAAGAGGAGACCTTCACATCTGCACCCAGATGAATGTGAGGCTCACAGAATAATGAGCTGTGAACTCCTCTCTTATCAGATCCAGACGCGCTGATGCTCCTTTATTTTGGGGTCGTGACCTCTGGAGCAGCGGCGCTGCATTTTGATGCTTGTTTCTGCAAACAGAACAAAAGTGTTTTATTGCTTTTAAAGCAAAGCATTTTCCAGAGAAAGACCTCGACGTTGCAGTGTTTGGCCTTTAAGAGCTGAAACAGAAGAAAAGCAATCGTTTATAAACCAGGGGTGGGGGTGTGTGGGGGGGGGGGGTTTGGTCTTTAATACTTTTTGATTTGCAATAAAAAGATAAAATTCTAGTAAACCTTTTGATGGAAAACGATGATATATGATCTAAACATGCTCAGAGCGACAGATTAGTCCTAAAGAGTCTCTGAACGCATGGAAAGCTGCACATGGGTGTCTGCAGATGCATGTTAGGGAGCACACGCATGGAGCTATTACATGCTCCATGCGTGTGCTCTTTGATATGCACATGTGTGTCTGCAGATGCATGTTAGAAAGCACACGCATGGAGCTATTACATGCTCCATGCATGTGCTCTTTGATATGCACATGCGTGTCTGCAGATGCATGTTAGGGAGCACACGCATGGAGCTATTACATGCTCCATGCATGTGCTCTTTGATATGCACATGCGTGTCTGCAGATGCATGTTAGGGAGCACACGCATGGAGCTATTACATGCTCCGAACGGCCTCATGCTGGAAGCGAGGCGTTACATGCGGCTTTCCTGCAGCCCTCGGGGCAGAGGGGTGTTTGCGGGTCGATTCTCAGCGGCTCATTAGCTGATGCCGATGAGACTTGGGAAATGGTTTCATCGCCGTCTTCCTGCGGCTTTCTGTTATGGCGTGGAGGACGTAATGCACAGGAAAGCGTGCGTTCCAGTCAGTCATTAGAGGCAAACAGTGCTGGGACGAGGACTCCAGACCAACATCTCTGCAGAATTATTCTAGTGAAAAATTAGCCTCCTGAAGAAAACAGACATTCAACATTTTACCCCCCCAGGGAGGAGGATGATGGGAAACCACGGACACACGAGGATCATAAAAACTCTCATAAAGTTAAAGGTGACAGAACACACCCCGACTCCTGCGCCTCCCTTTCGTTACAGTTAATGGCGTGTTTCTTGGGCAGATGGGGGGGGCTGAAGCCCTAAACTGACATTGACGTACAGCAGAAATGGAAGTCCTCGTTCACCTTCCCTTTGTTCCAGAGAGAGGGAAGTGGTGTGTGAAAGGCTGTAATTAATGAAGCTACAAATAGCTTCAGTTTCATTTAATGACAATCTGAGTGTTAAGAGGCAGTCCCCTTTGTTACGGGGGGTGTGGGGGCGCTGGCACCGCCGGCTCCCTGCAGAGCCCTGACAGGTAATTCTGCATTTTGAAATGGTAATGAAGCAGAAAGCATCGCTGGATTAGACCTCCGGGACTCACATGTTGAGTGTCCTTCAGGGTGCAGAAACGTCACGCTCTTGATCATCGCCGGCCTCTGGCAGCGGCGTGCACGCCGGCGAGGAGGTCGGGAACTGTGTCTGTGCGACTTACCCCAGAGCTTAGCCTGTGCAGCCACTTTCTAATTGCCTCTTTAAATGGGGCAAATGGAGCTGGCATGGAAAATTGCATCAAACAAGTCTGTAGGCTAGTGCTGCGTTAGTTTGGGAGACTCTGAAATGCTTTTGGATGAGCTCACACCTACTGGATATCACTTCCCAGGTAGCAGCTTGCAGAGGATTTGCTTTACTCCACGCTGTGCACAGACGACCGGCGGCTGCTGCTCATTTGAATGCAGCCTGGACGTGCACAGCTTTGTTACTCGCCGCTGCTGATATGCTGGGAGAAGAAAATGTTATTGGCTTCTGCAGCAATTACTGATGCCGTGACTTTGATGCTGCATCAGATTGTTAGCTTAAATTAGACGTTTTCTTCTTCAGAGGATTTTACATATTCACGCCTTTAATTAATTTTTCAGTTCTCACAGTTTCTAAGACCATATCTCTGACTCTTATCTGTCCGTCCAGAAGAAGTTTCTGGCTCTGCTGTTGCCCATCTCTATTCACAATATGCTTATCTGCCTCCCAGAAGGATCCTCATTGTTCTACCTCTAATCCTCCAAATCTGCGGCATGACTCAGAACTTAACCACGTTCTCTTGTGCCAACGCCATTCTGTTCTGCATTATCCTTCAACACAAACCCAACATCATTTCTCAGATGAGACAATTCTCCCCAAATGATTCCTTGGCAGCCAGATACTTGATAAAACAGCAGCAGTGAATCTTAAAGGTGAAAAAACACAAATGAGGGGAACCCTGAGAGACACAGAGCTGTACTTTGTGTTAATGAAGCTCAGCGTCTGACCAGCAGTGGGAAAATGATAGAGAAAAGGTTTGATTCCAGCTGCGCTCCAACTCAACAAGAAAGTGTATTGTTTGTCGTTTGTACCTGATCCACATCAACCAAAGAGACACAATCCATCCAACATTAGTTTCACCTGGACTGACCACAGAAAATGTTCATATTTCCAAACAAACCTTGAAACTGAAGGAAACTCATGATTGAAACCAGACAGAAACATACTTGATCATGTCTTCAATCCCAGCTGTCCTCACAGGTGGATCCAGCTGTCTGCAGGTGAAAAATGATCAAACCTGTGCAGGACATGCAGGTGACCTGCAGCAAATATCTGGGTCACAGACGCTCAGTGAAAATCAAAGTCATTTTTTCCATGTTTATGCCGCAGCGACAGGTCGTAGTGAACACTTAGACCAGTGTTTTTCAACCTTTTTTGAGCCACGGCACACTTTAGCCTTGACAAAAATCCCGCGGCACACCAGCATCCCAAAAAAAAAAAAAAAAAAAAAAAAAAAAAAAAGCAAAAACTCAGTCTGCATTGATCGACAGCCGCCCCCCGCCCTCCGGAATCTCACGGGCATTTTCATAATTGTGGCAGAAAAAGCTGGAAGTTGCAGCTGTTTTTTTCTAAAAGTTGTATTAAAAGTTAAGTTAAAAGATTCAAAAACTGTTTGATGTGTGTTCCTTGTTTAAAGACGTTAAGAGGAGAGGCTCATTGTGCGCTCATTGTCGTTCTAACCCAATGCATCATGGGAGATGTAGTGCCGTAAATCCGCCGACCGCAGAAAGACCAGCTTCTCTGAGCTTCATGGTTTTGTTCTCTTGTTCCACGGTCTGACACCGGATTCTGTGGAAAGCTACACCGCTAAAGACGAGCTTTAACTGGTATTGCTGTTAAAACTGAGTGACTTTACGAGCAGAATCAGAACAAGGAAGTTAAGACTTTAACCACTTCTGATTGGTCAGACTGATGACATGTGATTCAGCCTTCAAGAATGATTGGTGGAGACAGTTAAAGGGGCGGCACTGGTATAGCTAACAGGTATAGCTGCAGCTAAATCGCTGTATCTTCATTCTTATCAAAATGTATTTAATAGAATCAAATAAACACAAAGAAAAAATAATTTTATGATCTTTCATATTCCTAACTACTCAGTGTTTTATCAGGGGCCTGTTTGGATGAACAAAGAGCTGAAATCCTGGAGATGGGAAATGTTGTTAGATCAGTTAATGAGGGCAATTCCCCACGGCACACTTGACCATCTCCCACGGCACACTAGTGTGCCGCGGCACACTGGTTGAAAAACACTGACTTAGACAACACGTAAGGGTGGAGTATGTAAGACGCAGGCGTGTTGGACAGATTTTTTCTTTTTTAACCCCCCAAATCCTGCAGACTCCTTGCTGCAGCCTGACTGGGGAAAAATAGGAAATTAGACAATCAGAATGTAGTTTGTGTGGACATCCTACCAGCGTCCTACAGAGACGTGCACACCCCGTGCGTGCAGCATTTGTGTGGTCAGTAAGGAGTCAGTACTCACACCTTACGTGTGGCATTCAGACGCTCTACGACAGTATCACCTGTACGTCATAAGTGCGTGGTACTTCCATTAGCCTTATGAATACTTCACACTTACAACAGGCACAACAACGGTACGTTCCATTATCATGGCGTCCTTTGAGGTGGCCGTGCGAACCTCATGGGAACCTCTACGACCCCGGATGGACCGGACAACCCAAAAAACACAGAACCCGATAAGGCTTTAATATTAGATGGAAACATCCAACTAACTCCATCCTTCATCCAACTACCAGCATTCAAGAACACAGGGAGTTTGATACAAACAAGCATCATATCTGCAGCAAATTCAACACAAATGAAGATTCCATCTCCTCTGCTCTCAAACGTGAAACTCTGCTGCAGGTTGTTATTTTATTTTATGTGGAATTCACAACTCCACGTCAATCTGAACGAAAGCTCAGCTAAAGTACCACAGTCTCATCTGAAGGCCAACCCCCCCATGGCTATTCTCGGAGCATCTCCTGACTGCATAACAAAGAACACCAGACATCTACAGATGATGCATAAATAAAGAAAACCACTAAATTAACTAGATTGGGTCAGCCGATTGGCACTTTGTTAGAATCTAACATGGACATGAGGAATCCTTCACTTATGTATAACACACTCCCCCACCCCAACACATATTCTTAAGGAGACAACGAGGCATCATCTGCAAACAAAGGAAAAGGGAAACTGGTCAGGTTAATGTCTAATAAATAAAACTTAATGTGTCTGACTTCTTCAATGGACTCATGATGACTGAATACAATAGAGATTGGAAGCTCTCAAAGCTGACAAACATGACCTGGGGGGGGCTCTGAGGGCTGGCAGAAGTTCCTCATATATGAACCCCATAAGTCTCACTTCCTTAAAGTGCCTCTGCTCCTGAATCAGAGGCTGCAGTGATTCCAAACCCCCAACACCCTTGGACTCAGACCAGAATCGGCAAACGCACTAAACCCTGACAAAGCAGACATCGTGAGATCTGATCTGTATTCAAACTCACAAAGAAAGAGGCTAAACTAGGAGACAGGAATGAACAAACCTCGAAAAACCTTCTTGACTAGAAAATATTGCTGCATAAATCAGCTGTAACTGTCAGCAAACTCTCACTTTGGAAACTTTATCAATTCAGACAAACTTTAATGCGGAGGGTTTTGTCACTTCTCATTTTTCTTGGGGAGTTTTGTATAAAGACAGAATTCAATCCCTCGTCAGCATTGTGTCTGGCTGCTGGAAAGACGGACGAATGCGGCGAAGGATCTGGACAGAGATTTAGCCGCCGATCATCATTCTTTGCTGGGGGGGTTATTGAAAGCTCAGTCGCCTGAACAGTTTACCTCAGACAAGAGCTGCATGTTGTTGAGTCCTGATGGACCCCCCCCCCTCACTCACCCGCCATTGTGGGTTCAGTCCCAGAACGATTGGTGGGTACTGAAGACCTGAATCACTGAAAGAGACAAAACCCCAGAAGACAAATGTCTGCTGTGACTCTTAAACCAGGATCCAGACTTTAGATCCACATCAGAGAAACTCATGGACCCATTATTGAGAATGAAAGGTTTCACAGTCACACGGATGGATGGGACACCAGAACACCAGCTACACTCAGTGGTAATCTAATACCATAAACATATACAAAGTCACTGAATAATAAATTATGCACTTAAAGGACAGCTATTGATTAGGCCTTTCACTTCTGTCACATGACCCACAGATTATCACAGGATCTGCACAGATTGCCTTACTGCTTCTAGTCTTTTGGCGACAAAACCTAGCAGGGACTGCACTCACAGACTTGGTTGATCCATGGGGGGGGGGGCTCAGTGTTTTATCAAATTCCTTTGACCTTGATCATGTAAAAGACAATATGCTGCTGATACAAAACCAATAATACTACGATTTTTTTAGACACGGAATATCGAAAAAAAGATAATAAACAGGTAGATTTACTTCTGAGCAAATTAGAATGAGATTGGAAACCATGAACGCTGCCGTTTTGACTGAACAAAGAGTTCAATCTTGAAGGAGTCATGACAGCTTAACCAGCCCATCTGGACAGTGACAGGAACAGCCAACCAGGATGAGAGCAGATCTCTTTCTGACTGATGACAGGGACGCTGCTCTGCTGTTAGCACACGTCAGCCACGTCTGTGCTAACTTACCCATCAGTCTTAGGCTCAGACGAAAACATCCAAGACTTGTCCTGTCCTGCAGACATGGAGCCAGTTGACATGTTAGGAACAAGCTAATAGGTGGAGCAATCAGACGCTGTTCATTCAACTTTATGCGCCCTGCTTCTTCCTAAATTTCTTGTTCTTGGTAAACATGGCTGATGGTGACGGCAGTCACTTTGCTTTGCAGACATGTTCGTTTCCACATTAACAGACAACCCATTACTGCTGTCCTCTTGTACTCCTGAAGGAAATGACGGGTGCTTTGGAAACAACATGATGTTCTGACGGTGTTGTCTGTGTTTATCTACTAATGCTCAGATAGAAACCAAAGAAAAGGACATTTAACAGAAAACTCTGCGTGTGTGAACATGAGCTCTCATTAATGGACACTGCTGTGAGGCACAAAGGACATGAGATTATTCTGCTCATGTGTGGCTTTAGAAACCAGATCATTCCTGAAATACGCCGATGGTCAGATATTCGGAGTGCATGGTAAACTTGCTGAAACTGTTTACCATACCAGATTTTAGGAGGTCATGGTGAGGAAGGAAAACCTCTTTAAACCAAATGCTGCTATGAGGTGTAACTCACACAGTGGAACGGAGCTCTACATGTTCAGCTGGAGGGGAGCTTCAGATGATCTTCCTCTAAAGAAACCGGGTCCTCTTCTGTTAAAGAGACAAGAATAGAGCCGGAGATTTCTGACAGTGGGGGGTCCAATAAGCAGCCAAAAGACTTCAAGTTAGCTATGGGATTTTATTTGCTGCTTGTGTGAAGTGCTGATGCTTATGGGATGTCACTAATTCTGTACATGGAACCTACAGAAAGGAGAAACATCAAGAAGCCAGAATTGGCAGCATCAAACAGTTTCACACCCCATTGATGTAGGAAACTTTCAGCTCTTTTTCTGAATAGTCGGGTGTGAACTCGATCTGAATAAAGAGGAGCTAGACATGTGGGAACATCTGAAGCACCTCCTCTATACTTGAACTGGACAGCAGGAGATTTTGATGACCTGCAGTCATTATCAAAGTTCTCCACTTGAAGAAGCTGCAGCAGAATCATTTATACCAAAGTGTCTGCACAAACCTCGGCATTCTCTCCAAAGCTCATTTCTATCATAAACAAATATTTTCTGGTTGTAGTTTCAAAAAAGACCCCCCCCCCCCCCACCCACATGAAGGCCAGCTGTCTTTTTAAGTTACACATCATCAAAAAAACCTCACTTCATGCTGGCTGCTTTTCAAACTGGGATTTCGTTAAGATATGGGACCATGTTAATGCTTAGAACCACTCAGTGGAAGGAGATCTGTCACTAAAATCTGTTGTCAGGAGTTCTGTAGATCCAGTCAGGAGTCATTCCGTAGATCCAGTCAGGAGTCGTTCTGTAGATCCAGTCAGGAGCCGTTCCGTAGATCCAGTCAGGAGTCATTCTGTAGATCCAGTCAGGAGTCATTCTGTAGATCCAGTCAGGAGTCGTTCTGTAGATCCAGTCAGGAGTCATTCTGTAGATCCAGTCAGGAGTCATTCTGTAGATCCAGTCAGGAGCCGTTCTGTAGATCCAGTCAGGAGCCGTTCTGTAGATCCAGTCAGGAGCCGTTCTGTAGATCCAGTCAGGAGTCGTTCTGTAGATCCAGTCAGGAGTCATTCTGTAGATCCAGTCAGGAGCCATTCCGTAGATCCAGTCAGGAGTCATTCTGTAGATCCAGTCAGGAGTCATTCTGTAGATCCAGTCAGGAGCTGTTCTGTAGATCCAGTCAGGAGTCCTTCTGTAGATCCAGTCAGGGGTCTTTCTGTAGATCCAGTCAGGAGTCCTTCTGTAGATCCAGTCAGGAGTCGTTCCGTAGATCCAGTCAGGAGCCGTTCCGTAGATCCAGTCAGGAGTCATTCTGTAGATCCAGTCAGGAGTCATTCTGTAGATCCAGTCAGGAGTCCTTCTGTAGATCCAGTCAGGAGTCTTTCTGTAGATCCAGTCAGGAGTCGTTCTGTAGATCCAGTCAGGAGTCGTTCTGTAGATCCAGTCAGGAGTCCTTCTGTAGATCCAGTCAGGAGTCGTTCTGTAGATCCAGTCAGGAGTCGTTCCGTAGATCCAGTCAGGAGCCGTTCCGTAGATCCAGTCAGGAGTCGTTCTGTAGATCCAGTCAGGAGCCGTTCCGTAGATCCAGTCAGGAGTCAATCTGTAGATCCAGTCAGGAGTCGTTCTGTAGATCCAGTCAGGAGTCGTTCTGTAGATCCAGTCAGGATCCCTCATGTCTTTCTTCACCACATCCAGAGGAGATCCATCTTTTTTTAGGTTCCCTCCCATCAGAAGTGTAATCCAGCAGAACTTGGTTGGTTTTTGGCAGTGTCTTTTTTAAACTGGGCCATGAAAGTTCTGTTTGGGATCTACATGAAGGTCATGGCTCTACATGGGATCTGCTTCCTGACCAAACCTTCTGCGTTTACCCAGACTTGGAACGTGCACACTGATTTGTTCCTTTTTGTGTTTGCATTGCAGCTGTATATGAACTTCCAGAGCCATGACACATGGAAACAGGTCCATGCATTACTGCATGTGCGCTATGAATTGAGCTGGTTCATGCGTGCAGCAGCAGGAAATCGTGGTTTCGTCTCAGCGGGGCCTCAACACAGTGGGGTCAGACGCTGAGCCCTGTTGCTCAGACGAGTGAAAGCAGCTTTTGCATAATACAGATGTGAACCTGATCCACAGTCAGCTTTCTATTCAATCTAAAACAAATCAAATCTAATGAACGTGTTAGCTAACAAAATTACTTGATCGTGTACATTATTCATAAAAAGTAAACAAGAGAGATGTGCAGATTAAGGAGCCATAATAAAAACTGCATTCAGCCTGAGGGGGGGCTGGCCAAACATTGTCATGGTTTTTGGTCCTCTTTTGCTCCCCCCACTTTGAAATGTCAACATCATTAGAAAGCAATGGTGGCTTTCTAATGTGCAGAATTTGACGCAGACCAGAAGAAGGTGTAAAGTCTCCGCCTGCGGATACAGTGTGCTGCAAACTTGGCCTTTTCAGGCTTATCTGAGCCAGGCTGAGGTGTCGTCTCTCCCACTGAGGAGCCTTATCCTCCTCAAGCATCTGTTTTTGAAGTCAGACAGCTTTAGCGCAGATTAATGGAGTGCTGGAGTTCTTGCCATGAGGGCACAGAACACGAGTCTCTACTTTTGGCATGGCACCCGCATTGCAGTCCCTAATATCAGTGCAATTTCTAGACTGCTGGAACAGCAAGTTTGCCGTGACAACCACTTTGACTTACCTTTGTGCTCTTACCTCCAGTTTCAGACAGAAATGTCTTAAATGGAGGACCCACTGATCCGTGGTGACACGCCGCCTCAAATCTTTCTGGGTGACAGAGAGAAAGTCAACCCGAAAGCAGAAGACAAAACTTTCAGCCTTTTAGTCTGAATTTTTTTATGTTGGAAGAGTATTTGCTCTTTTGTGCGAATCATTTTTAACAGTTAATGAAAAGTGATTCTGCATGAGCAAATTTGAACTTTAATGTTATTAGCAGATATGAGGGATTTTCTGGAAGAGGGCATCAGGCTGTGTGGAGAAATGCTAACAGTTATCAGGCAAACACAATGAAACCCAGAGCTTAGACAGGTGTGTGTGTGTGTGTGTGTGTGTGTGTGTGTGTATGGGTTCTGTGGGCCTTTGGATTGTCCGGTCCATGGGGGTCGTAGAGGAGCGGCTGCATCGTAAGGGAAGCTCAGGCGTGTCTTTCGGTTCCCATGAGGCTCGTATGACCACCTAAATGGACGCCATGATAATGGAACGAACCATTGTTGCGGGTGTGGTAAATGTATCATGAAGTATTTAAACTGATGGAAATAATGGAAGTTAGATGCACTATGGCGTACAGGTGATGCTGTCGTTCGGCGTCCGAATGCCACGCTTTAGTCATTCAATTCAATTAAACTTTATTAGCACTGTTCCTGCTTCTCAGCATCTCAAAGTGCTTCCCATAATAAATAGGTACTAGTAAGATACAAAGTAGTATTTCAAATGGTAAACATAGTAAAAAAACTAATACTAATAATAATAATTAAAAAATAAAGAAAAGTAAGGTGTAAGGTGCTCCTTAGTAAATGCTACGTGCACGTGGTGTGCATGTGATCTGTATGTCTCTGACACTCTGCCTATTTTTCTCCTTTCTAACAGTCAGGCTGCAGTGAGGAGCGTGCACGTGTCACATGAACAGCACTAACGGGCTCAACGTTCAGTCTGCAGGTTTTTAGGGGGTTTAAGAAAATGAAAAATCTGTACGACACGCCCGTGTCCCACCTACCTCCCCCTTACTCACCCTTACGTGTTGCATACGTGTTCACTAGGACCCGTGGCCCGCAGCATGGACATAGAGAAAATGCACATGAACATTTGACCTCACCAGGTCCGATGAGCGGTTCTACGGGTCCGATGAGCGGTTCTACGGGTCCGATGAGCGGTTCTACGGGTCCGATGAGCGGTTCTACGGGTCCGATGAGCGGTTCTACGGGTCCGATGAGCGGTTCTACGGGTCTGATGAGTGTCTGCGGTCTTGATATTTCCTGCGGGTCCTCTGACCATTTTTCAGCTGCAGACACCTGTGAGGACAGCTGGGACTGGAGCTTTAGTTCTTGGCTGCTTTTGCACTGCAGCATCCTTCCATCATAACAGATGGCTCCTCGTTTTGTGCTGCAGCACAGCTGTCTCAGAGAGAAAGGTTTATGTTTGAGTGGAATTGTTCTGCCTGACTGTGTGATTATTTGAAAGGTTTATTGCGTCGGGACCTTCTCCTGGTCCGTTGGATCTGCACGGATCAGCTTCCTGTACCTGTGATACCATGACCTGAACACGTTCCACCTGAGAAACGGCTTCTGCCGTGGGCTCAGCTGTAGTTCAGGCCTACAGGCTTTTATTCCACCATCTACACTCACCTTAATCTAATTTAGCAGAAAAAAGTGAGCTGTTTCACTCCACTCCCTCGCCCCCTTCGGTGGAGCACCGGACCCTTGAGAAAAGCCTCTCCTGCTTTTCTTTTGTTGCAGAGCTTTTCATGAACGTTCCTGCAGCGACTGTTCTCACGCTTCCTCTAAAGCCTCTGAAACAGAGACAGAGGCTCTTTTCTCAAACACTTTATTTCCACTTGGAGAGGAGGTGGATATGGACGGGTGGTCCCCCCCCCCCCCCCACACACACACACACATGCACCTCCCGTAGTGGAGCTGCAGCCCGAACACTTGCGGTGAAACGTGTTGAATGGGTTCATTCTGAAGTGTCAGGACCAAACAGCCGCTCCAGTGAAGCGGACTGTCAGCTCTGAGGTTTCATCAGAAATCAGATTCTTTTGCCTTCATCGCCATAAACTGCAGGAACCTGATGAAGACGAGGAGAAACTCTTGGGTAAAACATCACTGCTCTTTCTATTAGGGGTAACGAAGAATCCAATTAATTGAATAATTGATTTCTAATCCTATAATCCAACCAGATTGTCTGACACAAAAAGTTTTAAATCACCCTAAGCCATTATAAATCATTTCAAAATGACATAAATCAACAACTGATCTTAGAAAACATCTTCTGGATTGAGGTCCAGTAGGTTTATGTTTCTATAAGGTAAACCGACCAATCACAGCAACAACACACGTGTGATGTCATGAACACGGATCAGTCCATCATTCCAGTCCAGTGTGTGGACAGACTGTGAATAAAGTCATGTGACCATCCAGTGTCTAGAATGTTCTAGAATGTTCCCTTTGGATTCTCTGGATGTGGAATGATGTCATCTTCAAAGTCAGAATAAACATGAGGTCAGTCAGGAGTTTCTGGTTAATCTTCTCACATCAATTGGTCATCTGGACCTTCAGCCTCCTCTTCATCCATGTTTTCTTCTGTGTTTCTAGAGGAGCATGAACACATCATAGTAGAAAGTCTGAAAGGTTTTCCTTCAACAATAAGTGCAGCCCCCCCCCCATACCTTCCTCTGTGACATTTACATTCAGGATGGAAACAGCAGAGTCTCACTTGGTCTGATTTTCTCTGATTTTGCTTCCAACTGCAGCTCTTTGTGCGGCTGATTGCAGCTGGAATTAGCAGCAGACGCTCCACGGCGGGTTAAACATGCAGCCATTCAGGACGTTTCTGAAAAATTAATTTAATGAGCTCATAGAGCATGTGGCCTCCCCGGATCTGAGCTGTCAGACGCCTGTTGGTCTTCACCAACGGGCTGACCTTGTGCTGGCTGCACCTGTGAAGTGAGATTTATGGGCAGGTGAAGCAGCTGAATGAAGAAATCAATAGATTCATGTCTGATGGAGCGCGTTGTCTGGAGGAACAGCGTCCCGCTGCACGGCTCTGCAGCTGCAGACACATGCATCCTTCATGCAGCTTCACTGAAACATCACCTTCACAGTTTTTAAACATTAATAACTTTATTTTAATCCAAAAATGTTACAGCTGAGATCACACTGGATAATCGAGGTGCAAATAGGTAATATGTTAGATTACTTGAGGGGATTAAAGTGAGAAAGTGATGCAACCAGATCCTCTCTTCATGAAGAATTGACTTTTTCATTATCAGCTCACGAGGACAACAAACCTTGTTCAAATAAAAATCCTCCATGTTTTTTATGTTTTTTTCTCTCTTTGTCTGAATCTTCCAGAACCATTGGAACTTGATGCAGGCCTGGACCGACCACAGACCACGCAGATCTTTCTCAACAGTCATACCCAGGAGCGTGTAGCTGTCCTGAATGAAGCCAGAAAGTTTTCTGCATGTGGTGATACAGCAGCTGCAGCCTTCAGCATGCGGTGATGCACGCGATGATGCAGCAGCCGCAGCCTTCTGTATACGGTGATGCAGCAGCTGCAGCCTTCAGCATGCAGTGATGCACGCGGTGACGTAGCAGCTGCAGCCTTCAGCATGCGGTGATGCACGCGATGATGCAGCAGCCGCAGCCTTCTGTATACGGTGATGCAGCAGCTGCAGCCTTCAGCATGCAGTGATGCACGTGATGATGCAGCAGCTGCAGCCTTCAGCATGCGGTGACGCAGCAGCTGCAGCCTTCAGCATGCAGTGATGCACGCGGTGACGCAGCAGCTGCAGCCTTCTGTATATGGTGATGCAGCAGCTGCAGCCTTCTGTATACGGTGACGCAGCAGCTGCAGCCTTCAGCATGCAGTGATGCACGCGGTGACGCAGCAGCTGCAGCCTTCTGTATATGGTGATGCAGCAGCTGCAGCCTTCAGCATGCAGTGATGCACGTGATGATGCAGCAGCTGCAGCCTTCAGCATGCGGTGACGTAGCAGCTGCAGCCTTCTGTATACGGTGACATAGCAGCCGCAGCCTTCAGCATGCGGTGACGTAGCAGCTGCAGCCTTCTGTATACGGTGACGCAGCAGCTGCAGACTTCAGCATGCAGTGATGCACGCGGTGACGCAGCAGCTGCAGCCTTCAGCATGCGGTGACGCAGCAGCTGCAGCCTTCAGCATGCGGTGACGCAGCAGCTGCAGCCTTCTGTATACGGTGACGCAGCAGCTGCAGCCTTCAGCATGCAGTGATGCACGCGGTGACGCAGCAGCTGCAGCCTTCTGTATATGGTGATGCAGCAGCTGCAGCCTTCAGCATGCAGTGATGCACGTGATGATGCAGCAGCTGCAGCCTTCTGTATATGGTGATGCAGCAGCTGCAGCCTTCAGCATGCAGTGATGCACGCGGTGACGCAGCAGCTGCAGCCTTCAGCATGCGGTGACGCAGCAGCTGCAGCCTTCAGCATGCGGTGACGCAGCAGCTGCAGCCTTCAGCATGCAGTGACGCAGCAGCTGCAGCCTTCAGCATGCGGTGACGCAGCAGCTGCAGCCTTCAGCATGCGGTGACGCAGCAGCTGCAGCCTTCAGCATGCGGTGACGCAGCAGCTGCAGCCTTCAGCATGCAGTGACGCAGCAGCTGCAGCCTTCAGCATGCGGTGACGCAGCAGCTGCAGCCTTCAGCATGCGGTGACTCAGCAGCTGCAGCCTTCAGCATGCGGTGACGCAGCAGCTGCAGCCTTCAGCATGCAGTGATGCACGCGGTGACGCAGCAGCTGCAGCCTTCTGTATATGGTGATGCAGCAGCTGCAGCCTTCTGTATATGGTGATGCAGCAGCTGCAGCCTTCTGTATATGGTGACGCAGCAGCTGCAGCCTTCAGCATGCAGTGATGCACGCGGTGACGCAGCAGCTGCAGCCTTCAGCATGCGGTGACGCAGCAGCTGCAGCCTTCAGCATGCGGTGACGCAGCAGCTGCAGCCTTCAGCATGCAGTGACGCAGCAGCTGCAGCCTTCAGCATGCGGTGACGCAGCAGCTGCAGCCTTCAGCATGCGGTGACGCAGCAGCTGCAGCCTTCAGCATGCGGTGACGCAGCAGCTGCAGCCTTCAGCATGCAGTGACGCAGCAGCTGCAGCCTTCAGCATGCGGTGACTCAGCAGCTGCAGCCTTCAGCATGCGGTGACGCAGCAGCTGCAGCCTTCAGCATGCAGTGATGCACGCGGTGACGCAGCAGCTGCAGCCTTCTGTATATGGTGATGCAGCAGCTGCAGCCTTCTGTATATGGTGATGCAGCAGCTGCAGCCTTCTGTATATGGTGACGCAGCAGCTGCAGCCTTCAGCATGCAGTGATGCACGCGGTGACGCAGCAGCTGCAGCCTTCAGCATGCGGTGACGCAGCAGCTGCAGCCTTCAGCATGCGGTGACGCAGCAGCTGCAGCCTTCAGCATGCAGTGACGCAGCAGCTGCAGCCTTCAGCATGCGGTGACGCAGCAGCTGCGCGGTGAGCGCCAGCCTTCAGCATGCGGTGACTCGCATGCAGCTGCAGGCCCCAGCATGCAGTGGAGGCAACGCGTGACGCAAGCAGCTGCAGCCTTCTGTATATGGTGATGCAGCAGCTGCAGCCTTCTGTATATGGTGATGCAGCAGCTGCAGCCTTCTGTATATGGTGACGCAGCAGCTGCAGCCTTCAGCATGTTCTTCATTCTAACGCAAACATCTGTCTCTTCTCTGGAACCTGAACTTTCCTCTGCAGCATCTGCATGGCAGAGCACCCGTTTGGGTTGGGCGTGCTAAACATTTGGCAGCTGTTGCTCCCACAGATGAGCAGAACCACGGCGGTAACGGCGACGGGTCGCTGTCTTCATTATCACCACGGCCTGCTGCTAATTGGGGGGGGTTGACCAGACGTTGCCGTGGGGGGTTGTCAGGTTCTGGTGAAACACTGGAGGGTTTCTGAGGGGACATTGGTGCAACCGCAGCTCTTCCTCAGAGGTTGATGGTTCCATTCTTGACACAGGTGAAGGGTTCAGGACAGAAACGGTTATCCTCATGTGGAGAACAAACATGTCCAACACAAAAAGCTGCCGGCGCTGAAAAGCTCCTGATCCATCTAAACTGCAGACAGGGATCAATAGGGTTTGAACCCCCCACCCTCCTCAGCTGTTCTCTGTCAGTTGAAGTTTTTTACCTAAAGTCAGCTGCTGTCATGAAGCCCCCCCCCACTGAATAGAAGACCCTGTTAGACTCCAACCCTCTGGTGCTGGATCAGCGTCTAGCCGTCCGACTGTGGAGACTCTGCGATTCCTTTTCCTGGAGATTCTGCTGATTAAACACTTCAACTCTTTCAAGTGGAGATGAATCTGAAGCCCGACCAGGATTTAGGAGGGAGATTATTATGTAAATTATGTGTTTGAAAATATCTCATTCAGTTCAAGAAACAGCTACCCCGTTTAGAGATGTTATTTGACTCCCAGCTTTGAGTTTCAAACAGAATTCTCAGAATAATGAGGCTGTGAGATGAAGGCGCCGTGTGGGCTTAGTGTAGCAGCGACGGGGCCTAAAATTCCAGGTGAACTGCTGTGTCAGAGCCCTCCAACGTCACAAAAGCCAGACAATAAACCGCTCATGAAGCAACCATTCATACCTATCCTATGGGGTCAAGATGACCATTGAGGTGTTCTCCTACCATGACAAAGGTGGATAAAGGTGGAGAGGATTTCATGTAATCCATGGACACCAGTGAAGATCACAAATCATTGAAGAACAAAGGTTCAGAGCTCTGTCTAGTGGGTCTAGATGACCCCACTCCCAACGTTAAAGTGCCTAGAATAGAACACGGGATACTAAACAGTCTGTGTGAGGAGAGCAACGTCCTGTCGACTGAAACTGTACCACATGGTCACATGGTCATATAGTCACATAGTCATATGGTCCTATGGTCACATGGTCACATGGTCACATGGTCATATAGTCACATGGTCATATGGTCATATGGTCATATGGTCCGCCCTCCATCCGTAAAGTCACTTAACCGTTGATCTGATCTTCATCAAAGTTTCCAGATTGAAGCGTTTCCGGCTTTGATCAGCATCTTGGTTCCTCGTCCCTCCATCCACCGATGGTGGGGGCTCCTCAGCCTGTGCTTGTTTTGGGAGGGGAACCATGAGTCGCTGTGAAGCTCATAATGCTCCTAACTAGAGTAGAAGAGACTTTAATGAAAAAGGAGGAAAAGTCATTATAATTCTACTGTTCATTGTTATTAAAAGTTCAGAGAGGAAAATTTCTTTTTTATTTCTTCCACTCTTATTGTTAACTTTCCTGTTTTATCTTCCTTTATTTTCTAACACAAATAACTTTATTATAGCAGAACTGCAACCCATTCTTTAGAGACATATGGGTGTCTATACAGACTGAAGAGCAGGTCAAACCAAATTAGGGAGGTTTCTTAATGCTAACCCATCGTTCTGTTTTTCTTTTCTAAATACCGACAGTAAAGGAGGATGAAGTTTCTTTGGAACAGATCAGTCAGGTCTACTCATCATTACACTACAAGCTACCACGTCCACAGAGATGAGAGAGATGTTTTTAAAGCACCTGTGTAGATTTTAGAGAAACAGATGCAGTTTTTCATCCAGAAGCAGATTGAGACTGAAGTTCTGTGTTTGTATTACTGGTCTAAATGATCCGTTCTGTGTGGTTTTATGGCTGCAGAGTCTCATAATGTTTTAGCAAAACACTCACAGCAATTATTTACACAATTGAAAACCTTTTCCCCATCAGGTTTTGCTCCATTTATCTTTAAAAAGCCCCAAAATAAAGGTTGGTGCTGACATTCCAGTCAAGCAGCAGAGTTTGGGCTCATGATTTATGACCGTCCCTCTGTTTCTCTGTCTACGGTGATGAAAATATGATTCATGTTCCGGATATCCTGTTCATTTCTGTCCTCTCTTTGACCTGCTGCATTTCTGCCTTGTAATTATGGAGCAGCCTTTTTACAGAGCTGCTGTCTCAGAGGAAGGCCAGAGTCACGGAGGGAGTTTCCTCGTTAAAGCGTCCCTGATCAACAACCACATCAAGTTTCACTCAAACCCAGAACCGTCCAGGACCTAGAATTACCCTTCAAAGACTGACTATCAAGACTAAAATAAAGATCTATTTTGTCTAATTCTGGGTTAGATGCTAACAGAAGTTCTGCTTTTCGTCCAAACATTTGTGCTTGTTTACTTCAACACGTGTTGTTTAAACTCCAAATGTACCAATTCAGCTCCAGAAAACTGTAAATCTGTCCAAACTGTTTCCAGCCTGTGTCTATGTAATACCTGCAATAATCATCATTTACTGATTCAGTCTTTTGTGTTTTTTTTGTATATTTGTAGAATTTTTGACTAAGATTTAGTTTGTCTAGGCGCATTCTGGACACTGATCCACTGAGTGGTCAGGTTCAGTCCAGTCCAGTATTTTGAGTGTTTCCATTATAAAGCTGAACCGAATTTTATTCCTTTTTGGGTCCTTGGTTGTAGGTTCATGGAAGAATGGACTGGTTAGAAAGCTACTGTTCAAACCTGTCCATTGATGGAAGGTCACTACGATAAAAGAATTCCTGTATTCCCCTTCACCGCCTACAGTCTTTGTATAGATGCTTTGTATCTGGCAGCCGTGGCATAACAGTACGGCGGTCGACCTCTGATCGGAAAATTGCTGGTAGCGCCAGTGTTGGCAGCGGAGCCGCCATCAGTGTGTTTATGGCCTACGCCATTTACCATTTATGAAGAACCAAAAGCTAACCGGAAAGAAATGAGCTGCTGGGTGACCCCCACTGTTGTTGTAAGCTTGACCCCACAGGCGCCGTGGCGGTCCAACGTTGAGTTCTAAATCGGGCCGGACTGCTCAGTGGAAACGAGGGATCCAGAGCTTTAATGGTGGATCCCAGAGCTCAGAACTGCCTGATGGGGATGAGAGCAGATCCTCGTCCTGAAGTTTGAGATCTGTTCACTCCTCTTCACTCACACATCCAAGTCCAAAAAAAAAGAAAGTCTAAAGTCTAGTCTTCTGGATACCCAGAACTCCTGGGTGGTGACGAGGTGCTCGTCTGGAGCTGTGGGCACTCTTCTCGGGTGGGGGCCTGCGTTGGGCCCTCCCGGCGCGGCGGGGGGGCTGCTCCCCTGGTTGGGCTGGGGCAGCGCTCTCTTCCCCCCATGCCTCCCTGCTCTCTGGCTCTGGGGGTCTCTTGGTGGTCCTGCTGGCCCTGGCCTGGGTGGCGGATGTGATCGCCCGGGGGGTGGTTGTCCTCTGCCTGCTGCCGGGTGGCGTTGGGAGTTCCGGCTGCCACTGCTGCTGCGGCGGGGGTCTTGGTGTGGGGATGGCTGGTCACCCTCCCTCCTTCTTTTCACATTCCACCATTCATTTAGAAGAACATAAACACTCACCTGAACACAGGTGTTAGCTCACCTTTACACTAATAATTTGCAGGATTGAATGAATGAAATATTTCACACTAGTTGGTTTAAAGGCATAAGTATGCATGTGTGAACAATATCTGTATTGTGTGCATGTTTTGTGTTCATGTTGACATGTGGGCATCTTTGCAGTTAATAGGTGTGTTTATAACATCTGAATGTGTGTGTGGACAGGCCCCGCCCTTTGAGATTTGTATTACACTTGAACCTTACCGTAATGATAAACATCCAGTAAAGTTGTTGCTTTAGGCTGCTTCATGGTTCTACCCCCCCCCCCCCCCCCTCCTATTATCACCCTCCTATCCCCCCTCCTCTCTAGCATCCCTCTCTCTTCTTCCCTCCTTTCCTTTTCCGTCCGGTCAAGCACCAAAGATTTTCTAAAATGATAAATTTAATAATTTAATTTAATAAAGTTTGGCCTCAACTACAAAAGGGGTTTATTCAGACATTCCTCTGGTTTGTCTGTAAATTCATAACCCCTGTTGTTAAAGCAAAATATGTCCAACACAAGAGGCCTTCAGCTCTCATCTGTTTGCCCAGCTGTTGGACAGGACAAGTTAAAAAAAAAAAAAAAAAAAGAAAGTCTAAAGACAACAGGCCGTCTTCCTCGGAGCGGTTTTCCATCCACGCCTTTACCTGAGTGAGCCATCATCAGCACACAGCCAGCATGGAAGAAACGTCAAAGCAGAGTGTTCATGGGAAATGTAGTGATGAGGCCGTTTCTCCTGCCAAACTGGCTCGTAAGGCTTCGTTTGTAGCCTCTAAACTGAATAAGTACTTTTAGCAGGTGTAGCTTTAGAGGTCTTCACTTCAGACACAAATCTGAAATCCATGGAAATAAGAGCAGGAGGTGACAGCCCTAAGCTCCGCCCTTCCCTCATTCATTCATGGTCCATGTTCCTCCAGTAAACCGAGTCTGGTGCTGTTTTTCTGGGTCAGATTGTGAAAATGAGCCAAGTCCTCCTATAGACGGTCCCACTGAACTGGACACCCAAGCCTTTAGTGGACACGGTGTGGTCTCCCTCATCACGTCTGATTGGCTGCATCCAGAGACAGCAGGCTAACAGTAAATGCAGCTTTTTGTTCTCAGTTGAGTGACAGCTTTCCTCCACAGGCAGCAGAAACAGATGAGTTCTTCAGACCCATTTGGAAGACATATCGTGGCCCCATAGTGTTCAATTTTCCAGCAGCCATACTGAAGCCAATGAGCATTTTCCTATTTATACTCTTCTTTTTTCTGATTTGAGTGGATATGTGAAGTGTTCTCCAGCAGCGGTAATGGGTTCTGTCAGTGCATTCTCTCTGCAGCTACTTATTACCCTTCACACCTGCCCATCAATATCAAAGGCCTCGCTGCTGAACAAAAATATGAGTAAACTTTCTCAAACGTCCATCAAACAGCTTCGGTCAAAATAAGTCAATATACATTACAATCTAGCCCAGCCAAAGACGGCAGCCTGTAATTTTCTGTCCAATGCGTGATGTGCATCCACCGTGCACTTTTCCAGCAGAACATGGTCTGATACAGATCAGCTATCAGCAGACATCTGCTGGTGTGGGAGCGTGAGAAGATGAAATGATCAACGGATTTGAGGAAAGACGCCAAACAGATAACCCCCCCTTATTGAAGGAACGGGATGGAAATGGGAAAAAGCAGACGTTAATACAGCTTCAGGAAGACGGCATCCGTTCCCTCCGTCAGCCTGAGAACCGGCTCTCATTACAGCTGATTTCATGTGTGAGCACACAACCGATTGATTCATCGATGTGTTGACCTGGAAGCCCGCCGGTGGTGTTTGGGTGACTTCTACAACTGTGATTAATCAGCTGCTTCACGCAGATCCACACGGTGACGCGTCCCACAGAGACCGCAGGGACCGAAAATCCAGGTTGAGGTAAACCCCCCCCCCAATAAGAAGACAGAGTGGAGACTGGCACTGCCAGGGTTGACAAAGCCGTCTTTTGTTGCCAGCACAGTTCTGCTTGAGAGAAATAATGTCATGGGTAATGCATACGAATTTATTCTGCATAACCGGCAGCTTTGAATTGTCATGCATGCTTTGATTGTCTCTGATGAGCGCTTTCTTCAAGAACAATTGTAAATGTTGACTTCATCTTCAGCGGAGCAGCATTGATACGCAGACAGAAGGGAAAGGTAGCTCATTATATCCACAGAGATGTGCAGCGTTGAAGCACTCTGCCTCAATAAATTGTATTTTTGTGTCAAAGAAAGCATGTGGGGCCTTGACTAATGCAGCGTACGAGTCTTTTCTGTGATGTCTGCAGCTAATGGCAGCCGCCTGTCAGGGCTATAGTGGGGAAATAACTGCCAACAATTGAAAGGGGGTGTGAGAGAGGTCAGAGCCAAGCTCACTTTTAGGGAAAAACCAGAGCTCTTTTTAAAAGATTACAGCTAGGCAGACAGTGTTTAAGGGTTACTGTGGACACAAGACAATGACATCATCACTTGTAGGGTTCTTTCTTTTACGACTGGCCAAATATGAAAGAGACATTCCATGTTTTGTTTGCATCAGCTCCTGGTAGAAAGATGCTTGAGAAGAACAAAGTCTGGCTGCATCGGCTGCAATGAGGGAAGAAAACCCAACCGTGTGATCCTGTTCCTTTCCACAGATGCCTTTCAGCTCCTCCGCTGCTGCCGCCGTCCTGGCTGGTCGTAGCATCACCGCCGCCGACCTTTCCAGAAACAGGTGAGTCAGAGACGGAGCCGCCTGAGAGTCACTGGAACATGGAGGCTGTTCTGCTGCTAATAGGCCCCTGTCACTCAAAGAAACACGTCCCCGTTTGTGCACAATTTGGGTGTCAAGTAAAAGATAAAATGAGGTGGTACGTGTTATTTCAACCCCTTGCTTCAGTTGCCATGGATACCAGATTTTGCCACAGAGGCAAAAACATTTATTTATTAATAAAACTCTGCTCCTTTTTGTTTCTTACATTTAGTGACTGACAGGAAAAAAACTGTGACCTGAGAAACCAAGAAAACTGAATGAATGAAAGCCCAAATTCTGGTTCAGCTTTCATCTGAACACTTTAATGAATGATTTCTAAATCACGTGGAATTCATTTGAATATGTCAAATAAATAGTATAGTTTTGATTTTACATTTCTTTTCTTTGCCCTGCAGTTTAGTCCTATATGAAAGTGTTTTAGGACTTTTTGTGACATTTTGTGAAAACTGAGGTCTCTAAGCAGTCAGAGACAAACCGTTCACCATGGTGTCACACATAAAGGTCAAATTCAAAGAGCAGAACGTTCCGCCAAATGTGAGGCGGATTAGACAAACACCAGAGGAAAGTCACTGTCAAAAGTCTTCTTTCAGTCAGAAATCAATCATTAATACTACTACTGATGAAAAACCATCAGTTCTAAATGCTTTAATGGTTATCACATTAAAACCTCAACACAAATACACACAATTCTTCTTACACTATAACATTTTTATATGTAATTTTGGTTTTCCTTTCAGTTTTTTATTTTATTTAATGTCATTTTTAAATGTTTACTTTGTTTGTACTAACATTCTGCCATCAATAAATTGATCCTTATTATCATCATTTATTAAATAAAAAGCTTCAATGTTAAAATGACAAATTTTCTGAAATAAACCTAACTATACAAAAGAATAAAGTTGTGTTTTTTTCACATGCAGAGATTCCGATCACACGTTGAGTTTCAGCTTTTCCACTGGATCTGCAGCCATGAATCCAGGAGGCTGCAGGAAGAACGCCCATGTTGTTCCTCATCGTCCCCATCGTTCCAACACGAACCCTGTTAGCCCAGCTCAGCACGCAGGACGCCGCTCTGTTGTTGGCGGCTGGCGCCGTGCTTGGGACAGACATGGCTGCGCTCCTTTATCAGACTCAACACTCCAGCGGGTTGGTTGTGATGCAACAATCATTATCACCGTCCAGCACATGTCTGCGCTCCTCTGACTGCCCTGGTAGCACAGTCACCACCGCGGTGTACAGAGGCACTAATCCGGCGCCGCCTCCAACTGCATACCTGCTCGCCGCGTGCAGCGCTCAAACAACACTAAGCTACAATAGTGTTCGTAACGCTGACGGAGCTCGTGTCCATCTCCTTTAATGTTTAAAGGCCCGTACACACCGGGACGAATATTCGCCTGGCGTTATTCGCCAGCGTTTTTCGCCACGTCTTTTGTGTTCACACCCAGGCGATTTTCGCTGACGATGAGCCGACTGAACATGCAATTTCATTCCCTGACATTAGATGGCGCTGTACACAAGGTAGTCGCTTGTCACTCAGAAGAAGAGAGCCACTATTTACGCGCTTGTCAGAAGAACATGGTGAGTTTTATCGACTGGTACAAGAGCTGAAAATGTCTCATGAGCGTTTTCGGGGATATTTTAGAATGTCCGTCATTATTTCTTTGCGGCAGTGTAGACGCTACTTGGCGTCTATCTTCTTTGCTGGTATGTGTGCTCAGAAAGGCAGTGTTGTGTTTGAGCGCCCCCGAGTTGTGTTTTACTGTAACTTCAGAAGCTCCAGACACGTGAGCAAAAGCGCCATTCTCATTGGTTGAATGGATTTCGACGCGAGGCGTCAAAAAGAAAAAACGAACCCGAGGCGTTTTTTTTTTTTTACGCTTTGACGCGTGGCGTTTTTTCGCGTCGGTGTGCACACTCTCATTGGTGCCCTTTGTTTAGTCACGAGGCGAATTTCGCCGACGAAAATCGCCGGCGAAATTCGTCCCGGTGTGTACGGGCCTTAAGGCTGAATCCAAATTCCTGCCCTGCCCCTCTGGCTCCTCCCTATTGCTGCAGCTGTAGGGGCATCTGGAGCTGTAGTGGTGTCCCCAAGTGTCTTTTGGAAGGAGGAGCCATGGCGACTCAGGGTGATGAGCGCCGGCGTGGAGGAAAGACGCATTTCTTCACGTGGGTTTGCTGGGTTTATATGTAAATGTCAGTCATGACTTTTTGTTTTTGCTGATGTTTTTATGTAATTTCTGAGCTCTGGCAGCTAATCCCATTTTTCTTTCTTTTCTCCATCACCTCCATCACCTCCATTATCTCCATCACTCCATCACCGCCATCACCTCCATCACCTCCAT
This sequence comes from Oryzias curvinotus, assembly GCA_023969325.1. Classification (NCBI taxonomy): domain Eukaryota; kingdom Metazoa; phylum Chordata; class Actinopteri; order Beloniformes; family Adrianichthyidae; genus Oryzias; species Oryzias curvinotus. The sequence goes on from CM043722.1 coordinate 38,233,577, forward strand.
CACCTCCATCACCTCCATCACCTCCATCACTCCATCGCCTCCATCACCTCCATTATCTCTTACATCTCCATCGCCTCCATCACCTCCATTATCTCTTACATCTCCATCGCCTCCATCACCTCCATCACTCCATCGCCTCCATCATCTCTATCATCTCTTACATCTTCATCACACCATCACCTCCATCACCTCCATCACCTCCATCGCCTCCATCACCTCCATTATCTCTTACATCTCCATCACCTCCATCACCTCCATCACTCCATCGCCTCCATCACCTCCATCGCCTCCATCACCTCCATCATCTCTATCATCTCTTACATCTTCATCACCTCTATCATCTCCATCACTCCATCACTCCATCACCTCCATCACCTCCATCACTCCATCGCCTCCATCACCTCCATCGCCTCCATCACCTCCATCATCTCTATCATCTCTTACATCTTCATCACCTCTATCATCTCCATCACTCCATCACTCCATCACTCCATCACTCCATCACCTCCATCACCTCCATCATCTCCATCACCGCCATCACCTCCATCACTCCATCACCTCCATCACCTCCATCACCGCCATCACCTCCATCACTCCATCACCTCCATCACCTCCATCACCTCCATCACCTCCATCACTCCATCGCCTCCATCACCTCCATCATCTCTATCATCTCTTACATCTTCATCACCTCTATCATCTCCATCACTCCATCACTCCATCACCTCCATCACCTCCATCACCTCCATCACCTCCATCACTCCATCACCTCCATCACCTCCATCACTCCATCACCGCCATCACCTCCATCACTCCATCACCTCCATCACCTCCATCACCGCCATCACCTCCATCACTCCATCACCTCCATCACCTCCATCACTCCATCGCCTCCATCACCTCCATCACTCCATCGCCTCCATCATCTCTATCATCTCTTACATCTTCATCACTCCATCACCGCCATCACCTCCATCACTCCATCACCTCCATCACCTCCATCACTCCATCACCTCCATCACCTCCATCGCCTCCATCACCTCCATCACCTCCATCATCTCCATCGCCTCCATCACCTCCATCATCTCTATCATCTCTTACATCTTCATCACCTCTATCATCTCCATCACTCCATCACTCCATCACTCCATCACTCCATCACCTCCATCACCTCCATCATCTCCATCACCTCCATCACCTCCATCACCTCCATCACTCCATCACCGCCATCACCTCCATCACTCCATCACCTCCATCACCTCCATCACCGCCATCACCTCCATCACTCCATCACCTCCATCACCTCCATCACCTCCATCACCTCCATCACTCCATCGCCTCCATCACCTCCATCATCTCTATCATCTCTTACATCTTCATCACCTCTATCATCTCCATCACTCCATCACTCCATCGCCTCCATCATCTCCATCGCCTCCATCACCTCCATCATCTCTATCATCTCTTACATCTTCATCACCTCTATCATCTCCATCACTCCATCACTCATCACCTCTATCACCACCATTATCTCTTACATCTCCATCACCGCCATCACCTCCATCACCTCTATCATCTCCATCGCCTCCATCACTCCAAAGCCAGAAACAAATCTTCCCATCCAGGACAGCAGGCTTGGATTTTCTGCACCGATCTCCTGCCTGACTGACTGAGGACTGTTAACGGGAGGAGACGTGAGGAGTTTGGACTCCTTCTGTTCATCTCCATGTGCTGCTGGTAATTGACACAACATGAATTATACCTCATAAGATTCTCGCATGTTCAAAGCAGATCATTCTTGAGAAACAGACCCCATTACAAGTGGAGGCTGACACTACAGTCATCTCCGCCGTCCCCGCTCACGCTTCCATCTAATTGGCTCTCCGCTCTCCCACAGATCCATGTCCTGCTTACCAGAGCTGCAGACCTTGTTCTTTGTTTCCTTTTTTGCTTTCAGTCTCCATCTAGAGCAAATACAATTATCTTATAATGGGATCCCCTTTGATAAAACATCATCTTCTGTCATTCTGTTGGAGGTGCCAGAGTGTTGGATGGTGAGAAACTTCAGGTTAAGTACTTTCTTTTATCGTTTCTCCTTTTTATATGCAAATCTTCCTTCCCTCTATCTATTTACTGTTGCAGGTATTCAGAGTGGGCCTCACGCCGCCGCCGCCATCCGGCAGCAGCATGGGACCTGAAATGGATTTGATTAGGATTCCAGAACGCGCCTTTGATCTTACGTTTGTTAAGCACATGCAGCCACATGACAATAGCGTGAGATGATGCAGTGATTCTGCTGCCGTTTACAAAATAACGGACGGCCTAATTGCACCGTAATGCAGAGTGTGCACATCTGTTAATGAGCGAGGTGCAGCAAGCCAGAACCTGGGTTCATTTGCATCGGGTCCTGACAGGTTCAGAGAGGCAGTGGTTCGGCTGCACACAAATATGTCTACAGATAACAGCGCTCAGGTACTGTGGGGTGCACACTCTACCTGCTGTCAAGGTGAACAGAGCGTTAAAAACAGGAAGCCCAGAGCTTTGGGTGTTTAAAGTACCGTCACATGATGGCTGTCGGTTCTGACCTTTTTTAAGGCTTTGCTTTCAGCCGCTGTCAACTGAATGGAGGAAGATCTTCACAATTCAACACAAAAGGCTGACGAACAAAACAGGAATCTCTGCAGCTCTTCTGCTTTCATTAAAATGCTGCTCTTCTCTCTGAACAGTCAACTGGAGACAACTGATCCTCCTCTCATGTTTGGTTCCTCTGAGTTCTTCCGCTTGATTTGGATCGCTTTGAAAACAAGGGCAGCTGGGAGGTTCGCTCTTATTGCACAAGTACAGTTAAAACTCGGCAGGATGCAAGTCCTGCATCAGTCACACTAGTTTGCCATTGATACAGCATGCATTTGTCCTGAACATAACAATGACCCTCAGCGGCGTTTTCTGTAGCTGCACATTGTGACTTTACACAGAAGTCTGCTCTGCCTTCAGACCGCTTCCTGTCTAAACGGCACCGATTTGGACTTTAATTCAGTTTGTATGAATACAAGCCACACAAAGGCGATACATGTCCAAGTCCTTTCCAGGAGGAGTTGGAAAAGAATCTATTAAAAGCAGCTGTCTTCATAGGTGAACATGATCAGATTAGAAACAGTTGGCTAGCTCACATAATTAAATTGTCATTGCAGCACAATGTCTGCAAAAGCCCCCAAAAGCTGCACTCAGTCAGGGATAAACAGGCTGCTATTTCTGCTCCTCGCAGCTCGGACGAAGACACTCCGCCTCTTTACTTTAAGCTTTTTCAGCCTCTAAGTGACAGCACTTGATGCACAGGCTGAAGGAAATAATGTGGATTTCTCTGGATTAGAGCATGAGGGCCGAAGCTTCGCAGCTTCTCCATCCTCTGCAAGTGGATTAAATCCACTGATTGCCACAGAAAGGAGAAGGTTGTGGCTAAAGTCTCCCTTCCAGGGTTTGTGGATGGGTGCTGGGTGAGAGTGGTTATCATCGTGTGCCCCCCCCATGGATTTAAATAGTGTTTCCCAGAATGCACTGTGAGCATGTATCAAATGTTCAGTATAGCCTCTACTTTCTCTGATAGTACTAAAGAAACTTTATTTGTAGAACTTTTAATTAAACAGAACTGAACTCTGTCAAATCCTTCCTTTGACTCCAGCATCAGACCAGTTCATTCACAAACAACTTTCTTGGACACTCAGGAGGGATTTTTTAAAGAAAAATGCACCAATAAGGAGATCCATCCCACGTTTTAGGCTGACTCCAGACTTACTTTGCATAATCAAAATGTTCATCCTAACATGTTGAAACGTGATGGCTGACTTACCCCCGCCTCTGCTGAGTTCCAGTTTCTTCTACTTATTAGATTTTACAGAAATGACCCAACAGCCATCGACTGTATCAGAGAACTGGACTGAGTGTGACCTCATCCACAGAAAAAGGTTTACTTCCAGCTCCAACCAAAGTCAATCGATCCAGACGCCATTTTTTTGTGATGCGGACGCCGCCATGTTGGAGTCAGATGTCGTCAATAAGCAGTGATTGGTCTGAGTTTCTATGGTAACCACTCTCACCAATCAGAAGTGAGCTTGTTGGAAGGCCACACCCCTTCGACTTGAAAGTGTGCTACACAAAATCTGTCAATCAATCATTTTGAATGTAGGCTCGACCTACTTTTATTGAGGCATCTGATTGGACAGTTTGTGACTTGAATAACTTGAACTTTCATGAAAAAAGAGGATTATCCAGATGATGTTAAATAAAAAGGTATCAGATCCAGAACAGTTCTTCTGAACAATAGAACGACTGAGTATCTACTGTTAATTTCTCTATAGACGTCTGTCAGATTTTGGCTTCTTAGAACACCAGGGGGGAGGAGTCACTCAGTCCAGTTCTCAGATACTGTCAATGCCTACTGCAGACAGACAGACAGACAGACAGACAGACAGACAGACAGACAGACAGACAGACAGGAGGGCGTTTAGAAACATCTAAGACAGACAGTGCAGTGAAACTCTTCCCCCTCCTTGAACCCTGCAAACATATTTATATGTAAGTGAGGTCCCTGCAGGACCTTTTTATTGCAAAAGAAAAAGTGAAAGCAGGTGTTTGCTTAGTTTATTAGAGTCAAAGCAGCTGCTGTATTCATGCTTCTGTCTGTATTTTTACTAAGTAGTTTCCTTAAAATACCTGCAGCTTCTGTTACGCATCACCGTATGTTCTGTAGCTTATGGGTAAAAACAAACAGACGTTTGGGTTTGTTCACGTTGAACCGTTTCTGCTTTTCTCCCGGTCTCACTCTGCCGTCTGTTATGAATTAGGCAGGAGCCATTTCTGACCTCCTCCTTTGTGTTTGCTGTTCATCTGTCGTCGGTTAAGAAGACGTATGCTGATGGGAAACTGACAGGCGACTCCCACAATGCCGCAGAGACGTTCTACCGTCCAAAGCTCCAACAAAAGAAAGCAATTGCATGTTCTTGTTTTAGCAGCTCTTATGCAACCATTGTCTGCTGAGTGAAAACATTCTCTGTCACGGCCCAGACTAATTACTGGACTGGCAGCTGCTGCATGCATTCCTCAGCCACTAAAGGCCATTAGCACAAAGCTCCGAGTCAGGTGAAAGAGAAATGATTCAGTGTGATGTCTCCATATCTGCAGGAACATGCCACAGATTCCTGACATGTTTAATGGAGTCCGTGGCTTTTCTCTGTGTCTAGTTAGCGGCTCGGGGAGCATCGCATTTCATCCAACCGGCTGCCACCCATCAATGCCTGTTTATTCTCCACAAAACCCCATGCAAGGTGAAAATCTTCAAAGGGACTGACTGTGCTGCCACTTAAGCAGATAATACATTCTACTATAAAAGACTATTTCATTGACATTTCAGCACCATTCCACTCCCGTCATTCTGCACAATGCCATGGAAATCAGTTTCTTCAATGCCACCTCTTCTGCCGCCTCCGGCTTTCAGTGGCAGCAAAATATTAGAATTAAACGTCATACTTGTGGAGAGCAGCTGCTCTTTTTTCCTCCTCTCCTTCCTCGTTGAGACAGAGTCACCAGAGGAGTCGCATTTAACTGTATCTCCTTTGGTCAATCTTTTTAAAGCTGGAAACCGACAGAAATGGTTGGACCCAAAGTGTCTGGGGAAATGTCAGAGGCTGGGATGATGCCCGGTGATGCTGTGATTTATGGTTTCATTACTGCTTGCACAAAAAAGGATCCCTGCATGAAGCTGTGCTCAGAAAACCCTGCAGATTCTCATCCCCCTCACACACAAGAAAGCTGCAGCATTTATGTATATATGCCATCTTGTTCTAGGAATATCTTTCTTGATTAATTCTGCAGAAAACATATAAAAACATCTCAGGAAAATAAACATCATCTGAGCGTCATTAAGTGGATCGTGCATCATTTTAAGCTCTAGAATGAAGAATGATTTCAGAAAAGTCCTTCCTGACAGAAATAGTGACGTTATAACCTACCACAGAGTGAAAAACACAATAACAGCATCTCCTCTTTCTGTCAGCATGATGTCTAATTAGTGTGCTTAAAGTCAGAGATGGCTGAAGAAGACTCAACCAGCAGAGGTCAAGGTGGTGGCGGCCTGTTATAGACACACATGGCTATCAGTTCCTGATGAAAAACCTGGTGAAATGATCAAATATTGAGAAAAAAAGGTTTCCCAAAAGCTTATTAAACTGTTTAATCGTTTCTGGTCATAAATGCTGGTTTGAATCCCGACTGGGTTCTATGGAGTTCAGTCGTATTTCTAAAATTCCCCCTTTGGCATAAATGAAGCACTTTTTATGCAGTTGATGCATTATTTATTATTTAGGTTTTTTTATGTATGAATGATGCACTGACCAAAAGGCACTTTTAATTTCATTGTACATACAACAAGGCAATAAAGACCTACCCACCCATCCATCCATCCATCCATCCATGCATGCATCCATCCATCCATCCATCCATCCATCCATCCATCCATCCATCCATCCATCCATGCATGCATCCATTCATGCATCCATCCATCCACCCACCCACCCACCCATCCATCCATCCATCCATCCATCCATCCATCCATCCATCCATCCATCTATCTATCTATCTATCTATCTATCTATCTATCTATCTATCTATCTATCTATCTATCTATCTATCTATCTATCCATCTATGGGTGTGTGTCTCTCTGTGGTCCTGTGATGGACTGGAGTGAACTCCACCTGTAGTTGGATAGGCTCCAGCATCCATCCATTAAGGATAGATGGATGGACGGACGGATGGATGGAACATCTGCTCCCATCTCAGTTTTTCTGGCAACAGACCAATGAAAACACTGGAGATTACAGGTTTCAGACAAACATTAGCTGACCCTCCCTCCCCCCATCTCAGACTCAGTTCTGCAGAAACACTGACTGGACCACACACTGCTTAACTCAAGGGGGCGGGGCATCTTCCTTTTGGATTGTCGCTGTAGCTCCTCCCTTTGGTTGGATGGTTGTAGGATGAACAATTTTGCCAAAAAATCTGAACACAGAAAAGATTCATTTCCGAAGCAAAACTGGACTGAAAGGATTCATAAGTGGATTCATAAGTGGATTCATAAGTGATTTGACTTTTCCTCAGGGAGTGAATGCAGCTTTTCCAGATGAAGCCTCTGTTTGTGACTTTGAAGAAAAAAGATTTTAAATAAACTTACAGATAGGAAGATGAGCCAAACAGACAGAGTATAAATTCATTGCTTAGCAGGATAGTAGCTCTGAAAGAGATGAAGAGAGCCGTCCTGCCGTCCTCCTCTGGTCCATTATTCACTGCAGGGCTGTACAATCATTAAACAGGTGAACTTTCAGGTAAACTGAGCCGTACTTTTCTGTCATGATGTCAGAGTCGTGAAGAATGAACGTACAAACAAAGCAAGCAGAGGAGCAGATCCTTCACAATAATGAGCAGAAAATCCGATGATGGGTGTGGAAGACGTCCTGCCTTAAAGACTGGCTGTGCAGTCACCAGATTACAGCCAGTCTTTAAGGCCACATATGCTTTATTCCAGCCTGTGCTGGGGGGGCACTATGAGACAGCCGTCAGAGGCTGTGCTGATCAGGGGTGGCAGTTAACTCAGACTACATGCATAGATGTGTTTGCTCAGATTCCTGAAGGACACAGTTGCTACAGAGAAGCATCCGTCCTGGGGGGGGGATCTTTCGGCACGGGGTGATGTTGGTTTTCCTCCCCCAGATTGAGCCCACGGCGGTGATGCTGCAGCCGTGGGGGCTGTGGAGGCATGCGTCATCCTGACAGCTCCATCTGCACAGACCCTCTAATGATCAGAGAGCAGGACCCGCTGCTCCCGTCCTGAACGCCGACCATGCTGGGCTTCATCCTGATCTCCTTCCTGTGACACTTCAGCCACGAGGAGGACTTTAAACCCGGCATCTGAGCCGCTCCAGCGTTTGATCTTCATTTCCGTGGAGTGTACACGACAGGATATTTCCTCCCAGGTGTGGATTTGTGTGCAGGCAGAGGCTGGGGGGTTTGATTGAGATATGTGACAGTATCACTGTTAACAGTGGGCCATTAGATGGGTGTCCTTGGGCTCTGTGGGCTCCTTTCATCACTCCTGGGTGGCTGGCTGTCTCCGGGTGGTGTAAACTTCACTTGGCTCCATTATTTATGACTTTGTCAAGCTGACAACAGCTCATTCCACCTGTGGTACTCGGCTGGCTGCTCTGAATGTGGGGAGAAGGGAAGCGCCATCGCAGTTTCTGACAGAAAAACACTGAGTTGACTCACTTTGCTTCAACTTCCAGGACCAGAGAAAGCTGCTGAGACATACCTGAACTTTCCAGGCAGCTAAAGTTTTATTTAACGGCAAGAATGTGAAAACATCCAGCATTTGTTTGGGGGTTCCTCCACATCCCGGAGGCCTTTCACGAAGCGGCAACAAACAGAGCAGATCTGAGAGGATGAGTGACTAATGGATAGTGATCTGGCAGGTCTGAGGCCTTTGGCGCCGCGCGGCTCAGCCTGAGTGACGGTTTTGACCTGTCCATCCATCAGACGCCGTCTCCACAAAGTGACAGGCCTGAAGGAAGGAGGCGGTGGCAGCCTCCACCCGCCTCCACCACTGTGCTAACAAGCCATTCACATTTTCACAACACTGGAGGAACGCCTGATCTCATGGAGGAATGTGAAGAAATGGAATTCCTGGAAGACCGAGATCAGATTCAGGAAATCCTTCAACAGATTAATCAAAGGTGACATTTGTTTACATGAAAAAAATGTTTAAAAATACTAAAAAATGATTTAAAGATGATCTTTTTTGTTGAAAAATGGTTTGATCCTTTGGTGCAAGAAAGTACAGTTATTTGAGGTCAAGTGGGGGAGTGTCCACCCTGATACTAGGAGGTTTTGGATAAACATGCAGGATGACATCATCGAGTTGATCATCCATCCTTTTTCTTAACCCGTCGTATCTATTTTGGGGTCACAGGGTTGCTGGAGCCTGTCCAGGTCACTGTAGGGCAAAGGTGGGGTTCACCCTGGACAGTCACAAGGCCACACACTCACACATGCGCACTCACGCATGCACACTCACACATGCACACTCACGCATGCACACTCACGCATGCACACTCACACATGCGCACTCACGCATGCACACTCACACATGCACACTCACGCATGCACACTCACGCATGCACACTCACACATGCACACTCACGCATGCACACTCACGCATGCACACTCACACATGCACACTCACGCATGCACACTCACGCATGCACACTCACACATGCACACTTATGCTTGCACACTCACACATGCGCACTCACACATGCGCTCACACATGCACACTCACGCTGATGCATGCCACTCCGCGCATCACTCTCAGCATGCACTCAACATCTGCGCATGACCTGCACACTCAGCGCATGCACTCTCGCGCACTAGCACTCTCACGCTGCACTCACGCTTGCGCACTCACTGCATGGCACTCACACATGCACGGACTCATGCGCACTCACGGAGGTCACCAGGACTTTGCATTCTCACTCAGTGTGACGCAATATGAACTCACATTCACCCCTGCACACTACCATCACCCATGCTTGCACCTCACCATGCGCATCACACATGCAACATGCTGCACACCTACATGCGCACTCACACATGCAAGCTCATCCGGAGTGACTTTTTTTCCCTCATGAACGATATATCTTTCAGCTTCCACTGTTTATGTGTACCTAAATCTGAAGTTTGTGTTTTTCTCCTCTGGATAAAGCAGGGGACACAGTGGAGAGCATGAATTTTGAATTCCCCACTGCTTTCAGGAGGATTCAGCCTGATAAGACCCAGAGTGTGCAGGTGGGTAAAACCACAGCAGCTGGTTTATTAACCAACCCACCAACAGCCCACAGTGGGTGTGACTGGAGGGTTTGAATGCTGAGCCGGTTGTTAGCAGCAGAGGGGCACCGCAGGGAGGGCTCCTCTCATGGTTGCTCTTCATCTCTGCTGGAGTCAGGGAAGCTCCAGTGCAGCTCAGAGCTGTCAGAGAGGCTTACATAAGTCTGAGTGGAGCCATGTGTCAGTGCTGGATGGCAGGCTGAATATAGAAAACTTGTGGGAACAATCACCTCATCTCCAACAAGTCAAAGGAGACAACTGTGAGTTATTTCTGGGAAAACAGGAGTAGTGACTAAGACAGATCCCTGTGTGCTCACCTGAACCAACAGCTGCACCTGAAATGCAGCACTGCGGCTGGAAAGTCAAAGATCAGAGCAGAACGCTTTTTTTTGGGTCTCAAGTCATGTGAGCGCTGCAGCAGGAGTGAGATTCCTGTCAGTCTGTGAGGAAAGGGAGGTTTTCTGTTTTGACCGCAGCACGAGAAATCAAACTACCTCCAGAAACGTCTCTGAGTAGAAACCCTTCAGAGGGGTGAGGGTAAATCGTTTAAGAGAGAAAAAACAGCTGCTAGATAAGATTGACAGAACACCCGCATGAAGGTAAAGAGGAACTGCAGCCTTTTTGGAGCAGCAGACAGAAGGATTAGATCTAATTATTAGATCTAACAGATCTACATCTAATCTATTACATATTCACTTTACTGTTAGTGGTAACAGCAGGTAAAGTATTTTGGAGTAAACAGTGTTTTCAATGCTCATTGTCTCATCTGAAAAGCTCCGTGCAAACAGAGCAGCACTGTAAGTTCAGTTAATGTATTCATGCTCCAAATGTCTTGAAAACAACTTGGTAATGCTGATGCATTTATTTCCATGATGAATCATGGCGCCATCAGCTCAAAGCATCCAGGAAAATTACATCTGCACGAGTCAAGACACGTTAGTCTGCATGCAAATGAAGCGGGGAATATTAATCAATAGCGTGCCCTCACCTCCACCAGCACCGCTCCAGCGCCACTAAGTGAAGCGTTAACTATTGCACTATTTCAGGAACATGGCATTTGAATAAATATTTGATTACTTTGGAACAGAATACATGCATGTTTGACAAGAAAAATCCATCAACATTTTTTGTTAATGCAGATGACATTTACCATGCTATTAAGAAAACACAGTTGCGTTGGTTTTGGTGCTCTCAGACCAACCTGATGCTAGCATACGGGGGCTGCCTGAGAGGACGGCTTACGCGTCCAAACATATGGAGGTTTTAAAAATTCATTCGTTTTTCCATAGGTAAAGGTCGTGACCGTGTGCTGTGATGTAAACACGCTCAGGACTGATGTGCGGTAAAGCCTCAGCCACGCGCTCCTGTACAGGGGTTGACCCGTAACCGGCGCTGAGCGTTTGTGGGTTGTCTGGGCCCACGGAGGGTCTCAGAAAGGAGCGGCTGCACCTTAAGGACGTGGTGAAAATGGAACGTACCATTGGGTGGTAAGTGTAGTGTGAGGTATTTGTAGGGCTAATGGAAGTTACACGTACTGATGACGTACAGATGATGCTGTTGTACGGCGTCCGTACGTCACTCTAGTCGTTAGTGAGGTTTACTGGCCAGCACGTGAACAACAGCCTCCTTGAACCCAGAATTTGGGGGGGGGGGGAGTGATAAATCCGTACGACACGCTGGCGTCTCACCCCCTTCTCCCTGACCTCCCCCTACGTGTTGTTTTCACTACAAGCTGTCGCCACAGCACGAAAATAGAAAAAAAGAACATTTTCTCTGTTCACTGAGCGGTCTTCCACCTTGATGTTGTGTATCGACCACCTGTGTGTCCCGTACAGGTTGGACAGCCTGTATTCCCCCATAAGGACAGCAGGAAGTGAAGGTTCTGCTGTGACGCCCACAGTACCGGTCATTGTTGGTACCTTGTCGTTGTTTTTGTCATAACGCTGCATTGACTCGTTAAAATCACTGAACCTGCGGACATCATTCATGCATCGCCGTGTAAAAACTCTGCTTTATGGATCCTCAGTAGACAAACTCTGATGTTTTCCAGCCAGTGACACGGCGAACAGGAAGTAAAAAAAGGCCACAGGAGAAAGAAAAGGACAGAAATGAACACAGGAAGGACACAATCACCATTTTAACACAACTACAACCAAGTTCGAATCCCAACAAATTCCAAATCTTTTTGTCATCTGGTGGTCACATGAAGCCATAGGAGGAAGAGCAGCAACAGTTTCTTCTTGAAAGCTCAGGGAAGATGGTCTCCTGCTGGTGGATCGGTCCAGAAGAAATGTCTTTTGTCTGCATGTCATGAATCCGTGTCTGCAGCAGATGAAGCCCTCTGTGATGGAGGACGCTGGTCCAGAAGTTGGAGCTTTTCTCTAATGTTTCAAACGTCGTCGTTTTGCTGAAGTCAGATTTCATGAATGCTATTGGAGCACAGAAGAATCTCAGATGCTGGAATAAAGCGGGTAAATACCAAAGGACAACACCTCTAAAGGAAATGAGAGCTTCCTCAGTAAACGGAAAGATGGAAAAACGCCACGTTAAACGGCTGTCAGACATTCATGTTGGACTTCATTCATAATGGATGAAAAGTAAAAATGTCAGAATGAAAAACATTATAAATGATAACAGCTTTGAGAGAAATGTGTTACAATTCATCCAGGTTACAAATATCACAACATGAAAGTTTTCTAAAAGAGGCTGCGTTGTTTTTTTGACCTTCATTTAACCGGATAAGAACAGGTTTTAATATTGAGCTGTGGCTAACCAAAGAAGAACACTGAAACATTCAGATCAAGAAAAATACAAGTGTTGGTATGCAAAGAGTGTAAATTACATCAATAGGTTTAAGGCTATACTATAAGGCAGAGCATCAATTTATTAAATATTTAATTACAAGGCCTGAAATTCTAAGGAAATATTAATAACTTGTGTTTATCATTTTAATTGTCTCCATTGCATAATTCTGAATCATGAACAATATCATGTCCACAGTTCCTCCATGATGGAAGCTGTGAAAACAGCACAGTTTGTTCTGCGTCTCATAACGTTTCGACTTCAGTTCAGCACAATTTCAACATGACAATGATATCTTTAGCATGAAAACACAAACAACCAGTGTTATTCACACTGAGGCGACAGGCAGCAGCTTCCTGGTTGTGAGGAACTCAGTCAAGGTGAAAGGTAGAGCGGACCGGCGGGAAAAACATCAGCTGACCTTCATCCAACCGACAAACAGTTGGGAGTTCATCCCTGAAGCGCGTCCGACTTTAGGATGTTCCCGCTGCACAGGATTTAAGCTTCTGTCCGATTAAAAGCTCCGTCCTTCAGGAACCATCATCCAGCAGCGGCTCATCCTCATCCTCACATGACGAAGAGGGAAAATGCAGCAAACTTCTGCAAGTTTGAAGGTTTAAAGACCCACCGTCATTGAGAAGAGGAGGTGAAATAAATCTGTCTCCAAAAACAACCAAAAGGAAATAAGAAAACGGTTAAAGCAATCTATGGACACAACACATGACCGTTATGGAAAAAGCTACTGTCCGTTCGCCACATCCCCTCACCACCGCGGAGCAGCTTTCACTGCGCCGCACATGTGCTTTGGCAGAGAGTTCTCACGCCTTCCTGACACAACACTGTGTTTTATCTGGCCTGGGGACCGGCACAGGGAGAATCGGCTAAATAGTTAGGCAGTGAAGGGTCTTGCTAAGGACCCACATGGGATGAAGCTCATTGCATCATGGGAATCGTACCCACATATACAAACTACACAACAGTACTAATCAGGAGGTGTGCTTCTGCAGCCGTGCAGCGTACCAGCCAATGCCGCCACAGCAAAACCTTAGCAGCTGGACGGACCCCCAACACGAGTACAGAGGATTCACTGATCTAACGCTGCACTCGAGGAGCAGCAGAACCGTGTTTGCTCACTCTCTGCTGTTTACTGCAGCTCTCCAGTTTCTAATAGTTAATACTCAGAGCAAACTGCAGTTGTGTGTACTGGTACCAGTGTACACAAGCTTGAAAGTACTATGTTGTACTTTCTGTAATCCTGCTCCAGAAGCATTTGTCTGTGGATTTCTAACGAGATACATTAACTGTAAATACAGATGTCAAATTAAAGTGTGACTTTGAAAGTAGAAAGGAGGAAATCCAACTCAAGAATTTGCTTAGAAAAGGAAAATGTTGTCCATTCTGAGTGTGTGACAGGAAATATTTACCTTACTTTTTGAACAGAATAGTCTTAAAAACATATTTTTCAATAATGAAACACCACATTCACAATCTTATACTAATCCGACTTTTGCTTCCCTGGAACTCCTGAATGCAAATTTAAAACGGCGTGCGCTGAAGCAGTCTAATAAAACGCTGAAGGTCAAAAGGCCACCATTCCTAATCTGGCTGTGAATATAAATGTCATTGGAGAAGCAGTCGTGATAAATGAAAGCACGAAAAAAGCTGATTGGTGGTTTCAAGAACTGAACCCACCTTTCAACCTGGCACACTGCTGTCTGTGAATGTGAGAGACCCCCCCTCCATGAGCTGTGCAGGCAAACGCTGCTGCTTACAGACCACAGGCTGCTGCCTTCCAGAGCTGCTAGTCAGACGTATCGATCAGGCCTCACCTCCATAATTGCATTGCTGTATGTTTAATTTGTTTTGAAACTCCTCATTAATTACCCAATTTATATCTGGGTAAAGCCATTAATTTCCTAGTCTGTGATCAATTGAACATGTCTTATGGACTGCGCTTGATCTCACCTCAGCTTCTGATCCGGATGTCCTCTAACCGCTTCTGGTCCTGCAGAGCAGCACCAAAGGAAAGCTCTGAGATCTTCCAATCTGCTCAAAGTCAAACCTCCTCCCTTCCAAATCTGAGAACATCTACAAATCCTTCTGAAAACTAATCCCGAGTTCCCCATCCAAAGTGAAAACTGACTTTCAGACTCGATCTCAGCAGCAATCAATCTTCCCCTGACAGCGCGAGTCTGTCAAAAGCAGGAGCAGCTTGGAGAAAGTAACGTTTGAGTTTCTGCTCAGCTCCCAGCCGACATGCGCCAGCCCTGACGTTAGATGAAACCATTATGACTGGCTGACAGGGGGGCTCTTGTCCCAGCAAATTGAGGAATAAAATCATTTACCTGAGTTCTGTTTCAGCAGGTAGCAGTGAGGAAGAGGAGGAGAGGACGGACGTTGGGAAAACCTCAGCTGTAGCTTGAAACCTTTAGAAGAAAGTCTCACAGTTTGGCTGCTTTGAAAAAACACGTTTTCCCGTTTACACCTGTTTCCTTCAGCTGCAATCATCACACCATCATTTCTGTCATTTGTATTTTTCTGGTTTTTCTTCTTTACTGAGGATGACTGGAAATGGCCGTTTTCTCTTCCCAAAGAGCAGATTGTCTGGAGATAAAATCCGTGTTTCAGTTCAGGTTAAACCTGTAAAACTACCGTGAGTCTCAACCATTTACAACTTCTGTAATTCAGTTCTGCTGCTGAGGAAAGCAGCTTTTCCACTGCATGTGGCTTCAGAATGACAGAAACTCAAACCGTGGGGCTAAATAGTTAAAGGGTTAAAAAAACAGTGTCATGATCTGATCACGTGACGAACCCAGATGCTGTAACCTGGAAGGAAGAGACAGGTTAGATGACGGTGAGTAAGGAGTTTTATTTTGTAGGAGCCAGCGGATCTTGCTTCGTGAGGAGTCTTGGGTGCTTGATGAAGCAGAGGCTCGAACGAGGATCAGGTTTTCAAAGTTCGAGGGAGGTGTTGGGTTGAGCCGAGACACAGGACCCAGATCCAGAGCGCAGCAGGAGCGTGTTGTCAGCGGGGTCGTCGGATTTACCTGGCAGTGGCGTGGCTGGGGTTCTTGAGGAGCGTTGAGGATAGCAGCTTCTGCTCGAGGTGGTGGAGGACTCAGGTGACTCTCGTGGAAGGTAAGACCTGAGGCCCAGCAAAACAAGGTAAGCATAGGACACTAGGCAAGGGGACAGAAGTAGCTCAAAGCTAAGCACCATCAGTGTTAACGAACAGGCGACGAATGCTGGAGGTGAGTCTCCTTAAGTAGCAGGTGAAGAGATGAGATGAACAGTCACAGCAGAGATTGGAGCATTGGAGAGATTGGAGACTGACAGCATTTCTGACTCTAGCCGTGTGGAAAACTGTTCATGGCTGAAACGTGACTGATCTAGTTGTTTCAGCTCTGCATGTTCTGTCGTTTCAGGCGGCTCTCTGAGGCAAATGTCAGCAGAAAGGACGCAGGAAAAGCTCGTCCATTATATCCATCTCAAAGGAGTGACAAAAATCAATGCGTGAGATGCTTATCAGGAGAGTTAATAATTCATTCCAAGCCTTTGGCAGGTGTATAATTGATTAAGGACCAATAAGTTGTGGTGATAAATATTTCAGAGGGAGAAAGGAGCTCCGACTTGTCAGCGGAGTGAAGCATTCTCACCGGGACACGGGTTTATTGAGTCTCCACAGTCGTGCAGTCATTTTCTCAGAATGCCTGAGCGCTGTGGCGATTGCTCTCAGATGATGGACGCCGCTCCCGCAGTGAAGATCAAATCACTCGGACAAGCTAACGGCACAGCGTTCGGCTCTGTGGAGCAGCCCTGACAACCCGCAGGCCAGAGCCTCGGATTGATTGGGCTTTAGAGGCGGGTTACTTCAAGAGTCACTGATAGGAGAAGCAGAGCCTGGATGGGACGGTTTGTGTCTCTGACGTTCACTAAAAGCATTATTTGTTATTATTTGTTCTCTGTGTGAACTCGCCAGAGTGAGCGATGGCTAAAAGCAGCACCAGAGAGAAGTAAAAAGAATAAACGGGCCTGCAGACGACTGTGCTCTGTGCCAGAAAGAGCTTTAATCTGGAAATATCTTTTCCTTTAAAACAGTCTGTGGTGGATTTCTCTGCTGCTCAGGGGAAGGTTTGAAAACGGTTTAAATGTCAGTTTTTAACAAATGTCTCTCTCCTCCATTAACAGATATTTTCAACAATTAAAATAAAAATGTGTAGATTTGCATTTATATCTAAGGATCCTTTAGAGAATCAGCAAACACATATCTATTCAGCAATTTTTAATTTATTTGAAAGCAGATGGTTTTTATACCAGGAAAGTTTTTGAGGGTCAGAAGAATCTTTCCAAAAGAACTTTTTATTCCATTCAAAAAAGGTCAAAAAGGTAAACACAGTTGAAAGCCACAACAACATTCTCAACCTCTCCTGCTTTGCAGTATGTGGTTATAGGTTATGAGGCTCATTTTGGAAAAATTCTCTTCTTTTCCTCTTTGGCTTTCTGACTGCTCAATGTTTACCTCCAGGAATTGCTGCCATTTGATCAAATCCATTCTTTAATTTGCTACAAGTCCATTTTCTGTGCCACTGACAGCTTTCCAAACCCAAGGTAAAGACCAGTTCAACCCTATCCCTAACTCTGATTTATTTCATATTTTAGTAAGCTGTATATGGACGGACGGATGGAGAGACGGATGGATGTATGGATGATGGATGGATGGATGGATGATGGATGGATGATGGATGGATGATGGATGATGGATGGACAGACGGATGGATGTATGGATGATGGATGGATGGATGGATGATGGATGGATGATGGATGGATGATGGATGGATGGATGGATGGATGGATGATGGATAGATGGATGGATGGATGATGGATGATGGATGATGGATGGATGGATGGATAGATGGATGGATGGATGGATGGATAGATGGATGGATGGATGGATGGATGGATGATGGATGGATGGATGGATGGATGGATGGGTCTCACTCACAGAGGGAACAATAGCAATCACGGAGGACAGTTACAAGTACCCTGGAACAGGTAAGGGCTAAATACCTCCAACGAGTAAGGCAAGTCCTATATATATATGTCTATCTATCTATCTATCTATCTATCTATCTATCTATCTATCTATCTATCTATCTATCTATCTATCTATCTATCTATCTATCTATCTATCTATCTATCTATCTATCTATCTATCTATCTATCTATCTATCTATCTATCTATCTATCTATCTATCTATCTATCTATCTATCTATATATATATATATATATATACCTTGCCCTCACTCCCTTTTTTTAGGTCTCAGAAGAAAAACAAATATACTACATATTGTGTGTACATATGAGACCCAATATTCTGAAAAACAGAGTGAAACAACACATGGACAACAGAAATGATCCCGGGTTATAGAAGTGACACGATGGCGCTCGCCGTTTTCCACTTTAGTTAATTGTTGGCACTAAGAAACATGACACGTCTCATAATGGATGATTAATTACCTCCATACAGAGAGCTGTGGTGTGGATGTGAGAGACAAATGAAGAAATAATCTTCACAGCACCTGTGGAAGCCTGCGTTTATGTGGGAGTGCATAAATGTGTACTTCATTAAACGAAATATAACTCTTCTATTCATTGCCAGTTATGATCAACAGGAAATGCCATGAATATTCATCAGAGAACATCATGAGCAAACACCGATTTGTTTGGAAATCCTCCATTTAGTTTACACTAAGGTGGGAAAACAGATGCAGAGTGATTATTAGCAGAGAGATAAAGTTCAATGAAAGTCAAGACGTTGAGGATTTGATCTTCAAGTGTTCCTGATGCTGAGGATTCCTTCAGCGTTGACATGACAGGAGGAATCCCATGTAATATGACAGTGTCATGCTTTCCAAACACAGATAGAAAATCTGAGAACGTTCATGACGCTCTCTCATTAAGCTGCAGCCTTCGCCGAATGAATCATTGCTCATAAATTAAACAAATATTAAACAAACACTTCATTAGGTGCCTGAATAAGCATAGACTCAACCTGATCCCTGCTGCTGTTTGAATTTCAATTAGAATACATTAACAGTGTAAAATGAGTGACTCTAATGCCGATGCTGAGCGTCACATTACAGAGAAACCACAGGGAGGGGGGGTTCCCATCTGTACCAGAACCTGGAGTCGGTCCATCAGTGGCTGCTTTTTCTGAAAGACAACTGAGTTCAAACGCTTTCCAAACAAATGCATCTGGTAAAGGCATTGAGGACCCACCCAGACCCCCCATGGTCTCTCCTTTAAAGCTCGTCTTCAGAGAGTCTCAGAAACACTGAAGGTCACCAGCGGAATAAACAAACGACGGCTTTGAATTGTCAGAAGAAAGTCTAAGTGATGATGAGAGTCCTGAATGCAGACGACAGTCAGAGAAATCTTTGTCTTTGGCTGCAGAGGCGCTGCATCGCGGTAAACGGAGAACCGCTCTGCAGCACAGAGGAGGACACTTCAACCCACCGTTTCTGGTCCTTTAGGATGTCATGCTAACAGAAAAATCCCAGCTTTGCTCAAAACAGGAGGCAAGCATATGACTGGATGAGTACAACTTTCAAAAATAATGTTCAACTTCTAAAAATATACAAGTACCAGTGTACTGAGGAAGGATGACGTTTCTATGTCTCTACTCCAATCATATGGGACAGTTCTGTTCTCTTACTGAGGTTTATCAGTGTTTTCTTTAGTTTATGATCTTTTTAACCACAAATAGAACATAAAAATGAAAAAGTCTCCGTGTCCCCGTCACGCTCTTACCTTCAAAAACTGCTCTCACGACGACGCAGTGAAGCTTGAGGAAAGCCGAGGACACATTTGCTTGGCTCGGAAATGAATCTCTAGAAACTTGGCTCAGAAAGAATATTAGAAGATGAAAATGGGCCAAACCTTGCTGGCAACACGGCTGAAGAGTTTTTAAAGGGAAAAATGTAGAACTGTGACATGATCAAATGTTTCCCCTAAGAAGAAGACATTTAAAAAGACGGACGGGTCCAATGAAAGCACGAGCCAGTAGATGTCCTCAGTGAAGAGAGGCCAGGACAAGGAGTCCCCCCCAGAAGGGGTTCTTACATGTTAGTGCAGACCCTCCCACCAAACAATCTACCACAGTCAGGTACTGGATGGATGGATGCATGGATGGATGATGGATGCATGGATGGATGGATGAATGGATGGATGATGATTATGGATTGATTGATGGACTGGATGATGATGGATGATAAGCTTGGATGGATGGATATGATGATGGTATGGCTGCTTGTTCTGATGGAATGCTGGCGCTGGCTGGACTGAGTGAATGCTGGCTAGCTGGCTGGCTGAGCTGGCTCCTGGATGGATGGCTGAGGATTCGGATGCAGTGGATGCATGGATATGGATGAATGCTGATTGGATGGATGGATGATGGATGGATGATGGATGATGGATGGATGATGGATGCATGGATGGATGGATGATGGATGGATGGATGATGGATGGATGCATGGATGGATGGATGGATGATGGATGCATGGATGGATGATGGATAGATGATGGATGGATGGATGGATGATGGATGGATGATGGATGCATGGATGATGGATGGATGATGGATGGATGATGGATGGATGGATGGATGGATGGATGGATGGATGATGGATGGATGATGGATGCATGGATGATGGATGGATGATGGATGGATGATGGATGCATGGATGGATGGATGATGGATGGATGGATGATGGATGGATGGATGGATGATGGATGGATGGATGGATGGATGGATAGATGATGGATGGATGAATGGATGGATGATGGATGGATGATGGATAATGGATGGATGGATGAATCTCTTAAACCAATCACAGCTTCCCTGCACCTCATTCCTTTTTTCTACACTAGAGCAGCACAGTCCTTGTTTTAGGTCTTGGTACCAGGTCTGTTCTTAGATATTACTGAATTAATCAACTGTATGAATAATTACACATCAGGACTAAGGAACTCTTGCTGCCCTAAGCTCTCTAACCAAGAATGAATGGGCCCCTACTGCTTGAAAGAGGATTAAACTATAATGGGAATCCTTTATTTTCCCCTTTACTTAATTTAATTCGATTATGCACAGAGGAGGGCAATTTTGTCAGTAGTAATGTAATGTGGAGCTCATAACTCACATGGAAGATAGAGATCGTGGCATAACTGACCTTACCTGACGCCTGTCGACAGATATCCCTTTTTAAGGCTAAATTATGGCTTTGCCATTTGTACCTTAGCTCCCATTTTCCAGACCCATGGGCCATATGTTAATGAACGATTTGATTCAATGTTTCAAAGTTAAAACCTCACTAATGTGTGAAATTATCCCAGTTAGAAGGAACGTCATATTTCCTGCTAATGTCAGGGAGAGCGGTTATGATCTACGCGGAGGCAGCAGAAGCCGTCATCATCAGCTCAGTCAGCCTCCTCACTGAAGGGTTCTGGGGACAGGAGCCGGTTACACTGTGACCTTGACACTCAAGGTCACAGCGGCCGCAGACCTGAGAACCCTACAATCAGTGTTCCAGGAGGAACCAGACACCATGCAGCACGTTTGAACCAGCAAACCAGAGCAGGGGTTTCCATGAAGACAGGACTGGAGGCTGTTTTCAGACTGCAGAGCAAATGATCTCCTCCTTCAGGAGGCTGGTGGAGGAACCGCAGAATCAGGAGGAACAGATCCGCTCTTTACTCCTGCCAGAGCCCTGCAGCCGGTCCACCTGGATTTCTGGATTTGGGGGAGGCATTTATCTGTGTCCCCCTGAATACCTGGGGGTGTTCTGAGAGCATGGGATCACCACCGTTTGATCCCTGCACAGGCAGAGCAGGCTTTGGAACCAGCAGCGACTCGGACATGAGCGTGTTAAGAATGAATTCTGCTCGTGACGTCTGTGGTCAAAGTTCTTCCAGCAGCCGGGGGAGGGGGGGGGGGGGGCTTCTTAAAGCGTTTTCCTGGATTTTATGGGGAAAAGGTTTTTCTGGTTTCCTCACAAACTGCAGCATGAAGCCTTTGTCAAAAACTCCCTCAGCGTGTTATCAGACACATTCCCAAGATCACCTTAAAGGACGTTTTTATTGACGTCAGACATTAAGGGACAAATGCATTTAGACCTTAACTGTTCTAAGTCAGACCTGGAACAGCATTTGATGACAAGAACAGCAAAGCCACAGGCAAACATGGCGGGACCAGGACCCCCGAGGCCTGGACCAAAAGAAAATGGTGTGTGGAGGAACCAACCTTCAGCTTTTTAAAGTTGAAGGTTGGAACGATGGTAAACACAGCAGCAGGCGTGACGCCACAAACATCTGAAAATCATTACCAGTCCGGGTTCTGCAGCTGCATTCAGGGGTTCTTAGAGGGTCACCTCCTTCTTCCCACACAGCGAAACGTTTGGACTTTAGGAAATCAGAGTTGCAGTTTGTTGATAAAAAGTCAAAAGTTTTTCTTCTTAAAACTGACTTAAAAAGACAAAAATCTGTTGAAGTGTTTTTGTTTTTTTGTCTGCAAAGCATCATGGGAAAATTCAAAATAGACGAATGAACCAAGACATTTTTTAAAAAGCGTTTTGTGTATTTGTGTATTACAAAATGTTCTTCTGATCTGCAGCTGCTCCTGCAGTGATGCCCCCCCCCCAGGTGAACAACAGAGCAGACTCCCCCAGGTCAGGAAGTGCCTGTACATGTATGGAGGTCATTTGTGTGGATGGTCATCTGAGGTTTTCTGTGGGCTCACAGGAAAGGACCTGGGATGCTCTCAGCTGAAGTCACGCAGCATCCTGCTGGTTTGCTAAGAACTTTCTGCAACTCTGTTGTCTTTCATCCATTATTCACGGCGCGTATAAAAGTGTAAAATGGCTGTTTCTTACCAATTTTCACTCAGCAGTGTTCCATCCTTCACCTTTGTGTGACCCCGGCTCAGCTGTCTTCTCTGAATCGGCTGCAGCAGATGTTGCGTTAGAGGTGCTAAATTTTCAATGCAGCATATCACTGTAAGTGCCCGGTGTCACTTAAATGTTCACACTCTCTCTCAGTGTCACGGTCCGCTTCATTCCATCCCATGGAGGGAGAGGCAGGAGGTCAGAGGAAACACTGCCCTGAACACAGAGCAGTCATTCGGTGCTGCAGCCACACAAAGCACTCATTCAGCACCAGAACCATTGCTGCGCTTTGAGAGCAACCTTTGGTTTCAAGAGCAGAAGCTCTGCCAGGCTGGAATTCCAGCATTACGTCTAATCAAACTGGCCGTTTGAGGAAGGAAAAAGCCCAGAACGGCATCGCTGCTGGTCTGCCTTCAGACCAGTGAGACCCTTTTACGGGTTAAGAGAAGAAATGTCTGTTACTAGTAGTTTCACAGGAAAAGAATGTAAAGTGTAAAAGTGCTTTCACTACAGTGATGTGTTACTCCTCTCTGGGATTTTTAGAAGCTAATCATTATTTCTCAAACCTGAAGTATTTTAAAGCCAAAACAACATTTTAATTAAAGGGTCTGTCTCCTGCTATTCTTAAGCCTTTCAGAGTCAATTATATCCACATATATGATCATTTATTACCTTTAGCACACTAAAGAACCTTTTTTTACGAGATGTGAGTTATTTTCACAGCTTATTTTCCTACCCAGAAGCGAGACGACTGGATCTCTGAGGCTCCGCCTTTCTCTCCTTGTAGGTGCCGCCCATTTCATGATGTCATCCTAGAGTCGGCCTCAGCAGCTTGTCTGCATTTCTCCCACTAACACAAACAACATGTGACCTATGGTAAAGACGGACGTGCATGTTGTTCATAGGAAAGGAAAGCGTTTAGCCGAACACCGCTAGCTCCACAGAGAAAGTGGGAGTGTGTTTTAGCCTGGAGGCGGAGCTGGCAGAGCAGACTCTTCCTGGAAGGGCGTTTCCTCACTTCGTGATGTCACAATGTGGAAACTCACTAGCACTATTAATGTGTTCATGTTAGAAGAGTTGCGGCAGTCAAAAGACTGTCAACACTGGAGCTAAAGCTGTGGTGGTAAAGCTATCACAGAGTCATGTTTAAGGCTGAGCTTTGAGACGTGGATGCTTGATAAAGTCATGTGGAAATGAAACCGGAGCTAAAACAGTTGCTGCTCAGCATCAGGTCCAAACTCGCTTCAGGGAAATCCAACCTGACGGGTTTTCATTTGATATTTTCTATCTGGGCGTACTTTGGAAGACCTTTATCTGCAGAACTCAGTGTTCAGCAAACACAATGAAGCTTTTAGGAGATGTAATGAGGCCCCACAAAAGCAGCAAAAGTTAATGACTGTGAGGAACACACAGGGATTACAATCAAACATGTCACGGGTCTGAGTGGATGTAATTAAACCAAACTTTCCCTAAACTTCAGCTGAAGGTGGTTTGAATCATTTCAGTCATTATGACTTCAACCCCGACAAACCGGTGGGCTGATGCTAATGATCAATCAACTGAAACTAAACGAATAAAAGAAAGAAAATCATCTGTTCCTTTATTTGCTGCTCACCGGTTTTCTTTATGTTATCTTTACATTTTGCTGATTTTATTTAAATGTATATATTTACATCTTAAAAGATGTTTGCCTTAGCAAAATTATGAAGAACACCTCAGATGAATTATTCAAATTAGAAAAATTGAAATCAGATCCCTAACATGGATTCTTCTCCTTTTGACAGCAACATTAGAAAGTTCACAACTCAGATACTCAAAATGAGCAACATAAGGAGCAAACAGAGCAAAAGAACTGGAGGAAAGGCAGCTCTAAATGTGGAAACGGCTGAAAGCGTGGACGTAAAGGAGGCAAAAACACTTTTGGTGGGGTTGCAGATGGGCACCAGACTCATTTCCAAGTAATACAATACACAATTGGACCAGCTTCCCACTAAAGGGAATCTATCCATCTTACACCATCAATTATTCATTTTGCTCGCTCCTTCTCCAGCCTGGTTAGAAGACAAGCTTTCTCTGGGACTGTGGCTGAAATCGGAGGAAAGCTGTTCCCTCCTTCTGACAGCCTCCAACAAAACGCAGCGAAAGTCTCTGAGTAACAGAATCTGCAGAAGAACATGACCTGAATTCACCAGAATAGATTATATATATATATAACCACACCAAGTTAATGATTTGAGCAGGAGAGTGCAAAGTGCACTTCATTTGTTAAACATTTCCCTTCATTGAGCAATCCAAACCAGGCTAAAAGCGTCAGTGTGTGTGAATGACTGCATTACATTAGTCATGAAGCATTAGGACTTCTGCCATTTCTGTCACATTTATCTCATGTTAAATAATTACACAACAACTTTTAGGAAGTGTTAGACAGCACACGCGTGTGATATTAGAGCTTTTATCCAAATGTCAGAAGCCAACAACCATCATCTGAAGCTCATCAGTCTGATCCTTCTGACAGAAAGCTCGGTCTTACTGGATAATCTGTACTTCTATGCCCACTTACTTTCCTTATGAGAGAGCTGTTTATTCCAACCAAAGAATCAAGGACTCAGTGATAATCAGTCGGAGCCAAAAACAGTTCATTTTAATTTAATTGGTGTTTCAGACTAAAATAAACTAATCCATCTGAACTCACTCCACTGAGGGGAGTAGAAGCTTTTCACGGTCACTGTCTTCCACAAACGTACTGCTCTACATGTTTATACTTCTATCAAAAGCCTGAGAGTGACTGTTACATGTCCACATTATGGACATGTACATGGACATGTGGACAGTTATGTCCACATAACTGTGACCCATGACTGGACAGTTCACTCTGCAGGTGAAACTGAGGCAGAATAAAACCTGGCGGCGTTTGCACCTGGATGTGAGCTGGATTTAATGTTTCTGGGGTCAGAATGATCCGCTTATTTCTTCATCAATACATCATCTTCATGAACACAGAAGGATAAGAGCACAGACAAGACGAGGAAGATGAGTGGAGGCGGAGTCAGGTGAGAAATGTCCTCTTTTTGATCAGATGTTGATTGTGAATAACTTTAAAATCTGCACCTGCGTGTTCTGCAGTGAATGCAACCACAAATGCCCCTGAAGATGACGAACTCTGCACATAATAGACTCTATTTCTGAATGATGTTGTTTACAGCTCGATGCAGTTATGTACAACTGCAGGAAAAATGGTTTCCATTTGGTGCTGTAGATGCATCACCATTTCCTCAACGTGGGCTTGCGTGGCCCTCATTTGGCAAAGAGAGGAAGACGATCATGAGTGGAGTTACAGCGATGAAGGATCTTAGATTGCATTTCTGGGTTTTGCGGAGGGGCCAAAAATCTCCATTTCATTTGCAGGAACAAAGTGGCCCTCACCACACTTCAAGTAATCACCCATCTGTGACCATTGTCTGCGAGAAGCATATGTGGCTGTTCTGACTGTTTATTAGAATGAGGATGAAGATAAGGAGCTTTTGATTACTTCCTCACAAACAATGCTGGATGAAGTGCTGTGTGCGCCAAGGCACATTCAGATCAGTCTGTGCACAACAAGCTCACTTCACTAAAAAGAGGGAAATTAAAACAATTATGAGCTTTGAAAGCTGGGGCTTCAATAAAGCTGGCTTTGTTTCCTGGCATATTGACACAAAAAGAAGAAAGAAGCAGAAATATATCAGGGTTCAGATTCTGGTTTAGCTCCTGAAGTGATTAGATCATTTGACATCATCATTTCTCTGCTTCTATTTTCTGCAACATAGGACCTTCCCCAAGGGAGTACACAACCATAATGGTTTTCCAGAAATATCATCGACCCGGCCTGATGCCGAAGGTGCCTATTATTGTAATAACACCTTTACTTGTGTGTGGGTAATTCACAACGTTAAAATGTGACCATCCATCAGAGGAAAGTAGCTGGGTTTGGCGTTTTATGGACCGTTTGGACGTTTCTCAGCTAACAGAAACAGGTTTCTTAAGATTCTACGCTTCCATTTGAAGACATGACTTCATGCATACAAGAGCAGCTTGAAATGTCTGATGAAAAGCAGGGATCATAGCAAACATCTTTTTAGAAGAAGAGGGCGTGACGGACTCTTCTGAGGGCGGAGCTCAGCTTCAGTCATGGACACCCTGAAAGATCTTACTCTCTGAAATGAGGCAGTTCTACCTTTCAATGCTGACAGGAAAAAGCCTCCTTTAGATGCCCTCTACCCCCGTCATGGCTTTTCCAACCCAACGGCCTCCACCCCCTCCATGGAGACCCTGCATGATGTTCAGCCACTTCAGGCAGGAGGGCAGCAGGATGACATGCAGAGTTAATGACAAAATGAAAGCAACATGTGTGAATCCCCGAGCAGACAGGAAAAAAATCCTTTTACAAATCATTTAGTCAAACCAGAGATGAAGAGGAAGCAGAATTCCTTCTCTGAAAAGGATTTTACCAACGAAGAAACCTGTTTTCAATGATTATTCCTCACTGATCCTGATCCTGTGCAGCAGCTCAACTGTCCAATTTCATGAGACTTTTGCTGGTGCAGCTACAGAGTAAAGAGCCTCATACTGAGAGCTTTGAGTTTATTAATGCGCTGTGCCATCCTCACACATTTGACGGTGCGTGCTGCTAACTGCTCTTCTTTCTGCTGTTTTAACCCAACTGACAGATGGAAAGCACCAAATTCAGGCCGAAGCCGGTTTCCGCCTGATCACGCTGGCTCTGCGAAAACGCTTCAGATATTAACACGGACTCGCATGCAGCCTTCCAGAGGCCAACAGGAGCTGAGAGGATTCCACTTTAAAGGAGATAAAGTGAGAAAATGCTAAATAATGAAATGGTAAAGGATCACATTCAGGTTCATGTAAGGTGGACCGTAAAGTCTCGGCTGTTGAGCTGCAAATCAAGTCATTTACAAATGTTTTATTAGCTGCAGCCTCTGAGCGTAGTTAGCTGCTTTATCTTTTATTACAGACACAAAATGAAGCTATTTACTGTATTTCGTGTAAGTGTCAGTGGTTACTAAGCCTGATGAACATTAGAGAGGTACTTGAAGATATCAGCCTGTGATCTGTGCACCACTTTGCACTCAGCTAGATAGAGAGCTCTATGCACTAACGCACTACTGAAACTGATAAAGCCAATTAGCTGAAAACTGAATCAGGGGTCGCTTCACTCCCTGGAATCCTGTTGATGTGAGACTTTTCCCTCAGTTCCGCTCCACACTCGTCTCTGCATTGAAAGCAGAACAACACACGTTCATTATTCCCTCAGAGAGTCTTCTAAGAGTCAAAACAAGGACTTTGAATAGTGGTGAACGGTGAGCTTTTGTCGCCACAGGAAGGTCAGCTGGCAGATCTCAGAAAAGACAAACCTCCGCTTCCTCTCAAGATCTCAAAAGAGAATGTCACCACCGTCACAGTGAAGCCAAGACGACTCCCATTAGGAGATCCATTATGGGCTGTTTGGATTTTATCTGCAGGATGTTCTCATCATGAAGAATTTGCAGAAAAGGCATAAAGTGGAGCCTTTTAAGGCTGCGAGCTCACGATGAAGCAAGTGTCACGCTGATGGGAGGAAAAACAATGTTTACCTGTTTTTTCTTCCAAATGCATCACTTATCTGTAATCAGACGGAGCGCCTCTCGCTGCACATCCCTGTTCTCTTTCAGCTAAAACGGTCATTGACTTGTTTCTGAAGAAACAACATGATGTGGTTCTATTCAGCAGCCACAGAGGTGGAATGATGGGAGATCAGTCTTTGTTAAAGACCAGCACAGTGTGAAATTAAGTGCTGCAGCACTTATTAATGTTTACGCCTGCTAACCTCTGTTTGCTTATCAGGGCATCGCGGCCGTTCTCCCTCAGACGCCGGAGTAAAAACAATAATGTACCTTCATGAATATTCAAAAACACTCAGAATCACTTCATATACCATAAAACGTGGTACGTCTCATGACGGTCACCTCTTCCTGGAGATCAGGAACAGTCCTTCAGCTTTTTCACTTTACAGGAAAAGGTGGAGAGGATTTCATGTAATCCATGGACACCAGTGAAGATCACAAATCATTGAAGAACAAAGGTTCAGAGCTCTGTCTAGTGGGTCTAGATGACCCCACTCCCAATGTTAACGTGCCTAGGATAGAACAAGGGTCAAAGCAAACCCAATGTGTCCAGTCTGAATGCACCTAAAGAGAATTGGATCAGAGAAGTCCTTTTGTGTTCATCCCAGCTGGTCACGCCTCTGAACTCCTTCAAATGTGCTTCCTGTACTTAACAAAAACTTCAAAATGATGCAGTCATCACTCGTTTCACATTGTGTGTAACCAAAAATGTCAAATGCTTCACGTTTATCACTTTGGGTTGGTTTCTTTTTGCAGACATAAAGAGCCTACAGAAAAACAGGAGTATAGAGTGAAAGCTTGAAGGGTCGAACGCTCTGCCACAGGCTGTTTGCCCTTCAAAATAAAAGCTGGCCATCCCCCATTACACTGGCTGCACAATCCAATCCAGATGCTTTGGATCTCTTCTACTTTCTGAAAGTTATTCTTTCTAAAGCTCTTTGTAAAATAAAATAATACTAGTCATTTTCACGAATATGAAAATATAGCCGTTAAAATAGTGACACTTAGCTTGAGGGAGTGGAAGCTGAAGTACATGTGAAACAACGCCTCATTCTGGTCCAGGAAACCGTGGTCTCTGGTCATTTTCAGGGGAGATTTGCTGCCATGAAGAAATGTTTTGAAGAAATCAGCAAAATGTTAAATGAAGCAGGGAATTGAATTTGTAAATTGTTCTGTTTTCATAGAGAAAATGTTTAAGTGTGCCCTGGAGAGAGCATCAGTAAAACTATTTAAGCCTTCAATCTGAAGTTAATGAGGCAGAATTCATTAAAAAGACAGAGCAGCTGACGGGAATCCCAATCTGCTTCACCTTTCACTGACCCCTCTGCTTGAAGACGAGCGTCAGCCGTGACCTTGTTGCTTCACTTCTTCCTTCACGGACGCCGTTTCGACATTCAGAGGTCGCTGACCCTCAGAGTTTAGGTTTGTTTCAGAACCATAACTTTAACCATCTCTAGAGCCAGAAACGGCAAAAATCCACTTAACTCTGAGGATCTGAGGCAGTTGGAACGCTGCAGTGCCAAAGACAGGATTACACACAGGGCTACAAAACAAGCAACAAATGAATCCAAAAAAACATGAATTATTCATGATTTTTACAGGGAAACACTGACTTTGCATCCCATAAATGCTGCACTAACTGTCAGCAAACATGCTGCTCTGCTCCTGCTCAACACTTCGCTAAAGTGTGTCTCATGACATTTTAATAACCGAGCAAAGCATCTGTTTTTGGGGACGTGTTCCTCTGCTAATGTCTGTGTGCTTTACACTTTTAATGGGAGGGGTTAGCTGCAGATCATGCTGTGGATGGAAAGCACTACTTTATGGCCCCCATTCCCACTGAAATGATTTGATAACTATGTGTGTGTGTGTGTACATGCATCTACAATTCAAGCTTTAATTCCATGTGTTCATTATTTTATGCATCCTCAAAACTAATGAAAGCAAAGAAAAAGTCATTTCTAGTTCAAACGCCTGGAGTCTCAGAGTCAAAGTCAGAAGGTACCATGGTAATTATTGGATGGGTTATGACGTTTTTCTGCATAACTCTTTAAAGAAGCTCAGATTATCACAGTTAAACAAGTTTACAGTAAAAATGCTGAACTAAATGAAAATCAATGGTTAAAAAGTTAAGATGATGTTTTACTATCCAGGACATTTTCAAACCTCGTGTTCATGTAAATGATGAGACTCTTGATGACGGTTGGAAGATCAGAGGAACATTTAGGAGGAACTTGAGGACCAACCAGACTGAAATACAGAACATTTCAAAACACGTCTGTGAGAAGATTAGAAGCAGCGTTTGAGCCCGTCTGCCTCCATCAGCAGGCCGCGGGTGGAGCTGCAGCAGAGGTTAATGAGGCAGGATGGGAGGAGCCTGCCGCCGGCGTGGATGCGAGGCGTTCAAGGGCGTTCCGCATTTCAGCCGGATTAGTTCACCGCCATAGAATGAGCTTTCCAAACGACGGCCCTCCTTTGGAGTTTTCAGGCTCCGTCTTCAGGCCTCTGAAAGCCGACATTTGCCCCGGCAGGGCAAATCCCAGGACACCATCACCTGAAACTGTCTTTGTAAGACTACACTCTGCAGCCCCATTCATCTTCATCTGAAAGGTGAGTCTGAGGCCCCAGGCAGCACACATCTAACGTGGAGGGGAACTCCACGCAGTCCTTTGATCCCCCCCCTCCCCCCTGGAAGTCCTGCTTGCTCCGTCCGTGGATTGGCTGCTCCAGCCCCCCCCCCGATGGTCTCGGCTCCAGAACGGACGTTCAGAGTCCTCCTCTGGGAGGATGTCTTCTTCCTCTCACAGCCTCTAATGTTTTCTGACTGTACACAGGCATCCTCCAGTGTTCCAGTAACAGGTCTCCCAGAGGTCAATTAACCATAACGAGGCAAAAATGTGGTTAGCTCCAAACCTAATGAGATTTGGTTCAGCCAGTGAGCTCTCAGACGTGGATGGAAAGGCTGAACCATGCATATCATTTTCTCCTCTTTCATTTGACTTCGTCCAGAAAGAAAAGGTTCTCACAGAGACGGCAGGAGAAGGTGGAGCAGTTCTTCTGTAGGAACTCCATGACGGGAACAAATGTCTTCTGCCTGTGACGTCTGAAAGCCGACAACCAAAGACTGACAGTCAGACACAAACAGAGACGCTGCTGCCTCTGTCCAGAAGAAACCACCAAAAAACGTTTGAAGAGGAAAAACATCATTTTTGTCATTTAAATATTAAATCATTTGTTTGTATTTGTCTTTTGGAGGATCATCAGAATCAGCTTTACTGTCCAAGTACAGCGCATGTACAAGGAGTTTATCTTTGGGATCTTGTGTTCTCGCGCAAACTAGCAAGGTATAAAAATGTGAGGAGTAAGGCAAAAAAAGGATAAATAATTAAAAAGAAAGTAATATCAGGTAGATATAGGAATAAATAAACATAACTAAATAAGATACATGACTAAGTAAAAGGAGCAGTAGTTCTGGTGTTTTGTAGTTTCTGTGGTTTTGTTCCGTGTTCTTGAGTGGTCAGGAGGTCATTAGAGTGACGCCTCGGGGGATGATCCTGTCTTTGTGGCGAATGGTTTTGGTGTGCATTGTCCTAAAGCGCCGCCCTGACGGGGAGGATGAAAAGGTGGCGTCCGGGATGAGCGGGCTCTTTTATGACTCTGCTTCCTGACCCTGGACCGGTCCAGGTCCTGAATGGAGGGAAGGCTGGAACCAACAACCCTCTCAGCAAATCTGATGTCCTCTGCAGTCTGTTCCTGTCGTGTCTGGATGCTGATCCAAACCAGACGGTGATGGATGTGGTCAGGACAGACTGGATCATGATGAACTTCTTGAGTTGTCACAGGAAGTACCGCCTCTGCTGAGCCTTTTTATGGAGTGAGTCAATGTGAGCGGTCCACTTAAGGTCCCGTGAGATGGTGGACCCTGGGAACCAGTGTGAGTCTGTTTCCTAGGGTCCATCAGGTTTCTGTGGTTAGCAGGTCCAAAGGGCTCATTGATCCCTGTCCATCACTTCTCCGTTGATGGAGAAGTTAAAGAAAGAAACCAGTGAAGATCCTTCAGAGACGCCAGGCGACATGCAGAGACGATCGAAACGGAACCGTAAGAAACGCCATCCAACAGAATCGCGGCTCCATCCCTACATCTGCATACGTTTAATAGAAAGCGTCAAACACGTGTGCTAAGTTTAAGAAGGATTTATCATTTACTGTTATATTACATCACACCAGACTTAGTATGAACCCACTGAAAGGTTTTTCTCCATTAAGAAATATAAATACAGATTTTCCTTCATTTGTTTGTTTTTGTTGTTTTTTTGTAGTGAAAACGTATCAAACCGAAACCAAACCGAGACCCAGAAATCGAGGCAGATACGTTGGCTTCCTTCTTTCCAAAGGTGGGAACAGAATACCTGTGCGATCGGGGAGTGTCTGTAAACACATCTCATTAAAAATGCAGGCCCATCAACGGGGGAGACAGGGGGCGCTGCGTGGGGCGGGGCTTCATAAAACAACAGTTCAGCCCCTTTCAGTCCATCCTTCACAGGTTCTGGAGACCTGGTCCTTTGTTCAGCTTCAGTCATGGACCTTCAGGCCAACGGTTCAAAAGCCAGTGACCTTAACCGTCACGTATCTGACATTTCACCTTACAGTGTTTCATTTGAAACATTAATAATTGTTTTGTGCTTTTAGTTGAGTAAACTGGTACCGCTTATCTGCAAACTAATAAATAAGGGTTTTTTTGTCATGATCCATATGACTGCAGTCCAGCAGACTGAAGGATCACATGCACAGAAATATACCTGTGCATGTGTGTGCGTGCACAGCAGCTAAGTGCACACAGTCAGCAATTTATGATTAATCAGAGGAGCTGCATGCAGGTGTAAGAGCTGCTATGATGAAGAGGAGGAAACGTGAAGACGGCGAGTTTCCTTCAAAGCTCCACATTCCAAGCTGTTCATTCTAGAGAGCACAGGAAACCCCACCAATGTGTTGAACAAGCTCGTTCATTCTGGAAAAGTCTTGACAATGCAGGAAGCCCCTCAAAGGCAGCGTGAAGCATCAGTTCACACGTCCACAACACCTGAGAATCCTTTCAGATGTTCAAAGGAGGTCATCAATGGCCTGACAGAAGACGAAGCAGCCGCCCGTCCTGCACAAACGCAGGAGGCCCACTAGAGATGCATGCAATGGAACATTATGCAGCCACATTTAAGAAGCTTTTGAGGTCAGCTGGGTAGTCATGTGTGGCGGGGCGGTTGGGGTGGGGCACATATTTCACACTATTCCATCAGTGAGTCGGAAGCACAAACCGGGAGAAATTCTCAGCTTTCCGCAGCAGCGTTAATACACTCGGCATCAATCACATAACAGAAGAGCGTGGAGACTTTTCAAAGCCATTTGATGCATATTTTCCTGGTGAATTATGGGGTTGGTTCAGGCTGGCTGTGGACATGAGCTGTGAGAAAGCCAGAGAATGTATATTTTTAACTAAGTTCTGATTCCACAGGCGGGAAATGACATGTTTGGTTTCAGTGCAGACTGTAAATATTTTCTATGCATTAAATGCTGCAGCTGGAGTGTCTTCTCGCTGTTGATTGGCTGCGTTTCTGTCTTCTCCTCGGAAATATGAAGGAGGATTTCCAT
Source organism: Oryzias curvinotus (assembly GCA_023969325.1). Taxonomy (NCBI): domain Eukaryota; kingdom Metazoa; phylum Chordata; class Actinopteri; order Beloniformes; family Adrianichthyidae; genus Oryzias; species Oryzias curvinotus. The sequence continues at coordinate 38,267,549 of CM043722.1, forward strand.
GCAAAGTGGACTGCTTCTCCCATTTGTTTGGTGACATCTATATGTGCTCATGTGTGAACGCGGTGCTTTTCAACACTCACATTTAATGAGCTTTTGCAGCATCTGCCATCCCACTCAGACGCTTATTCTTCCAGCTCCCACTGTTTCGGTGCAGACTCCACTCCTGCATCGCTCTCAAGGCTCTGAAGGAAGAACAGATCATTCTTTACCAGCTCCATATATACTGCATTCATCTTGGTTTTTATTTCAGCGGGGACAAAAAGACGCTGTTTGGAAAAGGGTTACATGTTAATGCAGATATAGATGTGTGTTATTCAGGAGGGTGAAGGGGCAGGAAGGATGTTAAAAACTAAAGTACTTCCTCTCTGGGTCACTGCTTACTTTTTCCTCCTTTGCTTCTAAATCGACCATTTCCCTCCCGCCATGCTTCCCTTTAATACAAAAACGTAAAAGGACTTTAATTGCAAATGTGCATGCATGCTTGCATAAACGTGCTAAAATCTCTTTCTCTTCCATGAGAAAAGTGCATCATTAAGCAGCATTTGTTGAACGTGTCATCAGACATAGAAGCTGAAGGAGTTGACACTAAGGGGGGTTGGTGCTGATGGAGATGACAGATTTAATTCTTACTCTTTCCCAAAAATAAATAAATAAATGCTGCAGCTAGCTAGCTGGTTTTTTGGCTATTGCTAAAAACACACTAGAAGTGATCCACTGTGGTTTTGAAAAACTATTACAGCAGAGTGATGATGTCCACGAGTTCCAGCTGTGCCACAGGAAATTGGAGAAAAGATGTCAAATTTGCCAGAACATGAGGCGGCTGTGGTGCAGCGGTAGGGTGGTCGACCTCTGATCAGGAGATTGCAGTTTCCAGGAAGGTAGGAAAGCGCGTAAAGTATAGCATGTGAGGCTATTGTTAGGGTTAATAATGATGCTGCATTCAGCACTAGGAATATAAGTGATCATGTCTTTGCCCACTTAAATCTATAGTTATGTAAATCTGGTGGAGTTGACCAAAGCAGAGTTCACATTTGACTGACTTTGATTTTCATTATATATATTATTTGTATACATTTCGAACGCTTATGAATCAGTATACATGTTCTCGTCATTTTTTAATGTTTCTCAGTCCTGTAGCTGTTGTTCTTGCCACGGAAAAGACAAATAACATGGTCGTACATTTAAGCCAAAATACCCCCAAAGTAATTATCTATATCCATCACCACAGTTTATGATTCCTTTAAATCTTAGTGAGTATGTCAATCATTTTTAATCCATTTATTTTTAATGTAAATAAGGCTTTTCTATGTGGGACATATGTTTATTTTTTTTAAAAGCACAAGAAACAGATCTTTTTACATCTTTTTTACATCTTATTTCTGTTTTATAACCTTTGTAAAACTGTTATTAATGCCAAAAGCCTTTTGAAATCAAAGATCTCCCCCATTCCGTCTATTTGATTCAGTTATTGGTGGCTGTGATTGAAAAGCAGCCAGAGCAGCTGCACAGAGGACGCGTGTCCTGCGTCTCCCAAAGGAAACGCTTTCCTTTATCTCCTTTTTCAATCTGAGGAGGATAGCTGTAATCTCAGCTGTGTCACCCATTGTCCTTATAACTATTCCCAGAGTATTAACAACAGGTACCAGGCTCCCAAATCCCAGAACAAATTAATCACTCATAGTGACAGGTTTATCTTTCTCTGTTCCAAGCCGTCAGAAAAGCCAATATTTCAGGCTTTCAGCTTGACTTGTTGTCTTGCTGCTGCCTGTGTTGGATTTGGAACAGTAATGAATGGACGTCTTACTAAACCCAAACAGATCCCATCAAAAACACCAAACTTTTCCTCAACGTTCTTACCTGCAGAAACACTGCATTCATGTTCTGAAAAACCTCCACTTTAACCCTGAAGCTTTAGCTCCAGTCTGAACGTTACCACTGTTCAACCGTTCATGCAGTGCTGACACCATCAACTAGAGTCTGACGTGTAGAATATCGGCACCGTAAAGCCCCTATTCTACGTGTCAGAATCAGCTGATTGATGTTGATCGTGTCAGCAGTAACAACGAGCTATTAGGTCATCAGCTACAGAGTAAAAGCGTTAAAGTTCCACTCTGAGCATCTATTCCTCTGTCTGTCCCAGTGGTCTTTTCCTTCTGATGCTTTTAGCCAAAATCTATAAACCTGTGTCGTTTTGGGGGGGACCAATGGCATGGAGTACGTCCCCCCACCCACTTACTGCCATGCATCTGTTTGCAGCCTCTACCGTTAGCTTACAGCCCCTCACACCCCCATCCTAACATTGGCGGTTCAACAAAAACAGCAGCAGCATCAGATCCATCCGTCCGTCCAGTTCAGATCCAGATTCCAGCTCAGACCAGGAGAACAGAGACCTTCATGGATCTGTTGGTCTGCAGGGGGAGGATCAGAGTGCATACTCTAAAATACTAGTTTAAGTTTAATTTTCTTTATGTCATCAGAAAAATCCCACAAGAACACAGGTAAAAACGTCAAAAACATCATTTTCACCAGAGTGGGACGTCCTAGGCCCGTCACCGCCTCTCCATGTTCACCTGCAAAGGCAGAGAGACGCCACATAAGAAAGAAAGAGAGTTTCTGGCAATAATAATTCAACTTTTAACCTTTAAACTCTGGCTCCTCTCCAAAGTGCAGCAGGAAGAGCCGCTGACACAAACAGCATAATTCATCCAGAACCAGCCTGGAGGAAAGTAATGAGCGTTCAGAGCGACTGCAGCTCTGCCTCCAACACCAGCTATTTACCGGAGAAACGGCTCCCGGAGGACCGGGCAGCTCCCGCCGTCAGTCTCCCTCCTCCTCTGCCCCCACAGAGCCACCCACTGAACATAAAGACCCCTATAGCCCTCGTCGATGTAAATGTGCCCCTCTGGGATTCCCTCTGTCACAGCATGAATGCAGGCCGCTGCACCGCCACATTTCTGATGCGTGGCGTTCCCAGCAAAGCTTTCCTCAAGCTGCCGTCTGCGTGTTCCGTCTAATTAGAGAGCAGCCATCCCTCAGTCCGTGCAGCCGCCCATCCACAGCCACAACAAGCATAAAACAGCATCATTGTGGCCTCATGAGGCTGACAGGAAAACCCTGCAGATGCTGTTCTGCAGGTGAGAGGAGTGAAGGTCTCTCCTTTTTAGGCAAGAATCAGAGAAAAGACGGTGACCGTTCATCATCTGCAGATTCTTTGTTTCCCTGAAAGAATCAAATGTTGATTTTACTTTAAAAGGAGTCAAGAAGAAGAAACTACTTCAGCATTTCTAACATTTGATCACTTCTGAATGACGTTTTGTGGAAGGCGTGGACATTGACAGCGTGTGACAAGCAGCATGAAGGAACGGCTCCAGAAAAATCACTGGGATTTATGCCTTAATCACTCTGTCGTAAAACCAGGCAGAAATATAGACAACAGACCTCTGGTTCACCTCAGGAGGGGCATTAACCATCCCTGTTAAATACACCTGGATAAATATACCCCCGTCCCTCACAGACGTGATGAAGAGCTCATCCAGCAACAGCCAAACGGACAAAGAAGTCTGACGGTCCGTCATGAATCTTCTGCTTCTCTGCAGCCCTCAGGTATCACTTCTGTATTTTTGCTGTATTTTTAAAATATGAGAAACTTTTTGGTTTTTATTTCCTATAGGTGTTTTCTGGTGCGCAGACATATAAATAAATCAGTTTTATGTGGTTCCACCTGAGAGTTAAGGTTGTGTTTGAACAGTCTGCAGTCAAATGTTTCTATTAAAAGTCTTTCTGAAGATGCAAATTCCTGATGGTGAATAATAAATGATCTGCTTCCACGGTGTCAGCGGATGAAACGTGAAGAATCTGGTTTGATTTAAAGGAAAAGGGGCGTCGATGACAAAGAACCTGGAGCTGGGCGGCCTGAAGGCGTGACCTGCGGCTGAATGACGCCTCACTGCAGGCTTTCCTTCAATCCTCCACCAGTGTCGCTGCAAACCTCCTCCTCTGCTTCTATTCATCACGGCTTTGGCTTCATCTACCACTCTGTCTGCTAACGTTCCTCCATCTTTGCTGTGATGACCCTGAAATTCATCCAGAAAAATCATTTTTCACCTCAAAGATTCAAAGATTTTTTATTGTCAGTGTATTTCTGTTGGCACTCAGTCAAAAAGAAGTAAACATCAAAGAATAAATAAAAACAATATAGGAATATAAAAAATAAAAAAAAAACATTAAGAAGTTTTAAGTAAAAATGTCATAATAGATAAACAGCTTTATTGCACATTCAGTAGTGTGTTGTCCTGAGGGGTGTCTGTGATGAATAAGGTTTAGATGGAGATGAAAGTGTGTGTGTGTGGGGGGGGGGGTGATGGAGACTACAGCTCTGGGGTAGAAGCTGCATCTCAGTCTATTTGTCTGGCACCAACAGGAGTGTCCAGGATGGCTGCTGTCCATGCTGATGGCCGTGCTCTTCTCTGTAGACGCTCTTTGTAGACCACGTCTAAGTCTGGGAGCTCAGCTCCCACAATCCTCTGCGCCGTCTTCACCACCCAGGACAGGTCTCTCCTCTCCTCTGCTGTACCACACTGTACAGCCCTGGCAGAGGATGCTCTCCACGGTGCTCCTGTAGAACTTTCTGAGAAGTCCCGGAGCCAGACCCGCCTTCCTCAGCTTCCTCAGGAAGAACATCCTCTGATGGTTCCTTTTCACCAGTTTGGAGGCGTTCAGTGTCCATGTCAGGTTCCTGGAGATGTGGATGCCAAGAAACCTGACAGAGTCGGTCTGTTCCACCTCCTCACCTCTGAGGTGGAGTGGGGGTGGAGTTGTTCTCCTGGTCCTCCTGAAGTCCATGACCTCCTTGGTTTTGATGGGATTGAGGACCAGATCGTTGGCTGAACACCACTCCTCCACGTGTTGGATCTCCTGCCTGTACCAGGTCTCGTTATTGTCAGTAATGAGGCCCACCAGTGTAGTGGCATCCGCAAATTTCACTATAGTGTTGGAAGAGTGGATGGCAGAACAGTCCTGAGTGAAGAGTGTGACGAGGGCTGGACTGAGCACACAGCCCTGTGGTGTGTCTGTGCTCAGGATTATGGAGTCAGATGTCAGGCTCCTCATCCTGACATTCTGAGGCCTGTTGGTCAGGAAGTCCATAATCCATGAACAGAGCGTAAATGGTAAATGGCGTATACTTATATAGCGCTTTCTACCCTCTTTTGAAGGCCCAAAGCGCTTTACAGTCACAGTCCCATTCACACATTCACACACTGATGGCGGCTCCGCTGCCGAACACTGGCGCCAACCTCCCACCAGAGGCAAGGTGGGGTTCAGGGTCTTGCCCAAGGACACTTCGACACATGGGCGTGCAAGGCGGGAATCAAACCTGCAATCTTACGATCATGAGTCGACCGCCCTACCACTGCACCACGGCCACCCCAGCATGGATGAGAGGCCGAGACTGGAGCGTTTGTGGGGGATCACAGTGTTGAATGCGCTGCTGAAGTCCACAAAGAGCATCCTGACGTAGGTGTTTGGCTCATCAGTCACCTGACCTCATCCACCCAGCTGAGACTCATGGGAGCTTTTCCCATCCCAGCATGCAGAGCTGCAGCCTGCATGTGTGTGAATGGAGCTTCTGCCGCCGTGCAGCTGCAGCTCATCTGCATAGCCATTCCCTCAGTTAACAGCTATAAATACCCAATTTATGTAATGCGTGGTTATATCATTCCACAAGCAGAGTCGGACAGCTGTAGCGGCAGACCGCTCCACTGCAGCTGCAAACACTCAGAAGGGAAATATTGATGTTCTTGCATGAAGAGAGCAGCTGCATATCAGCTGCATGTGACACGCCTGCACACTGGGAGGTAAACATGAGGACAACATGGATTCATGTCTGTTTAAAATGATGACGTGTTCATTTGAACTGTGGGATTCAACCATTTTTCACACATGAGATACGTTCGTTCAAAGAAAAGCTGACATTTTCTGTATTTTAATGTTTCTTTGCAGATGCAGGTTTAGAAAAAAAAATGTAATCTCATTAAAAGGGGGGGGGGGGGCAACCATCAACATGTTTTAGTAGTAGAATTATATCTATGGATTAGATCAGGCTGGGTTTACTGTTTGCTTGACTTCCTCCATGTTTTTTGAAATTGTTTTGTCACAAATATGTTTCCATTTTATCACATGTTTTCTTTACTGATGATCAAATCAAATTATATTTAATTCAAGTTTATTTATATGGCACCTTAACATAACTGTAGTCAGACATTTAAAAACCAAAAATTAACATCTAAAGAGTTAAAACAATTACAAAGTAAAAGAGTTATAAAATGAGTGACAGTAAAATAATATTAATACTGATAAAAGCTCAATAAAGTCAAGCCAGCAGCAGAGGCTCATGCTGGGTCAGAAGTCTGGCTGTAAAAGTGAGTTTTGAACGTTTTCTTGCTGAACGTTCAGAGGAAACACGTTCCACAGCTTGGTCCTCCTCTGGGCCTCCTCCTGGACCTCCGTACCTCCAGGAGGAGCTGGTCAGCTGACCGGAGGAGCCGCTTTGGGGTGTGGGGAGGTACGCTGGTGAAAGATCACTCAAAGACTTAAAGCTGATGCAGAATTCTTCTAACTCGTCATCCCATTAAGTTAGGGTGGGAGATTGACAACCCCCCCCCCGACGCCGTCATTGGTTTATTTTCCTGAATTGGCCGTTCAACTGAACAATTAGAAACATGAAAAAGTGTGGAGTAAGTAATGGATCCATATCTCTCAGTCTGTCGCTGCAGCTCACGCTCCGACATCATCCACCCAGCGTCATTTCAGTCTTCATCCTGCTGTCTTCATTTAGTAAATCTGAACTATTTCCCTGCAGCTCATTAAGGTTCCGATGGAAATAAACTGTAGTAAAGCCAGTCTCCGCCGTCCAAACAGAGACATTTATCGCGCTGCAGTCAAACAGACAGACAGCAGATACATTTTCTTTAGGAATAGCTGCAGAAAACAGGACTCTAATTTAATTGTGCTTTGAAGTGAAACAAACTCAAGTATGCTATTTGTGAGCCGAGCGCGGTGCTTTGTCAAACAATAGAATATAATAAGATTTCAGCGAGCTCTGGCTGCAGATCTGGGGCTGAATTGGAGCAGACAGAAAAACAGCATCCAGGTTAGAGGAGAGAAAACCAAAACTACGTTAAAACAAATCAGATAAATGTTTTGAGGTTGAAACATCCTCTTTGAGTCGTTTAAAGCAAATGTCTCCAATCAAACCCAGCCAGGCGTACAAACAAACTACTGCTGTGGATCCGTGCTGGCTTTGAAGCAGAGCTGTCTTCATTCACATGACAAGTTGAAACTTTTGTCTGCTGGCAGAGAGTCTGCTCTATGAATGAAAGCAGTCCAAGCAAAAATAAAAGCAGAATAGAATCTTCATCGACGGCTCTACCTGCAGCTGGATTTATTCTACTGCCTGATGTATGCTGAGCGTCGCATCATGATGGAAAAATGACAGTTTACTCCCATCTGAGGGGTCTTTTAAACGGGGTGGGGGGCTTCCAGGGATTTGCATGAGAAAGGAAACTGCTTTGACGGCTGCTCCTGTCCTTCCTGACATGCGTCACAGTGGAGGACCTCCTCCTCCATCAGAGTCCAGGTTTGCAGCCTGGGAACAGTCAGAGCCTCAGTCTCATTCCAGTTCACACTTCAGCTGCTGAAGGAGGTGGGGGGGCCTCATTACCACTGACCGAATGGGTTCTGCCAGGGGGGCAATGCCACCACTCCCTCTTATTCCACCTGTGCAATGATATCAGAAGGACAACAGTCAGAGCGATGTGCAAACATCTAACCCCAAGACCCGTGCAGACCTCCATGTTCTGAAAGGCTGTTCCCCTGCAAGGCTGTTCTCCTGCAAGGCTGTTCCCCTGCAAGGCTGTTCTCCTGCAAGGCTGTTCTCCTGCAAGGCTGTTCTCCTGCAAGGCTGTTCTCCTGCAAGGCTGTTCTCCTGCAAGGCTGTTCCCCTGCAAGGCTGTTCCCCTGCAAGGCTGTTCTCCTGCAAGGCTGTTCCCCTGCAAGGCTGTTCTCCTGCAAGGCTGTTCTCCTGCAAGGCTGTTCCCCTGCAAGGCTGTTCCCCTGCAAGGCTGTTCCCCTGCAAGGCTGTTCTCCTGCAAGGCTGTTCCCCTGCAAGGCTGTTCTCCTGCAAGGCTGTTCCCCTGCAAGGCTGTTCCCCTGCAAGGCTGTTCCCCTGCGAGGCTGTTCTCCTGCAAGGCTCCAAAATGACACCTTATGGGGGGGTTCAGACAAAAATGCTGACACCCGTTGCGTCAGTGACAGAATCAATTCATTTCCAGATATTAAACACTGACTAATGCACAAGGATGGAAGGCAAACTGCAAAAACAGTAAAGGCCTTCAATTACGTTCACCAGAGCAGCCCCCCCCCTCATTTCCTCTCATAATTCACTTATGTCCCCATCATAAAAACCCCAGAAGAAGCCCAGACAGAAGAGAGACGTTAGAGCATGTTTGACACGGGTTTGTGGCCCCCGCTTCATTTCAGTAGAAGAAGAAACAAGAAATTTAACTCCTCGCCGTTCTGAGGCGCCGCTTTTGCTGCAGCAGGAACTCGTCCTCGTGGATTCGACTGGGATCATCCTCACAGGTCAGCAGACACGCTGCTGCGTTCACTGTTGTCCTGAAATGTCCGTTTCACAGCTTCACGCAAGAAACGGACACGGCGTCTTCACTGGTTTGACGTCACCCTGCCAGCAGATGTAGATTTCTGAAAAGACACTCTGAGCTGCTAATCATCAGCTAAGTAAAAGTATGACGGTAATAACAGCTGATTCTATAGAGTGGAGTACAGGTGGAACGATCTATTTTAACAACGTTTTCATTCACAGCAGATTTTGGTTCATTTTGAATGATCCAACTGGATCCGATCCTCTGACCTGCAGTGGATCCAGATCCTCTGACCTGCAGTGGATCCAGATCCTCTGATCTAAAGTGGATCCAGATCCTCTGTCCTGCAGTGGATCCAGATCCTCTGATCTAAAGTGGATCCAGATCCTCTGACCTGCAGTGGATCCAGATCCTCTGATCTAAAGTGGATCCAGATCCTCTGTCCTGCAGTGGATCCAGATCCTCTGACCTGCAGTGGATCCAGATCCTCTGATCTAAAGTGGATCCAGATCCTCTGTCCTGCAGTGGATCCAGATCCTCTGGATCCAAACTTCCAGCAGTGAGACTCAGACAGAAATTCCTGCTACTGAACAGTGAAGTTTTCCAGATTCTTGGATTTCTTCCAGATCATCAAGTTAAATGAAATCTGTGTCCAAACCAACAAGTCAACTAGAATGAATGTCAGATCCATTCACATGGTAGTTTCCTACAGTTCACCACTGTTGTTTTTCCACATCCAGAGAATCCAAAGGGAACATTCTTAGAACATTCTAGACACTGGATGGTCACATGACTTTATTCACAGTCTGTCCACACACTGGACTGGAATGATGGACTGATCCGTGTTCATGACATCACGTGTGTTGTTGCTGTGATTGGTCGGTTTTATGTTATAGTCAAATAAACCTACTGTACATTAATCCAATTGGTATTTTCCAATATTGATGATCGATTTATCTCATTTTTAACTGACTGATAACGGTTTAGATAACCCAATTTGATTAACAACTCTCCTCAGACAGATCACTCTGGTTGGATAGAAATCAATTCCTCAATTATGTGGATTAATCATTAGACCCCCAGAGTTTATTACAAAACAAAACAATGAATCATTTGAATCTCAAATAAGAAAACAACTGAAGCCTCTGGATGAAATTTGGAGTTCTAATCGTTGCTTTGTCTAACTTTCTCTGTGTTTTAGCGCCTCAACAGACTTGTTGAGTGGACAAACTGTGCATGAACTGTACATCAATCTAGAAATCTTTAAGTCTGCCTCAGGTTGATATGAATGAAGGAACATTCAGGTTCATGAGAACACTGATGTGTTGCATCTTTTGTTTCAGTGAGTTTGTAAAATAATGTGCAAATATCCAGATGTGAGGTCGTTTTATCCTGCAGGTGTGGAACCGGCCTGTAAAATCATCTTTGCTTCAGAACAAACCAACTTCTTTGGTTCACGTCACTGAAGTTCAGCTGCAGCTGGAAGATTTTGCTGTGTGAAACATGCCTCTGTGAAAGCTGTCGGATGAATGAAGACGCACACTCAACCTCCGATGAAAATTAAGTTTTGGGTGATTTTAACATCTTCTTGTGAAGATGTTAAAATCACCTTCATCTTCTTCATTTTTCTCATCATGAAGGACATAGATAAAGAAAATTAAGACTAAAACTGAATTTCTGAGGATTTCTTTATTCAAATCGTGAATCAGGACCAGATGAAAACTACAGTTTAAAAAAGATCGTATTTGTGACATAGAAATATGCTGGGCGGGGCCTCAAGCTCCTAGCTCCACCCCTTTCTGATCATCCACCTGCAGACCAACAGATCCATGAAGGTCTTTGTTTTCCTGGTCTGAGCTGGAATCTGGATCAGAACCGGACGGATGGATCTGATGCTGCTGCTGTATTTGTTACAACCGCTAATGTTAAGTTGGGGGTGTGGATGGGCTGTACGCTAGTGGGACAGAGTGTAAACAGATGGATGATGGGGGACAGGCTTACTCCACGCCAACAGTCCCGCCCACAACTCAGAGGTGAATTTCTCCTGGAGCTCTGCAGAAACTATGTCCTAGAAAACAACAGAGGTTTATGTTTTTGTCTAAAAACGGCATCCATAAAACATCATAAAACAGATCCAAATAGGAGTGGAACTTTCAGGGGTGCACAGACATACTTTATTTCAAATTACTCTTAAACTACTGTGAAGTGGTTGAAAACACATTTCTAGTCCCAGGTTTTCAGATGATGTCTATTCCTTATGTGGTCAGTTTGCAGCGACAAGGGCAGATTTTAGACATTAATATTGTACTTTATTCTATATTTGTCGTTTAGTCACAGAGGAGATTCTCTTTCCTTCTCGGGGATGATGTCCATGTTCAGAAGCAGGGATGGAAACGTTTTGTAATGTAAATCATGTATCTATTGTGTGCAGAAATATCCCAGCCTTTTTCTCCAGTCTGACTTGAGATTGTCACCGTTATTCGCTTTGACGTTGTTGGTTTGGGGTCTTCCTCCACCTGCATCCCTATGAAGACCTTATGGTTTTGGACAAAGCCACATTTGCCCCTGGGGTCAAACATTGTGCACTTCTGGGTTTCTCAGGTGGAACAGGAGAACACTGTTCTGACCCAGAGAACGTTAACGCGTCCTGATGTTCTTCAGGTGTTCCTGCTGCGACTGACAAACAAGGTCAACGCTGTCCTAAATACCCAGTGGAGGAGCAGCACATTTTTCTCTAACCTGCAGGATTGGCTGCAGCTTTGCTGTGCATCTGAGCCATTCTTCTTCACAGGTTCATTTGTGTGAGAGGAGTCTGAGCCTGGGGGGCCCTGTTGACCTGAATCACAGAGATTGTGGAGCAGCCTCAGTGCAGCGAGCTGGCTGTGTGGGAGTGAACGTCAGAGCTCGGGATGGCACAGAATGCAGCTCACTCATTGAGTTTAGCTCACGTGGGTCCAACTGTTTGTCAGTTCGCCTCTGTTCATCTGCTATCGATGATGCATTTTAGGACCAGGATCCGTTCCCTCAAATGCATATGGAGTCACTAAACCCAAACAGGGTTTGGGTCCATTCTTCACAGATTTGGTCAATATTTCGTTTGTCAGTTTCCAGATGAAATCAGCTGCATGACTCTGCATATGACCTCTGATGGTTTTGCCCGCCCCACCCCTGCCTTCGCCTTTGACGTCACCTCTTTAAACTTTCACAGGCCGAGGCCATTTACATAAAAATTAAAGCGCCTGATTATCCGTGTTACGGCCGTCTCTGACCAGAATGAGCCCTGCAGACATGAGCAGGTTGGCCAAGGTTACAGCCCGGGCATCGGCTCAGCAGCGGTTGATGAGACCCACCCTGACGTGTGGGGCGGGGGTCCCTCTATGACGGAGCACTGACAGAGCTGTGAGGGAGGGGATCCTTTCACAATTGAATTCACAAAGAGTTTATGTATTTGTGAGCTGCTGTGCGAGTGTGGACGCCAAGCGGCTTCACTTTGTTGTGCGCTGAAATGACCGACCATTATGCAACGCCGCAGCAATCCTCGCTGCACACAAAACAGCATAAACACTGAAACCGAGACTATTCATTGCCATTCAAAAGGGTCATTAAGTCAAAATTTGCATTTAAATTACAACATTAAAATGTTCCTTAACATTGTCAAATAATGGAATCATTTATATTAAAGCCTCATAATTGATGAGGGTTTCCTAGGAAACCTAATTACTCACAGGGTGGTCTCATCCAGCAACAACACAAACAAGTGTAGCTGCCCGGACAGGACTCCCCCCACCAGCACCCACCCACTGATTAAACCTCAGAGGTTCCAGCTGGTTCTGAGACTGCCCCGAGCTTCAAATGTGGTTCGTGTGAAGACGCTCTGCCTGGGCAACAGCCTGCAGCTGTTCAGAAACACCCAGGAGCTCTGCTAAGCGCCTCTCCTTGCTTTCCAGACACGCCGCCAGCATGTTCTGCAGGCTTCCACAGAAATACTGACCTCCTTTACTCAAAGCGAGGACTGAGGGCATCTCATGACATTTGCACCATGCAGAACGGGAATGCGGCCACAGCAGCAGCACCCTTTTCTGAAGCTTCAACAGCGATCATTCCTTAGCTGGAGCTCTTCAACAACATCTCCTCCACGGCTGCTGCAAAGCAGGTGATTATGGGTGGGGGGGGTCAGGGGGTGAAATGGGAACGATATTGTACTTATGGGAGGAAGAGCTGGCACCACTGCTGTTCCGTTGACATTTAGTTGTTTGTTTTTCTGGATACAGCGAGAGATGAGGAAGGAGCCATATGGTGGGTATTTATCAGGGAAAAGCTGATTGAATGTGAGCTGAAGGTGAAGCTGAGAGAGCATGCAGCGCCTTCCGCCTGAGGTTGGAAACCAGGTTGTTCATCATCTCCCTTAAAGGAAGGTCAACGGCCCAATGAATCACATCCCCACCAAACTTACAGCTTGTTCTTTGTCAGCTTTACTGCATTTTGCTGCATTTGTTAGTGTTTACCTGCAGCCTAAGCCTCTCCTGTGTCCCTGAATGAGCGGCTCTACAGAAAACTGCAAAAACACGAAGGGCCTGAAGACTCTGCTTTCATTCAATAGAAATGCTTTTAAGCAAAGACTTTAGAAATCCGCATACATTTCTATCTTTGTTCCCTGCATGTATTATTGATGACACGCTGTTCAAAAACACTGCCGTGTCCATGGAGTCAATAATAGCTGAAGTCTTTGTGTGGAATGCAGTTAAGCGTTCTCACACCTGTGACATTTAGCCGTCCCCATGGAGCTGCAGTCACAGCCGCTCAGGAAACATTTGCAAAGTTGTTTTCAAGCAAAATAACATTTGAATACGTCTCATTTATCCTCCGCTTCATCTGCCAGCTGCTCCCTTCAGGGGGCGCCACAGCGAATCCTCGACCCTCGTCTAACCTTCTCCTCTGCATCCTCCTCACACGTCCTCCTCTCCATCCATGAACCTCCTCTTTGGTCTTTCCGGTAGCACAGCATCCTCTCACCAGCATCATCACTGTCCCTCCTCTCAGCGTGTCCAAACATCTCCACCTGCTTCCCTGCGTGGATCTCCAGATCCTCTGATGGATCATTCCGGATCCAAACCTTAGACCAAACTCTGCGGTGAAAACCCTAAAGAAATCTCCTCCCGCCTGTTATAAGGTTAAGCCGGACCAACATGTACGGGGGGTTGACCCGTTCGGGTTCTGTGGGTTTTTTGGTGGTCCGGTCCGTGGGGGTCATAGAGAGGAGCGGCTGTATCTTTAGGGAAGCTCAGGCGTGTTTTTCAGTTCTCTTGAGGCTCGTACTGCCACCTCAAGGGACGCCATGAAAGTGGAACGTACCATTGTCGTGGGTGTGGTAAGTGCATGAAGTATTGGTTCCACACACTGATGGCGTACAGGCGACGCTGTCGTACAGCGTCCAAACGCCACGCTTTAGTCGTTAGGGTGAGAGGACTGACTCCTTACTGACCGCACAAATGCTGCATGCACGGGGTGTGCACGTGATCCCTAGGTCTCTGTAGGATGCTGTAGGACATCCACACAAACTACTCTCTGATTGGCTAATTTCCTCGTTTCTTACAGTCAGGCTGCAGTGAGGAGCGTGCACGTTTCACGTGAACAGCTTCTACAGTCTGCAGGATTTGGGGGTTAAAAGAAATGAAAAATCTGCAGGACATGCCTGCGTCTCTCCTGCTTCCCTCACATGTTGTATAATAGTTCGCTGACCTGTCGCAGCCCGGTGAACATTTTCTCTCTGCATGTTCACTGAGCGTCTACAATCTTAAAACCTCTTGCAGGTCACCTGCATCCAGGTGTTTCACCTGCAGACAGCCCGTATCCACCTGTAGGGACGAAGACAATGACCCAGCAGATCCACACAGTATCCCTGCTCAGAACGCTGCAGCTGGGGGCCCCCACTCCCCACCCACCGAGGTGGGGGGTGTCAAAGGGAGGCTCCTGCTGACCGGTGACAGAACCAGAACGTCTGCTCTGACAGAAGCATCCCGGTTTGCCTGAAGGACGATGGCGGTCTGATCCGTCCCAGATCCCAGCCGGTCGCAGAGCCGTCAGCACAAACCTGAAGTACAGATGTGAGAACACCACCAGTCATTTATGCAGCATACTTCCACTCTCTGAGATCTCACCAACACTGGGGGGGGAGTCACTCAGGAGGAGGAGAAGCCGGGGATTTGGGCCAGAATACTGCAGACTCGGCTAATTTTGACAAGTACACTCATGCTTAAGGAAAGTAATCCCCCCCCTTTAAATCAGAATGTCAGTGAGAAAAAAGTTACACAAATTTTCTCTCCCCATGACGCACTAAGCTCTTATAATGCTGTTGAAATTATGAAAGATCCAGAAATGAATTTTCCCTCTGACTCATCCTAATGATGACAGCCCCCCAGGGCAGTTTTCACATAGCAGGGGGGGTCAGTGTGAAGATTTCCTCCGAGTGCTTCAGAGCTAATAGTTGGAAATAACATTGTGGGTCTGTGGTGCATAAGAAGGAGTTGTGGGTTTTCGGCTAAGCACGTCTTTGTTATGCAGGGAGGGGGGGGGGGTTCAGGACGGAGCCCCCAGCTTTCTGCTGACATGCAGGTACATAAAAACATCGACAGAGCAGGTTTGCAGGTTGTGAGGATGGAAACGTCAGAGTGAGAGGAAGGCGACAGCGGCGGCTGTCATCGTCTCCGCTCTGCGAGGAGCAGGAATTCCATTAAAAGATTATTCCACAAACAAGACAGATTGCCGTGAATTTCACTTCAAATAACACGCAGCAGCTGTGTGCAGAGCTTGCTTCATAGCAGGGGGTAAACACTGCCGCCCCCCCGAACAGATCAGAATATGTGGGAGGAGCCCCCGTCCTCAAGGACTCTGCAGAAAGACCCGGACCCCCGCAGTAATGACCCAAAGCCCCTTCAGGCTTAATGGATGACGTGACGTTTGTTCAGTTTATGAGGATCGGTTCACAACTAAAACATTCAATTCTTAGAGGAAGGCTGGGAATTGATTTATGATTCAATGACATTTTTGTTCATTTTTCTTATTTCTACAAAATTCCAATTGAATTTAATTATTAAAAACTGTTTTGTATCTTGTGATACAAACCTAAACATGCTGCAAACTCTAATTAGGAATTTATACAACAATAATTTCTACAATAAAACCAAACTAAAAGCAAAAAAACTGCGATCAATAACTCAACCATCTTGTCTATGACGTCACGGTGGTGGTGTGGTGGTGGTGGGGGGGGGGGTCCTTGGTTTCTGTTGGGCTGCTGCATCTGCTGATGATGGTACAGTAACTGAAACACAGTCAGAAACAAGTCCACAGAAATGTTGCTGTTGCTCCAGAAAATGCTAACCGACGTCTCAGAGCTTGAGCTGTTTTCAGAGCATGGATGGATGTAAAGGGAGCCACAGTCAGAACAAGAACACCTGAACGTCACATCCTAAAGCTGCTGCGTCAGCAGAGTAAGGAGGGCGGGAACAAAGACAAACGGCTTTTTGCTGCGTTTGTGAGACTCTGTGACAAAAAGACACAAAAATAATTGCCAAGAAAACCTGGACTAGCGTGTCATACATTAAAAATGGTGCTCCTCCCACGGTTGACTGTCAGACTTTGTAAATCAGACGCTCACAGGGGCATGAATGCACCAGAGCACAAGTTTCAGCCACACACACAGAGCCGCCTGCAGCAAACCTTCTCAACCGAATCCACCGAGGGACGGGAGAACACAGGTCTCATTCGGTGTTTGATCATCAGCAGAAAAAAGAGAAGAATCTGCAGATGACTGCATTCTAGTGCTCTGGTTGAGTCCAAGAGCCATGTTTGTAACCACAGCAGGCAGCTTGTTGGTGTGAAGCGGCTCTGAAAGCGCAGAGTACATGGAAAGCTTAGCCACCCGCAGACAGCACCGCTGCATGTGCAAGCACAGCGACGCATCTAATCCACTGCTGCACTGTTATGAGCTAAGGTCATCAGCGCGGCGGTCCAGACTGAAACGACTGGAAATGAGCTGCTGCAGAAGTCATCTGGACCGGATCAGCGCTCCCAGGCTTTTTTAAACCATTCCTTGAAAATAAACTTCTTTGGTGGCGTCCTCAATAAAGATGCTATGGAGTGTAAAATGTTTTGTGCCTTCTGCATAAATAGGAATCCATAGATTCCAGGGATCAGTGCGCTGCAGCAGAGAGAGGAAATTACTCTCCCCACTCACTTAGATGTATGCAAAGTCTCTGTTTCCTCTCAAGCACACGCTGTGGTAAAGTATTGATTCCAACCTCCCATTGTGCTACACGGCAAACTTGATGCCTAACCCCCCCGCACTGATTATACCAGAGTCCCTGCAAATGTCGGGAGGAATGGAAATAGAATGGAAAGAGAAGACTGCCCGCTCCAGCTCGCCGTTACTGAACGCCGCAGAGGAACCAGCAGGACTTTAAAGATTATTTCATTTCCTTTAAGAAGCAGACTGTCCAGCTGAATTCTTATTCTAATCTCACCAAGTCCTTAATGCTTTGCAGAACTAGAGAATGCTAGACTTGACATCACAAGTCTTTGGCCTGGTGCAGTGCCCCCCCGACAAGACGCCTTTTTTACAACCAGAGAAATTACACATATTGTAAAGACCCCGCCCACTTTGGGCAGTTATCTCTGTCTAGTTATATTTAGAAGAACCATGGACTGTATCACAGAACTGGACTGAGTGAGTGTGATGTCATCCATAAAAAATGACTATCTGCTGCCGTGTGGCGTTGGGGGGTTCTGGCTGCCACTGCTGCTGCTGCGGCGGCGGGGGTCTTGGTGTGGGGGTGGCTGGTCCCTCCCCCTCCTTCTTTTCACATTCCATCATCCATTTAGAAGAACATAAACACTCACCTGAGCACAGGTGTTAGCTCACCTTTACACTAATAGTTTGTGTGATGGAATGAATGAAATAGTTCACACTAGTTGGTTTGAAGGCATAAGTATGCGTGTGTGAACAATATCTGTATTGTGTTCATGTTGACATGTGGACATTTCTGCAGCTAACAGGTGTGTTTATAACATCTGAGTGTGTGTGGACAGGCCCCGCCCTTTGAGATTTGTAGTACATCTGAACCTCACTGTAATGATAAATATCCAGTAACTTGTTGCTTTATGCCGCTTTATGGTTTTACCCCCCCCCCCCCCTTATAATCACCCTCCTACCCCCCCCCCTCTCTAACATCCCTCTCTCTTCTTCCCTCCTTTCCTTTTCCATCCGGTCCAACACCAAATATGTTCAAATATGATGGAATTTAATAAAGCTTGTCCTGGATTCCAAAAGGGGTTTATTCAGACATTCCTCTGGTTTGTCTGTAGATTCATAACCCCTGTTGTTACAGTAAAATATGTCCAACACAAGAGGCCTTCAGCTCTCATCTGTCTGCCCAGATGTTGGACAGGACAAGTTAAAAAAAAAAAAAAGGTTTTCTTCTAGCCCCACCCAAACGAAGTCAATTCAGATGCCATGTTTTCACAACACGGAAGCCGCCATGTTGGAGCCAGAGTCGTAAGCAGTGATTGGTCCCAATTGGTCTGAGTCCTTGGCAACTCCTCCCACCAATCAGGAGTGATCTTGTTGGAAGGGCACACCCCCAACTCCTGAAAGTATTCATTCATCCATTCATTCATTTATTTTCTATACAGTTTATTCCCTTTCGGGGTCACGGGGCTGCTGGAGCCTATCCCGGCAACTTGTGGGTGGAGGCAGGGGATGCCCTGGACAGGTCGTCGTCTGTCGCAGGGTAGAATGTCCTCAATCACACATCCATCCGCAGGGTCACACATATCACACACATTCCCTCTCACACCTATGGACAATGTAGAGTTACCAATCAACCTATGAAGCATGTTTTTGGACGGTGGGAGGAACCCGGAGATCCTGGAAAGAACCCACACATACACAGGGAGAACATGCAAACTCCACACAGAAAGGTCCCCCATTGATGTGGTGTTTTCATGTCCCCCAGCCGGGACTTGAACCGGGGGCCTTCCTGCTGTGAGGCAAGAGTGCTAACCACTGCTCCACCATGCAGCCTCCTGAAAGCAGGCTATACGAAAGCTGTATACGAAAGCTCCCGTATGGGGGCCCACGCGGGACATTCCAAAGCCCTCCTGCAGATTTCACTGAATGAGACACTGAACTGTGACCCAAATGCTGAAGCAGCTGGACTTCATTTGACAGTAAAATCACTTTTTATGTGTATTTTGTAAAGCAGGTAAGGCTCAGAGGCTGGAGCCCACCCAGCTGCTGATGAGAGAAGCTCCCCCCTGGACAGGTGGCGGCTCCATCGCAGGCTTTACAGAACTATGTTTGTATATTTATATTCCAAAGAACACTATGGTTTTATGTACTTTCATGAGCTAGCCCTGACAGCTGCCACTCCACCCTGGAACATTATACTAAATATGAATGTGTTTGATATTCTCATAATCTGTTGAGGATGAGCACAAAGTGATGCACCAAAACAAAGACATTACAGAAGCAATAAGACACACAAGAAGCACCAAAACTCTGTGTTACAACTCAAGAAATATAAGGAAACCCTTTTGTCAAAGTATGTCCCATTAAATAAATACAAAAACAATGTGGGAAAAACCATAAAAATGTCATTGGTTATGAAACGGATCCCTGTCTCAACATGTTTCCTTGTGTGAAAGCAGTTGTTGTGTGCGACTCACCAACAACACGTTGTCTGCATACATGTCTGTCTGCTGGGATGACAGGATCACAAATGAAAATGGTCCAGCTGCATGGGGGTTAAGTCATTGGTATTTCCTGCTGCCATCGTTTACAAAAACACAAAAACACGTTTTATTCAGCAGCTTTCAGATTCTCTACAACGACCAGGTGGAAGACGGAGAGAGCTGCGCTCCAGATGAAACAAGCAGAACATGCTCCTTTCTGACCTACGCCTCCTTGTATCACTTCATTTTGTGAAGCAGATGGAAGTTACTACTCAGACGTAATGAGGGCGGGGTTAGGGTGAGGCATAAATATGTGCATTTGGGCCACATGTTTGCTGTGTGGCCAACACAAAATGACATCAGCTTTGGGTTGCATGTAAACGTCATGTTAGGTGAATGTGTGACGAGTCAAAA
Organism: Oryzias curvinotus; assembly: GCA_023969325.1. Classification (NCBI taxonomy): domain Eukaryota; kingdom Metazoa; phylum Chordata; class Actinopteri; order Beloniformes; family Adrianichthyidae; genus Oryzias; species Oryzias curvinotus. The sequence goes on from CM043722.1 coordinate 38,287,351, forward strand.
GGCACGGATAATATGATATGGATAATAGATATATAAATTAAAAAGACTGACAGGAATTTGATCTGTTCTTGTTCATAAGTCAAACTGTTTCCAGTTGTATTTAAACCGAAGGAACCGCTGAGAGCTTTCTGTTTCAGGACTGAGTAACCAGTGACGACGCTGTGAGGGAGGAGCCTCCAAACACAGATCTGTGGGACGTCAACCCAGAGATTATGGGATGGAGCCCAGTTTACAGAGAGTCAGGAGGAAGTTGACAAAAGATGAAATGACCAAACAAAAGCACCAATCAGAGGAGAGGACAGATCCGAGTCTCAGGCTGGGATGTCATTAGTTTAGTCTGTGAGCAGAAAAGCTTCTTTTCTTCACGTTAAGGTGAGGTCAAAGACAAATGAGAGGATAATTAAATAACAGGCAGAAGAAATCTCCCTTAAAAGAAGCAGAAAAGGATTTAAAAGAAGAGACTTTGAATCCATGAAAAGCATTTTTGAGTTGGCTGCTGCACTAGCAGGTAGCACCTACAAGGTCTTCCTGAGTGTCAGCTGCTCTTTTCATGCACTCTTTCAGCTGCAGTACTGCAGATTCCTGCACCGTTGAGCCCATAGGCAGGAAAAACCATGGACAGCTCAACTCCTGCCCCCTCGTCTTCCCAAACGGGAAGGACCCGCTGGTTTCAAGAAGCCAAACTCCCATAGACTTCTACAGATAAACAGGCAGTTACTCAGTGGTTGTGTTTGTCAGAAGGACCTTTCTTGCTCTGATCCCTTCATCCTAACATCGTCTTTCTAATCCAGGCTGTGTCCCTCCTTCGCCCAACAGTAGCCGGGACGGGCTCCGGTGACTCTTTGGCCCCAGTGGGTTAAGAAAATGGATCCAAACTGTCTAAACTCATTTTCTTTCCATTGCAGTTTTGTGAAAACGTCCATTTCTATTCGCCTCAAAAACCACCTCCTCCAAGTGCAAAAACTGTTTTTTGGAAATGGGAAATGAGTTTTTTCCAAATTGTCGTGGTTCCACGAGGGGAATTTTCTCCCTGATGTTTGGCGGCAGTCGTTTTCATAGATGCGACGACTCAGAGCGACTCGGACCAACCACCGTCGACTGGTTTCAACATTCAATTCAATTCAATTCAATTCAATTTTATTTGTATAGCCCAAAATCACAACAACAGTCGTCTCGATGGGCTTTGAAGTAAAACATGAACTCAAAAGGATCACGAATACAAAGAGTCAATACGAAAATACTAAAATAAACTAACAAACTGACTAAGCTATACTGGCATCCCTGCCCTAACATGGCGCCGCCTGTATCCAGAAGCGGTGCTGAGGGATTAGGCCTAAACTCGCGAGGGCTGGAGGTAAGGCGTTGTCCATGGATGACGCCTCCATCCGTCCATTGTTTTGTTTTGGGACGCCGCAGACGTGTGTGCATGCTTTCTGCCTGCTGTTAGCATGGATCAGCTGGGACCTGCACATCACAGCTGATCTGAACATTTCTGATGCAGTGGAAGGTTTCCACACGTATGCTGGAGGTGGATTCCTGCTACGGACCATAGAAAGAGCAAATCATTGACTCTGCTGTGCAGGAAGAGACGTTTGTGTAAAAATGATCAGGCATCTTTTAGGTTTTAGAAGCTGAGATGTCAGAGGAACTAAAGTCTGAACGGCTGAAGAATAAGACTGCATGTTGGGAAACAATGACAGATTACTCACTATTGATAAATAACTAATAATCCTGAAAATTCTCATGTGACGCTGATGAGGCTTAAAGTCCCTGATGGGAAAATGATTATTTCTGTAGATAAAAGGCAGAGACGTGACAAAGAAGCTGTTCCTGAGATCCATGTTGTCAGCCTGCGTGCAGCCTGAATGGGAACAGCGAGGGAGCAGAAACTCATTTGGTTCTGCGTGCGTGGGTGGATCCGATGGCTGTTAGAATCCCTGCCTGCCGGAAACGCTGCCTTGCCTCGGGGTCCGTGTCCGCAGTGCTGTTCCCATGGAGGCTGGCTCTTAGGACACCAGTGGCTGACTGCAGAGAGCTGGAGCCACGCTGACACCAGCCCTCAGTCAGCAGGTGAAATGTTGCCCCCTAGTGGGGCACAAACTCATAATCATCAGAGACATTTTCATGGAACTGATGCAAAGTCACAGATCTGAATTCAGATTCCTTCTTCTCTACAGCTAAGGAATAAAAACAGGATAACAAAAATGGAGGTTATGACCAACTGAACAGAGATAGAAGTCATACAAAAATAAACTAACTGAAATGACACGGCACGGTAAAAAGTGTCCTTCAATAATCTATTGAATAAAATAAAAAAACAACATAAAGTGCGTTTGGGAAATCTTAATCATTAAAAACGGGACAAAAAAGCAAACATACCCAGATGATTTTACAGATGAGAAGGGTCAAAGCTAGAACATCAATGAAGCAGCAAACGGCTTCAATAACTATTTTGTAAATGTGGATCCAGAGTTGGCAGCAGAAATTCCAAAATGTAAAACCAGCAAAGACAATAATCCACCATGGAAAGGATCCCACACTCAATCCTTCTCTGATGTGAACGGACATGAGCTGAGATCAACTATCAATAAATTCAAGAGTAAAAACTCAAGAGATTGTGAGGATATAGATATGAAGGTCATTAATAGTATCTCTAAGCCTCTAACATACATATGTAACTTATTATTACAAATGGAGAGATTCCCAAACCAAATGAAAACAGTAAAAGTGATTCCTGTCTGTAAGAGTGGAGACAAACACCAATTTACCAACTGTAGACCCTGTTTCTCTGCTCCCACAATTCTCAAATATTAAATATTAAATATTAAAAATTTTTTAATAATAAATTAGTTAAATTTATTGATAAATGTAACATTGTAAATAAAAAAAACAAATACAGCTTTAGAGAAAACAAATCCACCTCATTGGCCATCATTGATGCTGTGGAGGAAATCACAAATATTCTGGACAAAAAGAAATATGCAGCTGGAATTTTTATTGACTCAAAGAAAATATTTGACTCTCAATCATGACATCCTACTTGACAAACTGGAAGTGTATGGGATAAGAGAACTAGTGCTAACTTGGGTCAAAAGCTATTTAACTGGAAGAAAACAATTTATAAAAGTTGATGAATTTACATCAGAGTCAAAGAGATAAGTCATGGTGTCCCACAAGGATCAATTCTGGGTCCACTGATATTCAATATTTACATAAATGACATATTTAATGTTTCAAAGCTTTTAAAAACTCATATTATTTGCTGATGACACAAATCTATTCTATTCTACAGACAATCATAGGGAACTTATCAAGGTGGTAAACACAAAGTTAACCAAAATAAAACTATGGATGGATTACAACAAATTATCTTTGAACCTAGATAAAACCAAAGTATATATAGAAATTTGGGGGAATAATTCTGAGTTCTCTCCATCCTCTGTGTTTATCAGAATTGTACATGAAGCCAGATATCTTGATCATACAAACAGTTTATTTGATCAATCCAGACTCTTAAAACTGAATGACCTCGTTGATTTTAACTCCATCAACTTCTATCCAGAGTCAGTGGGAAATCGTTACCATTCAACATCCAGAAACAGTTCTTAGAAAATGAAGGAGGAACAAACTGAGGGGATGTAGGAACTTCAGGATCAAACTGATAAGAACCACAAAGAAAAGTTTCTGAGTGTCGCTGTGTGGCACTAAACTCTGGAACGGGTTCAGTAATGAGCTCAGACAATGTTCAGATATCCAAATATTCAAGAAAATGTAGAAAGAAACTCTGATTTCAGGATATGAAGAGAAGAGGATTTAAGGATCAACAGCTGATTGAATAATTCCAAATAATCAAAGCTCTTTTCATTCAAATCAATGAGTTTTACATTGTAATGTGCAATAATGATTACTGAAATGTTGGAATTACAATCAATAACTATTGATTTTCTTTATTGATCTGCATGTGTAGCAATAATTACTGGTTTATTGTGATCATGTGTTCTAATGATAATCAATGATTTTTACCTAACTGTTACTGTTTACTGAAACCATGAATGAATGTTTCCTGAAGATCATCAATCATTACTAGACACTGGATTTAGTAACTTGAAAAGAATCTATCGGATCAGAACCGGATTACAAAAACTGTAAAACTATCATTCAAATAAAATCACTTCTTCCCGCTCTTTTTCAAGCAATAAATCAAACTCTACTTTAGTTAACGATGAATACATTTAATCGAGAAAATGTGATCTAAGTGTCTTTGCTTTTTGTCAGTCCCCCCCCTCCCCCCCACACACACACACCTACCTGGACAGGTCATCTCCCACCCCACTGTGGAGGTCCTCTGGCCCCCCCAGTCTGTGGAGGATGATGGGAAGGAAAATTCCCCGACAGGATGAACGACAACCAGACGGAGGACAGAATCCTGGAAACTCCTGATTCCTCTGGAAGAGAACGTCCACCGTCTGCACGGGGGGGGACAAAGAGAAGCAGTAAACTAGTGGCAGGAGCCCACCCAGCTACTGGGGGGGGGGGGGCAGGTTGCTGCAATGGCTGTGGAGTTTAACTTCAGGTGTTCAAATCTGAGCAAACATTTCTTAAAAACAGAATATCTAAATTAACAGATGAAGACAGGCTTTTCTTAGACTTTTTATAGTTTAGTCTTTGCTTTTATTTTTAAAAGGAGTTTTTCAGTTTCAGAGGATCTTCAACTTTCTGAAGCACAAAATGAGAAGAAATGCCAAAACAGAGAAATCTTTGGGTTTTGGGCAAATATTAAAGGTTTACAGTCCATTTGCTGGTCAAATCCCTAAAAGCTGCAGTTCAGAGAAAACATGCAGGAATGTCCTGGTTTCCTCTGAAAGTCTGGAGTTCAACTCCTTATTTCTAGAAAATGACTGATTGTATTTCAGTTACAAAGAATATTCAGAACAACATTGAGACATCATTGTGAAACATCACATTCCTGATTGTAATAAATAAAACACAGAAATGACCACAGCACTGTTTGTTCTGAAGAAATCCTTCTGAACCTCCGAGGCGGGACCTTTTCCTGTGTGAGGATGATCTCCTCCTTCGGCTCTGAGACTGTTGCTCCGTTGCTCTTCAGAAGACATGAAGTGATGACAAGAAAAATGCAAATTGGAAATGGTCCCATGCTTGTCAGATCTAATTAAAGTGCAGAAACTAAACGGCCTGGCGCGCCACAGTCTTACGAGTCATCCGTTTTGTTGCCAACTCACATTTCTTCACATCATGGTGACAACAAAATTACAAGTGACAATTGTCGTGGTCCCTGGATACTCTCAGATCAACTGATAATTGGATGGTTCTTCACCAGAAGAGAAGGCGCCATGGTAACGCCGCCCGTAATTGCTCCGTGTTCCACATTGACGATTCATTAATGCCGACTGACTTTGCTGTCAGCCTGTTGATGGTTTCACTCTGTCATTACAACAGCGCGGCGATTAGAGGAACATTTCCAGGTCTGGAGTGAGAGCAGCCTCACAGGCTTGAGGTCTGCTGAAGGTGCGTCTGCAAACAGAACCGTCTTTCCAAAGAGCAGAAGAATGGAGCCATGGCGTCCTCTAGCCTGTGTAATGAAGCATGAATGGAACTAATGACTGCATGTACCTGTCCCTGCTCCCCTCAGCATCCAGCTGGTGCTCCTCTGAGCTGTCACGGACCCCCCCTTGTTCAATCTTGTACTCACTTAACAGCCAGCCCCTACATGGCCTTAAAACTGAACAGCATCCAACCTTTTCTGCATACATGGAGGTCGCCTGAGGACAAGGTCAGCACAGTGTGAACAGCAGCTTTTCAGCCACTTTGTGAAGAAGGAGGATTTTCATCTGCAGATCCATAAATCTGTTCATTCATGGTTATGATTTAACAATAGCAGAATTCATTTTGATCCTACATGTCTTCTTCCAGCCGTGCAGGGATACTCCACCCTCACAGGTGTTGTGTGAGCTGACATCAGTCAGACAGAAAGGTGCTTCTCTGCTGTCTTGTGTTTGTTCACAACTTCATCACTTTGCAGAAATAAAACCACGAGCAGCAAGAAATCTGGATTTCTATGGAGGGACATTCATGCCACCAAGATGTTAGCAGCATGTCCTAAGAGTTCCTTAAGAAGTCTCCAGCTTGTTCAGAACGCAGCAGCTAGATTGTTAGCAGGAACTAGCAGAAGAGATCACATCACTCCTGTGTTAGTTTCACTCCACTGGCTCCCAGTTGATTCTAGAATTAAGTTCAAGATCCTCCTGTTAACCTATAAGGCGTTACATGGAATGGCCCCGTCCTATATTAATGACCTCATAGTCCCTTACCATCCAATCAGAACACTTCGCTCGCAAAATGCAGGACTGCTTGTGATTCCTAGAATTAGTAAAAGTACAGTTGGAGGTAGAGCGTTTAGCCACCAAGCCCCTGTCTTATGGAATAAACTCCCAGCTCATGGAAGAGAGGCCGATTCAGTTTCTACATTCAAAGTTAGACTGAAAACATTCCTCTTTGGACAGGCTTATTGTCAGACTAGTTAGTATTCAGAGATTATTTAACTTAATGTTAATTGTTTAAATTAAACTAAATAACAATAACTATTATTTTAAAAGGCTGCTAGAAGTTGAAGCTGGGGGTAACTATGGTGCACTGGGGCTCTGTCCTCTTTTCTGTCCTTTTCCAATACTTTTCTTTTCTCATCTACCTCTACACTTCCTCTCTTCTCTATCTGTGATCATCATTTATCATTTAGTTATCCATGCCTCTGTTTGGTGCAGTACGATTCATGTATTGTCCCTCTATCCCTCTCCCCTCCTGGGGAGTGGGAGTGCTTCCAGATTCCAGTTGGCCCATCCGTGCTCCTGTTCCTGACTGTGTACCTCGTCTCTGCTCCTGCTCCTACACCTGGCTGTGGTTCCTGTCTCCGGCTCGACTCGCGCCCCTGACTGTCCCCAACCCCGACTGGATGAAGCTCGTCTGCTGGACTTTAAATATATAGATGTAGAGTTAGATAAGTTAATTCTTCTCTAAGAGTTCTGGTAAATCGCCTGTCCGTCCTGGGGGAGGATCCCTCCTTCATGTGGGCACCCCTGAGGTTTCTTCATTTTTTTCCGGAATCCGGTTTTTTAGGAGTTTTTCCTTACCGCGAAGGGGGGTCTAAGGGCAGGGATGCCAGTATAGCTTAGTCAGTTTGTTAGTTTATTTTAGTATTTTTCTATTGACTCTTTGTATTCATGATCCTTTGAGTCATGTTTTACTTCAAAGCCCATCGAGACGACTGTTGTTGTGATTTTGGGCTATACAAATAAAATTGAATTGAATTGAATTGAAATTGAATTGATGCAAATGAAAATATTCAATATTTGCTTTCAAAAAGTATTTTTGTGTTTGTAACATAAATGTTTTTGTTGTGTCTCTTCTAGCTGTTTTCCTATCTTTAACCTAATATGTTGAGGCATCTGCCTGTGGCCACCACCAAACCCAATAGCACTGGCCCCTCCTGGGCCCATGGGGGGGGGGGGTCTTGAAAGCTAAATAAAAAGAAAACAACAAGCAATTCATTTTCCCAGCAGAAACAAATCAAACTGGTGTAAACTAATACAAGCAACAGAAAAAACGACTTCATTCTTTCAACAGGCAGATCATCTGATTTTAGGATTTACCTCTGAAACAAACAGACTCAGAGAAATTACCCATAATTCCCAGTGTCAGATCCTGAAAGAGGTGGAGCCTGGCTAACCCAGCAGCCTGTGTGGAACTGCAGGGAAAGAGGCTCATTTAAAACAGTTTCAGTTTGCCGTGGACAACATAAACCTCAAACTGAAATGGGAAATGAAATGAAAAACGAGAGAATAATAAATGAAAAAACAAACGGAGGGAAGTGCTGGAACAGTCTCCAACCAGTCATCTCTGCACGTTAGTTTGGATTCTGACTGATGGAGGCAGAAGTTTGTGCTAAACGTTGATGGAAAGAGAAAATGCAGCTGCATTGGAGTTCCCCTGCTCCTGCTGGAGGCTGATGGACTGCTGATGATGGGAGGATGAGAGCAGCACAGAGAGAGCCCGCCGAGAGGTCAATAGTTCTTCACTGACCTGTGAAAAAGTCCATTATTCCACCGTTGTGTCTCTGACTCTCCCTCCCTTTACGCGCTGCAGTCAGCTGAACAATAACCATGTTGTTGCCAGCTGGCCTGCAGTTGTGAGTCTGCCACAGCCTTGTAGTGCATCAGACGGCGGTGAGGCTGCTCCTGACAGCTCGCTGCTCCCAGCTCCAGTTAGATTAAAGGACGACTGATTGAAGGACGCTGGAAAGAAGCTAAACCGACTGAAAAGGTGTTACTTTTGTTTTTTGCCTTGACAACATTGAGCTCTCAGGGTCAATTTACTGAAAAGAGTTTTGAAAGTTTCAATAATATGAAAACAAAAAATCCGATCGTTCGATAGATGGACGCTAAAATCATGAATAAATGAAAACATGAATGTTTTCTGAGGCCTCGCCTAAAGTGGATCAGGACCAGCGTCTGAGTGACCAAGAACAGAATCATTGAAAAAGGATTTCTGTCACGTCTGTGCAGAAAAAATCCTAAAGAAGACAGGAACCCTTCAAAATAAAAGCAGACCTTGTGCATATGTGTGTGTCTATGTGCGTTTGTGTAACTGCATGTGTTTTTATGTATGTGTGTGTGTGTGGGTGGGTGTGTGTGGGTGTCTGTGTGGGTGTGTGTGGGTGTCTGTGTGGGTGTGTGTGTGTGGGTGTGTGTGGGTGTCTGTGTGGGTGTGTGTGGGTGTCTGTGTGGGTGTGTGTGTGTGTGGGTGTGTGTGTGTGTGAGGCAGACAAATGCAGCTCCTTCCAGCCGTCGGTGTGAGTCAGGAGTGTCAACGCTGATGGACACAAGTGGAGGAAGCAGCTGAAGAGGAGAAAGAAGTGAAAAGGGAAAAGAAAACTTCAACCTAAAGTCGGCCCGAAACACAAACCCAGGCAGCAGAATCAGTGATGAGGATGTGAGCAAAGGATTCTGGGAGGTCATGAGATCAGACTCTAAAACAGAGAAAGCTGCATGTGGTGAAGTTCAGCTGCAGCCAAACCGATTCAGAATGAGATGAAGGAGCAGATTTCTGTGGTAAAGTCAGGTCAGACGTCTGCAGAGAATCCAACATGCAAACCAGATCTGCACCGCCTTTCTCTTTGGGGGGATCAGTGTTAAAACAGTTTTAACAATATACTGATTTTATTTCATGCTTTAGGTGTGGAGAGAATTCACAGAGTCACTTTGATGACGACACGAGTTCAGAACAGAAAAACAAAAGAAGTTCTGCTCAGTAAAGATGTGTGGACCCAAAAGGCTCGCTCAAAAGTTCATTCATTCCTTCATCTTCTAAACTGTTCCCTTTCAGGTCACGGGGCTGCTGGAGCCTATCCGGCCACTCATGGGACGTCCTGGACAGGTCTCCAGTCTGTCGCAGGGCTGCAGTCGCACACTCACACTCACACTCACACTCACACTCACACCTATGGACAATGTGGAGTAACCAGGGAACCACGTTTTGGGACAGTGGTTGGAAGCCGCAGAAAACCCAGCATGCAGGGGGGGGACATGCCAACTCCACGCAGAAACGTCCCCCATTGATGTTCTGGTTCAGGTCCCCCAGTCAGGACTTGAACCAGTGACCTTCTTGCTGTGAGGCAAGAGGCTAACCACTGCACCACCATGCAGCCCATCAATCAAATGTTCTGGACCCAAACAGGAAACAGGAAGAGGCTCTTCTTCTGCTCTTCCTGCAGAGTAAAGGCATCTTAACTGGTATCATGAAGAACCCACAGTGGACCAGAACACCAGGAGGTTTTATGGGGTGCAATTCCTGCCACATGTCTCAGCGGGGAGGTGCCCCATCCTGCCAGGGGGGTCACTGAGCCGCTCCTCATCATCCTCAAAGACAGAAGGGCGTGGCCTCCTCACCCTGACTATCTGCTCTTTGGTCTTACAGACAGCAAGCCGACGCTGCGTCTCCGCTGTGATCATGACCTGGGCTCTCTGGACGGCGCCGCTCCCATCAGAAATCCCACAATCCAGACAAAAACACGGAACGATGCAAAGAAGACAGCCATCGGGTTGTGCTTTGTAGAACTCTCCTAAGGAATTCCCAGAATGCTTTGAGGCAGTTTGGCTTGGAAGCGCCATTATGTGTCTATAGCAGTGAAGAAGGAAATCAAACCCCTGAATATGACAAGCAGACCGCTGCACACCTGGAAAGGTTCTGCTTCATCAAAAGAGGAAGGCGAGCCGGACTGGAGCCTCGGCGAGCTGCTGGAGACGCCGCCGATGGTTTCTGACATCAACGGCTGAGCTGCTTCTGAAGGAAAGTTTGTGCTTTCCCTCCAAGTCTCCTCATGATGAGGAAACGCCGACAGAGCTTTGACATTTTTCTGAAGCAGTGAGACTCCAGAGTTTTCCACGTCGCTCACTTTCACAGAATAAAACTCTCAAAAACCTCCCAGGGGGGGTCGGAAAACGACGTCTCAGCCTTGAACGACTCGGAGGCATCAATCCTACACTGCTCAGCTCGCTGCTGCAGAGGCTTTCATTTATTCAGCGGCACTTTCTGAGACCAAATCCTGAGAAATAATGCCACCGTGTTCTTGGATCAGAACCCAAATGTTCTGAAACGCTGCGATCAAAGGCTCACTACAAATGTTCTTTTGTGCAGAAACAGGAACTTGTGTTAGTCACAGTACAGTGCAACCATGGACTGCACGGGCAGCAGAGCCGCCATCAGTGTGTGTGAATGTGTGTGTGAGTGTGTGAGTGTGTGGTGCATGTGTGTGTGAATGTGTGTGTGAATGTAAAGCGCTTTGGGCCTTTGAAAGAGGGTAGAAAGCGCTATATCAGTATACGCCATTTCCCCTATGGAAACTGGACGGAGTGACTCCGCCCAGGAAGTGGCTGTATATAGAGAGAAATAGATCTCTATATAAACTGATACCTTTTTCGAACTTCTTCTTGATAAACCTCTTTTTTATGTAGTTCAACGTATAAACTGACCAATCAGAGGTCTCAATGTGACGAAGAAGCGTCACAGGCAGCAGGACAGCGGCTGAACAGCAGCCTCAGGTGTTGGTTTGTGTCTTTCCTCTCAGCCCAGCAGCAGTTCAGAGTTTCACCCACACGTGCAAACAGATCCTTCACATTTCATATCGTTTTCATTCTAAAGGTGCACTCTTGGTTTAGACAGACTCTTACTCACCGTCTAAGTTTCCCTCCACAAACAGCCAAACCAGAGCATTGTCCACATCAGCACACATCCACAGGAAACAGGAAGTGACATCACATGTTGCCTTGTTTTTTTCTTTGTTTCTGTGTTGGTTAAATAGCTGTCATTTTGGAGTTATGTTTAAGAATCCTCCAGGATGCAAGACGGGAATTGGATTCAGAGCAGTGTTTGGTTGATCGGCCTGTGGGAGGGGCTAAGCCTTTATGAGTCTTGGTTGCAGTGGAGGCAACAGGCTCTCCCAGAATCAGTGGAATTCTTTCTTTGATATTATTTTTTTGGGGGAACAATAAAATCCATTTGTCTGGTATTTGGAGCTTGGTCCTCTTATTTGAGAGTGTTTTATTTCTTCACTGCTACAAAGAACCCCGTCACACTCAATAAAAGTAGGAGGAGCCTGCTGGACTTCACATCCAACATTCAAAATGTTTGATTGACAGCCTGCTTTCAAGTGGAGGGGGTGTGGCCCTCCTACAAGCTCACTCCTGACTGGTGAGAGTGGTTGCCATGGAGACGTTGGCTCAGAGCGACTCGGACCAATCACTGCTTGTGGCGGCGTCTGGCCGTCCCCCTCTCTCTCCACAAACACGAGGACGGCCTTCTGCTGCCGCTTCATGGTTACAGCCAAGCTTTTCATTGGCTCACAGAGGCGAGAGGATGAAAACAATGAAGGAAATGTTGCAAAAATCCTCTAGAAATAAATTTCTTGTGGTCGTAGAAAGGTTTTTTTTGGGGATGCAGATGAGGTCAAAGGTTAACCCTCAGTAAAGTCTCGTCACAGAAGATCCAAACTCTTCTGACCAACATTTGAAACGTCATAGACAGAAATGAAAACAGTAGAACGTAAATCAACAGGTGTGTAAAGAACCAAACAGGTAAAGACGTGAACCTTAAGGCTCTGATCATGTTGACCGTCCGTCAGCGGCGTCCTCAGCTCCGCACAAAGTGTTGCTGCTGTTTCTGTCTCTGTGTTTTCACAAACATGTCAAATCTTCCTGAAGTCCTTCAGGTGTCGTCAGATGGTTTGGTTTCAGTGAAGATGTGAAGCAAATTCTGTCACAAAAAAGGCGTAAATGCCTGAACCACTGCTGTAGAGACGGCAGGACGTTTCTCTGCTCCGTGGTAAATATTCACGCTGTGATCTGTTCCTGCAGGAGAGCGGTGAGGCGGATCACCCCCCCATCAGACAGCTGGTGAACCTGAGCTGCTCCCGGACCCTGAATACCAACGGCCAGACGGATGAAGTCCGTGTGGTGTGAGGAATGCTGGGAGGCATTCTGGAGGGCGTTCGGTAATGTTAGCACGCGCAGTAACACCTCAGACGCCTGCAGACACCAACCCCACCAGCAACAATCAACCCCAGGATCATTTTTCTGTAATTACTCTTCCTCATCACCAGATAATTGCTGGTTTCAAAGCGGCTCCAGTCCTGGGTTTCCACTGCACGGCGGCGAGGCTGTCAGTGGCGGCGTTCCCTGCGGTCCGGCCTAAGACTGCACTCGTCTTTCCAGAGGACGTGTTGTCTGGGGATTAACCACTGCAATGTTTGAGCATCTCACCTGTTTAATAAGCAGCTTAATCACCCCCTGGCAAGGTTCATCACCTGAAAGAAGACACAGAGATTTTTATTAACACGCCGCTTCAATTTAAGGCCAATTAGCAGCCATGATTGAAGGGTGTGCTTGTGAGAAGATGTACTCTGGTTCATTAGTGGTCAACAAATATGAGGAACCCTACAGAGGAACTCCCTGGAGCTCTGTGAGCCTGAGAGCTGTTGTTGTGTCATTCTTTTTTTGTGTTTGTGTAGTTGTTCTGTCCCTCGGTGTTCACCCTGAAGTGAGCACACAGCTTTAACATTCACAGCAGGAAGGCCTCTTAAAAACAGCACCTCTCAAGGTCGATGGCCCTCTTACAACAAGCCTAATTGAGAATTTGATCTAGTTGCTCTGGGGAGAGGACAAAGTGCTGCTGTGAATGATAAAGACAAGCTATCCCATTTGATCAGAGGTAATCAAAATGCTGGCCTGCTTTTAGGTCACTTCCTTCTTTACCACTAAACTCTGTAAAGAAACAAGACATTTGTGGCGCCTTTGATTCACGGGTGAAAACCTGAAAAACGCAGATTCTTTTCAGCTTGTTCAATCCTTCCAGTTATTCTCTCCTGAAGTTTGAAGAAACATGCAGAAAGTGGGCAGATCTGCATTAAACTATGATGTTGTGGCAGAAATGATGCCCATCAGGGACAGAAGGAGGCTTTTGTCTGAGCAGACGCTTCATCCCCGTTAGGTTTCTCTGTCTCCTCCATCTTCTGCTGCTGTGGCTAACAGCCTTCTCCGGGCTCCGGTTTCGGTTTCCTGACACGTTCAGACGTGCACCAGCAAAGGGCGGCACACCTGAAAGAAGAGCGGCCATTGCTTTGGTCATGCCTTCAAAATGGTCTTACATCACGCTTTGAGAGCTTCAAAGGCAGCTCTCACAGAGGAACTTCAAAGACGGCCTCGGACTAGAAATTGGGCTGGAAAAGCCGGCTGAAGATCCCGCCGTGTGACTCCAGCTGCAGACCGAGCGCCATGGAGGCAGCGTGAAATGAGGCTGTGAGCGATGAGGCTGCAGTACAGAAGGAACCGGAACCCGGCGGAACACATGAGAAGAAGACGTCGTCCCGTCAAAGAAAGGGAATTCTTACATGTAGACGTCATTCACGTGTCTTCTGCAGCTGTCAGCAGCAGCCATGATGCTCCACAAGGAATCAGAGGAAACCTAGAGATCTGTGCTTTATTAGGTCCTGCCGCCCCTCAGAGCTAAAGGGCAGCAGGCATACATGGCATCAGGTAACCAAGCATCACGTTAAACACAAAGGACTGATGGGATCCAGGTTATTTCCATCAGCAGGACTTTGCTGGTTAGTCACCTGTGCATAAAGTGGAAAATCTGAATCAGAAGTGATTCTTACAATAGAAGGGAAATGAGATTTGTTCTACCTTCTGAAGCCTGGAGGGCTGTTATATTTACCTCCATGCAGCAGGACGTGATGCAGAATGAACTTCAAAACCTTTCAGAAGTGGAAATCATTTGTAAAAACCATGATGACGTATGTTTGTAGAAATCCTTCAACCAAATTTCCAGTAAATACTTCAGGTTCAAAAACAGCAAACACTCGTCATCGTCGTCCATGTCTGTAACATTGGGCAGCATAAGTATAATGTATGGGAGGAGATCCGTCTCCATGGTAACCATGATAATAATACAGACCCACACAACTGTTTATACCCCAAGACACGGTTTCTTCCTGAGCCTGATTCTGCTAAAGTCTGCAGAAAAGTGCAGACTTTATAGCAGAAAGTGGTTCATACAAAGACACTGTGAATGACCCCCCCCCCCTCCCCCCCAGGCAGATTTGCTGCTGTGGGGTCCGTCGAAAGGCAGAATCGCAGTGACTCTCATCACAGAAGAAGCTGAAGGTTCAGCAGGAGATGTTTCTCACACTGGGGGGGACTTTCTGAGGAAAACCCATCATGCAATGCTCTGCAAACACGTCTAACCTGGAGCCCAAACAAAGAGAACCTCCTAAATGTGGTCCAGATCACTGTCTGGCAGTTGGACCTCATCCTGTGCAGACTCTGGGTTCTGTAGGTAAAGTGGTTCCACTTCAGTCTTTGCACACAGAGTTCCATCGCTGTTGTTTTCCTTTGGGGCTTAAATGGGCATCATTTCTGCCTTTTGCTGTCCTTTGCCCTGTGCCGCGCTGCAGCAGCGAGCCTCCATGAAAGGAATCAGCGGAAATGGAGGAACACTTCAGCGCCGGCCGTTCCCCTTCTCCTCCAACACTGATTATACCATTGATTTTTTTCTTCAGCACTGGTTCCTGCTGCAAGAGCAGTAATAACAATTTATCTTGGCTCCTTTTCCATTATAGTGGAGCTGCAGAGAAACAGGAGGAGAAGTGCAGAGTTTTATGATTTATGGCGGTTATTTGACCTGTGGGGATCAGAGAGGATCTCCTGACATCATGCAGACTCAGGACAGACTCCAGGCTCTGGCAGTTCCAACCAGACGGTTAGAAACACAGCTGGGATCTGAAATCTGAAATATTCGCGTGGCTGTTCATCCTCTGAACTCACAAAAAAACAGACTATAACTGTTTGACTGTTGGTCTCATCTCCTCTTCCTCACACCTTCATCTTTGCAGAAACAGTGAGCTGGCTCATGCACAAACTCGGTTCCAGGTGGACGAAGGCGTTCCACCTCTTCAATGAGGATGGATTTGAGGTGTTCATGGTATCCTGGCGGTCACCTCTTGGACTTTTCTGCACAGAGTCTGTAAATGGTTGATCGGCGATAACAGGAGCGGCACAGATTCCATTGCAGGACCACAGAGCAGATGTCGTCACATGATAGCTGCTTCCAAATGAAAACACAGAGAAGCTGTGCACATTAGAGTCTGGGCTGGAGGCAGACGCTGCTCATCACACACCTGATTTCCACATCAGCCCAGAGGAGGAAAGTCTTCATCAGCGTGGAGCGGCTGCTTATGATCTTAGATGAAGGAAAACTCAGTCATGAAACATTTAAAGCAGCAAACAGAAGCATGACATGAATCTTCCACAGCAGATGTTCCTCAGCACAGCAAGCGGATCATGAATGACGCCGTTCAGCCTGAAACCTGCAGGAGCCCCCGCACCATGACACAGTGGAGGAAGGTTTCACAGCCAGCCTCAGGTGCTCATCACTCATGGACTTGCTCCAAATGCAGAGAACTCACCAGAAGAGCCGCTGGTCCCGGTGGCCTCATGTCTGAAGGAGCGGCTGCAGCTCCACACACACCGCCGTCACATCTTCTAACTCTTCTTTTTGTGCATTTGGTCAGAAATTAGTTCCTTCTGGAACTGCTCCAACCACGCTCCACTAACACCTAACCAAACAGGCCGGTGAGGAAGAATCCGGTCACCAAACAGGCCGGTGAGGAAGAGTCTGCGTGGTCTCTGAGCTAAAACCTCCAAAGTTTGACTGTAGTTTGATCAACAGAGATGTTTCCTCCCTGTAGGTAGACTTGTTCCATAAGTTGAAGGTTGGGGGGGGGGGCTCCTGCATCCATCTATTGTTTTGAGCATCAGGTCATGAATTCCTGCTTTTTACCAACTTTGAGCTCAGATTTAGATGAGTTTCAGACAGAATTTCTGCAGTTTCTGTGCTCCTGAAAACTCCCACTGGTTAGGATGATCAGTATTCGTATTTCATGATTAAAGTTTGAAATGACTGTGCATCCAAAAACCTGGTCTTCTTCCAAACACGCCCACAAGGTTTTTTCTGATCATCAGAGGAACTTCTGGGAGTTCTGGCCTTTTCTCTGCAGACACAGATTCTACCGTTAGCTTGACAAGAAGAGCAGCTAAAAAAGTGCCAATACAACCGTACGGGCAAAAGAGAAGCGCTCAGAAAATGGAAAAACACAGCAAAGTTCTGGTGAAATTGAGGGTTTTTATTCCAGTATAAATGGTTTTAGAGTCAATGATTGTCTTGGTAATGGCAGCAGGGAGAGCACAGCCGGCGCGGAATGATTTCTTCTCTTCTCAGACAAGCTACAAGCAGGCGAGACAGGAAGCCACAGTCTGACTCTGGCAGACTGCTAATGAGCCTGCAGAGGTTTTTGCATTACCCCAAAGGCTCGTTCCTGTTTGCTCCATCCTCCTCCAGAATGGAGAAGAACGCTGGAGAAGTGAGACATCTCACTGGCAATTTGCACCGTTAAGGGCAAAACTACAGCTGATGGGTAATAACTGTTTGAATATTCCAATGAACAAATCACAGACTGTTGAAAAGTAACCTTAGGAAATCTTAGATTTCATGGCCAGACCAGACAAAACAAGCAAAGACCACATCATCATCTGATTAATGACCACATGGTGATAAACGCCACTCAGTTACAGAACAACCAACAACTGTTACTCTAGTGATGTGAATCTGACAAAAGAAAAAATCCAAATCAATTTTCAAATTGATATCAGCAGAGATGTTTAAAAAATGAAACCCTAACCCAGAGGTTCACAAACCTTTCTGCTGGGTCTCCATTTGGTTTTAGAAAGACAAATGTGCTGTGACTCTCCAGAATGCTGGTAAAACATCATGAACTGCCCACCTTACGTCTCCGTCCAGTTTAATTTAATCACCATTTCAGACGCTTTGTTTTTTATTCTCAAATTATTCCCATGTTAGTTTAAAACCTTTATTCTGTGTCTGCACAGAGGTTATTTGCTGCTCATGTTTTTTGCAGTTGACTCATTTAACTATTAGTTTGTTTACTGTCAGCTGTTGTTCAGTTGCCAGAGCTTGAGGGGACGATCCTAGTGTCTGTAGGGGTGTATGTGGGTGTAGATGTGGGTGTGGCTGTAAGGGTGGATGTGGGTGTGGCTGTAGGTGTAGATGTGGGTGTGGCTGTGGGTGTGGCTGTAGATATGGGTGTGGCTGTAGGTGTAGATGTGGGTGTGGCTGTGGATGTGGGTGTGGCTGTAGGGGTGGGTGTAGGTGTGGCTGTGGGTGGGGCTGTAGATGTGGGTGTGGCTGTGGGTGTGGCTGTAGGGGTGGATGTGGGTGTGGCTGTGGGTGTGGCTGTGGCTGTAGATGTAGATGTAGGTATGGCTGTAGGGGTGGGTGTAGGTGTGGCTGTGGGGGTGGCTGTAGGGGTGGGTGTAGGTGTGGCTGTAGGTGTGGCTGTGGATGTGGGTGTGGCTGTGGGTGTGGATGTGGCTGTAGATGTAGGTGTGGCTGTAGGGGTGGCTGTAGGGGTGGGTGTAGGTGTGGCTGTGGGTGTAGATGTGGGTGTGGCTGTGGATGTGGGTGTGGCTGTGGGTGTGGATGTGGCTGTAGATGTAGGTGTGGCTGTAGGGTTGGCTGTAGGGGTGGGTGTAGGTGTGGCTGTGGGTGTAGATGTGGGTGTGGCTGTAGGGGTGGGTGTGGCTGTAGATGTAGGTGTGGCTGTAGGTGTGGCTGTAGGGGTGGGTGTAGGTGTGGCTGTGGGTGTAGATGTGGGTGTGGCTGTGGGTGTGGCTGTAGATGTAGGTGTGGCTGTAGGGGTGGCTGTAGGGGTGGGTGTAGGTGTGGCTGTAGGAGTGGCTGTAGGGGTGGGTGTAGGTGTGGCTGTAGGGGTGGGTGTAGGTGTGGCTGTGGGTCTAGATGTGGGTGAGTCTGTGGGTGTGGCTGCAGGGGTGGGTGTGGCTGTAGATGTAGGAGTGGCTGTAGGTGTGGCTGTGGGTGTGGCTGTGGCTGTGGGTGGGTGTGGCTGTGGCTGTGGGTGTGGCTGTGGGTGTGGATGTGGCTGTAGATGTAGGTGTGGCTGTGGGTGTGGCTGTAGGTGTGGCTGTGGGTGTAGATGTGGGTGTGGCTGTGGGTGTGGCTGTGGCTGTGGTTGTAACCACACACGGCCTCTCCAGAGTGTGTCTTGCATTAAAAGGACGTGTCATTCAGTGTCATGCATTTGTGTTCATCCGTCTTTCTGGACGTCTTTTCTTTGTTTTGAGGTCGTCTTGTCTGCGGTCTTTGTTCAGTCGTACGATTCCTCCATGTTTGTCAGCTGCTGTGATCAGACACGGTTTCTGCTCTCTGATGGCTTTGACATTTTTATATCCATTTATTTCTGAGACTCCATCTGTTCAGTTTGTGACGTTCAACTTTAGTTAATTGTCTGACTGGGTTCTGGTTCTGTTGACCTCTTTTAAGGACCCGGTTTGAACATTTTCTCCTTCATTGTGATAAGTTTCTCTTGTCCTCAGTCCTTCACAAACAGGAAACGCCGTCATAATTTCAGGTAAATAGAGAGTTTCACCAGAACAGCTCGCTGCCTTGACAGTCAAGGACACAGCCTTACAACCATCACAGATGCTCCGGTTTGGGAACGAGTCCAGCTGAACGTGTAAACTGACTCTCCGTCAGGAATTAGCGTTGCTGATTTGAGAAAGCAGACTGTTAAAGCAGAACTACCCTGGGAAGGAGAAGTCCACCTTCATCCCAGAGGGTTTGTTTCTTTTCCAATTGAACTGGAAAACATTTAGGCAGAGGTCAAAGTCTTTACTTTTGTGCTGCAGCTGCCCAATCCTGACTGACTTGGAACATGTGTCCTGCTGTTTTCTGCTTTTTATGACCCTAATCCTAATCCTAACCTGGGATTGTTCCAAAAGAGCCCAACGAACCCAAAGATGGGTCAACGAACGTCAGCCATCCCCTCAGTCATCAGGCTTCAAAGCTCCTGACATTTTGTAATTTTTCACACCAATGGGCTTTGAGGGAATTTCATTTACGCGTCACAGACGCTGCACATTAATCAACCAAAGGATGTAAAAGTGTCAGAATTGAACTAACCTGCTTCCATCCAGCTCCATGAAGGAAAGTTCAAACATGTTCAGGTGGGAACAGAAACTCCAAAGCTTCTAGGTACAAACTTTTTCTCAACTTCATTACTTGAAAAGAAAAGAGGGTTGCACGGTGGTGTAGTGGTTAGCACTCTCATCAACAAGGTCCTGGCTCAAATCCCAGCTGGGACCTTTCTGTGTGGAGTTGTGGGTTTTCTCCTCCCCCAGATCAGAAACACGCTGCAGAGATTTCCTGGAGACTCGAAGCGTCAGCGCAACACGTTCTCGAAGAACATCAGTCCATCAATGATCCGGTTCTGTTCTCTGAGGGCGGCTGAAAAGTACAGGGGCTAAATGAAGGCAGTGGTGGTGACGCTCCGACACCAAAGGAGAAACCATCAGCTTCTCTGCTGTGGAGACTGAAATTCTTCATCAGAGTCGGGGGGGTTAGTGGTTGTCTTTATTCCAGTGAAGTTTGGTTTCCTCCACATTTCTGTTGTCCCTTTGATTAAATAAAGAATCAAATGCTTTGGAATATCAGAGAGACAATCTGAAAAATAAATGAGAACAAAGTCGATTATCTGTGACTTTTCTACATTTTAGAATTCGTTTATCTTTGAAGTGGCAGCCATGCATAATAATCCCAGTTATGCTCATTTACAGCCTCCTCCTGCTCCTCTTCCTCAGATTGTAGAAAACCTTGGGTGTGTTTGTGTTTATTTGGAGGGTGAGAGTGGAGAACATTCTGAACGGTGCCTCTCAGAGGACGGGGTGAGGAGGCTCAGCTGCTCCAGCAGCAGAGAAGCCAATTACTGAGAAAAACCTGCCTGATGGTTTCCTGACGTCTGCAGACGGCGTCCGTCCATCTGGACGCCGCTGCGTGATGCAGCTGAGATGGGGAGGGGGTCGTAACGTAAGGTTTAACAGTTTAATAACATCACACACACATGCATGCAAATGTACACAAACACACAAGCATGTGCATGTACTTAAGCACACATACATGCACACACACACAAAGCAACACACAAATACATGCACACACACTCAGGATACATACATTTGTGCATGTACTAAAAAACACGCACGTGCAAATGTTCACACACGCTTATGCACAGACACTGATCCACTGACACGCACATGCACACACAGACACATGCACACCTGCACACACACGCATGCAAAGAGACACACACGCCAAATCCCAATCTCCATTGAGCTCCTGCTGATTCCTGAATCAATAGCAGTTAACTGGCTGCCCTGTTGCCCCGGGAAAGCTGCTGCTCTGCTGTACAGCTCAGAACTGCTGGGATTAGACAGCTAGGCTTCTGTGGCACCTTCCTCCAGGCTCAAACGGCTGTCAGTTTGCTCAATTAAATGTTTACAGAGTAGAGAAATGAAGGAGTAAAACGTCCCCCCAAACTACAAAATAATCACATCGTATCTGAGAGCCCTGGGCCTCATCAAACTGCAATAAAGTTTAATAAAGCACAATTAAATGGGCTTTTCACGTGGAGCTCTTTGTTTCCAGAAGCTCTGCCTTTACTGCCCCCCTGTGTCGCCTCGGCGTCTCGTTGGGGTTGTAGAAACTGGGGCTTGTGCAGGAACGGCCACTTTCATTCAGAGTCATTACAAATCCAATTCCCAGTAAATGCTTTTTTAGCATTTCACAGCCGTCCCTTTAGATCTTCACGGCTGACCCACTTCTGCGTGGAGCTCGCCGCCTCTTCGTCGCCGCAGAGCACATTCCTGAATTGCTCCCTCGTGTTTCTTCACGTTTGACGTGATGTCTGCTGGGACTGCGGCGGTCTGGGGAAGCCGCTCCTCCGTTCCACCTCCGTGGTGCTCGACCAGAACGTCAGCGGATGGTTCCATGTTCTTTCAGGGTCTGCACAGAAGCATCCAGAACCTAAAGGAGAATATTAATAAGCTTTCTGTTGACTCTGTGGCCTCAAACGTACAAAAAGTTCAAAAACGTAGCGACTTTTATGGTTTTGACTGACAATGCTCTAAATGATGTAGGAAAGGAATCTTGCGCTTTTAGATCTTTCCATCCGTGCGTGTTCTGGAGTCGAGAGTGGTGAAGCAAACCAAGGATTCAACCGGACTAAACATACACAAAGTTTATTGCCCTAACAATAGTTCTAAGACAGATTAAAACACATTGTCACAGATATCTGGATTCTCAAGGTAAAAGACCTACAGACGCACAAGTTACATGCGAATTACTCATAGGTTTTCCTGAGAACAACAAAGTCCGTTCAAAACAGTCTTTTAAACATATGTTGACACTCCTCCTCCTGGGAACATCATGGCGTCGAATCTCCTCCCCGGATCTCTCTGATTCGTCATCTGGTATCCCTCGTGCTTCCACCGGCCTATAGATGAAGGTTGCCAACTTCAGATCCACTCCGCCTTTCCGGGAGTGGGGGGCCCTTCACCGGCGCACACAGTCCATGATCAAAAGGAGTCTTCCTCTGGTCCAAAGTAAATCACACCGGCCAAACGGATACTCCACCACCGGCACGAGATTAGATGTCAGTTTCATCCTCCACATGAGAACACGAATCTGAAAACTTTCCCAGGGGAAAAACCTTCAACCTAGATGGCAGAGATGTAGTCCATGACATATTTATGACTTCTCTGGAAACTCCTAGATTTGCACAAAGAAGTCCTAGTTGCTGCTGCAACTGTAAAGCATAAATGAAGGTCACTAGAGAATAAGTCCTGATGAGTTCAAAATGAGTTCACTTTACACTAAAGACAAAACTGCAACATAATAAAGAATACGATATAAAAACATACATTTTCTACATTTCCCTCTCTTGATCACACAAAGTGTGATCACCAAAACACTAATCACTACAACACTCAATAACAACAAAACATTTCAACATGTCTACCTGACCTGACAGCTGTGGTCTCAAGCCCGCACAATCTGCAACACAAAATATTTCAAAGGAGTTAGGCGTCCATGCATGAACGGGCAAGCGAAACCTGTCGGAGCATCAGTTAAACATTCAGTGTTCAGTCTGACAGGAAAAGTCTTGCGCCGGTTCCGTGCTCCTGCGGCAACCACCCCTAAGGATGCTCATGCTCACAAGATCGACCTAACCCCTTGGCACAATGTCATTAATCAAAGTTACATAGTACAAAAACTAAAGTAGTAAATAAGGTAAACAAAACAAATTTAAAGTCTAATTCAGTCTAATTCAAATTCGAATAGTAAAAAAAAAAAAAAAACATAGCCGTAAAAAAGATAACAGTTCCTGTAAAGCAAAAGAACACCTGGAATTAAGGGGAGGAAAGCGAGACATGTTAATGCAGAACAAAATCACACAAATGACTAAAAGAAAAACAGAATTGTTAAACATAACAGCAAACTTAATTCAGGAAATTACTACCATCTCCTCCATAGGGAACCTGTTGGAGGGGCTGCGATACATGCGTCCTATCTAAAGAATAGCAATAAGCACAGTGCAACAAAATCCAAAAGGTCATTCCAGGCCTCAAGCACTCGCATCCAGCTCGGACCAGGCTTCCTATGAACTTCTCAATAAACCTGGTCATTAGAGATCTGCCTGTAAAAGAGATTGGAGTGTCCACACATACGTACCTTCACCCCAAGATGATTCAGTTGTGGATCTAAATATTGGTTAGGGTTAGGAACTTAAAAAATAATAAGAAACAATGACAAAAAACAATATCACAAAAAAACAATATCAAGACACAAAACAGAATGAGACAAGAATCAAGTTACGCATGCGCAAGTGAGAACAGCAAATGTGATGGAAAAGTCCACCAGTGTTTCTCCTCAAAGGTCTGCTTCTCCTCATGCTGTTATAAAATGGGAGGATAGAAAGTCAAGACAAAGAGAAAAGTTCATTAGAGTCAAACAGTATTCCTTATCAACCAAGAACAGTGTCGTAAAACTTCCTCATCCTCGCTGAGGATGAGAGAACCAGATGAACACACACACAAAGCTGTTAAAAATGTAAGAAGGTCAATTCTGAGTTACCATTTAAACATCCTTTCTAAACAAACACATTTAAACGATGATAATATTAAAACAATAATAATAATAAAATAATTTCCTTAAGACCTCTTAATGTCCATCTCCCTCTCTTGGACACAAAAACCAGATACAGTGGAAGTAAAAATATAAATTGAATATAAAAAATATAAATTGAACATAAAATAGGAAAACAAACAGTACTGTGCAGCATTTAGATCAAAAGACATCCTGTCCACGTTCCTGTGAAAGTCAAAATCTCAATGTGAAGAAATGAAACCACTTATTGTCTTTTCCTTACAGCCGTGTGGTCAGTCACACCCTTGTCGTTAATCATCACTTCAAGGGGGACCGTGCGTTCCACAAAACAAAGAAGAAAATGTCCACTATAACCACAAAGACCCAAAAAATAAATCCAACATGTCCAAACTATCTCTGGATGTTTATGCTACAAATGAGACATTTTATGCTCCATAGACATTGAAGATCCTGTGCTGGAAACAGTTCTACCTAAAAATGTGACTTCCCTTCTGCAACATTGCAATGACCTGTTAGACACTTCAAAACTCAAATCACACAACTGCACCAGAAGATCTGTCATTGCTTGCAGGCAGGTTTCAGCACCTACACCAACAAAACACAACCCTCTGATAGCCTAATATCCTGTCAGAGAGACTTCAAACAGTGATTGAAAATGCCAGGAAAATGTTTTAATCCTCCTGGAAACCATGTATACTGCAAACGGAAACCATTATACTGGAATGCAAATAGATGTCTGCTATTTTCATGTAATGGAATGCAAAAGATAGCATTTGCTAAATCAATGGCAGTGAACAACACACATTATGGGGTTAAAGTTGACAGCATGCGGTGTGGATCAGGCACAGGGAGGACTGGAGTAATGATGACTTCACTGACAGCCCTTAAATCATGTGCCATGCGATAAGTTTTACTATCTGCTTACAAAACCTGTCTCAAGGGAGTACAGCACAAAGAACATGAATGCTAATTACACCAGAGTTCCACAAACCAAACAGAGTGTCCTTCATCCTTTCATCTGCATCCTTCACCAGCTGCACTGACATCTAAAAACCTGTGCTCATGTAGTTACCTGAATCGCCACCGGGGAAGGGACAGTGAAGCCTGAACCAACATCAAATGAACCTGTGGACCATGAAGCATCAGAGAGCGTTTTTAACATCACCTCTGCATCTTCATGATCTGTCTTTTCTCTGCCACAATGTCTGACAATGCAAAAATGCTCTAGGACTGAGGAGTTGGTGGTTGGAGGCAAAGTTATCCTGTACATTTTTATTGAGGGAGAGAAGTGACATCTGAAAAAGCACAATTTAGACAGTTTGTGTTTTAACGCCCCTTTTGTGCTAATTCTATGTGAGATACAGCTGTGTCTAACATCCGGTACCATTGCAATTGTGAGTGTGTGAATGCAAAATCAACCATTACACCCTCATGACAAATCTATATGTTAGTGGAGTTTAAATGCCACGTGTGGCGTTCTATTTAATGAAATGCTTCCTGGTACAGTTGATCATCTTCTCTGTCATAATAGAGTGTACAGTTCAGGTCATCAGAGGCGGAAAGATATGCTTCAAGGACAGTGGTCATGGCTTCGATACCTGAAATTCATGAAACCACCTGGCTTTTCAGGGCCCTCTGGATGTCTGCAGTGGGGGTTGGCTGTGGTGTGTGGCATGGCATCCAGTCTGAAAGAATACTGGCTCCTGTTTTGACAAAAAAATGTTCCATCCCAACAGATTCACAGGCGTGTGTGGTGAATGCACACATGAATGTTCCACCATGGTCAAAAGTCAGTCGGATGGTCTTTTGCAGGTTTGAGGAGTCATATGTTCATTTGTCAGAGTAGATGGAGTGTCCACTAGACTCATCATGGGTTACCTCTGAGCTTGAAAGGACCATGGCTCCTGCATCACCAAATGTGGTCCTCGCCACGGTGGAGGAGGGCTCGGAGTGGCCGTGGGTGCTGTTCATTTCCGCCACGCCCCTGGCCTGTGCATGATGGTGTTGGGTACCTTGTTGTGGGCAGTCAGGCCCATTCGTCCGGAGCGCCACAGATGCCATTTCCAACTGCTGCTGGGGGGGTCTCCTGGGTGGCTCACGTCTCCCAGGATTTTCCACCAATTCTCCTGTCCCGGCTTCTGAATGCCTGAACTTGTCACATAATTGCTGCAGGTCCTGAGGGTATTTAAACTTATCATGTTATTTGCTTTTTTTTTTTTTAAAACACCTTTATTATGGCGAGGGGATCTTTTTCTACAGTGTGTGTAGTTGTTTTTCAGTTGTCCAACTTCTCCCTCTGCCCTGTTCTGTTTTTTTTTTTTCAAATGTGCTCTGCAGTGATGAATCAGACGTATTTTAAATCGACTCTTATCACCTGACAGACGCTCCAATGCATTCTCCATGCGTGCAATCATGCCTTCATTTGATTATAGGAGCTGATCTGAGGGTCAGTCTCTCCTAACTCAGCTCCTTCCTGTGAAGCCAGAGAACTGCATGAGAGAAGGGTAAACTTCTGCACCTTTTGTCACTCACCTAATGAAGCAGAGGGGGTTTTCTGCGTAAAGATTTATGAGGTCTCAGGAGGGGTCTGCTCTTCGCCTTTCCTGCACCACTAAAGCTATGTGCTGCTTGGAAAAAAGATTTGGAAAATTTATTAGTGTCATGTCCAGGTTCCACCGTCACCAACGCCGTTGATGCAAGTCAGTCAATCAGTGATGAAAGCCAGGCAAGGAAAAATCCCTAAACTTTTCTTTGAGTGATACAACTGGTGCGGAGCAAAATGTTTGAAAAATACACTTTCTTAGACACATTCTGGTACCCGCTGGCAACTAATTACTAAATTCGTAATCCAGAAACAAAAACTAAATGGAGCATCATGATTTAACATTCAAACCTGTTTTGTCTTATCAACAAGGACTTGCTGTTCCTACAAAAGAATTTGAATTATTACTAAAGCTACACAGTAACACAATCTCACAATCTAAACTTTTCCTCAAAGTTACAAAACATACAATTGCTAAAATATAGTAACATCAAAGGCCCAAATGGCAAAAAAGAACACCAGTAACTATAAAAATTCTATGAAAGTACCTCATTTATTTATTCATTATTTCCACGTTAAAAATCACAGATGTACAACATCCACTTACACTGTTTTTCAAACTATAATTACATCAAAATATGGGATCTTCTTTAAACTATCTTCCTATAACACAATAAATCATTTAACACCAATACTAAGTAATCCGGGAAACATCAAAACAAACATACAAACTATTGCATCTTCATACAACAATGATGGTCTCAAACATAAAAGTGGGTGCAACAGCATACCAGAACCTCTCTGCACAGCCTTACATCATGTCTGTCCTGACTTCTTGTTCATGTCCTAAACTCTAAAATATACACTAAAACACGTCCTATTATTATTCTGAGAGCATAGAAAGCTGTTACATCTGCTTACAATGGAGAAATCACCCCTCCCCTCTGCAAGTTTCATCCTCCTGTCTGCAGGCTGGGGCACACACACTCTGATCTGTGAAGCTGCTCCCCCCTCCTTCTGCTTTCTCCTGCACTCTGAGCTGCTCTGCCGTTTTTTTTTTTTTTTTTCTCTGTCTCTCCCAACCAAATTTCAGGAGATTCAAATCCTGCTTTCTGCATTTTCTTCTGATCTTTTCCTGTCTTTTCTTAAATTTCTTTAATCACATTCTGCAATGCAATTTTTCTCGGAGTGTTTAACTTTCCATTAATTCCATACTTCATTCCATTCATAGGCAGTCCAGTCTCCAAAATCTCATACATTCATTCCATTCATCAGCAATCACGTCTGTATTGTCGTCATAAGTCAGTCAAGTCATGTTTTTGTCGTTGTCATTGTTGTTGTTGTTGTTGTTGTTGTTGTTGTTGTCGTTGTTGTTGTCCGGACAAAATGCACAATTTTCCTAATTTTTTCTGTCAAATTCACCTTTCATGTTTATTTTGAATCCTTTACTGGTCACTCTGTCTAAAAAAATAATTTGTAGAGGTCGACGCCTCCTTCGTTTTTCCGAATCATCCTACGCGCAGAATTAGATCCTATGTAACACTGTTTTCTGCTGCCTTTATGGGCAGCCTAGGACAAACAGACGAAAACCCTCCGAATTTTGAACTATCTGTTCTAAGGGCTCGGGGAACCTACTAATCTTCCTTCATACTCTGTTTTTATACACTAAATGTCAAAGGCTTACAGGGAACCCTCCGAATTTTGAACTATTTGTTCTAAGGACTCGGGGAACCTCTTTATTCATACTCTGTTTTTATACACTAATGTCAAAGGCTAACAGGAAACCCTTCATTTTTTAGGACTTCCTGTCCAAGGAAATGAGAAAACCCATCATAACTCGTGGGGTACGCGCTACGCCGTCCACACTCGAATTCTCCTTTATTTGAGTTATTCACTAATTGAATAACGTAATCAATATGCAGAATTTACAATAGGCACTGCTTACCTTTGTGTGAGGGCCCTCAGGAGAATCGAAGATGTGGAGGGGCTCTCCCCTGACTTTACGACGAAAGTCTCGTAATCTCATAAAATACATCTTCATAATCCGGTCCGTTCGGTTCCGCGTTCATTTCACTCCCTACTTCACGTCTTAGGGTCACCAAAATTGTAGGAAAGGAATCTTGCGCTTTTAGATCTTTCCATCCGTGCGTGTTCTGGAGTCGAGAGTGGTGAAGCAAACCAAGGATTCAACCGGACTAAACATACACAAAGTTTATTGCCCTAACAATAGTTCTAAGACAGATTAAAACACATTGTCACAGATATCTGGATTCTCAAGGTAAAAGACCTACAGACGCACAAGTTACATGCGAATTACTCATAGGTTTTCCTGAGAACAACAAAGTCCGTTCAAAACAGTCTTTTAAACATATGTTGACACTCCTCCTCCTGGGAACATCATGGCGTCGAATCTCCTCCCCGGATCTCTCTGATTCGTCATCTGGTATCCCTCGTGCTTCCACCGGCCTATAGATGAAGGTTGCCAACTTCAGATCCACTCCGCCTTTCCGGGAGTGGGGGGCCCTTCACCGGCGCACACAGTCCATGATCAAAAGGAGTCTTCCTCTGGTCCAAAGTAAATCACACCGGCCAAACGGATACTCCACCACCGGCACGAGATTAGATGTCAGTTTCATCCTCCACATGAGAACACGAATCTGAAAACTTTCCCAGGGGAAAAACCTTCAACCTAGATGGCAGAGATGTAGTCCATGACATATTTATGACTTCTCTGGAAACTCCTAGATTTGCACAAAGAAGTCCTAGTTGCTGCTGCAACTGTAAAGCATAAATGAAGGTCACTAGAGAATAAGTCCTGATGAGTTCAAAATGAGTTCACTTTACACTAAAGACAAAACTGCAACATAATAAAGAATACGATATAAAAACATACATTTTCTACAATGAGAAGATCAAAAATGGTCTTTGAAGGGTTTTGTTAATCATTTCAAATGCTTTTTTGCATAATCTGCACTGGGTTTACTGAGTGCGGCTGCAGACTTCCTGAGCCCCTCTCCTCTGTTGGCGGGCAGCTTCCATTTTGCGTGGAGCTAATAGGTTAGTGCTCGAGCAGAGAAAGACGGCGCTGAAAGTGGCGTGCTGTGCGGTGAGGAACAGCAGATCTCTGTCCTGAGGGCACACAGAGGATCACAGCAAACTTCTGTCATGCTGTTCAGAGAAACACATCAGCTATTTCTGTCCCGTGCCTGGTGTGTGCTGCTGTGCACACACGTGCCACCCTCTCAGTGACAAACTGTCATCGTGTCACTGAGCTGCAGAAAGTGGCGGCTTAGAAAGTGCAGCGGTCATCCCACCTTCTGCTTTCTGCAGCAGCTGAGCAGAAATGCATGCATGGAAACGTTTGGTGAACTCCAGAATCGTCACTCTGCTATGAAGATCGGACTTTTCCATCTTTACTATGGCTTTGGGACTTCCTGGAGAGCGTTGAATCATTTTCTGTTGGCCAGCTTTCCACTGGAAGCTAATGCTAATGTTTTTGTCCGTGGAGCCGTCCAGAGACTGCTGGCGTGGTGGACATACATTCATGTTCCTCTGTTAACACGTGTCCAGAAAGGCACATTCTGTACTAATGAGATGATCAACCAGCTAATTCCAGGAGACCCAGGAGGATGTTCTGTGTGTTTTACAGGGTGGAGGCGCTATGCTTTACTGCATCAAAGGTTGATAACAAAGTGGTGTGTGTGTGTGTGTGGGGGGGGGGGTGTTCAGAGTTTAATCACAAGCTGTTTTAAATACTTAAAAATGCAATAATACCTAAAAGAATCTTATTTTACGACAGAATTTACAGTCAAGGGCACCGGATCTAGAATTGACAAAACTGTAGTAATTCTATCAAACTTGCTCAGATTAACTCGGGGGCGGGGCTGTTGAGTGTATTTGTTATGAATAATGATTCTTTTTCATGAATGAATCCAGCATAACATCGTTTTCTATGGAAAGCTTCTGAAAACAACTCGCAGCCCGTTTGGACACAGAATATGGGAGATTGTGTGCTGGGACCCGGAGGATTGGCCCCGGCCCGCGTCCCCTCACAGACTGTTCACTCTTTCATTC
The DNA here is from genome assembly GCA_023969325.1 of Oryzias curvinotus. Lineage (NCBI taxonomy): Eukaryota > Metazoa > Chordata > Actinopteri > Beloniformes > Adrianichthyidae > Oryzias > Oryzias curvinotus. The sequence goes on from CM043722.1 coordinate 38,317,631, forward strand.
CAGATGCTGCTGTTGGGATTCCAGCCTGTCAGAAAGCTGAGCCCACTTGAACCATGTGGCTGGAATGAGCGCACTAACTTCTTTTCACGTGCAAATAATTCTGAATAAAAATGATGAGCCATCAACCCCCCGTTCCACTCGTTTCTCAATTTCCTGCTCTACTGCTCTTCCATCGGTAGATGGGACCACCTTGACCTGGGAAGACCCGGGTACCTGTGACAGCAGTGGAGCAATCAAGTGAGGGATTTAAGGGGCGTACGGGTGGTGATCCCTCTCTGGAGACTCTGGAGGACTGACCCAAAGGTAAATGAAAGCAGCAGCTGTCAGCGTTGACAGATGAAGCTCTGAGGAACCATCAGACTCCAGGACTTTACGCAGGCAGAGACCCCACACTCATCCCCCTCTGGGTCAAGTGGACCCGTGAGCCCTTTTAGGTGTAAAGGACGAGGTCATGAAGGGAAACGACTGGCTCTACAGAGGAACGGAGCTGGGAGCCGGGTTGGGTTGGTGCGTGCCAGCCGTGATAGCTCGCTCACGCAGAGCCTCAGTGGCTGGTGGTAGAGAGCTGAGTCACATCCACAGCCTTATCTGATTGGCTCTCTGCATTAAGCAGGCTGGATTGGGGTGGGGGTGGGGGGTTACACCACCAAAGGGTTCCTGAGAGCGTCTGCAGCTCGCCGCTCCCCCAGAAACCATTCAACACTCCTAGCTGGGTGACAGCTGATGGGAGACTAACGAATTCATGCCAAATCACCAATCCATTCATGGGTAAAGACGTGTCCAGGTGTGGTCTTCTCCAGGTGGGACATTCACTGCTCTGAATGCCTGTAGGAAACCACAGAACATCCACCACTTTCACGTTGACTCTTTCTTCTGACTGGCTGCTGACTCAGCAGGATCTCAGACGTTTACGTGTTTTTAGATGACAGCATAGACCTGTCAGTCGTCCAGGTCTCACAGGAAACACAAAAGGATGTCCTCAGAGGAGCAGCCAAACGTCTAGATAGTCCTGCTGCTGAACCCTGGGGATCCATGAGGATCAGAAACGGAGGTGAATCTTCTCAGCAGCTCATGTCAGGATTTCCTCCGCCTGCAATGCTTCATCATTGCGGTTGAAAGCGTGGGGGAGGTAATGGATGTCTTGTCATCGCTGTTTCTGAGCTAATTGACACAGAATAAGAGGATGAATGAGCCCATTTGGTCAGACGTGGCTTTTAGCTGCTGTTAATGCTTGGAGCCGTGAGTCTGAGTCCGTCGTTCTGGAACAACGTTTGCTTTGAAGACTCTTCTGGAAAACATAAAGTAAACATTAAACATGTTTGGATGTTTCAGTGAAGGTAAAACATTAATACAGAAGTTATACTTTAGATTTAAAATGAGCAATAGTGGGGGGGCATGACTGAACAGATGAAACGATCAGCTTGGTTGTTTCCGTGGAAACTGTTTAATAGATTGTTGTGAAAGAAGAAGAGAGATCACCAAATAGGCCCTGCAATGGACTGCTGACCTGTCCAGGGCGTTGGGATAGGCCCCAGCAACCACATGACCCAGAAGCAGGTTGAGTCAATGGATGGATGATGGATGGATGATGGATGAATGGATGGATGGATGGATGGATGGATGGATGGATGGATGATGGACAGATGGATGGATGGATGATGGATGGATGATGGATGAATGGATGGATGGATGGATGGATGATGGATGGATGGATGGATGGATGGATGGATGGATGATGGACAGATGGATGGATGGATGATGGATGGATGAATGGATGGATGGATGGACAGATGGATGGATGGATGGATGGACAGATGGATGGATGGATGGATGGACAGATGGATGGATGAATGGATGGATGGACAGATGGATGGATGGATGGATGGATGAATGGATGGATGGATGGACAGATGGATGGATGGATGGATGGATGGACAG